>CM053580.1:578344403-578396564 GCA_028627135.1 Pseudochirops cupreus | reverse complement strand
TTTCTCTCCCTCTCCCTCTCTCTCTCTCTCTCTCTTCCTCCCTCTCTCTCCCTCTCTCTCTCTTTCCTCTCTCTCTCCCATCCTCCCCCTCTCTCTTCCTCCCTCTCCCCCGCTTCCTCTCATCAAACAGCCAGTTAAGCCTTACTTCTCTTTGTAAAGGAACAGGAACCTTCAGAAGGAGGAGACAGACTATTGTGTAACTTATAGTTTCATGATGATTTTGTATATTTATTTTATAGCTATTACTTTATCCACTTATTTGCATCACGATTTGTGATCTTGTTTCTCTCATTGATAGGATCCTGTTCTACCTACAATAAGAGGAACCAATTAGAAAGAATGCAGCAAACACAGTCATGAGGAAAAGAAATGGTTTGAATTTAGATCTGGAATTATGGATCATCAGAGCTGGAAAGGACCTTAGAACAGAGAATGTCAGGGCTGGGAAGGACCTGAGAACAGGAAATGTCAGAGCTGGAAAGGTCTTAGAAGGGAGAATGTCAGAACTGGGAGGTGAACAGGCAATGTCAGAGCTTGGAGGGGCTTTAGAAGACAAAACTTAGAATGTTCTGTCTAGAGGATTTAGAACATAGAATGTTTTGATCTAAAATACCAGAGATATAGTAGACCCTGGAAAATGTATTGGACAATGCCATTACTAGAAGGGGCCTTTGCATATCCAGCACTGAATGCTCAAGCTTGAAGATACCTTAGAATCTGGAACATTACATCTAGAAAAGATCTTCAGGTAAAGAATGTCCAAACATAGCATGCCAGAGCTGGAAGAACCTGGGAATATTCAACACATAAGAAATGATCTTAGGGTGCTAGAATATAGAAGACAAAATGTTGAAGTCCAAAGGGGGCTTAGAAGATTCCAAGAATATTTAGTTGCAGACAAGTAGGATGGGAAGGGATTTTAGGAGATGTAATGTCAGAGCCAGAAGGGAGCTTAAAGATAGTCTGGTCAGACAAGGGAAATTAAGGCCCCCCACAGCAGGCAGTGACTCACCCCTAGAACATGAAGCAGGCCAAGAGACCCTAGGGATACACGGCTCTGACTGTCACAGAGGCTCCTCAGTCAGCCTCCCTACAGAGACAGCTTCTCTCAAGGTGTCACACACTGTTCCTCAACCCCATCAAGAAACAACCACAAAAGTATAGTTTCTACCTTTCCACCTATTTCCAGTCTGCCTTTAGGGCTGGAGATTATTAATTAGCCATCCAGTCAATGTGGGCTCTGGATCATCCCACACTGTACCCTGAACTCAAAGCTGGAGGAGCTTATCTAGCCCAATTCTCACATTTCACAGAGAGGGAAACTGAGATATAGAGAGGGCAAGTTCTTTGAAGGTAGAGAGTTAAGTCAGTGTCAGGGGCTCAAATCTAGATGGAGTAAATCCAGGGCTTAGCACATAATAGACACTTAATAAATGCTTGTTGACTTGATTTAAATCTCATAAGCCTCACTTTACTCCCTCTGTAAAATGACAGCATTGGTCTAGAAAACTGCCCAGGTTTCTCTTAGCTGCAGATCTATGATAGTACAGCTTGTGCTCTTTCCACCAAACTATACTGCCTGTCCCAATTTTCCAAAGACAAAAAGCATCAGAATCTATGCCCAACATTCCAGAGATGCCAACAAAAGCAACTTAGAATGTCATAGCATGTTAGAATTGGAAGGTACCATATTCACACACTCCAATGTTACTGTGATCTCAACAATATGGGCATTCCCTCCAATAATGTATCCTGCAACCTATCCAAGCCTACTCATTCTATGGGACTCCTGTACATGTCCTTCCATATACTCACCATCCAGGCTAGTAGATGCAGTGCTGCACTTGAAGTCTGGAACACTTGAGTTTAAATCCCATCACCGGTACATTTACATTGTGAACCTGGGCAAACCACTTCCCCTCTATCAGTCCTTGAACAAATATTTATTAAACATCTAATATGTCCCAGAAACTGTGCTAAGTGCTAGGGATACAAACAAAGGAAACAGGCTTTCCCTGCCCTCAAGGAGCTCATAGTCTAATAGGGGAGACAATAAGCAAACAATAAATTAAAGATATCTGGCCTTAGTTTCCTCATCTGCAAAATGAGTACTTGATGACATTTTAGGTCCATCCCAGCTCTAAATCTATGATAGCATGACTCCACAGAAGTCTTCCTTACTCTTTGTTGACATCAGGAAGATATCAATGGTGCTTGTAGGCTAGTTGTCAATTACTAC
The DNA here is from genome assembly GCA_028627135.1 of Pseudochirops cupreus. Lineage (NCBI taxonomy): Eukaryota > Metazoa > Chordata > Mammalia > Diprotodontia > Pseudocheiridae > Pseudochirops > Pseudochirops cupreus. The sequence goes on along the minus strand of CM053580.1, from coordinate 578,394,325 downwards.
TTACTCTCACCAAGTAACCACTGCAAAGTCTTTGTACTGGTGAACAATTCTTTGCTGACATTCTTCACTAAGCATCACCGTCACAATTTCCCATTTGCAACTTGTGACAATTGATTCAAATGTTAGTTTAGAGGCTCTTTACCTTTTCTGGGTCATGGACCCTTGGGCAGTCAGTCTAGTGAAGCTCACGGACCACTGTTCAAAATCATGTTTGTAAATGTATAAAATAAACATGAACAACATCCAAGGAAACTGATGATATTGAAATGAAACTTCAGTGTAATTGTTCCCCATTCCAGTTCACAGAATCCCCCCTCCCGAAATCTATCCATGGATCTCAGGTTAAGAACATCTGTCTTAAGTGATCTTTCAGCTCCCTTCCATCTCCCAAATCCTACGATCATAAAGTCACTATCAGAGGTGGGGAAAAAGAAGACAAAGACGAAAAAAGCATCGCCATGAGAAAGAGCTCCATAAAACTAGACATTCCTTCACAGCTCCGTGACACCAAGGGCGGGGTCTGGTCTAAACTATAGCTCCCCCACCCCTCCCAGCACACCTGTAAATACATTTAAAATGTTTGTTGAATGAATAGCTAATCATTGAAGATATAGGATCAGGTGGCACCATCCTAAAGGATTCCTCATTCTGAAATAATGGGAAAATGCAAGTGGAAGCAGTAGAGGCAGAGAAGGGATAACTCTGTACCATAGTCATAGCAGAAAGGGCTCTAAGAATGGAAAACATCAAAGTTGATAGAAAGACAATAGAGCATAAAATATCAGAGCTGGGAGAAGAGTTAGAATGTCAGAGGTGAGAGGGAACCTAGAACATGGAATTTAAGAGCTGGGAAGGAGACTAGAAATTATCTAGAACTTTTGTGGTGGCAATGAACTGGAAACAAAGTGGATTAGTGATGGCTAAACAAATTGTACATAAATATAATGGAATACGACTGTGCCACAAGAATCAAAGACCATGATGAATAAAGAAGCATGGGAAGATTTACATGAACTGATGCTGAGTGAAGTTAGCAAAGCCAAGAAAACAATATACAAAATGACTACAAAGGAAAAGGAAGAACAACTATCATAAAACATTCATAACTGCACGTTGCAAATCTGTAAAGAACAAGGTTGGCCTCAAAGAAAAGCCATGAGAAGACCCCTCTCCCTGATCTTTGCATCAGTGGGATGTCCACAGGGGTAGAACTGTCAGATTTGTTCCGTGGATTGATTTGGTTTTGTTGAATTTTTTGCCTCTTCGTCCTCTTATTCTTTTAAAAAAAAAAGTTCTTTGATAGATGGCATGACCCTCTGGGAGGAGGAGAAAAGGGATACAGCAGGAAATTCAGGCACTGTATAAAACAAAAAAGATCAATAAAATTTATATTTTTAAAAATTACCAAAAACAACCCTTTTGTTTTACAGAGGAGGAAACTGAGGTTGGGAGGGGGCAAGTGATTTTGACAAGGACACACTGTGAGGTGGCAGGTGAGCTGGGATTTGAACTCAGGTCTTCTGCTCTTAATCCAGCCAGGTAGTGCAATGGGTAGAGAATTAGACCTGGAGTCAGGAAAACCTGAGTTCAAATCCTGCCTCAGATACTTACTAAATAACTGTGTGACCCTGGACAAGTCACTTTAGCTGTTTGCCCCAGTTTCCTCATCTGTAAGATAAGGATAATGACAGCACCTACCTCCCAGGCTTGTTATGAGAATGAAATGAGCTCATATTTGTAAAGCTGTGGTTATAGTGCCTGGCATAGGCACTATCTCTGAGAGTCAGAAAAACTTCTTCCCTGCCTTGTAAAGTATGACCAGCTTCTCATTTGTCCATCAGTTACCTTTTTCGAAAACTGCTAGAGAATCTTTGGTTCTTACTGGACCAGAAGAGGTTCTGTCATCCTTAGTCTACTGTTTTCCTCAATGCTGGGATAGCTGTGGTGGGCAGTGTTTACAATGGGAGCTTTGGCTCCATGATGCCAAGTGGGCTGATGGGCTACAAAGCGGCATTATCCCCTGAAAAGAACACTGTCTAGGAGGGAGGAGACCGAGGTCCAGCCTGCTGCTTACTCATCTGAAAAATGAAGTTGTCTCAGACTGTCTGGGTTCTTATATGTGATACACATACACACATACAATATATCTACATACATATACATATATACACAAATGTATATACACATACTCTGGGTCTAGTGTTTCCAGAAAATATGGCAACTCAAAAAGACAAATTCAGGGGACATGCGAATGTACATAATGTGTATAGTGTCTATAAACATACTATACATATATATCCATTCACACACACATATATATATAGGTGCATATACATATACACATATATCTAAATCTTAGGTCATTTATACGACAATATCCAATAGTTTGGCTTTTAAATCTCTGCCCAACCTGGCCCCAATCTTTCTTTCCAGACTCCCTCCACTTTACTCCCCACATCCAGCCAGACTATCCTCCTCTCTATGCTTCCCCCTCCCTCTCCCCCTCCCGAGCTTTGCACCAATGGATTGTCCTGCATGCCGGGAATGCACTCCCTCCATGCCCCTGCCTCCTAACTCTCTTTTCTGCCTTCAAGATACAGCTCAGACATCATTCCCTGCATGAAACTTTCCTGATCTCTTCTCAACTGCTATTGCTCTCCCCGCCAAGGCAATTCATTTATTTATATAAATATGTAGTCTACATATTTATATGTACTCTCTCTCGATATGTACATGTGTGTATGTATATATGTATGTATGTATATATATATATTTATGGACTTGTCTCCCTTGAGAGAATATAATCTTACTAAGAACTAAGTTGTTTCATTCTTTATCTTTGGATCCCCATAACTTGGCACAAAGTTAGCCATTAACGAATGTTTCTTAATTGCTGGATTAATTTGAAGGGCTCTTCCAGCAGTGACATTTTATATTCTAACATGATAAGAGTCTAAGACCTCTCCTAACTCTAACAGTCTGTGTTCTACTGTTCTAAGTTTAAATGGTGTATAATTCTAAGGACCCATCTAGCGCTAACATTCCACATTCTAATGTTCTATGTTCTAACACCATATAATTCTGAGGTGCTATCTAGCACTAACACTGCATCCTAATGTTCTAGAGTTTAACATGGTACAATTTGAAGGTTGCTTCTACAGCTTGCATTCTGTGTCCTGATGTAGGTTCAAATACTGCAGAATTCTAAGGCCCTTGCTAGTGCCAACATTCCATGTTCTAAGGTTTTCAAGCTGAATATTCCATGTTCTAAAGTCCTTACTAGCTCTAACATCTTATGTTCTAATATTTTAAGGTTATTTCCAGCTTTAACATTCAACGTTCTAACATTTCCTCTAATGCTAAAGTTCTCTGCTCTAAGGTCTTTTCTAGGTATCAATACTCTAGTTTCAAACAAGTTCCTTGGATCCTCTCAGATTCTCCAAGGAGATCCAACCTTTTGGCAACGTCATTTCTGGAAGGAATAGAAGGAAAGCTGAGATTTCTTTAAAGGAAGTAAAAATACAATTGAACAGCTCTGGCTCCATGGTAAAAAAAAAAAAATCCCAATAATCCATTTCCTGGGCAACATTAATCCCCATTCTCTACCCCAAACACAGCTCTTCCCAAGAGGCAACCTCGACCACTACCTCCTTATCCTCTGCCTAGAACACCTTCAGGCTGAGAAGAGGAATTTCCCAAGGCTGGTAAAAAGCATCCTCCCTAGGGAGAGCAGGGGAAAAAGCCTGAAAGAGCCCAATAAAAGCTAAATTCTAGGCTATGGGCAAGGAATCCAGCTAAGGGTTGTTTCTGCCTTCTAGCCAGATTAAAGCTGGGAAGAGGAGGAGCTGTCTTAAACACCAATAAAAGAAGCATTTGGTGGTGAGCCTGTGGGCTTCTTTCAGTCAATCAAAGAATATACTTGTGAAGCTGCTAGAACATAGATGGGGTAGGAGTGAGGGATGGAGATATGAGAGAGGCTGGGAAGAGCTGGGAAGCAGGCTTTGGCTCAGCTTGGCCTTAATGAGTAAGCCCTCACTGTGCTCCCATTTCTAACATCTCTACAAAGAGACCATCAATCAGGGATCTGGACCTAGAACAACCCTCTGAGGTCAAGTGGTCCAACCCGTTCATTTTATAGAGAAGGAACATTTACTTACAGAAGGGAAGGATTTTGCCCATGGTCACTCAGCCAAAAAATGTCTGTGGCAAGATGGGAACCCCAGGGACTCCAATTCAACACTCCACCCGGTGCATCTCCAAAATTCCACAAAGCACATTTTATATTCCATTCTTGGTCTCTCTTGGCTTTAATATTAGACATCACCTCCAGCTCTGACATTCTATGGTTCTAAAAGATTTGCAAAATTAGGGTTCCAACAAAGAAAGACTCTGGGGGATGTAAGGAAATATCAGATACAACCACCATCCTCAAGGAGTTTGTGATATAGTGGCAGATAAAACCAGATATAAGGGAGAGTGTAGTGGATAGAGTGCTGGGTCTGGAGTCAGGAAGATCTGAGTTCAAATGTGGCCTCACACACTTATTAGCTGTGTGACCCAGGGCAAGTCATTTAACCCTTTTTGCTTTTGTTTCCTCTTTGGTCAAGTGAGCTGGAGAAGGAAATAGCAAACCACTCCAGAGTCTTTGTCAAGAAAATCCCATAATAGTTCATGGGGTCATGAAGACTTGGACATGAGTGAACAAAAGAATAACAACCAAACTGGATTCCCAATTTCTCCACTAAATCATGGCTACAAGTCATTAAAACAAAGTCAATAAACTTTTATTAAGTGCCTATGATGGGCTAGGCATTATGATACATGCTAGTCCAATGCCCCTAGGGAGTTCATACTCTAATGGAGCCAACACACCAAAAAAATGAGGTTCAAAGTAGGTATAGACAGGATAGATAGAAAATTATCAACAGGGAGAAAGTTCTAGAATTAAAGGGGACTGGCTTTTGGGGATTCCCAAAGCACCAGTTTTCTCATTTATAAAATGGAAATAAACCATTTTTATTATCTACCAAACAGAGTGGTTGTGAGAGGTGCTTTTTTGTAAATCTGTAATTGTTAGAGAAATTGACCATGTCAATTACCACAATCAATCAATATGAAATTTTAAAATGCCTGAGGGGTGCCTGGTATTGCGCCATGCCCTGGGGATACAGACAAAAGTGAACTGGTCCTTGTGCACAAGAAGCTTATATTCTATTAGAGGAAGGTAACATATAAACTTTTGCAAACAGCAAATAGATACAAAGTGATTTGTGGTGGAGTGGAGACATCAGTAGCAGGAGAGAGCTGGGTAGGGGAATGAGGAATCAGGAAAGGTCTCCTGGAGGAGGCAGTGCCAGAGCTGAACTTTAAAGGAAAGTAGGAATTCTAATTTGGCACTTAGGTGACTCTGTAGATCAGTGGTTCTCAATCTTCCTAATGCCTCAACCCTTTATATATAGTTCTTCATGTTGTGGTGACCCCCAACCATAAAATTATTTTTGTTGCTACTTCATAATTGTAATTTTGCTACTGTTATGAATCGTAATGTAAATATCTGATACACAGGACGTATTTTCATTGTTACAAATTGAACATAACCCACAGGGTGAGAACCACTGTTGTAGATAAAGCACTGAGCTTGGAGTCCAGAAGAACTGAGTTTGAATCCAGACTCATATACTTACTAGCTGTGTGATGCGGACAAGTTACTTAACCTGTTTGCCTCAGTTTCCTCATCTGTAAAAAGGAGATAAATAACAGCACCTAACCTTCCAAGATTATTCTGAGGATCAAATGAGATAATAATTGTAAAGTGCTTAGTACACTGGCTCTCATAGTAAGCACTATCTGAACATTAGCTATTATTGCGATTGATAACTATTATTGATATTATCATTCTAAGATTAAGAGTTGAGGAGGCAGTGCATTCCAGGCATGTGCAAAGACACAGAGGTGGAAGATGAAGAGTGTCATACATGAAGAAAAACACAGGACTGGGGGAGCATAGTGTTACTCAAGGACACATCTCAGCAAGTCAGGGGCTCAGAACCTGTTCTCCTGGATCTCAATCCAGGGTTCCTTTTTACTCAGCCATACTACCATATCCCAAGCTCTCCAATTAAAGGCAGACTAGGCCCCCCACCCCATAATTCCTCACCCCACCAGTATACATATCAAAGAAGGCCAAATGATTAAGCCAGGAATCTGGGGCTCCTCTTATTTGAAATGAAGGAGACTACCTCTGTGACCTTGGGTAATTTACTTAATTTTCCCTGGATCTCAATTTCCTCATCTGGAAAAATCAGGGATTAGATCAGATGATCTCAAAGTTCTGGATTCAGCTCCAATGATCCAGGCCTCCCATATAAATAACCACACCTCCCACCCCAACAGGAATGCAAGACATTATCTGTCAAGAGAGCCGGGAAGGGGCGTACATCCCCATCCAATTGTGTACACTCCTGTGCTGGTCAGGTATGAGATGAGTGAGGAACACCTTGGGAACCTATGAGAAGGACATGATTCTTCCATCTCTGATTCTGTGCCAAAGCAGCTTTGATGCCAGGTTATTTCTAGCTGAGGATGTAACATCTGTGCTGCTGCCAAGATCCACAACCTGAGTTTGTCAGAATTAAAATTCAGTCAGATGCTTTTGGGTACTGAGCACACTTTAGCACCTGACACCAGCAGCAGAAGGGACAGGGGGGTCTTCATCTGTTGGTAAAATGCATCCCACTGGAGGGGAAAACCAAGAAGACTCAGTAGAGTGCTGACCAAGGACTCATAGAATGTCACATCTGGAAGGGGCCTTAGAACAAGGAGCCTCAAGAGTCCTCAGATCATCAAATGTCTCTATCTCTCCCTTTCTTGACAGTTCTCTTGTCCCTCCAAATACTGCTGTTGAGGGCCATCATCAGTCTTTCAGGCACCCAAGTTAATAGTGTTAAGAGTTATCCTTAACTCTTCCCTCTGCCATAAAGCTGCCAAATGGACATTCCTAAAACACAGATCTGACTTTGTCAGTCAACTACTCCACAATTTTCGTTGGCTCACTATTGCCTCTAGGATAAAATACAAAACTCCTAGCTTGGCACTGACAGACCTCTGGAATCTGGCTCCCACCTACCTTCCCAGTCTTGTTCCAGGCTTTTCTTCTTCATCACATAGTCACCATTCCAATCTAACTGGCCTGCCAACTGTTTCCCATACATCTAAGTGGCCTGTTAACTGCTTCTCCTACATGACATCATTTCTAACCTCCAAGCGTTTGCACAGGTGTTCCCTCAATTCTGATGTGCATGCAATCTTTAGTTCTGTTTCTGTGAATCACTCAACTGCCTTCAAGCTTATAAAACGCCTTTCCTCATCCCCCATTGTTAGTGCTCTCATTTGACAGATTATATTGTACACACTTATCTGTATGCCTGCTACCTCCCCCAACAGACTATGTTTCTTATGATTATAGACTGTTTCATATTTTGTTTTTGTATTTCTAGCAGAGTGCCTGATATACAGTAAGCCATTAATAAGTGCTTTTTGAACTCAACCAGCCTTAGAGAAGTTCACATAAGAATCACCTAATTTTACAAAAGAGGAAAAAGTAGTGGTCAGAAGAAGAGGCATGATTCAAATCCAGGTCCTCCACCTCTAAATAGGCCACATCATATAAGATGGATTTAGGGCCAGAAGGAAAAAGAGCCAGAATTTAAACCCACTTCTGACTCCAAATTCATCTCGATCTTCTATAACAGTGGCTCTCAACCTGTGGGTCGCGACCCCTTTGGGGGTCAAACAACCCTTTCACAGGGGTTGCCAAAGACCATTGGAAAACATGTATTTCTGATGGTCTTAGGAACCGAGACACCGCTCCTCTATCTGTCTCCAGGCAGGTCTGCCCACATGCAGATATGCCCACATACGAGTATTAAAGGGTCGCGGCATTAGGAAGGTTGAGAACCACTGTTTATAACATGTAGTGGCATAAGAAATGCAGCCTAGAAGAAGGAGCTTCAGATCTGGAAGCAGGAGAGACTTTAGTTTGAACCCTGGCTCAGGCACTTAAAAACTGCAGGATGCCCAACAAATAGCTTCAGTGCTCAGAGCCTCAGTTTCCAGACACATAAAATAGGATGTATGGTACCAGCTCACAGGGAAGTTGTGAGAAAAGTGGGCTGTAAAACTTTCATTATGATGAAGGTTTTTGTTTCCTAGACAACTTTGTCAGCCTAGTAAAGCCTAAGGGTTCCTCCAAATAATAGTTGGGTTTTTTAATTCAAAATGGAAGGAAATGTTAAATTTGAGTTATAGGTTAGTGAAAATAAAGATGTGATTCTTGGACAGACTGAAATCAATCTATGGTGTGGGGTGAGGGTGGGAGGAGATGCAGGATTGGGATCTCAGGTTAAGAATCTCTACTATGGAGATATGGGAAGTGGAAGGGGAGAGGGAGAAGATAAGCATTTATATAATAAATAAATACCTACTATGTTCCAGGCACTGTATGAAATACTTTTTACAAACATCTCATTTGATCTTCACAGCAATTCAACAAGGCAGGTGACATTATCCACATTTTGCAGTTCAGGAAACTGAGGCAAAAGGAAGTGAACTGACTTGCCCAAGATCACACAGCTAGTAAGTGTATGAGGCTAGCGTCTTCCTGATTCTGAAGAGGGTTGGGGTGCTAACATGGTTTAGGGGTGCTGGGACCCCGAGAATGCCAAGGCGGAGTTGCCTGGAATGAATTCACACATTCAAGCTGGGTTTCAGTCAAGTAGCAGTCTATTGTAATGCCAATAGTAGCAAAGTTCTTTTGGGGAACTTCCAATTTAATGGGGGTGAATCTCAAGCTTATATAGAAAAGGGGCAGGGAAAGGAACGTTAAGAATGTTAGTTAGGTAATGCAAGGCATCCAGGTGCCCTTGGGAGCTATGGATGGAAAATGCAGGGAATGTACAGAGATAACTTTGTTGATACCAGATGCTGAGGGAGTTATCAGAGGCACGGACCTTGGGTATCTGGTGCCAATAGAGTCCTTGGGCCAGCCAGACCAAAATCCTTGGACCAGGAACCCCTCTGTCTGTCCAGAGAAGAGAATGTGCTCTGCAACAAGAAAAAATTTTCTCATAGGGCAGGGACCTACTGAGAAACTGGGAGACTTTCAGAAACATGATCTCAGGGCTGGGGTCAAAGCACCCCATCATTTCCAATGCTCTATCCACTGAGTCACCTAAGCACCTCAGAATGCCTTACAATATGTGTCCTTTTTTAGTGAAAGTGGAGAGGAAGGGGCTGAGAGACAGAGAAATTAGAAGTAGAAGGATGGTGGGCAGGAGAAAAGAAGGGTAGGAGGAAAGCAAGTGGGAAAAGAGAGAGAGAAGGCAGACGCAAAGAGAATAAGCATTTATTAAACACCTACTATGTTTGAGAAAAAATTTACATGCCCTTAGAATAGGGTGTGTCAGAACTGGAAGGAGTCTTAGAACAGGGAATGTCAGAGCTGGGAAGGCCCTTAGAACAGGGGATGTCAGAGCTGGGAGTGGCCTTAGAACAGGGAATGTCAGAGCTGGGAAGGGCCTTAGAACAGGGGATGTCAGAGCTGGGAAGGCCCTTATATCCAGGAATGTCAGACTTGAGAGGGCCCTTAGATGAGAGCTGAGAGAGGCCTTAGAACAGAGGATGTTAAATTAAGCATTTTACAAATATTACATAATTGAAGATGGAAGGGAAGAAGGGAAGGAAGGATGGTTTAGACAGTTTAGATGGCTCACACACTAGAACGCACTGTTCTGAAGCAGGAGAACGCTGTACACAGTAACAGCAATACTGTTTGATGAAGAACTGTGAGTGACTTAGCTACTCTCAGCAATGCCATGGTCCAAGCCAGTCCCCAAGGAGTCATGACGAAGCACACTACCAACTCTAGACGAAGAACTGATACTGACTGAATAGAGACTGAAGCATTTTTTAATTTCTTTTTCTTTTATTTGAATCTTCTTGAGCAAATGACTAATATGGAAATGTTTGTCCATAATTGCACATGTATAGCCTATTGCTTAGTCTCAGTGATGGGAGAGGGATAGAATTTGGAATTTAAAAGTTTAAATTAAAATGTTTAAAAAAACTGAAAAAAAATGCACTGTTGTGCTATCAAGGCTGTGGGAAGGCAGAAGAGGAGATACCAGGGAAATTCAGGTGAGATAAAAATAAAAGACATCCATAACAATTTATTTAAAAAACCCAGGCTGGTGATATTGTCCCATCTGGTCCTCATGACAGCATCTGAGGTAGACGCTTACCGGCTTCCTCTGGCTATATTTGCAGATGTGGGAGAAGTCAGTCCAACGCTTTGCCTAAAGTCACCTCTCTAGGCAGCTCACTGTGTTCCTCTCTCTCGGTCTCCAGCATTTTCACTTCTACAGACTCCCTGGGAAGGCCACTTGGGTAGATGAGTCTCCGTGCCCAGCATTGGCTGGCTCAGGGTTAGTCAGTGCCCCTTTTCTCTGCTGGAGGCTTGGCTCCTGGGAGATAGACTGGATTCTCAGCTGGGGAATCCAAGGAATCAGTGCCCCTGGAACACATGGTCTTGGGCTTTCCTGAAAAACTAGCAGCTTCTCAAGAAAGGTCTAACCCATGAGTGGGAACTGGGAGAGGCCTCATTCAGCTGGCACTGGGGAAATGGCCATAAAAAATCCAGGATTTGTTTTCAAAAAAGCCTCCTTACTATGTTCCCTTCTGCAAGTCCAGGGTCAGGCAGGAAGGAAACCAGTGGCCTCTGGTTTTATCAACTGCTATCTCTCCAGTGCCTGACAAAGAGACTTGTACATAGTAGGTGCTCAAGAAATATTTAATTAAACTCCAAGGATGTTTAATAACAGAGACACTTTATTTTATAAACCAACAAGAAAAAATTTGAAATTACAGAATATGAGAACGGGGGGAGAGGAGAATAGGGCTTAGACCATAATGTTAGAACAGAATGTTATAGTTGCCAGGGCCTTTGGAACACAAAAAAGACTGGGTACTTTACAAGAGGGGATGTCAAAGGTGGGGGGACCTTAGAATGGGGAAAGTCAGCTACGGAAGGGGCCTGAGAAAAGGGAATGTCAGAGCTGGAGAGACTATATAGATCATCTAATCCAATACCCTTCCATAACCAAGACCAAAGATACCACTGAGGCCCATAAAAAGAAGGAGGTGGTTCTAGATAGGACCACAAGTTAAGAGAACTCAAACTTCCTAACTCCTAGGGTTCTCTGCATGTACATACTATATTTGGTGGTGAGTGAGGAAATCATCATAACTGACAGAAAGTAAAAGGCTGCCAGTCCCTGGGGTCACTGTGTTCCACAGCGGGTGGGGGCAGGAGGTCACAACCAGTAACAACTCATTGAGGAAGCTTGCTCCAATCCCTCTCTCTGGCTGCCTGCTGCCTGAGCTTATGATCTGGCTTATGACAAAACATATCTGGCAGCAGCAGCAGGAGCGACAGCAGAGAGGGCTGGCTGGCTCACAGCCTGCCTTCTCCAGCCACCCCCACCCCCCCCCAAGGGTCACAGAAGATACCAGCCTCTTAGCGGGCCTCAGTTTAGTCAGAGTCTCCCCAGAGCTCTGAGAACAGCCCAAGAGGAAAATACATGAGCTTATCAAAAGGGATCCAGGCCTGTGAATGGGCAGGCCCCAAGGGAAAACCTATATCAGCACAAATTTCTGGGTGAATCACTCCCTCACCACATGAGGGGCCTAGGGTCAGGCAGGAAACCAGGGGCCTCTGCCTTTATCAACAGCCCTGAGAGCAGTCAAGGGTAGCTAGAAAGCAGCCTCAGCATGGAGGGAGGCTTCTCCAACCATGGCAGCAGGAAAAGGGTGGGGGAAAAGGCGAGAATGAGGAAACTAACAGTTCCAAATGATTGCACCCCAATGCACACAGTGCTTGGGCCTTCCGTCCTCTATACTCCAGTGAACATTCTATTCGCTCAGATCCCAAACGCTGCAACTCACTCCAATTATGGCAAACATTTATTAAATACCTGATTGGCTGCTGTCCTTCATTCTCAAAGAGGACCAAAATGGCTTCACTATGCTAGAGTCAAGTTTCAATGTGTCCGACCAATCCAAGCTCAGAATGCTCTACCACAGGTAGTCTGTGTGAACATCTGGGGTGGATTCTCCAAATTTGCATCTCCTGCATCTCCTCTGGGCAGCTTCCATTCTGCTTTGCTCACAGAGCATAGCACCTTCTCTGATGTGGACACGCCATGCTGGGCAGTCTTGTGCCAGTGTCTCCCATGTCTCACAGTCAATTCCAAAGTTCTCAAGAGAGACCTTGAAGGTGTCCTTGTATTGCTTCTTTTGACCACCACGTGAATGTTTGCCTTGTGTAAGTTCTCCATAAAACAGTCTTTTTTGGCCAGTGTACCTATTGTATGCTGAACCCTGGACCAGATGCAACCAATGAGGTGGGATACTCTAATGCAGACCACAACTCCCCAAATTGTAGCAAATAACCTGGAGAACACAGACTCATAGGAGCACAGATTGACTGGAAGGGACCCTGAGCAACCTAATCCAAGTGCTTTATTTTACAAAGGAAGAAACTGAAGTTTCCTTGAAGACATAAGTAACTTGCCCACACTCATACGGGTCAGATGACAGGATCTGAAGTGGAAAGGGCTCCCAGGAGCCATCTGGGCCAACACACCATTTTCCAAGCCATTTTATCTGCTTATTCATCCACACATGCAAGATTCAATCTCCCACCTCCATACATTTGCACAGAATTGCCATGCCTGGTATACATGTTCTCCTTCCTCACCTCTGCATCTCAGAATCCCTAGCTCTCTTCAAAGCTTAGCCCACATGCCACCTCCTCCATAAGGCCTTTACTGGTCCCCTTATATCCCTAACCCCCAAATAATCAAGAACATACCTCTCTGTTCACATATCCTCTCTCCTACATCAATCCCTTCAGGAGAAAGTAAGTTCTGTGAGGTCACGGCCTTTTTTTTTTTCCTGTTGCTATATCTCCAGAGCCTGATACAGTACTGGGTATTTGAGGGGCAGCTTGATGTAAGGAGTAAAATGCTGAGCTGGGAATCATAGAGAACCTGGGTGGCCTCCGCTCTTGAGACTTACTATAAGACCCTAGGCAAATCAAGGTCTCAGTTTACCCCCTCTATACAATGAGAAGTTTGGACTAGATGACTTCTAAGGTCTAAATCTAGGATTCTGTGCCACAGGAGGCACTGATTCCTGACAGAGTTGATTAGAGGACAGACCCACAGTATAGAAGAAAGAGAAGAGGGGAAGGAATTAGGAGAGGAGGAGACTAAGATAACCCGTGCCAGCTTAGAAAGGCAAAGGCTAAGATGGGACTTTTGCTTGAAAGAAACAAACTGTAAAACTGTAGCTGTCCAAGGTAATGAGAGCACAGGATAGGATTGGACTGGGTCTGTGAATTCACTGGTTAGGGAATTTCCCAACAAGAAAGAAGAAAGTCTTCTCTACAGCTTAGTATTAAAGCTGCCTAGAGCACTAAAAAATTAAAAGACAACCCCAGGGTCACACAGTTATTAGAATAAAAGCTCCCTGAGAGCAGGGACTGGTTTTCCTTTTTTCTTCTCATCCCCAAGCTTGATCACAGTGCCCTGGACAGACGAAGCACTTAATAAGAGCCAGCCCTCTATCTACCTATAATGAGACGCACAGGCAGCCCACAAGGTTGGACAGAGTTGGAAGGGGCTTGGTATTCATAGAGTCTACAGTGCCCAACTCTCCCCACCTCATTTTAAAGAAAAAGAAACTGAGGCCTGGAAAGAGGAAGTGGCTTGCCCAACATTTACCATACAGCTGGTGGAAAGCAAAGAAGCCAGGACACCTGGTCTCTCTTTCTAGTTTACTGGATGGTCTCCTGGGCTTAGAGGGCCAACTGAAAGCTCACATGTGAGGGTTAGGATCTTGGGCCAGTCCCCTGATGCCCACTGAATCCAGTACATAGCAAAAACATAGGGAACTGGTGGCACTCTGGATCCTAACTTTTTATCGTTGCTCAGTCACTTTTGTCATGCCTGACTCTTTGTGACCCCAATTTGGGGTTTTCTTGGCAAAGACACTGAAGTGACTTGCCATTTCCTTCTCCAGCTCTTTTTACAGATAAGTAAATGGAGGCAAACAGGGTGAAGTGACTTGTCCAGGGTCACATAGTTATAGTTAGTAAGTGCCTGAGGCCAGGTCTGAACTCAGGTCTTCCTGATTTCAGGCCTGGTGCTCTATCCATTGTGCCACCTGGCTGCCCTATGGATCCTTGAGTGGAAGAATTCAGTGTCCATCTGGGACTGCAGGGATATTGAAGCAGAAAGAATTCCTCCCTGGAACTTAAGGGACCTGGGTTCTAGTCCTTGTTCTTCCTTCTACTAGCATGCTGTGACCTCGGGCATAATCAACTTAGCCCCATGGGCCCCTGTGTCCTCAATCCACAAAATGAGTGGAGGTGGGCTAGATTTAAGGCATAAAGCCTAGGGCCCAGGAACTTGTTTTGTTAAACTTCTGATAACTGTCATTGAAAATAATTGGTTTCCTTTGTAACCATACCTATTTTCCTTTATACATTTAAAAATCAGACTGCCAGAAGATGATGGAGTAAGTAGTTAATCGCTATAACTCTCCAAACAACCATAAAATAGCATCCCAAGACAAATCTTGGAACAACAGAACCAGCAAAAAGACAGGGTGATACAATCTTTGAGCCCAAGAAACTTGAAAGAGCAGCAAGAAAGGTCTGTCTCTCTCAGGTAACAGGATAGTACAGTCCAGGGCAGGAAGCATGCCTGTAAACCAGCTATAAGCACCACCTCAGAAAACCAGCAGGAGATCCCAAGCCCCAGTGTGGTAGAACAAGCAAATATCAACACCAAGACCCCCCTACAGGCCTCAGCATAGCCAGGAGAAAGGCAGACTTCGGCTCAGAGAACTACTACCTGCTTCAGCACAGCCCCAGGCAAACAAGCAATTTCCAGTGGCCAGATGACCATGTGCTTCAGTGTAGCCCCAGGGAAATGCAGAAACATCCTACTGGCTTCAGCACATGCCAGACACAACCACTAGGACTCAGGCTCAGCACCAAGTAAGCTTCCAGACCTCTATGGTCTCCAGCAGTACTACACACTACACCCCCCACTATCTCACAGCAGCACCAGACATGAAGGTTCCCTCTGGGCCCCCGGGCAACATCAATGCAGTACCAGACCTACAGCCCCTGGCACAAGAAGCCTAAGACAGTGCCCCTTCTACCTTGGGAGCAGAGCTCAAATTGAAAAGAAAGGAAAAAGGCCAAAAAAGATGAGCAAAAAACAACAACAACAACAACAACAAAAAAAGAATCTGATCATAGAAAGTTATGGTGACAGGTAAGATGAAGACACAAACTCAGAAGAGGAACAAAACACCTATTGGAAAAACCCCAGAGAAAAATGGGAAGTAGTCTCAAGCCCACAAAGAAGTCATAGAAGAGCTCAAAAAGGAATTTAAAAATCATATAAGAGGTCAAAGAAAAACTGGGAAAAGAAATGAGACTGACACAAGAGAATTACAAAAAAAGAGTCAAGAGCTTAGAAAAACAAAACAACAATGCTTAAAAAGTAGAATTGCCCAAACAGAAAATAAGATACAAAAATCCACTGAAGAAAACAATTTATTTTTAAAAAGTACAACTGGCCAAATAGAAAAGAAAGTATAAAAGCTAACTGAGGAAAACAACTCCTTAAAAGTTAGAATTGGGCAAATGGAAGTTAATGATTCTATGAGACATCAAGAATCAAACAAACAAATTCAAAAGAATGAAAAAAAATAGAAGAAAATGTAAAATAGTGCCTGGGAAAAACAACTGACCTGGAAAAAAGATCCAGGAGAATGAATGTCAGAATCATTGGACTACCTGAAAATCATAATCCAAAGAAGAACCTAAACAGCATCTTTCAAGAAATTATCAAGGAAAACTGCTCAGATATCCTGGAACCAGCAGCCAAAATAGGTATTGAAAGAATCCACTCATCACCTCAGGAAAGAGATCGCAAAAGAAAAACTCCAAGGAACATTATAGCCAAATTTCAGAACTATCAGATCAAGGAAAAAATATTACAAGTGTCCAGAAAGAAACAATTCAAATATTGGGGAGCCACAAATAGGATTGTGCAGGACTTAGCAGCTGTAACATTAAAAGATCAGTGGTCATGGAACATGATATTCTGGAAGGAAAAGGAGCTAGCACTATAACCAAGAATCATTTACCCAGCAAAACTGACCATGATACATCAAGCAAAAAAAAAAAATTGCCATTCAATGAAATAGGAATATTTCAAGCTTTCATAAGGAGAAGACCAGAATTAAACCAAAAATTTGATCTCCAAAATCAAGACCAAAGAGAAGCATAAACAGGTAAAAATGGGAAAGAAAATGTAAAGGATTCAATAGAGCTAAACTGTTTACATCCCTACATGGGGAAGATGACACTTGTAATTCTTAAAAACTGTATCACTAACAGTATAGCTAAAATGAATGTACATGGACACAGGGTAAAGGCATAAGGTGAATTTGAAAGAATGACATAAAAATAAATAAGGGATGAGAAAGAGGAGTACACTGGGTACAGAAGGAAGGGAGAGGAAGAATGGGGTAAATCATTTCACATGAAAAGGCATAAAGACATTACAATGGAGGGGAAGACGGGAGGGTAGACAATGGGAATCACTTGAATGTTACTCTAATTGGTATTGGCTCAAAGAAGGAATAATATACACAATAAATTGCATATAAAAATTCATCTTAGCCAACATAGAAGTAAGAAGGGAGAAGATTAAGTAAAGTGGGGGGGGGGGGCAGGGAAGGAAAGACTGACAGAAGGGAGGGCAGATGGAAGAGGTGGTAGACAGAAGCAAAACACTATCAAAGAGGGAAAAAAGAGAGAGGACAAACAGGAAGAAAAATAGGATGGAGGAGAATACTGAAGTAGCCAGGAACTAGTTGAGTAGAAACTTCATGGACTTAAGATAGAAGTCAAGAAACAGGCCTAGAATAATTTGTCTATTTTTCATTTGCTTCTCGGTCAGTATGCCCTGTGCTCCTCTCTGCTTACCCTACAGACCCCAGCCTGCAGACGGTATCACAAACTCCCCCCTTGCCTATTCTTCATTCTTCTTTTTTGTTCCATCGTCATGCTCTGTAATCACAAACCCCCTGGCTCAGCAATTTACCTGTACCCCTGAACAATGGAATTATGCTGTATAAATGATTCTGCATTTCTGAGCTAGCTGCTGCTCCCCCTTTTGAATTGGCATGGAGTAGCCCCAGCTGGTAAATTAAAGCTCCTTAAAACTTTTTAATTCGGACTCTGTGGTCACTTTGTTAAGACTCGTCATGTCATGTCATTTCAATACACAGTAATCATAACTGTGAATGTGATGAACTCGCCCATAAAACAGAAGCACATAGCAGACAGGATCAAAAACACTACAATATATTGTTTACAAAAAGCACACTTGAAGCAGACACACACACACACACACACACAGAGTAAAGGTAAGGGGCTAGAGCAGAATCTATTATGCTTCAGCTGAAGTAAAAAAAAAAAAGCAGGGGAAGTAATCCTGATCTCAGACAAAACAAAAGCAAAAACAGACCTAATTAAAAGAGATAAGGAAGGAAAGTACATCTTGCTAAGAAGGTATCATAGACAATGAAGCAATATCAATACTAAACATTTGCACCAAGTGGTATAGCATCCAAATTCTGAAAATAGAAGTTAAGTAAGTTACAGGAAGAAAATGACAGCAACACTATACCAGTGGGGGACCATAACTGTTCCCTCTCAGACCTCAATAAATACAACTAAAAAATAAACAAGAAAGAAACTAAGGAGGTAAATAGAAGATTAGATAAGTTGACTAAGATAAGTCAAACCTTTGGAGAAGAATTA
Source organism: Pseudochirops cupreus (assembly GCA_028627135.1). Classification (NCBI taxonomy): domain Eukaryota; kingdom Metazoa; phylum Chordata; class Mammalia; order Diprotodontia; family Pseudocheiridae; genus Pseudochirops; species Pseudochirops cupreus. The sequence continues at coordinate 578,376,357 of CM053580.1, read as the reverse complement.
ATGGGAAAAGAAAGGAATATACCTTTTTTTCAGCAGCACATGGCACCTCCACAAAAATTGACCACGTATTAGGGCATAAAAACCTTAAAATCAAATGTAGAAAAGTAGAATATTAAATGGATTATTTTCAGATCACAATGCAATAAAAATTACATTCAACAAAAGGCAGTGTAAAGATAGATTAAAAATTAATTGGAAACTAATTAATCTAATTCTAAAGAATAAATGGATCAAAGAACAAATCATGGAAACAATAATTTCATTAAAGATAATGACAATAAGGCAACATACCAAAATTTATGGAATGTAGTCAAAGCAGTACTTAGGGGAAAATTTATTTCTCTCAATTCTTACATCAATAAAATAGAAAAAGAACAGATTAATGAAATTGGCATGGAACTAAAAAAAACTAGAAAAAGAACAAACTTAAAATCCCCAATTTAATATAAAACTGGAAATCCTGAAAATGAAAGGTGAGATTGACAAAATTGAAAGCAAAAAAGTATTGAACTGATAAATAAATGTAGGAGCTGGTTTTATTTTATGAAAAAAACATCAATAAGATAAATAAGTCATTGGTTAATATGATTTAAAAAAAAAAGGAAACCAAATATCCACTATCAAAAATGAAAAGGGTAAAATCACCACCAATAAAGAAGAAATTAAAGCAATCATTAGGAAATATTTTGCTCAGTTATATGTCAATAAATCTGACAATCTTAGTGAAATCTAGGAACATTAGGAAAATATAAATTACCCAGATTAACAGATCAGGAAATAGAATACCTAAATAACCCTATCAAAAAAAAAAAAATTGAACAAGCCATTGATGAGCTCCTTAAGAAAAAATCACCAGGGCCATATGGGTTCACAAACAAATTCTACCAAACAGTTAATGAACAATTAATTCTAATACCATATAAATTATTTGGAAAAATAGATGAAAGAGTACTACAAAACTCCTTTTATGACACAAATATGGTGCTGATACCTAAACCAAGAAAAGCTAAAACACAAAAAGAAAATTATAGACCAATTTTCCTAATGAAGATCAATGCAAAAATTTTGAACAAAATACCAGCAAGGCAATTATAGCACTATATCACAAGGATTATACACTATGACCAGGTTGGGATTTGTATCAGGAATGCAGAGTTGGCTCAATATTAGGAAAACTATCAACATAATTGACCATATCAATAACAAAACCAAGAGAAATCATATGATTATCTTAATAGATGCTGAAAAAACTTTTGACAAAATGCAGCACTCATTCCTATTAAAAACAACAGAGAACACAGGAATAAAGTGAGCATTCCTTAAAATGATAAGCAGTATCTATCTAAAACCATCAGTGATAATGATCTGCAATGACAATGAGTTAGAAGTCTTCCCAGTAAGATCAGGGGCAAAGCAAGGATGACCATTATCACTAATATTATTCAATATAGTACTAGAAATGTTAGCTATAGCAATAAGAGAAGAAAAAGAAATCAAAAGAATTAGAATAGAGAATGAGAAAACAAAACTATCACTCTTTGCAGATGGCATCATGGTATACTTAGAGCAGTGGTTCTCAACCCTCCTAATGCCATGACCCTTTAATACAGTTCCTCATGTTGTGGCGACCCCCCAACCATAAAATTATCTTCTTTGCTACTTCATAACTGTAATTTTGCTACTGTTATAAATCTATCTGATATGCAGGATGTATTTTCATTGTTACAAACTGGACATAACCCACAGGTTGAGAACTGCTGACTTAGAGAATCCTAGAGAATGAACTAAAAAACTACTTGAAATAATTAACAATTTTAGCAAAGTTGCAGGATACAAGATAAACACATAAATCAGCAGCATTTCTTTATATAACCACCAGAGCCCAGCAGCAAGAGATAGGAAGAGAAATTCTTTTCAAAATACCTGCAGACAATATAAAATACTTGGGAGTCTATTGCCAAGACAAACCCAGGGAACTACATGAACACAATTACAAAAACTTTCCACATAAATAAAGTCAGATCTAAACAACCTGAAAAATATCAATTGCTAATAGGTAGGCCAAGCCAATATAATGAAAACGATAATTCTGCCTAAACTAATTTACTTATTCAATGCCATACCAAACTACCAAAAAATTATTTTATAGAACTAGAAAAAATAACAAAATTCACCTAGAAGAAAAAAATGTCAAGACTATGAAGGAAATTAATGGAAACAAATACAAAGGAAGGTGGCCTAGAAGTACCAGTTCTTAAACTATATTATAAAGTAATAATCAAGGGGCAGCTAGGTGGCGCAGTGAATAGAGAACTGGCCCTGGAGTCAGGAGGACCTGAGTTCAAATCCAGCCTCAGACACTTAACACAAAACTAGCAGTGTGACCTTGGGAGAGTCGCTTAACCCCAATTGCACTAAACTTCCCCCCTCCAAAAAGCAAATAAATAAATAAAGTAATCATCATCAGAACTATCTGGTTCTGACTGAGTAATGGAGTGGTGGATCAGTGGAGTAGATTAGGTATACAAGCCACAATAATCAATGACCACAGTAACCTAGTGTTTGATAAAGCCAAAGACTTTGGGATAAGAACTCACTATTTGCTAAAAACTGGTGGGAAAACTGGAAAACAACAGGACACAAAGTTGGTATGGCTCAGCATCTCACACTGCACACCAAGGTTAGGTTAAAATGGGTGCATGATTTAAACATAAAAGGTGATACCGTAAACAAAATTAGAAGAACAAGGAATAGTCTACCTGCTAGATCCATGGGGAAGCGAAGAATTCATAACCAAAGAAGAGACAGAGAGCATTACAAAATGGAAAATGGATCATTTTGATTATATTAAATTAAAAAGCTTTTGTACAAACAAAACCAATGCAACCAAGATGAGAAGGAAAACTGGGAAACAATCTTTATAGCAACTGTCTCTTATAAAGGCCTCATATCTCAAATATATAGAGAACTGATTCAAATTTATAAGAATACAAGCCATTCCCCGATTGATAAATGGTCAAAGGATATGAACAGGCAGTTTTCAGAGGAAGAAATTAAAACTATCTATTGTAAAAAGAAGAAGTGCTCTAGATCACTTTTGATTGGAAAAATGCAAATTAAAACAAGTCTGAGGTACCACCTCACACCTATTGGATTGGCTAATATGACAGAAAATGATAAATGTTGGAGAAGTTGTAGGAAAACTGGGACACTAATGCACAGCTGCTGGAGTTGTGAACTAATCCAACCATATTAGAGAGTAATTTGAAACTATGCCCAAAAGGCAATCAAATTATGCATATATCCTTTGACCTAGCAATACCACTACTAGGTCTGTAGCCCAAAGAAATCATAAAAAAGGAAAAGGACTTACATGTGCAAAAATATTTATTCATGGTGGCAAAATATTAGAAATTGAGGGGATGTCTATCAATTGGGGAATGGGTAAACAAGTTGTGCTATATGAATGTAATGGAATACTATTGTGTTATCTGATATGGTGAACAGGTAGATTTCAGAAAAACTTGGAAACACCTGAATGAAATTAGCACAACCAGGAAAACATTGTATATAGTATTAGCAACACTGTGTGAGGATCAACTATGAATGACTGAGCTCTTCTAAGCAACACAAAAATCCAAGCAATTACAAAGGACCCACTAAGGAAAACATTGTTCGCATCCAGATGAGAAACTGATGGACTGAGGGCAGATCGAAGCTTATTTCTTTCACTTCCTTTACTCCTTTTTGTGTTCTTTTCCCTTTTGATCTGTTTCTTCTTTCACAGCTGTGACTAATATGGAAATATGTTTCACATGATAATACATGTCTAACCTAGATCAAATTGCCTACCATTTTTGGAAGGAAAGGGGAGAGAGGAGAAAAATTTAGAAATTGAAATCTTGCAAAAATGAATGCAAAAATTGTCTTGACATGTAATTGGGGGAAAATATTCTTTAAAATTAAAAAAAAAATCAGACTGCCAAAGGCATCCATGACACATTAATGGCTAATAACCCTGGAACTAAATTATCTCTAAGGCCCCTCCCAGTTCGACATTCCTTGTTCTAAGACCCTCCTAGCTCTGACATCCTCAATCTAAGGGCCCTCCCATCTCTGACATTCCCTATTCTAAGGCCCCTCCCAGCTCTGACATTCCCTGTTCTAAGGCCCCTCTCAGCTCTGACATCCCCTGTCCTAAGGCCCCTCCCAGCTCTGACATTCCCTGTCCTGAGACCCCTCCCAGCTCTGACATCTCCTGTTCTAAGGGCCCTCCCAACTCTGACATCCCCTGTTCTAAGGGCCCTCCCAGCTCTGACATCCCCTGTCCTAAGACCCCTCCCAGCTCTGACATCTGTTCTAAGGGCCCTCCCAGTTCTGATATTCCCTGTTCTAAGGCCCATCCCAGCTCTGACATCCCCTGTTCTAAGGGTTCTCCCAGATTCAACCAGTTCTATCCATCATTAAGTAACACATTAAGTGTGACTTGGCTTTGTGCCAAGCATGGAGATAATAAAAACAAAAAGGAGTAGCTTCCTCCCAGCAGATGCACACATCCTCTAGCACCATAGAGAAAGCCAAGGCTCTATTCCTGGGCCATTCTAGCTTGGGCAATGAGAGAGGCCTCCTCTCAGGCCTGGAGTACCATCATCCCCTTTTTGTCCTTCACCTGCTGAACGTCATCCTTGCCACCCCCTCTTCTGCAGGAAGCCTTTCCCGATCCCACTCAATTCTAGGGCCTTTCTTCTGAGACTCCCTCCAGCTGATCCTGTACAGATCTTACCCACATGTAAATTTTTCTTATGTTGTTTTCCTACTAAACTATGAGATCCTCAAAGGCAGGGGCTGTCTTTTGCCTTTCCTTGTAAATTCCAATGCTTAGCACACAGCAGGCACTTAATAAATGCTTAGTGACTGACTCCTTTCTCCTTTCCGGTCCTCTACTAAAAAGGGACAGTTCCTCCAATTTTCCCAGGGCACTCTGTGCATGTTTCTTCTTGGAACCACTAGAATCTACTTTGCATAGCTCACATGTCTCATCTCCTCCTCTTCCCAAGAGCATGGAAGCTCTGACATTCTGCTTTTGGAGGCAGGAAGGCCTGAGCTTCAACCCACCCCAGACTGGAGCTGTCAAAGTGACCCCTCATTGAGCCTCATCTTTTCCATCTGTCAAATGGGGATGATCTCAGCATCGATCCACCAGAGTAGCAGGAACAAAGACTCAAACAATGGCTAGATCAGAGATGGAGAGGACCACAGACACCATCTAGCCCAGCCCTGTCATGGTATAAAGGAAGCCAAGAGGGATTAAATGATTTGCCCACAATTATACAGTTAGATCGTGGCCTTCTTGATTCCAAAATTAGCACAGTCCACTATATACCAAGTCTCTGCATCAGGATTTGAACTCAGCTTCTCTTAACTACAGAATCTCTGTAGATGCCTCCTTAATATAACATACCTAATGCACTTTGTGGGTTGCTGTCATCTTTGTATTCCTAGGGATAAACTAGAGGCCTTTCAGATGAATCCATTTAATCTAATTGGGTGTTAACAGCTAATGGTAAAATGGATAGAGTCAGGAAAACCTGATTCAAATCCAACCTCAGACTTCCTCCAACTTCCTAGCTATGTGACCCTGGGCAAGTCACTTCACCCTGTTTGCCTCAGTTTCCTCATCTGTAAAATGATCTGGAGAAGGAAATAGCAAACATCTCTAGCACCTTTGCCAAGAAAACCCCAAAAGGGGTCACAAAATATCAGATACAATTGAACCTGACCCCTTTCTCCCTGCAGGTCTTCTACTAAAGGAGGCCAAAAGAGGCCTTGACCTTCTTTCCGTCCACCATAATTACTCTAGCATGTCAGACACACCCTGCTGAGAGTGACCGTTAGCATCAGCAGTCACCCCCTCCATGCTGGTCCAGGGAAATTTTGTCCTCTGCCTTCCTGCCTCCCTTCCCCTTCCAGATCTCTAGGAAGATCATTCCTGTGGTAGGAGAGCTTGAGAAGATATAAGATGAACAGGGAGAGAGGGAGAGAGAACCTTCCTCTCCTGCCCCCACCCCCATGAACTGAGACAAGCCCAGCCTCCACCCCAGGGCTCACAAGGGGCCTGCACCTTACTGATTTCCGGAGTGAGCGTTTTCAAAACCTGTTGAGCTAAGCCACAAAATTGCTCTGAGGTACAGACCCCCCAGAATAGCATATGTGTGTGTGAGAGGCCCTAAAACAGGTACACAGTGAGGCACAGGCAGAGAGGGGCATAGGATGAGACAAGGGGGAATCAGGGGCAAAGAGAGACCCACGGGGAGACAAAGGAGAATATAGAGCAAAGACACAAGGGGGAGATGAGAGAGAAGCAGGGAAGAGATGCTCAGAAGAAACTGAGGAGCAAGCAGAGACAAGAGAGAGACACAGAGAACAGTCAGATCCTGGAGTGACAGAGGCGGAGAGGAGAGCAGAGAAACACCCATGGAGCAGTGTAGACAGAGTCCCAGAGAGGGGGCGAAGAATGCGGAGACAGACTTCCACGCGCACATACAGAAACACAGAGTGGTGGCAGGGATACACACTTGGGTAGCCCAATCAGGGAAGTGGCTCCCACACACGGAGACAGAGACGATCGATCGATCGATCCCTCTGCACACACGAAGTGGGAGATCGTGAAAACCCACAAAGTGAGGGACCCTGGCAGAGACATGTACACACACGGACACATGCTCGAACACAGGCACACACGGACCCGGCCAAAGAGTAACAACGTCCAGACCCAGGGACAGATCCCCAGGGGGGAGCCTGAGACCGGAGCGCTCCCACTCAACACCCGCGCGCGCACACGCGCACATACACACATTCTCCCTCTCTGTCTCTGTCTCAGTCTCTGTCCCCCCAGCGCAGGGCCAGGGGCACAGCGTGGAGGAGGGGGTCCCCAGAGCGGTGAGCTGGGCACGGGTGAGTGCACCTCCCGCCCCCTACCCGGTGGGCACCAGCCAGCCCTGGTGGGCAGGCAAACGGGGATGGCGCCCAGGGCCCGGGGGGAGGGGAGGAGCCCAAAGAGGCCGGCCGCAGGCTCCCTGCAGAGCCCGCGGAGTGTTTCGATCCGGGATCAGGGCACCGGGCGCCAAGGCAGGGATCCGGGCACTGGGCGCGGAGATGGAGGCATCCAGCCCGGCCCGGGCCCCAGGGCTACAGCGCCCGCCGGCCTGGCCCTGGCCCTGCTGTCCTGCGGGGGGTCCCCGGCACAGGCTTACCGTGCACGGAAGGCTCCGGGAGGTCCGTGGGCTCCTGCCCAGTCTAGCGCGCTCCGATCCTGCTCCAGTCCCCCGACCGCGTTCCGCCCCCGAGCTCCGGCTCCTGGAGCCGCCCGGGACTGGAAGGGCAGATGAGGGAAGGGGACGGAGGGGAGGAGTCCGCGCGCGGGGCCCTGACGCAGCGCTCGGCAGGGGCGGGGCCTTGCCCCAGCCCCGCCCCCGAGGCCACCTCCCCCGCCCCCCCCCAGCTCCGGATGCGGCGGGGGAGCGGCCGACTCGTAGGCTGGCCCGGCGTGCTTGGCGTGGCGCGGCGCGGGAAGGGGAGCGACTGCCAGGGAGCGGAAGCAGGGCACCCCTAGAGGGGGCCAAGAGGTGGTGGGACTGGGGCTTCCTGGCCCCTGGCTTTTCCTGGAAGCCGACACTAGTGTCAGTGAGGCACACGTGGCTAGATTCCGTTTGTCTGCATCCCCACGCTATCCAAATTTTGTGGCAGGACTTCGGGAAACCCATATGTTGTTAGTGCAGGAAGCGAACTTAGAACATAGACTGTTAAATCTGGGAGAGAACCTAGAACGTGGAGAACAGGATGGCAGAGCTGGCAGAGGCCTTAGAAATCTTTTTTAACCATTTTACACACGAAAGAAAGTGACTTGACCAAGATCACACAGAAAGTTGAATAACAGAGATCATTTCCGTGATTGCATGTACATGATCTTTGGACCCCGTCCTGGAAAGATTATCTGGACCAAAGCCCAAGGTTCTGTCCTAATGCAAAGGGCACTGCTTTGGGAGTCAGGAGAGCTGAATAAACAAGGTGTCTACTGTGGGCTAGATACCCTATGCAAACATGCAGGGAACTGTCTGCCCTCAAATCAACAGGTCAGCATTCCAGCCCAAGCCTTCTCTTGTAGGCAAAGGTCAAATTTGTAAGCAAAACTACCAAGCATTTTGACAAAACACACAACTGAGTGTTTTATAAATGTCTCCCCTTCCAAAATAGCAGCCCACTTAACTGTCTTCTGGTTTTGACAAGGCATTCCTTGGAGTAGGAAGAATGTTGTTTTAGGACCAATAGAAGAAAGTTCTCCCTTATATAATGGGGATTTTCATGATATTCTCTGATCTAAACATATGTAAATGGTTTCATCAAGTGTTTAGATAAACGCATGAGTGTTCATTGTTCCGTTCTTTGGTCATTAGTTTCTTGACTCATAAAATGGGGTGATTTCACTACATTCCTAAGGCTTCCTCCACTGGATGGTGTTCTATGTTCTGAGGTCCCTCCAAGCTCTCACATGCTATATATTGTAAGAGTTTGTCTAGTTCTGCAATGCAATATTTTAAGGTCCCTCTCACTTTTCATAGTCTACATTATCTAACATCTCTCCCAGCTCTGGCATCCTATTTCGAAGAGATGGCTCTTGAGCATCTTTCCATCTTGGCTGCCCTACCCTGGATGTTCTCCATTTTATCCATATACTTCTTAAATTCAGGTGTCCAAGACCGAACTCAGTATCCCAGATATGATCTTATAAGGACATATTGCTAAATTCCTGAAAGCTCTGTATCTTAATGCGACTCATGAACTAAAATACCATCTTTTATAGGAAGCCTTTTCCAACCTCTCTTAATTCTAATGCCTTCCCTCTGTTCATTGTTTGTCCAATTTCAAAGAAGACTAGTGACACCATGGGGCAATGTCTTAATTGTGAATTGGATTTAAGTGAGTCAGAGTTACACAAAGTCATCAGCCTCACTCTCTTTTCCAGAGTCATCAAAGTCCAGTGGTGGAACAAAAGTCAGGATGATGAATGATGGAGCTGGGGTACAGCAGATGGCCTTGTCTGACCAAGCTCTAAGAACTCCACAGTGCCCGCTTCAGCTACCTTCATGGCTATTGGAATAAATTGTTTTTATCCACCCATTCCACCTGGGGAAGTCTTCACATGCTGAGGGTAGATATCCCCCTAACTCACTGATGATTTGAGGTCCACAGTTACCCTCAACCTGGTTTAGTCTGCTGAGATAGGTTTACCAGGTTTTGGCCACTGTGCATACAGTGCATACAGCTTCTTAGAGCCATAGAGTTGGGTGACCAATAGATGCCAAAAGTGGATGAGCAGCCCTGAAAAGTGTTCAGTAGCCCTCATGCCAGAGGTGCTAGTCTTCCTTGAACACTCATATATCCTGTTAATCATATCCTGTTTATACTAAATATAGTTTGCTTTGTTGCATGTTTTCTCCCCTATTAGATTGCAAGCTCCCTGAGGGCAGGGACTACCTTTAGTCTTTTTGTATCCCCAGTGCTTAACGCAGAATCTGACACACAGTACACACTTTATAACTCTTACCGACTTATTGGCCTCAAACTTTCAGATGACCCATCATGTGCTGACTTATATTGAGCTTGCAGTCCAGTAAGACCCCAGATCTTTTCCCAGCCATTACCTAGCCATCCATGCCTTACCCATTTTTGGAAATGGATTTTTTGAACTTAAATGTAAAACTTGATATTTGTCCCTGTTGGAATTCCATATTAATAAGTTTAGCCCATGGGTGCATGGAAGGGTTAACTCTCAAAGCAGGTCTCTGGTGAGACAACTGTGTCCCCCTCCTTCTCATTTTGTGATGTCACGATGAGGTCAAAGAAGTATGTAAATTATATTGTAATTTCCAGGATTTTAGGATCGTGGCATTCGAGAATTAGAATTTTTGACTCAGAATCTGGGAATACGAATTTAAGATTCATGCAATCTTGGAAGCTGACAATCATAGCATTTTAGAGACACAGAAAATCAGAATCATGAGGTTTTAGAATAATACACACCAACTCCTGGAATCATAGATTTGACCAATTTTGAATTCAGAATCTCAGAATATGATGTAAAGGGATAGGCTAGGATTATGATAATTCTGGGAACACCGAATCTTTGATTCATCAGTTTTGTAATTCATAAACTCATAGAATTGTAAAATCATGGAATCTTAGAATCTGAAGTGTCCTTAGATGGCATCTCTTCTATCTTCCCGAGGTGGAAAGTGGAAGTGTAATGAGGTAAAGAAGACAGCATATGTATGCGGGTACATATGGGAGTAGGGTGTGGAATATTAATAAAATGGATTGGCCCCTCACTGACTACAAATGTTCCCTGTTATTTCATGGACCCAAGAAGATTAGGTAAGAGACTACAAGGAGACTTGAGAACAGGATCTGAGGATCACAGATCTGGAGATGGAAAAGTCCTTCAGGGTCACACCCAATCCAGCCCCCTTGTTTTACAGATGAAGAAATTGGGCCCCAAAGAAATTAAGTGACTTGCCCAAGGTCACAAGCTACTAAGAGGCAAGACTGGATTCAAAACCAGATCCTTAGACTCCAGTGTTCTTTCCAGTGATGACCTCATGGCTGATGGAGCAGATCACTTTCCAGAAACAACAGATTCCACTAGGAGTGGGTTTGGGGTATGGAAAACTTTTATTCAAATTGTCAAGAGTGTGTTTAGGCACAGTGGAGGGGAAGGGATGAGAGAGCTGGGACCTGGGCAGCCCATTGCCCTGGGGCACACAAACAACTCTATACTTGGTAGGAGCCTCTCAGGCTTTGATCAGTGTCCCAGTGCTGGGGTCATGTTCTCACTTGGGCAGACTGCTGGGGATGGGGAAGCAGCCCTTCTGGTGCCACTGCATGTCCCTAATTCGACGGACGGACTGGATCTGGGGCTGGTAGGCAGACCACTCATTCCAGTGCTTGAACTCTCCTGGCTCAAACAGATACTGGTAGCCTCGATAGCCCGGGTACTGGTAGCCAACCCATCTTGAAAGAGAAAGGAGAATGGGATGAAAATGGAGGCTCCTCAGGCTGATATTGGAGTCCTTCTTTGGTCTGGCCCCATCAGAGCTAATCAGGCAGGCTTATCTCCCATTGCTCTCCTCTTTCCAAGCCAGTCCAAATGACCTCCTCACTGACCCACAAACAGGCCAAGTTCATAGCCACCTCTTCATCTTTTGCTCATGCCTATTCTCCCTATCTGCAATGATTTCAGTGCACTCTTCTGAATTGCCTGCTTGAAGCTAAGCCCAAATTCTACCTCCTGTATAATTCTTTGTATATAGATCCTCACAACCCTCCCCCTTCCAAGTCCTCCTCCTCCTCCTCTGAATTCCTAGTGCATTGTTTCTGTAATTCATTTGTCACTGAATATAATACTTTACAGACTCGGGATGGTAGAATCTAGACTATCAGAGACGAAGCAGTGGGGATAAGGGTTCTGAGAACTGAGAATGTCAGAGCTGGGAGGAGCCTTAGAACAGGGGATGTCAGAGCTGGGAGGGGCCTTAGAAGAGGGGATGTCTGAGCTGGGAGGGGCCTTAGAGCAGGGGATGTCAGGGCTGGGAGGGACCTTAGAAGAAGGGGTATCAGGGCTGGAATGAGTCTCAGAAGAGGGGATGTCAGGGCTGGAGGGACCTCAGAACAGGAAATGTCAGATCTGGGAGGCTTCTTAGGGTCCTAGAATATAGACCATTAGAGCTAAATAGTACCTTAGAGACAAATCTAGTCCCACACCCTCATTTCACAGATAAATAAATTGAGGTCCAAGGAGAGACTTCCCCAAAGTCCCCTAACTAATCAGTGTCAGAATCAGAGCCAGAACTAGAATCCAGGTCTAGAACCCAAGGCCCTGTGGGTACAATACTTACGTGCCACTGGGCACCTTCACACTGCCCACACGGTCACAGAAGCCATAAGCCCAGAGACTGGGCACATCATCCTCGTGAATCTCCATCTTGTTCCCCTTGAAGTTGGTGCATTCAAACAGACAGATCTTGTGATCTAGAGAGTCCTGGGGGAGGAAGGGCCCGGGCCTCAGAGACTGAGGCTGGAAGGTGGGTCAGAACCTCGGTCCTTCAGCCCCTTCACTTCTTCCTCACTTACTGGGACTGAACTAGGGACACAGAGTCCTGGAGCCTGCCTTCAAAGAGCTCCTGATCTCATGGAGGAGGGACAAGTACCCGGATAATTAAGATACAAGGAGAAAGAGAAGAAGTGCAAAGGGAAGGATTAAGCAAAATGTCAGGAGAGATTAGCTGGGAGAGGGGGTCTGAGAAGGAAGGGAGGAAATAAACCCTTATTAAACACCTACTGCGTGCTGGGCCTGTGCTAAGCACTTTATAAATATTTCATTCTATCCTCACAACAGCCCTGGGAGGTAGGTACTATTATTTACAGATGAGGAAACTGAGGCATGCAGAGGTTCTGTGATTATCCAGGGTTACCAACTAACAAGTAGCTGAGGCCAGATATGAACTCTGGTCTTTCTGCCTCCAGGCCCAGTTCTGTTTCCACTGTGTCATCTGTCTGCCTCCAGATTGAAGAACAGAATCTAATTTAGGCCTTGTAGGAAGGAAGGATTTTAAGTAAAAAGAGATGGGGTGGCTGACGGTACAGAGTCTATTGAAGGCAGAGCAGTAACTACCAATTTTGGTGCCTGGGGCAATTGATTTGCTTCCAAGGAGGGCCCAGTAGAAGAAGACAAAGATCACAGAACAATCCAAAGGATTGGTGGGGCTGAGGGGAGTTGGTGAGAAAAGCAGAGGTGGTTCTAGCTAATTAGGTTCTAAGCTCAATTGTTTCTACATTTCATAAGGACTATAAGCATCCCAAGCAGCCCCCTACATTCTGGTGCCCTGGGGCAAAACTCTGGCCACCCCTACCCTAGTTTCAGCACCAATTTGAGACCTGGGGTTGGGCTGACCAAAGATACAGAGAAGTGAAAGGGAAGAATAAGATTGAGGACAGCAAATAATCCAGAATTACAGAATTTGTGGGTTAGCAGGGTCTCCAATAGTCATCTCATCCAATTCATACACAGAAGGAATCCTCATTATAATGACCCAACAAGTGATTGTCCATTCTCTACTTGAAGCTTCGAATGAGGAAGAGCCCAGCACCTCTAGGAGTGGCCCATTCCACTTGGGGACAGCACTTATTCTTAAGAAGCTTTTCCTTACATCAACCCAAAATTAATCTTTTTAAAAGTTTATTCTATTTTATTTTTTGCAATTTCTACCCATCATTCCCGGTTCTTCCTTCTGGGACCAACAATGAAAACAATGGTGATAACGATGACAAGGAACCCAGCCCCTTCTCCCTGTGTCCGTCCTGTAAATACTCAGACAGTTATCAAGTGTCCCCTGAGCCTTCTCTGTCTGCAGGCCCAACACCCCCAGTTTGAGCAGGAGTAGGGTGACATGTGGTCCTGTAGGCCCTCAAGTGCAGCCCTTTGACTGAATCCGAACTTTAAGCAGGTAAGGCCATTTATCCAAGCTAAAGAATATAGATTTAGAGCTGGGAAGGATTTTAAAGGCCATTGAGTCCAACACCCTCATTTTATAGTTGAGGAAATACTAGGTCAAGTGGCTTGCCTAGGGAGACTCAGTCAATATATGTCAGAGATGCATTATCCTACTGACTCTTGAGGGGGTAAGGGGAAGGATTAGGATCTTTAGAAATATCACCAACTGTGTATGAATAAAAGAGGTTATTCCTTGACCCCTTCCCTCAACTTTCCCATATGAATTTGTCCCCATGTGCCTTTTTCTTCATTATGGCCTCAAAACAGGTGGTCACCTGCCAATCTTACCCATTAGAAGGGGTGAATCTCGCTGTAGATCCCTTGCCTGAAGCCATCTCTGAATGATTCCACGGCCAGCCTGCTCACCCCTCTAGCATCCCACCTCTTGCAGTTTATCAATATCTTTCCTAAACCATGGTGTCCCAAACTCAACACCACACTCCAGACATGATCTGACTAAGCAGGGGAACCATCTACTAATCAACTTTTTGGTCCTCAAAGCATGCTCTTTGTTTGAGTGACTGTCTTACAGAGCCCTGCATCATCTCACCATCTTTCCCTTTCCTCCCACCTCCCTTCTCCAGGTCCCTCTCCTTGTAAAGCCTCCAACTCCCTGGCCCCCAGCTCTCACCATCCTGATGGGCCGGAAAGACATGAGGCAGTCACTACGGTAGCTGCAGGACCAGGTGTCCCATCGGGGATACTCGCCCTTCTCCAAGATGAACATCTCTCCCCGGAAGTTGGACTGCTCAAAGGCCACCCATCTGGGCCAATGATCCAATGGACACACAGACCATAGAGACAGGAGCACCAAGGGCAGGTGGTGTGCAGAGATGAAAGAGACCGTTAGCAAAAGCCAAACAATCCCAGTCTGCTTTCCATTTCCCTCCACCCTCCATCAAAGTCGGCTTGGGGAGGGAGGACTGCACTAGGTGGGAGAGTAGGGTGACCACCCTTTTTTATTTCTGCGTGGAGAGAGGAAGCAAAATAGTGTGGTAGGACAACTTGGTGAGAGGAGAGGATCTCAAAGCACCTATTGGCAGTGTGTTCCTAAGAAAAGCATGCATGGGATTGGGATAATGCGATCTGACCACTTGGGCCAACTCTGCCACTGAGCAGCCATGTGGACCAAGCCACTGGACCAAGTCACTCCAGGGTTCCTTTGGGTCTCAGTTTCCTCATCCGTAAAATGAGGGGATTAGACTAGAGCAGAAGTTCTTGACGTTTTTTGTATCAAGGGCCCTTTGCCAGTCTGTTGAAGCCTTCTCAGAATAACATTTTCCAATGCATGAAATAAAAAGTGCATGAGATAATGTTTACAGGTTAAAAACTCTAAGACTTTTGGGGCATCCTATATTGAAATACAGTCAGAAAAACATATTTTGAAGTTCAGGGACCCCAGTTTAAGGATCTGTGAATTAGGGGATTGTTAGCATCCATTCCCTTGCTGGTAGGGGCTTGTGGAGTATATAACTCTATCCTTTAAACTCTGTGCTGATGAATTGAGTTCCAAGGAGAAGCTTGAGGATGACAGAAAAGGAACCAACTAGAACGAATGGGGAAAATTACAAGAAGGGATTTCAATTCCAGATAAGAATGATTTTCAAATCAGATAACACAGCCATGGGGCTTTGCAAATCTTTAAGCTCTCTATGAATGCTAGCTAATGCTATTCTTATTCTTGGTACCATTATTCTTAGTCTTATATTTGTGTTTTGAGGAGGGTACAGACCCAGACATGCTGATTTCATTGATGAGGGTAAATCCCAAGAAAGACATTCTCTCTACCAATACAGATCAGCACATTCTTTGCAGAGTTGCTTGGGGGAGGGGGACAGGCTTGAAAGAACCCAAAGAATTGTAGATTTCAAGTTAAAAGGGACCTTAGAGGTCATCTAATCATCTGGGTAGCTGGGTAACACAGTGGCTAGAGTGCTGGGCCTGGAGTCAGGAAGACTCATTTTCCTGAGTTCAAATCTGACCCCAAACACTTCCCAGCTGTGTGACCCTGGGCAAGTCACTTAACCCTGTTTGGTTCAGTTTCCTCATCTGTAAAATGAACTAGAGAAAATGGCAAACCACTCCAATATCTTTGCCACAAAAATCCTGCAAAGGGTCACAATGAGTTGGACAGGACTGAAAATGGATTGAACTGAACCTTTCCCATCTTCTATCTAGTCCAGCTCCCTTACAGGTGAAGAAGCTGAGGCTCAGGGGTGGGGGTGGGAGACTTGCCCAAGATCACACAGTCAGTATGTATCAGTAGCATCACTAGAACTAGACTCAGTCTCGCTTTCTATCTATTACTTCTGATAATGGAGATGTTCCTGACATTTGGAGCTGTCCAACAATGGGATCCTCCTTTAGATAACAAGCTTGTCTCTGGAGGAGAGCATCGGGCAGTAAGCTTTCAGCTTTAGAGGGGATTTTAAGGGCCATCTGACCCAAATACTCAGTTTTTTTTATTTTTGCAGAATTGCGCAAGGCCACATGGGCAATAAGCATCTGAACCAGGACTCAAACCCAAATCCTCGGCCTCCAGATTAAACGTGCCCATCATCCCATCACACTTCAATTCCTGACTGAGAATAGAAGTATGGGGTGATCTCTCCTGGGCTGTGGTTATTTTTACTCTCTGCTTTCCAAGGGGACATGGCAGCCTTGGCCACAGCCTCAGTCTCCAGGCTCAGCTTTCCTGGCTGGCAAATCATCAGTCTTATTTTTCCCCCACCATGACTTGTGAGGGATGAAAAGTTATCTTGGAAGAATCAAAACCTGAATTGGAGGAGCTTTGTCTCTGACCAGCCTTGTCTGGAGTCAGCAGGATTGGACATAGGTCATTAGTTTACTGCCTCTAACTTCAAGGTAAGAGTGGAAAAGAGCCCTGACCTGGACCCAAAGTCAGCAGACCCAGATCCCAGCTCTGCTACCAATTTGCTGTGTGACATTGGAAAAGTCATTCCCCTCTCTGAATCACTGTAAAGGGTCTGGAATAACACTTTGCCAGGAATGTCATAGGAGGGACTCATTGCAGTAAAAATGGGTTTGAACTCAATGATATTATCTCCATGGACCCCTAAATCCCAGAAAAGGATGATTCTATTATGTGACCTCTTCTTATGGGGGCATTTCTGTTTTAACAGGAAACCTTTAAGCCAAAGGAAGAACTGTCTAATGGTAAAATTTCAGGGACCACTGAAGGAGCTATTTTGGTAGGGGGAAGATCCAGGGGGCCCTTTGCTTAATTTGCTATAGTCTCCCATATCTTAATGAACCTAGGCTATATCCTCCCTGAATGTACGCTCTACATAGCTGTTTTTCCTTACAGGACTCTGGGACTTCCTCACTTGGGCTCCCTCCACCCTGGGTTCTACATGGATTTCTCTCTCTGCAGAAAGAAAAGGCTTAGGAAGTGGAGGCAGGACACCCAGCCCAGCTGGGGAGCCCAGCTGAAGTTCAGCCCTGAGTAAATGCTCCAGATTTGAGTCACCGCCACAGAAATAAGCTTCAGAAACCTAAACTGGCCTTAATTTAGCCTTCCCCATCTCTGAAACCTCTGTCCCTGGCAGAAGCAGAGGGAAGAGAAAACTCGGCGGTGGATCAGGGCTTGTGTTGAGCCCATGAGGTTCAGGGGGTGGGACTGGGGCTGGAGCTGGCTCCCAGGACCCACTGTGGGTGGGAGGAGATCTAAAGGCAACATGTTCTGTTCTTCAGTCTACTCTCCATTGCTGTTCCTCTATGGGGCAAAAAGTATAGAATGTCAGAGAGGGCAGAGCCCTTAGAGCAAAGAATGTCAGATTTGGGAGGGGGCTTAGAACAGGGAATGTCAGAGTTGGGAGGGAGCTTAGAACCGAGAATATCACAGCTGGAAGGGACCTTAGAATATAGAATGTCAGAGCTGGGAGGGAGCTTAGAGCAGAAAATGTCATAGCTGAGAGGGATCTTATAGGAGAGAACATGAGAACTAGAAGAGGCCTTAGAACATGGGATGTTAGAAGTGACCCTGGAGTGCACCTAATTGAAATCTTTCATTTTATAGGAAGGAAACAGTCCCATGGAAGGAAACATTACATGAATCAGTGGGAGGGGCCGTGCCCAAATCCCAGTCTCAAGAATCTCCCAGTTCCATCCTCTTCTCTGGCCAGGGGAGGTGGGAAAATGAGAGGGAAGGGGGTGGCATTTGGCTGTGTCCTGTGTTGGACACAGGATCCCCTGAGCTGTGACCACAGGAATGTGTGGCAGGGTTGGGCCCAAGACAAAATAATGACAGGGCCAATTTCTGGTTCTATACCAGCCTTTCCCCAACCTCACCCAGACACCCCGTCTCCCTCTCTGCCTTTTCATGTGCCCTCCCTGTCTTCCCGCTCTGCCCCACAGAAGCCCCTGGAGGGGTCAACTGTCCATCTTCACAGTACTGGGCATAGTGCAGCCTGGCCTCTTGGCTGACCCTGAGTGGAGCTCAGTGAGTTCCTGGGGATAAGCCCTGTCCCTACTGTGATAGAGAGACTATCTCCCAGAGAGGGACCCTTCTCCTCCTAGACCCCAGCCGATCACACTCACGGTCCTGAGATAACGATGATGCTGCGAACTCGGTCGAATCCTCGATCTCCCAGATTCATGCATTCCCCTGAGAATTCCACACGGCGGCCTTGGAAGTTCTCCTGATCAAAGACCACCAACTGGCCAAACCACAGGGGAGAAAAAATGTCAGAGGGAGGCAATGGGGGAGACAGAAACAGGAATGGCGCGTCTCCAGTCTTGGAGTCAGGAACCTTTGAATTCAAACCACACTCCAGACACTTAATTTTGTGTCTTTGATCTAGTTACTTAAACTCTTTGTGACTCAGTTTCCTCATCTGTAAAATGAGGGATTTGGACTCAATGTCTTCTAAGGTTTCTTCCAGATCTGAATCTATGATCCTTTGACACATTTCTCTAATCCAGTGGTTCTCAACCTTCCTAATGCCACGACCCTTTAATGCAGCTCCTCATGTTGTGGTGACCTCCAACCATAAAATTATTTTCATTGCTACTTCAAAACTGTAATTTTGCTACTGTTATGAATCTATCTGATATGCAAGATATACTTTCATTGTTACAAATTAAACATAACCCACAGGTTGAGAGCCACTGCTCTAATCTCTCCCAGATTATTAGGGGGAAGGGGACATAGATAGACCTGCCCCTCCAATTCTCTCTTTATCTTCCCCTATCAAGGATTCAGAGAACATCAGAACTAGTCCATCACCCTCGACTGATAAATGAGGAAAGTAGGGCCTAGAGACATCCCTGGATCTGTAGTCACAAGGCACTAAGAGTCAGAGCAGGGACACTTTCTGGGTCTCTGTCCATTCTTAAGGGCCAGAGTCAAAATGCCATTTCTTTTGGGAAGCCCCTCCCAGCAGATTACAGCCTCCTGAGGAGAAAGTAAGCCCCTTGAGGGTAGGGGCTACTTTCCTTTCAACAATTTAACAAGCATGCCCTTGAGAAACTTCCCTTCTACTGGGAGGATATAACATGTATACAAACATTCTGTCATTTTTCAATCATGTCTAACTCTTAATGGCCCCATTTGGGACTTTCTTGGCAAAGATACTAAAGTGGTTTGCCATTTCCAGCTCATTTTACAGATGAGGAAACTGAGACAAGCAAGGCTGAAGTGACTCTCCCAGGGTCACCCAACTGGTAAGTATTTGAGGCCAGATTTGAACTCAGGAAGAGTTCCTAACTCCAGGCCCAATACTCTATATCCACTGTACCACTTGGCTGCCCTGTATATACAAGTGAGCATCCCCAAAGTTCATGATGAGCCTTGAGAGGATGGAGATGCCAGTAACTGGCAGGATCGGGAAAAGCTCTGATTGGGAGGTCACATCTGAGCTGTGTTTGAAGGAAGGTTTTCTATTCCCAGATCCAGGCCCAGTGCTTTGTACAGAGTAGGAGACTGGTGGACTTTGGGTCCAGAAGACTCAGCCTTCTCTGGATTCAGACTTCCCCTTTGGATCTTGGAGCTCCCTTCAAGGCTCTGCTTGAGAGCTGAGCCTCACAGTACGCCCTTCCTGATCCCCCTTCCCCGCCAAGTTGCTAGTGCTGGCCCCTCAGCATCACTTTGTATTTACTTCTGCTCACATATGTTGTTACCAACCAGCCAAAAATGTCCCCTTCTCCTGGATCAGATTTCTGCAAACCAGCTGTGTCTACAGATGGTCAATTTTACTTCTCTTTCTTTAAGCCCTGAGCAAGAATTCAGCCTCTGACCCAGAGAGCAGGGTAGAGATGGAGGAGGGGAAGACTTCCGTCAGAAAATGCTTCTCTCTTCCTTTGGAAGGTTCCTTGGAAATCTCCCCAGAGAGCTCTTCCCTTTCCTTCCCCCCTCCCCAATCTTCGCCCCCCTAGAGAATTCATATCCAACAGTTACTTAAGCACCAGAGCTCTGATTTAGGTGGTGAGGGAAATAAGAATCACGGGCTCTTGGAGCTTCAAGGGGTTTCAAAGCCCAGCTAGTCCTTCCTGTATGTGAACAGCGATCCTTTTAAACACCCCAGACAAGCATATTTTTGGTTGTTGTTGGTCAGTTTTGTCTGATTATTCATGGCCCCATTTGGGGTTTTCTTGGCAAAGATACTAGAGTGGTTTGCCATTTCCAGCTCATTTTACAGATGATAAAACTGAGGCAAACAGGGTAAAGTGACTTGTCCAAGGTCACACAGTTAGTGAGTGTCTGAGGTGGGATATTGAACCTAGGTCTTCCTGACTCCAGGTCCCAGTGCTCTACCCACTACTCCATATTACCTCCTGTGGTCATTCTGTGGTCCATCCTATGACTTGAAGGCCCCCACTGAAGGAGAACTCAGTGTGTCTTGAAGGAGACCACTGTAGTAAGAGATAACCCTCCTTGTAAAGAGAGGGAATCTGTCTGCGTGGCAACTTTGACCTACAATGTCCAGGTGAATATGTCTACTCTCTCTTCTACATTACTGCCCTTCAGACACACAAAGGCTACAATCATGTGTTCCCTGTGTCTTCTCTTCTCCTGGATAAACACCTCCGGCCTCTTCAACTGGTTTTCATGAGGAATAATCTCAAGGTGGTACAGTGGGTAGAACGCTGGGCCTGGAGTCAAGAAGACCTGAATTCAAATCTAGCTTCAGACACTTACTAGCTGTGTGGCCCTGAGCAAGTCACTTAACCCTGTTTGCCTCAGTTTACTAATCTATAAAATGAGGTACAGAAGGAAATGGCAAATTACTCCAGTATCTCTGCCAAGAAAACCCCAAATGGGGTCACGAAGAGTCAGACAAGCCTGAAAATGACTGTACAGCAAAATCTCAGGACCCTTCACCATCCTGGCTGCCCTCCTTTGCCCCCTCCCACTTTCCAAAATACAGTTATTAGAAGGGAGCACAGTAATCTGGATCTCATCTGACCATGATCATAGCTCTAGAGCCAGAAATGACCCAGAGACCATCTAGTCCAGCCCCCTTAGTTATATTGAGTTGAGGAAACCAGAGATGTTAAATGACTAGCCTAACATCACACAGCCTCAGAGACAGGATTCAAACTCAGGTCTCTGATTCTAGAGCCAGGATTAATTCCACAGTCCTAGACACTCAATCTCCCAATGGACCACATTAGCTTTCCTGGCTGATATGTCACACTGTTGATCCATACCATTATTCAGTTGGGAGCCCGCTGAAACCTCTGGATTTTCTTTACATGGCCCCAAACACTTGCTCTTAGGTCAGTCTGGAAGTCCCTTGTCACTTAGACGGAACAGGGAGGGATAGGGAGAAGCTATATCTTTTTGGCAAACATCAATGGCCCTTACCTTGAAGCCTCCCATGGGCAGTTCCCCAACCTTGGAGCTGGGGACAGGAACAGAGGCAGGAACCAGAGCTGGGGTGGGTCCAGGAGCTGGCACTGTGGCAGGTGCTCCTTTTTCCTTTCCCTCTGTGGCTGGGCTGGCAGCAGTAGTTGGGGCTGTGGGGGCCTTTGCAGGCTGAGACATGGTTCCCACTTAGAGAAATCTGGAAGAAAAGTCCAAGAAGGGAGGTGAGCTCAGAACAGGGACACATTTCATGTTTCCTCTCCCTTCCCTTACCCACACCCAGCACTAAACTGGGACTAGGACAATCTGGATCTGAATCTTAGCTTTGCTACTGCTCCTAGTGTAGACTTTAGACCTTAGTTTCCTTCTCTGTAAAATGAGGGGGTTTGTTCTAGATCAAGGATTCTTAACCTTGGGGCCACAGACCCCAGGTCTTTGAACTTGGATGAGAAAAAAATTACATCTTTATTTTCACTAACTTATAAGTGACATTTAGCATTTCTTTCAATTATGAAAATAGTGCCCAACAAATGGGGTCCAGAAAATTGACCAGACCACCAAAGGGGTCCTTGACACAAAATCATAAAAGAGGATTTCTACAGTCCCTTCCAGCTCTATGCAATTATAATTCAGTCCACCACTTTCAATTTGTAAACTCCAAGGGAGCTGAAGCTTGCCCAACATACATCCACCATTGACTGGCAGAGCTAAGGTTGAGGCTGAACCTTCTGGCCACTAAACTTGGGTTCTTTCTAGAGGAGAGAGTTTTTACCCTTCTGCCAGCAAAGGGCAGAAACATCAGTACTTGTCACTAGGGCACCCCTGTTCCCCACATCTGCCACTAGATTAAAAAAAAAATTAACAGATTGGAACTTGAAGCCTTTCTGGGTTGGCTATTTCTGCTAGTGACACTAACCACTCACATTTCTACAAGTCATTAAGGATACATCCATGCAATAGTTCTATAAGGAAACTAGTGTAGATGTTATTTTCTCCCATTTCACAGATGAAAAAAATGAGTCCCAGAGAGGTGAAAAGTCATAAAAGTCAAGGTCACATAACTAGTAAGTCACAATAGAAACTCAGCTTGGATCTCCTCCTGAGTCTCTCCTGGCCATATACACCATATATCAGAAAGGGAGCTAGATGGCTCAGTGGTTAGAACACTGAGCCCGGAATCAAGAAGAGCTGAGTCCAAATTTGATCTCAGACACTTTCTAGCTGGGTATGCTTCAGTTTCCTCATCTGTTAAAAATGAGGTTACTAATAGGACCTCTCTCATAGGGTTGTTGATTAGGATCAAATGGGATTTGATATTAAAGTTCTGTATAAATGTCAGCTGTTATCATCAGTATCCTTAGGAAAGGCTTTGCCTACACCTTTCTCTTTTTCCCATTGGGCATTGGATTTTTGCTCAGGGTTCACTCAGAGAGCTATCCTCTTACCTGGGGAGCGACTTTTGTCCTGAGTGCAGGGGTCTGGGCCGGGGCTGTGGTTGGTAGTCTGGGGCCACTCCTCGGGTTTTATAGTCTGGCAGCAGCAGAAGCCTGTGGGGGGCTACACAAAGGAGGTGCTAGGTCAGCAGGCCTCAGGGGCTGCCCCTCAGGGCTGCTCTGTCATCACTTCCTTTGGGGAGATGATCTGGGGGGTGGGAGGAGCCAGGGCCCAGGCCCCCTCTCTTTGGCCCTCTCAATGCTGAGGGCAGCATGTCCCATTATGCCGAGCACACAAAGCCTTGATGGGCCATTTTCCCTCTTCAGTTCATGCCAAAGACTGAATTGGTAAGTGGGTTTCCCCAGAAAGGTTGCCCCCCAACTGTGGCACACATGCCCCCTTCTCACTGGCAGCCTGACTTACACAGGGATCTTGCCCTGATCACCTGGAGCCTTTAAACCAGGCACTTCCTTTCTCTGGCTGAGTTTCTCCATCCTGTTGGATTGTAAGGCCCCCAAGGGCAAGGAATGTTTACTTTTTGTATCCTTGGCACCTAGGTCAGTGTCTGGCACACAGTTAATAAATGCTTCTTCATTGCTTAATTGACTTCCAAAGTGAGGGTCAAAGGACCATAGTATCTTAGGACTGCAGATGATGCCAGAAGTCATTGGGTGAAACGCTCTCATTTTACAGACATACCCCAAAGGGGCTGAATGACTTGTCCGCAGCTTGGGGCAGAGCGGGGGCTTGAGCTCAGTCCAATCACCAAGCACTAATTAGGCACTTACTATGTTCAATATAGTGGTCTGAAGCACTAGGGATGGGAAGAAAAGCAGAAACAATCCCTGCCTTCATTTTTGAATAGGACCAGACCCTGGGAATCTACTCTTCCCACCATATGGGCTGCTTATAGTGCGTAGAGCACCAGGCTAGAGACAGGAAGACCCATCTTCATGAGTTCAAATCCGGCCTCAGACACTTATTAGCTGTGTGACCCTGGGCAAGTCACTTCACCCTGTTTGCCTCAGTTTCCTCATCTGTAAAATGAGCTGGAGAAGGAAATAGCAAAACACTCTGTCTCTGCCAAGAAAACCCCAAAGGGGGCCACAAAGAGTCACCCACGACTGAAATGACCCACCAACAACTCCCCCCTCTACCCTCATCCTCCTTCCTCCCCCTCAGGCTTGCATTCACAGCATCTAGAGCTGAAGGAGATTTTAATTATGGTGCTCATTCCACACTGGAGGATTGGAAGAGATAATGATTATGGAAGTGCTTTGGATGGTATAAAGAGCCATCCAGCCTGAGACATAAGCTCTCAGAGCCTCGGTTTCTCCTCCACAAAGTAGGGACACTAATATTTGTACTATCTCACAGTGTCATGGAAGGATGAAAGGAAAGAAATAAGCATTAATTAGGCACTTGCTGCATGCTAGGCGCAGTGAGCTAAGTGCTTTACAAAGAGTGCAGGGCTCTTTCCAGGATAGCCCAGAAGGGAGGCACTTGTAATACTGTGGAATACACTTTGGATTTGATGCCAGGAAAGCTTGGAATTTGCTGGCTGTCTGTGATCTTGGGCATTTCGCTTCATCTCTGGGCCTCAGTTTCCCCATCTGTAACATAATAGAGTTGGGCTAGATGGCCTCTAAGGTCCCTTTCAGTTCTCTATCTACGATGCACTGAAGCGGTCAAGAGTTTCACGACTTTGCTGTTTTCTGTCCTATTCTCTCACCTAGGCCCACTTCCCCATCCAAAAGGATTGTAGTAGGTCAAGTTTTGGCTTAAGGCTCAGGGAAGGATGGGACTTTAAAGGCCACTTAGTCCCCTCTCCATTTTATCAAGGAGGAGACATAAGTCTAATGACTTGCCCAAGGTCATACAAATAGAATGCAGGGCATTGAATCCAGGTATCCTGACTGTCCAGGGTTCTTTCCACTCCCTCACTTAGACACCTGAAGAGTTCCAGGTGCTCTCAGGTGCTGGTGTCAGGTCAGATTTGTGTGTCTTTTCCCTTCTTCCCCTTCCTCCTCCTCCTGACCTCACCCTGCCCTGCCCACAATGCTTCCTTCTCTAACTCTGTGCCCACTCCTGGCCGGCTACCAGCACCTCTTCTCTGTTCAGACACCTCTGTTCCTACTATGTTTCATCTCAGGCCAAAAGAGAGGGGAAAGAGTGGGAGGAGGTGGGTGCCCCTTGCATTTGCCTTTGGAGTCTGAGCCAAGGGCTTGTGGGAAGGTTCCTGAGGATTCAGGGGCCACCCACATTTCCTGGGGCTTTGAAGTAAGGCCAGCTGCTTCCACAAACTTCCAGCTGCTGCCCAGAGTGCCAAGGCCTTGGCTGCTAGAGCTGCTTCTGAAGAGGAAACTGGGAATTGAGGTCTCCATGGACCACAGGCCAAGTTTTCCTCTGGCTAAGGGGACTGGGACGATTTCCACAGAACTGACCCACCATTTTCTTGACCCATCACTGGTACTAATCAGACTAGTCCTGGCTCCCAGGCCCAGGCCCTCCCCACTGCACGCTTCACTGCTCAGGCCACCATGATCTCCCATGAAATGCCACTTACCTCTAAGGCAGATAACCATTGCCCCAGAGGCTCATTAGGTGGAAGACCATAGACCCTGGAGCTAGAGGGCAGTTTAGAACAGAGGATGTCAGAGTTGGAAGGGACCTCAGAAGCTATAACCTAGAATGTCAGATCTGAAAAGTGTCTTAGAACATAGACCATGGATTGTTAGGGTTGGACTGGAATTTAGAATTCAGATGACAGAGACAGATGGGACCCTGGAACACAGAACACTCAAACTATAGAGGGCCTGAGAGCATAAATGAGAAGGAACCTAGAAACAACAGACATTGAACATAGGATGCTGTATATGGAAGGGACCTTAGAATAGAGAATGCTGGACCTGGAAGAAAGCCTAGAACATACAATGCCAAGGATATGAGGATCTTTAGAACATAGACTTTTGGATGGGAGGAAAATTTGAACCTAGAAAGTCTAGTCTGGAAAGCACTTCGCATTAGAGCCAGAAAGGACCCAACACATAAACTGGAAAGAAATCTTGAAACACTGAGCACAGAAGGTAGGATGTTAGCAGTGGGAGATACCTCAGAACAGAGCATGTGAGACCTGAGAGAGCACAGAGCAGAGGATGTCAGGACTAGGAGGAATCTCAGATCAGAGAACGTCAAGACTGGGTGAAGCCTTAGAACATGGAATGTCAGGTCTGGGAGGGGTCTTAGAACAAGGGATGCCAGAATTGGGAAGGACCTTAGAACATGGAATGTCAAGGCCGGGAGGGTCCTTAGAACAGGGGATGTCAGGGCCTGGAGGGGCCTTACAACAGGGGATGTCAGGGCCTGGAGGGGCCTTAGAACAGGGGATGTCAGAGCTGGAAGGGGCCTTAGAGGAGGTCAGGGAGTAGCCAAGCTGTGATTCAAACCTAGGTCCCTGGGCTCAGGTCCAGGCCTCTCCCACTGAGCCATGCTGCCACTTGTGATCCTCACTGTGGTCTTAGAACTTGACCCACAGAACCATCTCAGCTTCTGGCAGTGCCTGGCTGAAATCTGGTGACCTGATGATCCAAAGTAGGTAGGTGGCAAAGTAGATGGAGCCCTGAACCTAGAGTCAGAAAGTTTTGAGTTCAAATCCAGCCTGAGAAATTTACTAACTCTGTGACCTTGGGCAGGTCACTTAATCAGTTTCCCTCAGTTACCTCATTTGTAAAATGGGGATAACAATATCGCCTACCTCCCAGGGTTATTGTGAGACTCAAAGGAGGGATCTGTAAAGTGCTCTGCAAACCTCCAAGCGTTCTATAAATGCTTGCTATTACTAGTCTGGCCATCCTCTGAGGGATTCTTACAACCCAGCCTGGTAGAAACCAAACTCTTCTTCTGGGAAGGGGACCCTCACTGCTCTTCTTAGGGAAGTCTCTCCCACATCCATGAAGTCCATAGCAGGACCTCCAAAACATCAATGGTACCTAATGATACAAGCAACTTTCCACACTCATAAGGCCCCGTCTTCATAAGCAAGGACAGACAATCTTGCTTCCTAAGGACATCGGGAAATCTGGGAGAGTGAGAAGAGCAGGGATAGTCCTCTTTTCCCAGATTTCCTTAGTCCCTGGTGGTGGAGGTAGGACATGGGATGGCTGCTCCCTCATACATGGGCCGGCCCACAGCTCTACCCAGGGTGAGAGAGAAGGCCCGCTAAGCCCTGAGCTCAAGCTGGAGACTGAGGTGGCCCAGATTTCTATGGGCTTGTTTTCTCTCCTGATCCTGCTCTTTGTTCCTCAGCAAGGTCATCCCCACACATGTGCTGACTAGGACTTTTAGGAGCCAGACTTTCACCCCCTCGCACCCCCTCCTCTCTGTCCTCTCTGGCTATAAGAAGCCCCGACACAGCTTTGTCTGCTGGGCCAGCTCCCTGTATTTTCCCTGGGGCCCCAGCTCGGTAAGTGGAGAGTCTGTGGTCAGGGAGAGAGTGACCCCATCTAGGCAGTATTGAGACCTATAAAGGCAGGAGGCTGGGCAAAATGAGCTCCAAGTTCCTTCCAGTTGTAAGATTCTGTGATTTTAATGTTTCCCTACACTAACATTTTGTGATTCTGTGAAACTTTAATGGTCTATATGCTAACTTTCTGTCTGTGACGCTTAGATCTTATTCCAAGAATCCTTCTAATCAGACATTCTGCATTCCAGCTCTACCATTCTCTGTTCTAGACTCCTTCCTAGCTCTGCCATTCCCTGTTCTACAGACCCTCCCAGCTCTGACATTCTACATTCCAAGGTTCCTCATAGCTCTAAACTTCTCTGTTCTAAAGGCCCTTCTAGAACTGTTTATGTTCTAATGTTCTAGATCCCTTTAATCTCCAGCATTCAGTTTTCTAGGATTCATTGTACTGTGTAGAATTCCTTACCCTTCTAGGTCCTTCTTTGCTCGGAGAGGGGAGCCTAGGGCTGAGAGTTTGCCTAAAAAAGGGACAAGGACTCTTTTGTATACAAAATTCCCCTCTCCCCCCCCCTTCTGGCTCCCTCTTCACCTGCTGCCTTTCTTTTCATCAGCTAGAAGAGGAATCACTATGTCTCAACAATGCACCAAATCATCCGGCCACTGGAAGGTAGGTGCAAGGATTTGGGTGGGTGGGGGAAGGAACTGATCAAAGGGAGGAATCTGTGAATCACTGGTGCATATGGCTCCTGACACCCCCTCCTTTGTCCCTCTCAAATTTCCCACGCCACCTCAGACTCCATCTTTACCTCCATAAAGGCATCTTGGTAGAAGCAGAAGAAACCCAGAACTAAGGAGACCTATATTTGAGCCCAGACTCTGGCTGCTCATTCACTGTGACCTTGGTGTCTCAGTTTCTTTGTGTCTCTATTTCTCTATCTTTAAAAGAGGAGGTTGGACTGAGCCATCTCTAAGAGCTCTAGCCATGTGTAAGCCTGGGGAAGAGAGAGCAGCTGTAAGTCTATGGGGCACAGTGTCTGGGGACAGGACCCTTCAGTCTCTAGGGAAGAACCCCAGAAGTAGGAGAGGTTGGAAGGAGAGGACTGCCTGGAGAGAAGGGAAGGAACAGCAGACTCAGTTTTAACTTGCCTGAAGTTACACAGTAGGACCACGCCTGGGACTTGGATTTCATGGCTCCTAGGCCTCTTTCTACAATGATCTTCTCTATCAGATAACCCTAAGCTGGGCAGGGAAGGTAACTAACACAGGAATTGACTACGGTTCCTGAAAGTCTTGGCAGGCTGGAAACATTGGACTGAATATAGCAAGATGAAATTGAATGGGGACCAATGCAAAGTTTTACCTTTGGGTTCAAAAAATCAACTTTCCAAGTTCAAGATAGAGGAGAAAGAGTCAAACCATAACTTTTATTAAAAAAAAAATAGTCTTTACATTCAGTTTAGTCAGACCAGGACAGCTAGGTGCCACCATAGTGGAAAGTGTCAGACCTGGAGTCAGGAAGACTCATCTTCCTGAGTTCAAATCTGACTTCAAACAATTCCTAGCTGTGTGACCCTGGGCAAGTCACTTAACCCCATCTGCCTCAGTTTCCTCAATTGTAAAATGAACTGAAGAAGGAAATGGCCAACCACCACAGTGTCTTTACCCCAAATGGGGTCATGAAGAGTCAGATACGCCTGAAAAATGACTGAACAACAACAAATGGTGTAGCAGCTAATAAAGCTAATAAGAAGTATAGCGTCTAGGCCTAGGAAAGGGATTATATTCCTTTTGTCCTCTGTCCTGCTCAGTTAGTCAATGAACATTTGTTAAGCACCTACTCTGTACTAGACACCATGCTAGATCGGGTCAGACCACATCTGGAATATTGTATTAGTTCTGGGCATCTCATTTTAGGAAAAACATTGATGGAGTGTCCAAAGAAGGGCGCTCTAGAGATTGTGGCAGAGGGAAGAGTGTCTTGGATTCTGAGTCTATGAGGTCTGAGTTCAAGTCTCACCTCCGGCAATTGCAAGCATCTGACCATGGACAGTTCACTGTTCTTTCATTTATTTTTTGGCTAAAATGAGAGTGTTGGGCTGGAGGGTTTTTAAAATCTCTTCTGCCTTGGAACCTATGATCTCATCATCCTGGGATTCCCACAAACCAAGATGGTGAAGGAAGGGCCTTAAGTCTATACCATATGAGGATTTGTTGAAAGGAATGGGTATTTTTAGCCTGAAGAAGAGAGAGCTGTGCATGTGTGTGTGTGTGTGTGTGTGTGTGTATGTGTGTGTTGGGAGGGGAGGAGCAGATTGAGTGTGTAGAATATGCTAGCTGTCTTCAATTATTTAAAGGACCATGACATAGAACAGAGATTAGATTTGAATTTGATGGGAAAGTGGATAAGAGCACTGGCCCTGGAGTTCAAATCTGGCTTCAAACCCTTACTAGCTGTGTGACCCTGGACAAGTCACTTAACCTCAAAAAAAAAAGATTTGCATTTGTCCTCTTAGGGCAGAACAGATGAAAATCACAAAGAGGGAAAGCTAGGTTAACTGTAGGGGAAAATTTGAACTGGCCCCATATAGAATGTGGTGAGTTCTTCACTGGAGGTCTTTCCACAAAAACTAGATGCTGCATATTGGATGTGTTGTTGTAGGGATTCTTTGGGGTTAAGAGTTGTGCTACATGGCCTCTTGAGGTCCCTTCCAGTCTTTATAAGGTTCAAGTGGTTGGGTTTTACCCACCGGATCCTTGAGATTCCTTACTCAAACGTTCCACCCTTCATCAATTTACATTTGTTCCTTCTTCCCAGTTTTCTAGGAAACTCAGGTGAGCGCTACTCTCTGCTGGAGACTGGGAGGAGAGGGTGGTTTGGCTCCAAACCCTGGACTGCTCTCACTATCCTGACTCTTTGACCTAGATCGTGGTCTGGGACCAGGAGGGTTTCCAGGGCCGTCGGCATGAATTCACAGCTGAGTGCCCCAGTGTTCTGGAGGTTGGCTTTGAGACAGTCCGATCCATCAAAGTACAGAGTGGAGCGTGAGTTTGTTGTGTGGAGTGGGAAAGATCCTCTGGGCAAGCAGGAAAATCTCTCCTCCCTGGGAACTCAGCTCACGGGGACCCTGGGTTCTGGGAGCTGGGCCTTTTGTGCTCTCTTCCCTGCCTTGGATATTGGACCTGTTATAGCATTCTGAGCAAGTTTTTCCCACTTTATTACCCTCAGTTTCCTCATCTTCAGCGTCTCTATTATTGGACTCATTTCAGAGCTCTCCCATCCCCTCATAGTTCTCCCAAGCTGCTTTCTTCTAGCCACAGAGGAAACCTTGAATTGATTCATACTAAAGTGAGAATGATTCCATTTGTGTCATTTAAAAAAAAAGGTCACGTGTAGAGAATAATGCTTAATTCAAAGACACCAAGGATTTGGAGGGACTTCATAAACCTGAGTAGAAGAGAGAATTTTGGCTAAATGACCTTCCTGAGTCTGTTCAGATCAGGCCAGAAGGCAGCCTTTTTTGCAGATATGGACCCAGGGCCCGAGCCATTGTACCCTTCCCAGGTCTCTCACTTGTTACTCAAGCCCTGAGGATATGATGCTATTGGACATCAGGCTAATGAAAACACCCTGGGATGAACAGCACTTGGACCAGGATGAGCTCAAAGTGCTCATGGTAGATGAGGAGGAAAGTATGGTTCTACAGTCTAGATGTCAGGCCCAGCAGTAGACCAAGTCACCCACAAACCGAAGGACAGCTCCCATATTGTCCTAAATGCTAAAGCATCCACAGAAGCTCCTTTTGACTCTGAGGGTCTTGGATTCCATTATTGTGATATTAGTATATCAATGGCCTGGAGATTCTATTTAAATGACCCCTGCCTCCACCCTCTTAGATCACAGGTGGGGAGTAAAATGTAGCAAGACTGGAAAAATGGAGTGGGAGTGGGGCTAGGGCGTGGAGGGCTTTGAACTCCAAACCAAGTTCGGTTCTAGATCCTGGAGCCGATAGGGAGCCTGCTACTGAGTAGGGCGGTGACAGATCACACCTACAGGAGTGGGAGGCCCAGGGCTCCTAGGGTTGCCCCGGAGCACAGCCACCCCTCCCTCCCTCTCCCCTTCTGCAGGTGGGTAGGCTTTGAACACGCTGGCTTCCAAGGGCAGCAGTTCGTCCTGGAGCGAGGCGAGTACCCAAGCTGGGAAGCCTGGAGTGGCAACGTCGCCTACCACGTGGAGAGACTGACCTCCTTCCGTCCTGTGGCTTGTGCGGTGAGTAGCCCAGCTCTGCCCCGCTCAGCTCAACTCACCAAGCACGTGCTGGACCGGGTGGCCATCCAGACTGGGAGAGATGGCCACCGAGGTGCCTTCCAACCCCTAGTGCGGAGCTTCGGTGATTCCGCATTGGCCCAGTGCCCGCTGTGTGCCAGCCACTGCTCTAGGCCCTGCGGAAGAAAGACAGAAGAGTCCCTGCCCTCAAGGACTTTATATTCTTCTGCTGGAAAATAACGGTTACTGTACCCAGCCAAGTGAGACCGCCATAGGAGCAAAGGAAATACACACAAATGTGGGTGGGGAAATGGGAGAGAGACAAGGGCTGTTGCTGGGGTTCTCAGTCTTCTTTGTGTC
>CM053580.1:578178228-578343903 GCA_028627135.1 Pseudochirops cupreus | reverse complement strand
AAGAGGTGGGGATGGGAGAGAGAGAGGAAAGAGAAAGAGAGGGAGAGAGAGGGAGAGGGAAAGGGGGAGAGAGAGAGAGAGAGAGAGAGAGAGAGAGAGAGAGAGAGAGAGAGAGAGAGAGAGAGATGACAGATTTGTCCAGTGATCACTGTTTCTCCAACAGCAGCAAAACCTTGGTGATTATTCAAGCTGTGGAATTGTTCTTCCACCCACAGAGAATTTCTCATCTAATAGCAAAGGGAAAAATCTGGCCTATTAGAAGAGAAAGGGGAACAGTCCCATAATGTTGTAGATTAGAATGTCAGAGCTGTGAAGAACCTTGGAACAGAGAATTATTATAGCTTGGAGAGGCCTTAGAACAGGGAATGTCAAGTGCTGAGAGGGTTTTTGGAACACAGAATGTCCCAGAAAGAAAATCAATTAGCCCAACTTCCTAATTTTACATTTGGGAAGACTGAGACTTGGAGAGGAGCCACACCTTCTCCACAGTCAAACATTGCTAGTTAATGGCAGAGCTAGGATTAAGGCCCTTCTTCCTGATTTCCAGGGGGATGCTCATCCATCATACTGTTCCACATCATTCCTGAAAAGTTGTCAGCTTGGTTGACACAGCTCATCCTGTGTTTATGACACCGACAGGAACACAGCCTTTGGGGTTTTTAAAGAAGTGAGCATTTCTTTAATTTCTTTAAACATCAGGACACTAAGAGACCAGACAGACTTCCCGTGGAGCAGGAGATTGCCTGGGGGAGAGCAGCCAAGTGGCAAAGGAAGTGGGCTTTGGAAGTGGCTATGGGTTTGCAATCTGAAAAACCAGGTTTGGGTAGCCTTTCAATAATCAATCAGTCAGTCAACAAACATTTAGCACCTAGTATGTGCCTGGCACTGTGCTCAGCCTTTTCACCAATTTATCAGCCACTTATTTTGTATGTTCTAAATGCAGAGCAAAAGGTACTTTGACATACTAGTTAGAGATCTGATCATGAACTCATGAAAACCTGGCTTCAAACCCTGCCTCTGACACAGCCTGGCTGTGTGAACCTAAGCAAGTCAATTCACTCCAGTGCCCTAGACAAGTCTCCAAGACTCTGAAAGTTGGAGAAGCTGGAGATCTGCTTCAGTGAAAGGAATTTCCGTGGCAAGAGCCATGGAGAGGTAGGGTGGGGGAATTACGTCCCAATGCACCAGTATCATGCTAATACTTGAGGAAAATAGAAAGATTCTTGGCTTCTCCAGCTTGCAGTCTAATGGAACACCTCTATATTAGCCCCTCTCTCTCCCTGAGGGGTGATTAATCCTAGTCTTACTTTTTTTGTACATCTGTCTGTTGTTCCCATACTGTACTATTCATGTCTCTCTTGAGCTGTGGGACCCAGAGGCATATCTGCAAGTATTTACTCCTGACTAGGTCTGAAAATGACTTTGGATCTCAAGGCTCCTACCCTGCCATGCTCCCAAGATCATTCAAGTGGTAATTAGCATGGTGACATGAAAAAAAGAGTGTCAGGCTTACAGTCAGTAGAACCCTGGGTTTAAATCCTGCTTGTGATGCTTCCTGGCTCTGTGACCCTTAGACAGAATGATCTGTCTCTAAAACATCTCACTACTCTCTGCTCTGAGGTTCTGTGATTCTCTGCTTCTGGGGGGGGGGGGGACCTTGTAGGGAGCCAGGTATGCCCCCCTCAGTTTTTTTCTCCCCTTTTCAGGAAAGAAGAATTGTAGTATATATCTGCCTTACAGAGGTACTGTAGGAAAAATATTCTATAAACAGTGAAGTGCCTCTATAAACCAGCCTCAGGTTCTTCTCCTATAAAGGGATATAATGATACTGGCAAACCTAGAGGGTTAGCGCTTGAAAGTAGAGTTTGTTTCCCTAGCACAGTGGCTGTTATGTAATAGGTGCTTAATAAATGCTTTTTGATAGACTGATTGTATACAGTACCTTGTCAGACTTAGAGCTGTGTATCTATGTCAGCCTTGGTCATTTAGTTTGTCATATTGTTCACTCTGGGGAGGAAAGAACAGCTGGTATAACTCGGCTGCCCCTCATAAACCCTTCTCCCTATCCCTTGCATTACTTTTGGTTCTGCCTTTCTCATCCAACCAGAACAAGGCAAACCTTTGTGCCAGGTGACTGGTCTTCAGGTACTTGTGAATAATTAATGAGCTCTGGAAATGGTTGAGTTCGTGACTCCAGTTCACTGAAGTCCAAGAAGAAACGGGATGAACACTCATTGGAGAGAGTAGGATCATAAATCTTGGCTTTAGAGTCAGGGAGACCTGGGTTCAGATTCTGCCTTCAGTATTTTCTAACTTTAACCATAAATAACTTTAACTCTAAATTCATTTCTAGCCCTTTTCGAGCCTTGGTTTCTTGATCTGTAAAATGAGGGAATTGGACTAGGTGGTTGGGGTCAAACTCAAAGAGAAACAGGGTCCACTAATTGATACATAAAGATCTTTATGGGTGGCACATTGACTTAATTTTAAAATGTAACATTATCCATATTTTTGTTTATTTTGTTAAATGTTTCCCAATTACATTTTAATATAGTTTGGGCAAGACTTGGTCCCTTCTGTCCACAGTCCACATGTTGGACACATACCTGTGAACCAGGTGATCTCTCAGGTCAATCCAGTGATCCTGTATAATGTCTCCAGTGTAGAGTAGAATGAGATAAACCTACAAGGGGTCAAAGTACAGTGCAAGGTCAGGTGACCATTGCTGAACTCCAAGGGACACTGACTCCCCAACCTTCTGTCTTCCTCATCTGTCTAATGAGTATAATAGCTCAACATCCAGTGCAATACCAAGTGCTTCTTTGTTTGTTGTCTCATTGAATGGGATAATTAATTAGGTTTACAGGGGAAGGAACCAGCTCCTTCATTTTTATCAAGGACACTCTTGAAGCCCAGTGAGGGGGAAGTGATCTCCTCAAGATCACACAGCAAACCAATGCCAGATTTGAACAAATGGTATTTGAACACAAAACTACTTCCGAATCTAGCACTCCTTCCACGAGAACCAAAGTGCCATCCACAGCAGTCCTGTGAAATCACTCTGTAGGAATTATTGTCCCCATTTCACAGATGAGAAAGCAGACCTTAACAAGGTGAAATGACTTTAATAGATGCAAATAACAACACACAGTTCAAGGATATTTTGATCACTCATAAGAAAGCTTCGAGGTAGACAGTACAACTACGGAATACAAGAAGCCCAGACTTGAAAGGGACTTCAGTGGCCATCTGGTCTGACTCACGCCTAAACAAGTCTCTGTGCTCACAGTGGTCATGCAGCCTTTGTCTGAAGATCTCCAGGCAGGGGAACTCACTGTCTCCTGTGATGACTAATTCCATTGTTGGGTGTAATTATTTGGGAATTAATTTGTGGCCTTTTTGGTTTTCTTTTCCTGAGATTAGGTTATTTAAGTCATCTATTTCTTGTCTCTTAATCTGGTCACCGTGATATTTTTGTTGACATTCATCCATTTCATTTACTGGGTCAGTTTTGTTGATTTAATTGGTCAGTGTTGCCAGGTGTAGTTGTTTGGAAACATTCTTTCTGGTAAGCCTAACTCTGCCTCTGTGAACCCCCCTTCTCCCTCTCCCCCGAATTGCTTTTGGTTCTGCCTTTCTCAGCCAAGCGGAAGGTACTTGTAAATAATTAGCGAGCTCTGGAAATGGTTGAGTTCCTGACTCTAGTTCACTGGAGTCCAAGAAGAGGCCGGATGAACACTCATTGGAGATAGAAGGGATAAGCTGAAAGGGACCTCAGAGGCCAAGAGTGTCCACCCCCTCCATTTTACAGATGTGGAAACTGAGACCCAGGGAGGTATAATGACTTAGCTAGATGGAGCATTGGGTAGAGTGCCAGGCTCAGGAGTCAGGAAGACTCAAGTTTGAATCCTTCCTCAGATACTCACTAGCTTTGTGACCCTGGGTCAGTCATTTAATTTCCCTCAGCCTCAGTTTCTTCATCTGTAAAAGGGGGATAACAATAGCACACACTTCACTGGGTTGTTGTGATGATCAATGAGTTGACATTTGTCAAGTGCTTTTATAAACCTCAAAGCACGAGATAAATGCTGGCTCTGGTCCTTGTCGTCGTCATGGTCATCATGGTCATCATCACCATCACCATCACCATCATCACCATCACCATCACCATCACCATCATCATCATCACCATCATCACCATCATCATCGATTTAGAGGCAAGAGGGACCATTTAGACCTGGAGTTCTGACTGTATAAGCTTAAACAATAATTATGTGTGTGTGTGTGTGTGTGTGTGTATTGATAACTGTATTTAAATATTATTGGTTTCCTTTATAATTTTATGTATTTTGTCTTTATGACTTTTTATGCTGGAAGGCTTTGCCAGAGTGCCAAAGGGATCCATGGCCTGGAAAGGGTTTAGAGCCTCTGATCCAGCCCAGTCTCCTGATTTGACCAAAGAGGTCATCAGGACCCAGAAGATTAGGTGATTTCCCCAGGGGCACCCAGATTAGTTGTGACTACTTAGAGCCTTAGTATAGAATCAGGGTTCTGGGCAGGACCTCAGACACCATCTAGTGACTAGGTTCTAGTCCAACCTTTTCCTGACTTTTACTAGGTCATGTGGATAGGAAGCATTAGAAGCAAGATTTTAATTTGGACGTTCTGACTCCAAAGTCCTTTCTCTTTCCGTTGTATGTCTTACGGAGACAATTCCTTCACATCTGGCTTGGACCAGATAACCTCTGAGGTCTTTTCCAACCCTGATTTTCCACCCCATTCCCACTAATCTCTTCTCTTGGGTAAGCATCCTTCACAACAGCTGTCCAAGGAAATATCCTACTAGACCCCATTGATCAATGACTGCTATATTAAGAATCCTTATTTCGTAGGGGAAAGTACGGAGGCTTAGATCTCTGACTCTGTCCAGGCTGTACAGCTATTAATTGGGGCAGCCAAGACCTGCCCCCGGGTCACTTGTGGTGAGTCTGTACCCTTTCTCCTACCCTACGACTGCCTTTCATAATCCTGTTCCCCTTAGCCCCCATAACATGGTGAGGATCGAGTAAGACAATGGATGGGAAGATGCCAGGAACAGTCAGTACTGTAGAAATATAAGAGGTTATTATTTGTGAAGGGTCTTGGAGTGCAAGAGTGTTCCAAGCTGCCCAGCGGGGACTACTTCCACAACAAATAGCCTGGATTCTGTAAACAGCCGCTCTGATTACACCATTATGTTCACTCCATTACCCAGGGCCCAGGGAACTCACTGCTGCAAAGGAGGACCAGCTCTCAGATACTAGAGAATTCACAAGTCTGAGTCCCCTGGAGGCAATGAAGCAAATACCTTCCAGTCACCACCATGGTCCCTATTGCTTTTATTTGCCTGGGCTCTAGAATCATGAATTTAGAGGTGGGAAGTGACCTTGGGGAATCATCCAATCTTGCATTCCTGTTTGATTTTTCAAAAGTTTATCCATTCCGTTTGTTGTGATATCACTTTTATAACTGGAATTATCCTTCCCTTCTCCCAACTCAGTAAGCTAATCCCATTTCTTATAATACAGAAAGAAGCAAGAAACAGGGTTGGGGTGGGGGTGGGCGGGTCCACAGAGCTGAGCAATTTGTCTTCCTGGTCTGAGAGTAGCCAAGAGTAATGTTCTGTATCTCCCCTCTGTGCTGAAGGGAGCCGGACGCACATCCTCATTTCTTCTCCAAAGCCAAGCTTGGGCATTATGAGTATACAGCAAGTCACTGTGCTAAGCACTGGGGACAAGGGGGAGGCAAAGACACTTCTTGTCCTCAGGGACTTCATGCTCTAATAGGGGAGGGGTAACACGTAGACAGCTATGTATATAGTGTGTGTGTGTGTGTGTGTGTGTGTGTGTGTGTGTGTGTGTGTGTGTGTGTGTGTGTGTAGGGAGAGCGAGAAGCTGGTAATATAGTAGATAGATAGATAGATAGGTAGACAGACACAAATAGATAGATGGATAGATAGATAGACAGACAGACAGACAGTCAGATAGATAGATAGACAGACAGGCAGATAGATAAATGGATAGATGGATAGATAGATAGACAGATAGATGGATGGATGGATACATAGGTAGACTGACTGACTAGGTGGATAGTTAGATAGATAGATAGATAGATAGATAGATAGATAGATAGATAGATAGACAGATAGATAGGTAGATAGATAGATGGATGGATGGATGGATGGACAGATGGATGGATAGATAAATAGACAAATAGATAGATGGATGGATAAAGTAAGTAGGTAGATACATGCAGAATAAATTGGAACTAGTGTCAGAGGGAAGGCGCAGTGTCCCGTATTAGTTTTGTGCATCTTTTTGTGTACATTGCTTTAGTAGTTGTATATGCTTTTCCTCTGCCTGTTTCCTTCGTCCTGTAGCAGTTCATGCTTCTTATCACACGTCTCCAGTTTCTTTACGTTTCTCATTTTTTAAAGCCCCACACCATTCCCTGCACCACCATTTGTTTAGATATTCCTCAGCCCATGGGTTTCTGCTTTATTCCCTACTCTTTGCTACCACCAAAAATGATATTAGACTGTTTTGATACCCCTCAGGCCCCTCATTTTACAAAGAAGGAAACTGAGGCCCAGGGAGGGGACTTGCCCAAGGTCTCTGGACAGGACTAAGCAGCAGAGATGGGGATGGGTCCCAGGCTCCTTCCATGCTTGTCACTGTGCTGTGATGCCTCCTTCTGGTAACTTCTGCCCAGACAGTCACAGTTGTTCCACATCAAACTTGGGTTATTTTTTCGCCGTTCCTCAGGGATGACCCACTTTCTTCCTCCTCCTCCTCATCAGTTCCCACCAAGGACCTTTGGCTAAGGATGAGCTAACACCTTCCCTCCCAAAGCTGCCTTGTGTCTTTGTGCATATATCCCATGTATGCTTATACACAAACATGCCATCTTTCCTGGTCGAATAGAAGCTTGCTGAGGACAGGGTCTGTTCACTTTTGTCTTTTAACCTCCCACACTGTCCAGTACACAGAAGGCTCTTAATAAATGCTAGTTGACTGACCAAGATAATATTGATGATTGTATTCTTATTACAAATGAATATCACTATTATTTATATGAATAACTCCAGTATATTGTAAGCTTCTTGAGGGCAGAGATTTTTTCCTTTTTTGTCTTTCTATCATTAGTGCCTGGCACCTTCAGTAGGTGCCTAATAAATGCACGTTGAAGAGGCAGTTGGCAGGAGTCAGCATGGAAGTCAGGAATCAGGCCAGTAAGCAGCAAGCATTTATGAAGCTCTCGCATGTGTCAGGCACAGTCATAGTCAAGGAGAATGAAAAGACAAAACTCAATCAATCCCTGCCCTCTGGTAGCTTATATTCTGTTGGGGAAGGCAGCATGTAAACAAAAAAAACATTTACAAATTAAGTGTGTACAAAATATATACAAAAATAAATAAATATGATATAGATGAGTTCAAATCCAACCTCAGACTCTTAGTAGCTGTGTGACCCTGGGCAAGTCACTTCTCCCTGTTTGCCTCAGTTTCCTCATCTGTAAAATGGGCTGGAGAAGGAAATGGCAAACCCCTCCAGTATCTTCTGCCAAGAAAACTCAAAATGGGGTTAGGAAGAGTCAGACACGCTACTGAAATGACTGAGCAATAACAAAAATACACCAGAATTTTGCAAAGGATGGATTGTCAAAGAGAGCTGTGATTTTTATTTTAGAGGCAACTTGGTACAGAGGAAGGAGTGCTGGCTTTGGAGCCCGCAGATCTGGGTTCAAATTCTGTCCCTGCTGATTACTACCTGTGTGACCTTGGGCATAAGTCTCTCTGGGCCTCAATTTCCCCATCTGTAAAATGAGAAAGTTGAACCATTTGGGCTTTGAGGTCCCTTCTAACCCCAGGGCCTTGCGCATGGTAGTCACTCAGTAAAACATGTTATACTGGATTGGGTTGGATTGGGTTGTCCTGGTCAGGGTACAAGGGAGCCAATGAGCTTACTTATGGCAGCTTATTGAATGATAACATGGCAGACATCCCCAGTCACCCTTTATGAAGACCAAGCATGTCAACCTGAGCCTCCCATCACTAGATGGGGTGGGTATTGTTCTCCCTATTTTCCTGATGAAGAAAGTGATATCAGAGAGGTAAAGCCGTGTGTCCAACAGCACAGAGCCTACTAATTGGTGGACCTGGTACTCAGCGCCCTCTTTTGACTTCAGAAGGTTCTCTTCTCACCTCAGTGAGATTTGTATATTTGTTAATGTGATGTACTCACAAAAAATTCCATGGGGGCAGGTGAGGGATGGGTACATTTCTTACCATTCTCTCCCCCTCCCTCTCTCTCTTTCTCTGTCTCCTATCTCTCTCTCTCCCTCTCTCTCACCCTCTCTCTCCTTTCTCTCTCTGTCTCTCTCTCTCTTTCTCTCTCTTTCCCTCTCCCTCTCTATCTTCTCCTTCTCTCTCTCTCTTTCTCTCTCTGTTTCTGTATATATTCACACACATATAGAAACATATATATTGGTGTCTGTAAATATAAATATATGTACACATTTGTATACATACATGCGGGATGATCCAGAGTCTTAGTGGACCTTGGAGCTTTGACAGGTCTCTGAATCTTGCTGATACAGCACTTCCTTGTCTGTATTCAAAACAAATCCTCTTGTACAAAGACCAGAAAAGAAAGAGAGAAGGAACTAATTTGATGGGAGGGAAAAGAGAAACAGGAAAGTGGGGAGGGAGTAAAGGGATGAGGAGAGAGGAGATTGGCAGTTGCCCTGCCTGGGGTTGTGGTTTCTACCCCTCAAATACTGTGAGACTTCAGAAGAGACTCTTCTTCCTTTCTCTGGGAAATGACATGACCTCTGAGGAATCGTCCAGCTCTGGCTTTTTATGAAGACTCTGAAGTACTTCAGTTTGCTGTCTGCCCAGAGAAGTGAGTGATTATTGTAGAGAGTAGGTCTTGCTGTAGGAGAATCTGTGACCTTACAGGAGCGAATGTCAGGGCTGGGAGGGGCCTCAGAACAGGGGATGTCAAGGCTGGGAGGAGCCTTAGAACTGGGGATGTCAGGGCTGGGAGGGGCCTTAGAACAGGGGATGTCAGGGCTGGGAGGGGCCTTAGAACAGGGGATGTCAGGGCTGGGAGGGGCCTTAATGATCATCTGGTCCCTGCGTGTCTAACCTGAGAACAGCAGGCTGAATGTGGCCCACCTGTGAGCTTCAGTAGTACAAGGCAGTCCCTAATTAGCCAGCACACATGCACCAGTAGGCCAGTCGGGCCTCCCCAGCTGTCCACTATTATTCTTGTATAACCGTTGCCAGATGTCAGGCCAGCAAGTTTGGATCACTTAGTCACTGTAATGGTAAAAATGCCTCAGGGCCTCCGGTCTTGTGGATTTCCTATCCTGAAAGCTCAGAACCCCTCCCCCCCATTCTAGCCCAGCTCCCTCTTTTTACAGAGGAGAACACTGAGGTTCAGAATATGGAAGAGACTTAACCCAACATCCCACACGCATTAAGTGGCTGACTAAATTCTCAGAAACCAGAGCATCTTTAAAGTGGAAAGGACCTTGGTGATCATTCTGACTGTCCCCAAGGACCTGCGTGACCTTGGGCAAGTCACTTTCCTCTGGGCCTCAGTTTCCTCATTGGCAAAATGAAGGGATTTAAATAGTTGGCTGCTAAGCTTCCTTCGAACCACACTTTTATGGTTCTGTGACTCGCTTCAACCTCTTTGGTTTATAGAGGAGAAAATTTGAGTTTTAGATAAGGTGAGGGACTTGCCCGTGGTCACCAAACAAGCTAATGGCTGAGCTGGTCCTTAGGAGGGAAGAAGAGCAGGTCGTCTCAGTGGGCCAGGGCTTCTTAACCTAGGATCCATGAACTTGGAATTTTTTTTTAAAATTTTTGACAGCTTTATTTCAATATAATTGATATCCTTGATAATGCTACAAATTTTATCTTATGGATTTAAGAACATTAGTCCAAGAGTCCTTGGGCTTCACCTCACTGGCAAAGGGGACTGTGTCACTGAAAATATGAACCCCTGCCCCAGGGGTAAGTGTGCTGTGTCCTGCCCAGGAAACCTTGGGAGTAGTTAATTTAGGATTTTTTGCTCATCTGAACTCTGGTGAGCTGAATGGAGTTAATTAAACCTCCCTCTCGCCCTTCCTGGCAGACCAGTTGGAAAGGAAGTGGGGTCCTGCGTAGACAATTGGGCAATCTGTATCTTCATCTGAATGAGTTCCTCCCCAAAGCTGCAGGAAGTCTCCAGTTGGGTTTCACTGATCTAGCTTCCTTCCTTGTTCTTAGCTCCTGTTTACAAGGGTGTCCTTCAGAGTAGCACCCGTGGGTGACTGCTAGCAAAAGAAATGGACACAGGTGATCCCTTGCCTGACCAGGGTGTCCTAGGAACCTCCTTCTCCCCCCTTGGGCAGTCTTTATCGGTGGACTGCCTTTGAGACTGAGCACTGGACCTGGAGTCAGAAAGACCCGAGTTCCAATCTGGCTTCAGACATTTCCTGGCTGTATGACCCTGAGCAAGTCACTT
The DNA here is from genome assembly GCA_028627135.1 of Pseudochirops cupreus. Lineage (NCBI taxonomy): Eukaryota > Metazoa > Chordata > Mammalia > Diprotodontia > Pseudocheiridae > Pseudochirops > Pseudochirops cupreus. The sequence goes on along the minus strand of CM053580.1, from coordinate 578,333,347 downwards.
AATTGCTGTCTGTCTCAGTTTCCTCTTCTGTAAAATGGGGATAATAATAGAACCTACCTCCGAGGGTTGGTGGAAGAGACCCAGAATTTTTGTCTGCATCGTATGTGCCATTTGTATACTTTTATATGGATGTGTTGTTCCTCCCATAGAATCTAAGTTCTTTGAGGGCAGGAACAATCTCACCTTTGTCTCAGAATCTGAAGCGCCAGGCCTATAGCTACAGAATTGTTGATTGGTTGAGTGACTTTCTCCCATTATCTCAGTGGGGGACTTTTAGACTGTTCCCTTTTCTGGGTCTTGGCTTTCTCTTCTAAAGAATTAAGTCATTTGGATAGAAGATCTGGAAAGAATTCTGGCCCTGGAGTTAGAGGACCTGCATTTGAATCCTGACCTTTCTTCTTACCCATGTGACTTTGGACAAGTCACTCACCTGCTCTGAGCCTCAGGCTCTTCCTTTGTCAAATGAGGATGATGGACCTCACAGGCTTCCAATCCTACAGCCATATTTTACAGAGGAGAACATTGAGTCTTAGAGGAGGAAGTGACTTGCCCAAGGTCACGTAGGCAATAAGAACTCATGCTTACACTTTACCTAGTGTGTCAGTGTTGAGTGTGTATATCATCTTCATTGAGTAAAGGAGGATTCACAGAGCCCAGGTTCAGTTCATTCCACATTTAAGCGTGTCCTCTGTGCCAGATACTATGCTAGGGGCAGGAGTGAGACAATCCCTGCCTTCAAGAAGCTTATTTTCTATTGGGCAATGCAACATACTCTTGGGTAACTACATTCTGAGTCATCTCAAGAGGAAGAAAGCACTTAGAACTCTTTTCCAGAAGGGATCTAGAAAGTTTCTCCTGGAGGAAGAAGCACCTGAACTGTACTTTTCAGGAAATTGGGGGTTCCAGCTGAGAAAGGTGAAGAAGGAGGGCATTCCAGGCATGAGGACCCTATGCACAAATATCTGGAGGCAGGAAATGGAATGGAATGTACAGGGACCAGCTAGCAAGTATAAGAACTGGATTTTGAACTCAAGTAATCTAACTTCGGCCAGTGTCTTTTGTGATGATCAAGTGAGGGAATGCGTGCAGAGTCCTTTGTAATCATAAAGGGATAGATGGATGGATGGATAGAGATAGATGAATGGATAGATAGATGGATGGATAGATAGACAGATGGATAGATAGATAGATAGATAAATAGACAGACAGGATAGATAGATAGATGAATGGATAGATAGATAGACAGGCAGACAGACAGATAGAGGCTACCGGGTGGCACCGTGGATTGAGCACCAGACCTGGAGTCAGGAAGACCTGAGTTCAAATTTGACCCCAGATACTTAGTATCTGTGTGATGCCGGGCAGGTTGCTTAACTGCTATCTGTCTCAGTCTCTTCATCTGTGAGCTAGAGAAGCAAATGGCATAAACCCGTCTGATCTTTGCTTAGAAAAGCCCAGTGGGATTATGGGGAGTTGGACTCCATTGAAATGGCTAAACAACAACAACAAACCACCAAATAGATCAATAGACAGGCAGACAGGCAGGCATTTAGACAAAGCATGTGTTATTCTATGTCAGGCATTGCTAAGTAGTACAAAAACAAATATAGGAAAAATCAGATGTTCTCTACATTCCAGTTACTTGCCCTCTAAGAGAGGAACAAAAATCATAAAGAGAAGCTGGCAGGGGGAGGAGAAACCTCAGGGCAAAGTCATCCCCAAATGACCCTAGTTCTGAAAGAAATCAAGTCCTAATCTAATAAATAATAATAAACAATAATAAGTGGCTAGCCTAGAATATTTTAAGGCTTGCAAAGCTCATCAGCATTTGTATTAACAGAGCTTTCCCAAGCTCCCTTGAGAGCACAGATGGGACAGTGTCTGGTATCCTCAGTGTGGACCTCTGAAGAACTGTCCACTTGACCTTGTCAGTGATGGCAGCTGTCTTGGGTGAATTACGTCCTTAGTTAAGCTGGTCAGTGAGGTCATCTTCAGTGCTTGCCAGTTTCAGCTCAAGTGGGCATTTTCTAGGCTGGAAAATGGGGGGACTGTGGGCAAAGCATGGTGAATTAATTTGTTCCAGGGAAGAAACACAGGGAGCTAGAATGTACAGTATGACATGATAAGTACCTTAGATGGCACTGAAGGGTTCTCCATCCTTACCTTCAAACCTAGTTCAAGCCCCAGCTCCCCTACAAAGCCTCCCCTCATCTCCCTGCAAATTTCCTCATATTTATTTTTATATATTTATATATGCCCTTGTATGTAAGCTCTTTGAGGGCAGGAACTCTTTTGCCTTTGTTTTTATATTTCCAGTACCGAATAGTGCCTTGCATATAGTAGGTGGTTAATACATGCTTGTTTAGTGATTGATTGGGTGAGGTCTGAGGGAGAAAATGGTTATCAATCAGGAAGGCTTCCTGAAGGAGCTGACATTCCATTTTGACTTTAAAGGTTGTATTGATTTTCATCAAAAAGGAGAAATACAGGCATGTTGGGCATAGAGAACAGTGGGAGCAAAGGTATGGAGATGGGAAACTACAGGATGTGAGGGTATGGCAAAGAGCTACATCTCTATCTATCCATCTATGTATCTGTCCATCTGTCTGCCTATCCATCTGTTTGTCTATCTATCTATCTGTCTATCTACTTATTTATCTATCCTATCTATCTGTGTATCCAACTATCTATCCATCTATCTCTGTATCTATCTCTGTTTATCATCCATCCATCCGTCTATGCACCTCTCCATCTATTTGTCTATGTGTCCATCTAACTATCTATTCATCCATCTCTGTATCTCTCTTTCTCTGTCTACCCATCCCTCCATCCTCCCTCTCTCCATCCATCCATCCATTCATCCATCTATCCATCCTTGTCTGTCAAATCCATCTGTCCATGTGTCTATCCATTTCTCTGTCTCTCTATCCATCCATCTATCTATCATTCCTTCCTTATTCCTCATATATGCAAAGTAAGGGAGCTAGACTAGATGATCTCTATAAATTCTCTTTTCCCTTTAAACCAGTGATCCTGTATGTGATCAATAAGTTGGAGCACTGAGTGCACAGATGGTAAATTTAAGTCTAGAAATGTAGTGTGACTCTGGATTTTAGAGGTCTTGGCTGCTGGACAGAGAAGTTTTCGTAAGTTTGCTTTTAATGTCTATGGTGATTCCTATGTCCTGCCAGCTTGGGATCTCAAATCTCTGGGCCTGGTTGAATTATTTTGGGGAAGACAGGAGGAGTAAGAGTATAGTGAAGAAAAAAAATTTCTCCACCTCCACCCCTAACGCCCAATTCTGGATCCCTTCTGGGCCACCAACCTCCTTGAGAAGATTTAAAGTTATAGATTTAGAGCTGGAAAGAACCCTGAAGTCATCTAGACTGACCTCCTCATTGTACAGAAGACAGACTGGTTAACCAGGAGGTTAAGCGGCTTGAGGCAGTAAGGGTCAGAAGTAGAATTTGAACCCAGAACTGACTGAGCCAGTGGTCTTTCTGCTGTCCCAGGGAGATTTCTTTCTCCTTTCATAGGGACCAGATGTTTGGTATGTGGGAGCCTTCAGTGGTGCTATCACCAGTGGTGATGGAATGTTAAGGAGGTCCCCATTAAAGGGAGAGATGGCCGAATGAGACGTTCCTTCCCATTCTAGGGTAGATAAAACATGTCTCTGCTGGTAAGGCTCATGGCCAGAGTGAAGGAGGTGACTTCTGTCTGTGGGGTCACTTAGAGTCCTTTATCTTGCCTTGTACAGGTCACCTGGCTGGAAACCTTTTTTTCCATGGTAAATAGATGTGTTAAGGACAAGACTATTTACACAGGCTGGTACAGGACTTGTTAGTTTGTCAACAGCTTAAATTTCAGCTTCAGATTTGAAACTCAAAGAGATCATCTAATCTGAACTTTTTGTTTTGTGATAAAGACAAGGCCCAATGGAGGAAATAGTTGACCCAGGATCACATGGGCTATAAGTGGCAGATCACAACCTTGAATCCATGTGCTGTGACTTCACGGCCAATAGATTTTGTTATCCTCTGCTATCTTATGCTAAATTTTTCCTGGAACAGACACATGGCCTGGAAAAAAAAAAAGACACTTTCTAGCTTTTACACGTGGCCTAGTGGAATGAATGAATGGATGAATGCTTATTAATCACTTAGATATTCCAGAAATTCTGCTAAGCACAATACTGCAATACAACTATGAAAGTGAGACTCTAGTCCCTGCCCTCAGGGGGTTTTCATTCTAATGTTGATCAGTCTTTTCTTTTCAGTGTCTGAATCTTCATGATCCTATTTGGGGTTTTCTTGGCCAAGATATTGGAATGGTTTGCCATTTCCTTCTCCAGCTCATTTTGCAGATAAGGACACTGAGGCAAACAGGGTCACACAGCCAGTTAAGTGTCTGAGGCTGGTTTTGAACTCATGAAAATGAGTCTTCCTGACTCCAGGCCCATTTTGTCTGTGCACTATGGCTCCATCTAGCTGCCCTTCATGCTAATAGAAGGAGATAAGCATAGGGGAGTGGTGGAAGGCACCACAGTCATTTTGGTCTATGAAGTCATTAGGATGGTAAGTGGAGAGATGGTGGAATTGATCGAAATTCCCTATGTGATTTCAACAGGGGCATTGTTTTGGAAGGGGTTGAGGGAGAAGGAGGGCCTGAGTTCAAATCCCAGTTCAGCCACTTAATACCTGTGTGATCTTGTATAAACCCCTTGTCTTCCCTGTACTTCATTTCCCTCCTCTGTCAACTAAAGTGGGCTGTGCAGGGTATCCCCTAACATCCCTTCTAGTTTCAAAGACATTTTTTGTTCACTTTGGTGGGAATGTATATTAGGGGAGCACCAGGAGCTAAAGAGGTCACCCTCTTTCATTCCACACTGGGAGTTCCCTGGCTCTTGCCCTCCCACAGGCACCAGGTTCAGCCTTATTTCATTTTTTTCCATTCTGCCTCTTGGCCAGCCTTGACTAGTCAAAAAAAAAATCTGCCTTTATAAAAATGATAATTATAGTCACTCATATTTTATAGACTTAAATTGTCTGGAAGGGACAATTTAGAGGTCCAATAGTGCTGCCCTGTTTACAGAATACTTTTCCCACAACACCTTTGTAAGGGAGGTATGCTAAAGTCCCCCCTTTTTGAAAAGGGGAACATGAAACTAAGAAAGGGGGTACACCTTCCCAGCTGTTAAAAGATTTTCCCTCTGTTGGACACATGCCTGGGAGCCCAATGGCTGGAGTGGGTCTCATGAACTTTGGCATTTGGAGAAGTGCTCAGTGGGTGGCAGGAGCCGGGACTGCTTGGGCTTAGCCATCCAACTCTCCCAGGCTCTTGAGATAGTCAAGTGTTTTTGCCTCTAATTGGTTCTATTTCTCCTTAAAATATCTCCTTCCCTCCTTTCTTCTCCTACTCCCGTCTTCTTTTCTCTTTCTTCTACCCCCAGAGCATCACCCATCAGCATCCTATATAGTCTGGACCTTTGCTGAGGGCAGGCTAGTTGCCTTGGTTACCGCTGGAGTAGTCTAAACCATCTGGCTTTTAGATATTGCTAATTAAGCTGGTATTTTGGGACCTGAAAGAGTCCAGTTAGCATGGGAAAGAAAGAGGGGAGGGATGCGTTGAGAAAGAGAAGAGGAGGGAAGGAAAAAGCAAAGACAACAAACACTCCCATGTCTCCAGAGGGAAAGGAGAAGGTACCTCTTTTGTTCATTTCCTGCTGGAACTATCTGAAAGGTTGCCTTGGGAAGAGGGAGAGTGGACCCAGAGGGGCAGTACTGAAGAGTTCTTTCATCCATCATCTGCTCCCAGCTCTGCCCTCTGGGGTCTAATGGACAATCTGGAAAGTGGCCAGGAGGCAGCCAGGAGCCTTTGGAGAGAATCAGTGGAAGGAGCTGGGGAATGTTTGATGTGGAAAAGATTTAGGAGCAGTGGGAAAGCTGTTGTCAGATATTAGAAAGGCTGTCATGGGAAAGAAGGCATGAAATTGTCCTGCTTGGTTCCCAGGGGCAGAGGTGGGAGTTAGCATGTGGGCACTTTTACCCTCTAGAGGTAAGGAAAACTCCCCAGAAGAGGGCTGGACTGTGTGCGAAGTGGGGGTTCCTGGTCACTGGAAGGCTTTTGGGAAATGGAACCCTGGGTTTTATAGAGAATTCAGTTTCAAGTGCTGGTTGAGATCCCTCCTCACTCTGATTTTGTTTATTCAATGAACATTCTTGAGAACCTGGAGTATACTGTATCGAATAGAAACTCCTTGAGGGCAAGATTATTTCATTTAGGTCATTGTGTCTGACATTTTGTGACCCTATTTGGAGTTTTCTTGGCAGGTATACTGGAATGGTTTTGCCATTTCCTTCTCCAGCTTCTTTTACAGATGAGAGAACTGAGGAAAACAAAGTGAAGTGACTTGCCCCCAGGATTATACAGTTAGTCAGTGTCTGAGGCTGGATTTGCACACAGGTCCTCCTGACTCCAGGACCAGTACTCTCTAGACACTTCATAAATGCTTGATGATTTGATTGAGTGAGTAAGTGAGGGGTATAGTGGAAAGAATGGTAGATCTGGAGCCAAAAGACCCAGGTTCAAATCACAGCTCTGCTATCAGTAGTATGACTGCCAGCACAGCAGTTTATTATTTTTCATGATTAATTAATTAATTAGCTTGCTATTTATTATTTCTCTTAACCTTATTTGCCTCATCTGTAAAATGGGGATAAAAAGGCACATCTACTTCTGTAGGTGGTTTAATGCTGAAAAAATGTGTTTGGATGAGGAAGAGGAGGATGAGGATGAGGATGAGGAGGAGGATGATAATGATATTGATGATGAGGAGGATGAGGAGGAGGAGGAGGAAGATGAAGATGAGGATGATGATAGCTGGCGTTTATATAACACTTTAAAGTTTGCAAAGCACTTTCCAAATATTATCTCGCTCTATTCTTGCCAACAGCCTGAGGAGGTAGGTGGTCTTCTACTCACAACCCATATGACCCAGGGCCAACTGTTTTCCATCCTTTTATGCAGATGAGGCATTTGAGGCCAGGGAGGTTGAGTGGCCACCCAAAGTCAGGTACCTAGTGGGGATCAGTGGCAGGATTTGAACCTAGGCCCTTTGACTCGGGAGAAGGGACTTTTTCTACTGAATTACCTAGCCTTCCTCTCTCACCAGATCTGATCAGATACTTGAAAACGGCTCTTATGTACCTTTTCCCTCACACATTCCTGAGTCTTTTCTTCCCCAGTTCCCCAGTAGAGCCTTCCAGGGCAGGGCTTTCCTTCTTATCCCCCATTCAGGTCACCCTCCAGATGAGCTCTATTAAGAAAACTACTTAGGAAGGGTCAGTTTTGGTCCTCACCCTGAAATGGGGCTTAACTCTCTCAATGGGACATGAGCAGGATTGACCCAGGCTTCCTAAAGTCCAGGGTCTGCTACCACAGAAAGTATTACAGCAAGAATATAGCCCTCATGGAAAATCTCATGACCCACTGCTCTTGCCTGAACCCATTCTAGGTTAAGAGCAGCTGAAGAGGGAGAAAGTTCTAGAATTCAGAGCTGGGAAGGGATTGTACATACAGACCTTTCAGTCCAAATCTCCTGATTTTACAGATGAATAAACTTAATTTTTTTTTTCTTTTGGGGAGGCAATCAGGATTAAATTACTTGCCCTGGGTCACATAGCTAGTAAGTGTCTGAGGTCAAATTTGAACTCAGGTCCTCCTGATTCCAGGGCAGGTATTCTATCCACTGTACCATTTAGCTTCCCCCTTAAACTGCATTTTAGGGAAGGTAAAACGGCTTGTCAAAGAGCACAGACAAAGGTTCGAACCCGTAGGTTCTAGACTTGACTTTAGATTTAGCATTCCAAATCTAGTGGATTTTCTACTACATTGTATTGGCCTCTATTCCAACAACCTTTTTTTGTTGTTGTTGTTACTTTGTTCATGCCTTTTGTTTCTATATTCTATTAATTTCTGAATTTCTTCTACTACAGGAAACTTTCCCTTTTACCAGAGGATTTTTTTTTTTAAATTCTTGCTTGACACATACGTTCAACATTTCATTCCTCTTCAATGAAAGAAGGGAAATATACTTTTTCAAATTTCCAAGAGGTATAGAGAACTGACCTTGAAGCCAGGGAGACCTGGGCTCACTGCTCAGACTATAAGGTACAGAGGGTGTATGCCACCCTGCATTGGGAGATAGAGTTTTTTCACCTGGGAGTTCCTTGTGCCAGTGTAACTGCAGATCCAGTCCCAGTCTCTATTCCTTTTCCAGGATCTGGCTTGGTCATTATAATGATAGAGTATCTCCATTCCATTTCTGTCATGGGGGCCATTGTGTGTGTTATTTTCCTGGTTCTGTTTATTTCATTGTGTATCAGTTCATACAAGGCTTCTCATATTTTTCTGAATTCCTCATATTTGCCATTGACACCATCACAATAATCTGTTACATTCATACTCTGTAAGTAGGTTTGGACATTCCTCAAAGCGTGAGACGTTACTTTGTTTCCACTTTCCATAGCAAGCATTTAGAAACTAGAGTATTCATGGGCTGACTGATTGCTACCACAGAAAGTACTACTATGACTCTAATCCAGTGATTCTCAACCTTCCTAATGCTGCAACTCTTTAATACAGTTCCTCACGCTGTGGTGACCCCCGACCATAAAGTTATTTTCGTTGCTACTTCATAACTGTAATTTTGCTACTGTTATGAATCTATCTGATATTCAGGATGTATTTTCATTGTTACAGATTGAATATAACCCACAGGTTGAGAACGGCTTACACTTTTTGTTTCGTTTTTGTTTTTGTCATTAACCTTGTGATACGTGCCTAGGAGTAGATTCTCTAGGTCAAAGGGCATAGATGTTTCAATGTCTTTTTTTTTCCACACAGTTTCAAATTGTTTTCCTTATTTCTTTTGTTTCTTTTGTAATTTATTTTTTCAAAATAAACAAAGAAAATAAACAAAAATCTATTTTCTCTTCCTCCTCCCGCCCCCTCCGTTGAAAATAAAAGAAAAACCCAACCTTTGTAACAAGTATGTACAGTTAAAATAAAACTCCCACATTGACTATGTTGGCAAATACTTATCTCAATTCGCATCTTAAATCTATCACCTCTCTGTCAGGAGATGGGTAGCTTCTGTTACTGTGGGCCTTGTGGGATTGTGCAAACCTTCTTATTTCACAGTGGAGGAAGGTGAGACCCTGAGGGAGAAAGGGAAAAGAACAAGTGTTTATGGAATACCTACTCTGTGCCAGGCACTGGGCTTTATAAAAAATTATAAATGCTTTATAATTGTTATCTTATTTGATCCACACAACAACTCTGGGAGATAGGTGCTATTATTATCAGAAAACTGAGGGAAACAGAGGGAAAGTGACTTGCCCAGGGTTACTCCACTAGCAAATGTCTGATATCAAATTTGAACATGGGTCTTCTTGAACTTATATCCCAGCTGGCCATGCCTACATCTATTCATTGTCATTGCTGTTACTGGCCTGTTGCTCCACATGAGCCTTTGGCCCTGCATGGCAGGGGCAGAATTCTCAAACACCAATGCCTCACTCATAATTGGATCATGGAAAAGGTCCAAGATCTGGCATCCCACATCTTTGGCTTTTGGGCCATATTACTAAACTGTTCTTTGTCTCTTTCTAGCTCTACTCCAAGGACCTTGCTATTGTGGGAATTGAGGAAGAAAGCAAGAGAACAACAATGGACTCATCCTGGGAAAGTAAGTGAAGCCTCTGCAGAGACCTGTCACAGGAATGACTGGTCGGCAGGCACGTGGGGAAGAGTGATGTGCTGAATATTTAATAGGGCTGCCTGCTAGCACTTGGGCACCATTAATATTTTATTGGACTTAAAAGCAACAAGAAGCAGGATGTAAAGTCCTGTTGTTGTCCCTTCTATATTTAGCATGTATATGAGGTGTGTGGATAAGAAAACAAAATTTTTAAAAAAGATGGAGCAATAAAGATAAGCATTGTCTTTTAGGGGTAAAGATTTGCCTGCTCCTTCTAGTTTGAATCTCTCTTAGTCCACATGTGTGGGTTCATCAGTGCATGGAACTCTCGGTGTGAAAATATCCTTTACCAATACATATGAGCAACTGCCGTGTAACTTAAAGAGTCTACTTTATTTTGGGTCATTATTTCCTAGGGACACTGGGAGGTTAAGGGACTATTCTAAGGCCATGAAGCTAGTATGTGCCTCCTGAAGCACTTCCTGACTCTCAGGCTAGGTCTCTACCCAGGTTCAAATCATCACTCAATCCACGAGCGTGGACGAAGCACCAGCTAGTTTGTGTGCCAGGCACACTGTACACCTTCAAAGAGTTTATATTCTGTTGGGGAAGACAACAAAGACATAGTCACAACACATTCAAGACTGACCCAAGAAAGCAGCTGGGTGGTGACAGGAAAGGCCTCCTGGAGAAGGCTGTGCCAGAGCAGAGTAGTGAATGAAATCAAGGATTCCCAACATCCTATTGGTTTATTGTACAGAAGAGGAAATGAGGCCTCCTAGAGCTTAAGCAACTTGGCCAAAGTCACACGGCTAGTTGGGGACTGAGCCAAGACAGGGATCGAAGTATTTCAGAGTTGGAAGGGACTTTAGAGACCAGCTGGGCTAGCCTGGACCTGACCCCAAATCCTCTCCTCACTGTCCCCAGGTAGTGCTCACACTATCTGCTTCAAGACCTCTGGTGAGGGAGAAGCTGCCAATGAAGCTCCCATGTGGACAGCTCCCCCACGTGGACAGCTCTAATTTGGAAGTTCTCCCTGACATCAAACTGAAATCTACCTCTCTGGGACTTCCAGTTAGTCAATCAACAGGCATTTATTAAGTACCTACTTTATGCCAGGCACTGGACTAAGTGATAGGAATGGAAAAAAAATGACAAAAAATCCAGTCCCTGCCTTCAGGCTCCTGGAAAAAGGTGGGATTTGTGCTGAATCTTAAAAGGAATCTAAGGAAGCTAGGAGGGGGAACATTCTAGGCAGTAGGCACTGAGTCAGGACATGAGAATGACCTGTGTAAAAACAGCAAGGGAGCCAGTGTTACTGGATCAAAGAACACTTGGTTGTGGAGGAAATTAAGGTGTGAGAAGGCTGGGAAGGAAAGAAGAGACCAGGTTAGAAAGGCCTTTATTTGATCCTTGAGGGTAATAGGGAGCCACTGAAGTTTGTTGAGTAGACCTGCACTTTAGAAAAATTACTTTAGCAGCCCAGTGGAGCGGGGAGAGACTTAAGGGAAGGAGACCCACTAGCTGGCTGTTACAATGATGAAAGCCTAAAACAGGCTGAAGGCTTACTGGCCACAAAGGCATTCTTTTAGAAGGAATATTGACATACCAAAAACTTGTAAGGATTGATGGGCAAATTGCTGCCTTTGATGACCAGAGTATTCTTGGAACGAATGTCATTGCTTTTTTTAGGGGCTAGATATAGCCATGGTTCCTGGGATTGGTGACTTAGGCTCTTCCAGCTGGAAAGGCTCTTTAGACTATCTGCTTCTGATTACACCCTGTGAGGCCAGGCAGAACAAGTCTTCAAGTTATTCCCTTCTGGTCTTTGGGTGATGGGGGGAGTAATGATAACTACTCATGTCTTTGTCATAATTTAAGACTTACAAAGTGTTTTTCCTAAGGCATTCCTATAAAGGTCCCTAAGACAAATATTCCTGTGCCCATTTTAGAGAGGTGAAGGACTAAGGCTCAAACATCATAGGATCACAGAATTTAGAGACAAAGCTCTAGAAATCATCTAATTTACCCAGTTTTTGTTTATTTTTTGTAATTTTGAGTTCCAAATTTGTCCTCTCACTCATTAAGAAAGCAAGCCATGTGATATCAATTATACATATGAAGTCATGTAAAACATATGTTTATATTAGTCATGTTGTAACAACAACAAAAATAAAATGAATAAGGAATTCAGTCTACACTCAGAACTCATTAGTTCTCTCTCAGGAAGTGGAAAGCTTTTTCATCATGTGTTCCACCATTTTACAGATGAGGAGATGGGCCTAGAGCCATTAAGAGACTTATGTCAAGGTCATATAAGTAGTAAGTAGCTGAAGTGGGATTTGAACCCACAGCTTCCTCCCTAAGAGCTACCCTTCTTTCCAGTGTATCCAATGGTCCCTCCCCATGGCATGCATTCAGTTACTTAGGACACAGCTGCTGGAGATGGCGAGGTAGGGAGGAGAATATAAAAGGAAGAGTCTCTAGCTGGGGCCTGGGCCAGGGCGCTGACCTTTCCCTGCTCACTGCAGCCCACAGAGGCCCTTGTCTATGACTGACCACCTCCGTCTAGTGTTTCATCATGGCTCCAGGTAGACCTGCACAGTGCTTGCCTCTGCTTCTGACCCCCTCCTTCTCATCACGTCTGCCTTGGATTTCAAAGCTCTCTTCCAGCTTCTCTGCCAAACCCCTAGCAGGGTTTGCTCACTCTCCTGAGTGGCCATCATTTGCTGGATGGCTGTTGGAGCCCCCTTTTTTATCCCAGATGGTTTTGCATTGGGTCATCCCCCGCCCCTCACCTGCTTACCCATGGGAACCCAGGCCTACACTTAGTAAAGAGCTGGCCAGGAGTCCATGACCTTGGCATCTCTCACGCTGAACCCTGGCATTGCCAAACAGCCCTTGCTGGGAAAGGGCACATCCCATCCCTGCCTCCTACTGATAAGGCCCAGAAACAAGCCTGTGGGAAGGTCCCATCCTGCATACCACTTGGCCCAAGCAAGAGCACAAAGCCAGGTGCAGCCTTCCCAGGAGGCTCTGGGGCAGACCCTCTACTCTGCCTCGTGATGAACAAAATGGCAAACTATTTTAGTTCAGTTTGTGAAAAAACAAATCAGAGCTCATGACCACCACAATAAAAGGTGTCTAGCAGCTTTATCAGTTTAATCCTTCTAGTCTACTACAGGCCAGGAAATAACACGGCTAAGCTCATTTGATAGATCCATATAATAAAAGCACAGACCTCTCGTCACACAATCTTCTGGGCAAAGTACGTGAGCTTTGGTAACTGTGATGGCTGCTCTGGGCCTTTGTGTTCCTCCCCCATGGACTTCATAGAACCACAAGATTCAGAGCTGGAAGGAGCCTTAGGACCATCTACATCAACCCTTTCATTTTACAGAGAAGGAATCTGAGCCTGCATTCAAGTGCCTTCACCACCTGTTCTCCCTGGTAGGTCTGGGGCAGGCCTAGAATAACTGACCCCAGGTACTCCATTGGAGATAACTTTGGAATTTAGGGAAGAAGGGGTGGACTGTTAATTGGGGGAAATGAGAGATCAAATAATCAGTCAGCAAGCATTAAGTGCCTACTGCATGCCGGGCACTGTGCTGGTAAAGAATGAAGCTGTCTCTAATTCTGATAGCGTTTCTCTCATTCATAATCACAGTGACCCTACTGGGTAAGAGCTGTCATCATCCCCACGTTTCAAAGGAGAAAACTAAGGCAGGCCTACAAAGACTGACTTGGCCAGAGTCATATAACTAGTAAGTGGCTGAGGTGGGATTTGAACTTGGTTCTTCCCCACTCAAAGTCTGCCCATCCAAGGTGCTACCCAAGATTTTACATTCTCATGGGCTGATGGGAAAAGGTCCAACAAGGTGTTGGTAAAGTCCACTGAATGCAATGTACCTTACTTGGCCCTTGAGCCTATAAAAAGAGAGGTAGCTAGGGAAGTCTGGAGACCTGAATTCTACGTAGAATCCTACTGCTCACTTGCTTTGTGTCCTTGGACAAGTCACTTAACTCTTACTGTTTCAAATTCCTCTTTTATCAAAAGGGAAGGATATAGTAGGTGCTTCTTACTGCCACGTGTGTAACCTTAGGTGAGTCACTAAGCATCTGTGACCCTCAGTTTCCTCCTCTGTAAAATGATGGTCACTTTCAGCTCTAACCAGTTTGATCTTTGGAAATAATCTCAGAGCTCTCTGAGCAACAGCATTTTCTGAATGGAAAACACTGGAAGAAGCATTTTCCCAGGACCTGCCTTTCTGAAGTCATCAGGAGCAAGGAAGGGGCAGCCCCCGGAGGCCCTGTGGTCAGGTACTATTGGTACTATTGAAGTCTGCAGGAATTGGAAGGGAAACTCAGGCTCCTGGAAAGCCCCTCGCTAAGGGTTGGGAACCTGTGACCTCGAGGCCTCCTGTTTAAGCAGAGGAAACCTTTAGCCATCACAGGCAGCCAGGATGCTGGAACCTCAATGGGAAGTTTGTGGTGAGGCTGGCTGGGGGAGAGAGAGCCAGGAAGAACCCTGGATCCAGCTCTCTGCAGCAGCACTCAAAGTTGTCTATTTTATTTGTTTGTTTTGGGTTGTAAGTAGTCATCCACTAGCCTCAGGAATGCATTGGATATTAGAAAAATGACTTGGTAACACTTCTTTGTGCTGGGGACATCTCTATAATACGCTCTGCCCCCTGCTGGCCTCTTTGGGATTAATCCTTAGCCTGAGATTGGGATGAATGAACAAATGGCCAGCCCATGTGTGTTTTATGGGCCAGACATTGTGCTAAACCCTGGGCAGATAAATTTAGAAGTGAGACAGTCCTTCTCGGAAGGAGATGACATACACAGGGGACCAGTAACCAGAGAACAGAATGTTTGGGGGAGTCCCAGGAATGATGACTAGATCCACAGTACCCTTCCTGAGAACAAAAGACACATGAATTATCCCAGAACCACGCTGGAGAACTCAGAGATCTCAGAAGTGCAAGGGGCCTTAGGAGTCCCCTTACCCAATGTTGAGGGTACAGGAATACCATCCACGACCTGCGTAACATGTGGCCAGCCAAGCCTCTACCTCAACTCTTCTGGTGATTGATGGGCTCACTCACAGGTTTCCTGAGACAATCCCTTTGATACAATTTAACACATTTATTGGGCACTTCTGTATGTGCCAAGGACTATAATAAGTTCTGGGGGAGAGTACCTTGACTAAAATAGTTCCCTTCATTAATGAAAATACACTCCTTTGGAGGGAAATAATGTGTATAGTGTTCACACACATGTACCTAGTAACACATACATATATAGTAATACATATAGACATACATAGTAACTACAAATTTCAGAGGTTGAGGAGAACTGTCACAACTGGGGAAATGGCAAAGGTCTGCTATAGGAGGTCATACCTGAAGTGTGCTTTGAAGGAGGCTGGAGATGCTGTGAGTTATGGATGAGTAGAGAGGGAGAGCATTCTGTCATTGGACAGCTCCCAGCCTGTACTATTGCATCTTCCCAACACAGGGACAGTAGAGTCTGGTGGAAAGGTTATGGGACTAGATCTGTACTAGACAGATCAAGATCTGGGTTCTACTCTCCCCTCTTTCCATTGTTTTAGTATAAGGAAGCAAGACAGGGCAGGTATGATGGGGCCCATTTAGCCTGGATACATCAGCAGGGCTCAAGATGGATCACCACAGAGCAGGCTGCTTTGGGAAGTGGATTTCCCAGAAGTATCCTTCCTTGCCTTCTCAAGTAGAGCACATGACAACACTGACCATTTTCCTAATGGCTTTGGGTCATCATGAGGCCGTATTCCTAGATATGCTCTAGTTAATTCATTATGACCCTGGGCAAGTCACTAAACCCTGTTTGCCTCAGTTTCCTCATCTGTAAAATGAGCTGGGGAAGGAAATGACAAACCCCTCCAGTGTCTCTGATAAGAAAACCCCAAATGGGGTCATGGAGAGTCAGACAGGACTGAAAACGTCTGAACCACAACAGCAAATGATCCTAGGAATTATTGAGCTCTGAGGATCCCAGTTGTCAGAGGCACAGGTCTCGTGTCTACATTTGTCGTTTCTCCATCACATCTCTGTTAGGCTGTCTGCTATCACATCTTGCTTCCCATTTTCTGTTTCTAATTTGTCGTGGCCTAGGAAGTGACGTTGCTAGGTTTGTAGGAAGCTTGTGTGAAGTAAATCGGTTCTGGCCGAATTATCTTACCTACTAAGAGAATGAGCCCTGGTTCTCAAACATTGTGACATCTGGTTGGGCCTTTAGGGATTCCCCTCTTTGTTTTGGGGTATGCTCTGAATGGGGGGTAGAGCCCTAGAGAGTTTAGAGCTTTAAGGAACCTTGCTTTCTGCCATAGAAACCTTGGATGAGTCCCTTTCCCTTTCTAGGCCTCATTTCCTCATTTGTAAAACAAAGGTGTCTTCCAGTTACAGGGTCCTTAGGAGCTCAAAGAGACCATAGATATCCAGCACCTCATTTTGTCCAGAGAGGTTGAACAGCTTACCTCTGATCACACAGCTACTCAGTATCAGGGGCAGGATTTGAATCCAGTTATTCCTGTCTCCTAAGTCTGACACTCTATCCCCTATTCCCTAACCGCCTCATCAGACCCTTCATTTTATAGAAACAGCTAAGTTGGCCTGGAGTCAGCAAGACGAGTTCAAATACAGCCTTAGATATTTGCTTGCCCTGTGACCCTATATATCACATAACCATCTTCTGCCTCAGTTTCCTTATCTGTCAGATGGAGATAGTAGTAGCATCCACCTCCCAAGGATGTGGGAAGTTAAGATGAGACACTTGTAAAGCACTTTGTAAATCTTAAAGCTCTCTATAAATGCTCATCATTATTGTTACAGATGAGGCAGCCAAAGATTAGATCATGGAAGGGAGCTGTGCGAGGTCAGAAATGCTAAGTAATAAAAGCCAAGGAGGGCCTTGAATTCCAAATCCAGTGATCTTTCAACTGTACGGTGCCTCTTTTTTTTGGAGGGGGGGAGAAGGCAAGGCAATTGGGTTTAAGTGACTTGCCCAAAGTCACACAGCTAGTTAAGTGTCAAGTGTCTGAGACTGGATTTGAACTCAGGTCCTCCTGACTTCAGGGCCCATTCTCTATTCACTGCATCACCTAGCTGCCCCAAGCAGTGCGTCTTAATCAGAGTCCCCAACACATGCTTCCCTCTCCCCCTTATAGACCCTGTTTAAACATCACAGTTTATTCCAGACCTTTCCCTACTCCACACAAGAATAGCTGTTAACACCCACTGAATGGGGAAGTACCGAATGCCATGAAGGAGTGTTTTTAATGAATTTATATTTTGTTCATTACAACATCCTCTATGTACGCTTAGATTATAGTAGCATGTATCTCTCCAAGACACATTAGATGGTGTTCACTTGATGATCCTCTGATCCAGTGTATTCAGACCATAGGAAGTATGTCAGTTTTTTTAAGAATCCCTCTCTGCCTTCTGGGCTGAACTCAATCACTGCCTCTCACCCAGGCAGCTAGGTGGCTCAGTGGTTGGAGCACTGAACCTGGAGTCAGGAAGACCTGAGTTCAAATCCTGCCTGCAACATTTACTAGCTGTGTGACCCTGGGTAAGTCACTTAACCTCTCTCTGCCTCAATTTCCTCAATTGTAAAATGAAGATAATTGCTCCTAGCTCTCTAGATTTGTGGGGATCAAAATGTAATGTCTCTAACTCACTTTGCAAACTTTAATGCCCTCTAGAAATCTGAGCTTGTATTAACATATCCCCTCACGTGCTAGTGAGATACTGCCCCCTCCAACGTACTTTGTACTCAACTTGTCTCTAATCAGTATTTACATATGTGTCAGTGTGACTTGCTGATGGGAAATGGCCAACTGTTTTTTTGTCTTTGTATGCCCAGCTGGACAATGGGCGTTTCACACCCATACCTCGATTGGTTGAGTTGTTAATTATGTCGAGTCATTGGATGAGAAAGACCCCTTGCAATAATGCCTTGGGGGTTCTCGGCCTACTCTTTTTGCTTCTTTAATTGGATTTTTAAAAATGTCTTATTTTTTTATTGCCTTCATTTCTCAGTATATTTCTTCACCTGCCTCTTGGGCCTGGAGTTAGGAAGATCCCAGGTTCAGGTCTAGCCTCAGACACATACTGGCCACGTATTCCTGAACAAATCATTTAGCTTCTGTCTGGCTTAGCTGCCTCATCTGTAATATGGGGATAATTATAGCACCCGCCTCCCAGAGTTGTTGTGAGGTTCAAACAAAAGGATATTGGTAAAGCTCTTTGTAAACCTTAAGGCACAACATACATTCCAGCTGTTATTATTAATCCAGTCAGCTATCTTTTTTAAGGCCAGGGAATGAACTTGTGATTTCATTGGTACAGGGAACTCCCAGAGGAGGGAAGTCCCTCTACCAAGGAAGACTGGCACCCTCTCTGCACTGTAGTGTTAGAGAATAGCCCCCAGCACTGAGAGGACCACACAGCCAGTATCCAGCAAAGGCACACCTTGAGTGCAACTCTCCACATACTGCTACAATGTCCCTGCGTCCCAGAGCAAAGAAAAGGGAGAAGTTTCAGTGGCTGTTCGGTCATCACTGACGACCCCACAAGGACCCCATGAGGCTGCTGGCTGAGGCTCAAGACCTGATATCAGAATGATAATCCTAATAGGGAGGGCGGATACAGGCTGTGTCAAGTGTGAAAAGAAACAGGAAGGTAGCACAGTGTGGTGGAAAATGTTGGCTTAGAAGGCAGAAGACTTGGGCTCAGATCCTGCCTCTGTAGGACTTTGGACTTGCCAGTTGTGTGACCTTGAGCAAGTCACTTAACCGTGACTGGGGTTGTGGTGAAGATGGATTGAGATAATTATCAAGCACTTACCCTAGTACCTGATGTATAGTCAGTGCCTCAGATCCCTCATCTGTAAGAGGAAGGTTTGGGACTCAGTGGCTTCTGAGGTCCAGCTCTAGACCTAGAAACTTAGGCGTCTGAGTAACAAAGTATCTTATGCTATCAATCCACGTTAAGTGCTTACTCTGAAGGTCAGAGAGAAGGAAGCCTGGTAGGAAGGTGTCGTAGGAGACAACTTCCACTACATGGGAGTAGTGAGAGAATGTTAGTTAGCTTAGGGAGGTTGAGGCAGTGTGGTACTCTAGGGTTCTGGACTGGAAGTCAAAGGACTTGAGCTTGAATACCAATTAAATTCCAAGCTTTGCTTGGCTGACTTTGGACAAGTCCCATCTTCTCTGGGCCTTGGTTTCCTCCCTTGTAAAATGAAGGAGTGGGGTTCACTGAGGGACAGCTGGTGGTGCAGTGGATGGAGCATTGGACCTGGAGTCAGGAAAACCCAAGTTCAGATTTGGCCTCAGACACTCTAGCTGTATTACCCTGGGCAAGTCACTTAAGCTACATCTGCCTCAGTTTCCTCAGCTGTGAAATGGGCATTGCAAGGATCAAATGAGGCAATACTTTTAAAAGTGCTCAGCGTAGTCCCTGCCACATAGTAGTCACTTAATCAGCCCCTCTGAAGCCCCATTTAGCTCTGATCTAGGATCCCAGGTCACTTTACCTCTCTGGACCTCAGCTCCTTCCTCTGTAAAAGAAGAGGGTAGGACTGGATGGCAGCTGAGATCTTTTGACTGCAGTGAGCTCCCTCCCTGCTGTGAGATGCTCTGCACACTTTAATGTGACCTTCAAAGATACATAAGCCACAGTTATTAGCCAGAGACAGAGAGGCCCGGACTTGCTGAGGATGCCTCCCTGACATGTGCCCCTCTCTCCACAGGTACGTGCCAGGTGGGCAGCCTGTTGACAGAGAGCTGAAGAGGGCACCTTGGCTGTGCCCCATCCCACCCCCTGTCCTGGGTACAGCATGCGGCTGAGTGCTCGGCGGCTGCTGCTGGCGGCCGGCCTCATGCTGGCCTTCGCTCTGGCCACCCACCTAGGGCAGCAGATGCTGGCGTGCCAACAGCTACTGTCCTCGGGTCGCGGCCATGGTGTGATGCGGCCCGAGCAGGAGGAGCTGGTGATGGTGGGTGCCGACCAGGTGGAATACCGGTACAGTAAGGAGATGCCGCTGATCTTTGTGGGGGGGGTACCACGCAGCGGGACCACCTTGATGCGTGCCATGTTGGACGCCCACCCAGAGGTGCGCTGTGGTGAGGAGACACGAATCATCCCCCGTGTGCTGGCCATGCGCCAGGCCTGGTCCCGCTCCGGGCGGGAGAAGATGCGCCTGGATGAGGCTGGAGTCACGGACGAGGTGCTGGACGCGGCCATGCAGGCCTTCATCCTGGAGGTCATCGCCAAGCATGGTGAGCCGGCCCGTGTACTCTGCAACAAGGACCCTTTCACCCTCAAATCTTCTATCTATCTCTCCCGCCTCTTCCCCAACTCAAAGTTTCTGCTCATGGTGCGGGACGGGCGGGCATCTGTGCACTCCATGATCACTCGCAAGGTGACCATCGCCGGCTTCGACCTCAACAGCTACCGCGACTGCCTCACCAAGTGGAACAAAGCAATCGAAGTCATGTACTCCCAGTGCATGGAGGTGGGCCGGGCCAAGTGCTTGCCCGTCTACTACGAGCAGCTGGTGCTGCACCCCAGGAGCACCATGCAGACCATTGTGAATTTCTTAGGGATCACCTGGAGCGAGGCCGTACTTCACCATGAGGACCTCATCGGCAAGCCAGGGGGGGTCTCGCTGTCCAAGTGAGTAGGAGACTTGGCTGGCAGGTGCCGGGGACCAGGGCTGGAGTCTTTTGAGCTCCATGTAGAAGTGTCCAAACATAGGCCTGACCAGATCACTCCCTACCTCAAGAAACTTCAGAAGCTCCCTATTGCCTCTAGCATAAAATGCAGATTCTTCTGTTTGGCATTTAATGCCTTTCACGATATCTCTCAGGACCCATATTCAGAACTTAGTTCTGCCAGTTAGTGTGTGACCTCTCTGGGCCTGTTTCTTTTTCTGTAAAATCAGTAGGTGGGCCCCTCAGCACAGGGGTTCCCTTCCAGGCTATAGCTGTGATCCTAGGACTCCTTCTTGCCCTAGGTACATGGTGACCTCGGAGTCAGGCAGACCAGTGTTCGAATCCCGACTCAGATACTTTTTTAGCTGCATGACATTAAATCACTTAAGGTTTCTGGAGGTCAGTTTCTTCCTCTGTAAAATGAAGCAGTTATGCTTGATGACCCCTGAGGTCCTTCCCAGGCTTATTACATTCATTGGAGTCTGGAAGACCTAAGTTCAAATCCTGCTCCAGATACTCTGTGACCTTGGGCAAGGCACTTAATTTCAGTCTGTCTCAGTTTTCCCATCTTTGAAAGTGGGTTATAATAACAGCACCTACCTCACAGGGTTGTTGTGAGGGTCACAAGAGTTCATCTGTGTAAATCACTTTGCAAATCTGAAAATGATGTAGAAGTTATCGTTAGTGTTAGAGGCAGCTATCATTATTGCCATGTGATTGTTGGTCTCTAGGTGGCACTGGAGTCAGGAAGACCTGAGTTCAAATCTTGCCTCAGACACTAGTTGTGTGACCTTGGGCAAGTCACTTAATTTCTCTTCCTCAGTTTCCTCTTTTGTAAAATCGCAGTAATAATAGCACATCCACCTCCCAAGGTTTTTGTGAGAGTCAAAGTAGGTATTTGTAAAGCACTTAGCATTAGCACAATGCCTGGCACATAGAAGTATTATGTAAATATTAGCTCTTATTACCACTGCTATTAATTATTATTTCCATCTGTGCCCTTAATGCGTTCCAGCCAGACTGGTTTATTTGCTATTCCTTACACACAGCATTGCATCTCCTGTCTCCGGGGCTTTGCTCAGGCTGTGCCTCATGCCTAGAATGCCCTCCTTCCTTCTCTCTTCCTTATGGACACACCCTAGCTCTCCATACAACTCTGCTGAAGTGCTGCTTCTTCCAGAGTTCTCCCCCAACAGCTTGCGCCTCCCCAAATATTTTACATTAACATGGTGTGTATTTTACATTGACTTACTATTTTCCCCCAGTAGAATGTATGGTCCTTTATAGGAGGGTCTGATTTCCCTTTGTCTTTGTGTCTTCAGCACGTAGCACAGCGCCTAGAACATGGTAGGAGCTTAATAAATTATTCCTGACTGATTGAGACAAGTAGGATTTCTCAGGAGCCCTGGGACTCAGTTGGCCACTTTGAAGGAACTGGCCAATGTGGCCAAGGAATTTCCCTCTAGTGCAGTGGTTCTCAACCTTCCTAATGCTGTGACCCTTTGATACAGCTCCTCATGTTGTGGTAACCCCCAACCATAAAATTATTTTCATCGCTACATCATAACTGTAATTTTGCTACTGCTATGAATCGTAATGTAAATATCTGATATGCAGGATGTATTTTCATTGTTACAAATTGAACATAACCCACAGGTTGAGAACTGCTGCTCTAGTGGAATCTTGTAAATGGAATCTCCTGGTACTTTCTGAGAAGGGAGTAGGCCAGTTGAGTGAACACATACTAGGCACCTACAACATGCTAGGCCTTATGCTGAGAACACAGACATAGCTGAAAATAATTCCTCCCCTCAGGGAGCTTGCATTTTGCCTGCAGTGGTTGAGGTATGTGGGGAGGAAGGTGCCACGTACACAGATAAGAAAATGCAGAATATAAAGATGAAGCAATTTTAGGTGTAGAAGAAAGTCTTTGGGTGATGAGTGACAGCTGGGCTGAGATTTAGAAGGATCTGGAGGAGCCAAGAGACAGAGGGGAATGGGGAGAGAATTTTAAGCCTGGGGCACAGCTCACACAAAGATCTGGCAGTAATAGACAGCCTGTGGACTGTGTAGTACACCAGTTTGGCAGCAGCATAGAGTGACCTGGGCAGTGCAGAGGGAGACTGGGCCAGAGAAAGGGACTGGAGTGACTTTAAGGGTCAGTTGCATGTTTTCCTAGAGGCAGTAGGGAGCCATGGAGGCCTTCAGAGCAGGTGAGAGGTTTGGTCAGATCTGGAGTTCTGAGATCTGAGGAGTGAATCAGCAAGATGGAGGGAAAGGGCACGGGCCTGGGGGTCAGGAGAACTGGCTTTTAAACCCAGCATTGTTAGTGCCTCCCTCCGGGACCTCTGGGAAGTGACTGCCCCACCTTGAGCTTGTGCCTCTGTAAAATAAATAAGTGAGTGAGTCAGTCTCTGAGCTCCTCCCAGCTCTGACATCCCCTGTTCTAATGTTCCTCCCAGCTCTGACATCCCCTCTTCTAACACCCTCTGCCTACCTCTGACATCCCCTGTTCTCAGACTCCTCCCAGCTCTGACATCCCCTGTTCTAATGTTCCTCCCAGCTCTGACATCCCCTGTTCTAATGCTCCTCCCAGCTCTGACATGCCCTGTTCTAACACCCTCCGCCTACCTCTGACATCCCCTGTTCTCAGACCCCTCCCAGCTCTGACATCCCCTGTTCTAATGTTCCTCCCAGCTCTGACATCCCCTGTTCTAATGCTCCTCCCAGCTCTGACATCCCCTGTTCTAACACCCTCCGCCTACCTCTGACATTACCTGTTCTCAGACCCCTCATAGCTCTGACGTCCTATATTCAAGAGCCCTTTGAGGTCTGACAAGATACATTCTCTTGCTTATTTTTAATCTCTAAGAATTCATTCCAGGTCTGAAATTCCATGTTTCTAAAGAGAAATTACTATAGGAATCTCTTTTGGTGTTGGTTTCCTGTGGACAAGGCTGACACCTGGGCTCTAAAGAGAGGAGGGTTATACATGCATACATACATGTACATGTGTATACACATATACGTATATATGTATGCTTATGTATATATAAATCATTGGGGGCAGGAGCCAGGATTGGATAGCCCAGGTTGTGGTATGTGGCCCTGGTTTATCCTGAGGCCTTGTTATATAGTTGGCATCCATCGCATCCCAGGATAGCAACATCCTAAGAGTGCCTTTCCAGCTCCAGTAAGAGGTGCATGTGGACCAGTGGACATTGGGCTTTGTGATCTTTGCCACCTGTGCCCACCAAGGCACTGATAGCCAAAATAACCCCTCCTCTTTTCATCAGGCTTGCAGATTTACAAAAGCCCCTCTTCACCCAGCCCTGCGTGGTAGGTAGAGCCAAGTTTCTCCTCTCCATTTACATATGAGGAGCTGAGGCCTAGGGAGACAGAGCCAACCTCTGACAGCTTGAGGACAGGCCATGTCTCCTTCCTTCTGGACTCCAGTTACAACAGTCTTCCCTCCAAACTATCTCAGTTCTCTAGCCTTTTGTGTCTAGGTTTCAATGATTGCTTTACCCAATGTCCAACAGAAAGTTCTGTTCACTAGAAATTCAGGGAAGAGAGCCATGCATTGGAGTCAGGGGACTAGAGTCCACGTTTTATTTCTGCTACTTCTTAGCTGTGTGACTTTGGGCTATCTCCTTCCCCTTCCTGAATTTCATGTGATAGGATCTTGTGTGATCAGATATCAGGCAGCTTGGTAAGGAAGAAGAGGTCCTTGCAAGAATGGAACCCTTATGCTTCTTTCACCATAGGCTCAAGCCTCAATGCTCTCCCACACTTTGACCCCCAATGGTTTGAGTGGCTCCACACTCCTCCTTCCTTCCTCCCCAAGATCTAGAGTTAGAGAGGCTGGTTAATGGATGGGCCATTGGGAATGCCCATTTGGATTGTACCTGGTCTCCATTTCTTTTCAGCCATCCCACTTCTCCAACTTCTTCTGTCTGGGTTTCAGAAGGAATCATGGCATCATGGGGACCTTGGAGAGCACCCAAGTTACAGCCATGGGCTAATGCTTGGTGTCTCTCTGGGAAGCAGAGTGGCAGGACCCTAGGCTCCACTCCAGCCTTCCACTCTGCCTTTTGGTTTCTTCATCTGTACAAATAGATTGTTTGTCCTCAGTGACCTGGAAGTTCTTTTCCGCTAGACATCCAAAGATTCTCCCTATAGCAAGCATGGACCAGTCTAGATGGACTCTCTCAGGTGTGTCCCTTTGTAATTAGAAAATCCTGTAGCATCCGTGATTTTGTCAATCTCAGTAATTCCTGGCTGGAGATTCCCTTTCCTGACACAGATCGCAGCCCCTCTGTTATGTTGTCCACATGATTTTGCCTTTGTAGCTTAACACATACTTGCCATAAAGTAAGCGATTAATAGATGCTTCTTGACTGAATGACTAGTAGATAAGTCCTAAGTGGTCACATGAGGCACATAGATATTAAGTGTCTTGCCCAATTTCATGCATCAGGTATCTGAGGCAGCACCTCGGATGTGGGTCTTCTGACTCTAAGCCACAGGAGTCTGCCCATTGTACCGTACTGCCTCTTTGTGAAGCATGCTTGTGGAGACCCACCAGGGCAGAGCTGCAGTTGCTGCTGATAAAAACTGACATTTACATGGCACTTTAATGTATGCCAAGCATTTCACTTCTGTTATCCTACTCGCTCCTCACAACCTGCCTGGAAGTGCTGTCATTTTCTCTCTGAGGAAACTGAGGCTGAGGAAGGTAAGGTGATTTGCCCAAAGTCCCCCAGCTAGGAAGTGGCAGCAGTAGCATTTGAATTCACGTGTTCTTGACTCCACATCCAAAGAAAGACAGGCAGGTAGGTCTCCAGTGACCATGTGGGCCCAAGACAGACTCTTTTACTCTGAGTTTTTTGCTCAGGATGACTATTGGCTGAGGATGAGTTGGACTCAGTGGTAGCTTCTTGTCCTGGGTTTCTATAACTTTAGTCCCTCAGCCCTTCAACAATCCTGAGCTGTCTCTGCAAAGATCTCTTGTGCACCAGGCCCAGGAGCTGGGTTGAAATATGGCAAGAGCTATCAAGATGGCAGCAGGAGGTGGCATCATTAACACCTCCTTGTGTGATCTGTGCACCAGTATGGGCGGGAATTTTGTGGGATAATGCTACACATTGTTGTTTAGTTGTGTCTTCCTCTTTGTCACCCTGGGGGCCGTAACAATAGTGTCTGTGGGGTTTTCTTGGCAAAGATACTGAAGTGGTTTGCCATTTCCTTCTTCAGTGGACTAAGGGAAACAGTTAAGTAACTTACAATTTGATTTGAACTAGGATTTAAACTTAGGTCTTCCTGAGTTCAAGCCCATTGCCCTATCCACTGAGCCACCCAGCTGCCTCAATGCTACATATCGCTGAGACCCATTAGGAGAAGCATGGACCAGGCAGAGATGCTATGGAGATTAGAGTAAATCTGAATAACCACAAGATCATATATTTAGAGGACCCCAGTGGCCAGCAAATGTGACCTCTTTTTTGTTTTTTAACCAGATTTGTGATTTTAGTGGCATAAATAACTCCCAGTAAGGAAACTCACTTTACCAGCTTATGGTCTTAGAGAATGCCTGGTGCATTGAAAGGTTCAGTGCCCCATCCGGAGGTCACACAGCAAGTCTGCCTTGGATGCCATGTTTGAACTCATGTCTTCCTAATTCAGCAGTTAGCTCTCTTTCCACTATGACTACCTTTCTCCCACCATTTTACCAATAAGAAAACTGAGACCCAGGGTTATCAGGAGCTTGCCCGAGTTGGATCCCCCAAGTTAATGGAAGACTAGAAATTGGGCCAAATCTAATAAGATGAAGAAGATCTTGAGCTCATGCCATGTGAGACTCAGGTGAAGGGACTCAGGCTCTTGGGGATGGGCATGAGAGCTGCCTTGAAGTATTTGAAAGGCCATCATATAGAACAAGGACCAGACTTATTCTCTCTGGTCCCAGAGGATAGAACTGGGAGCCACCAATGGGCAGATGTTAGAAAGAGCCAAATTTCAGCTTGGTATAAGCAATGACTCCTTCCCAGTTAGTACTGACCCAAAGGGCAGTGGGCTGCTGAGGGAAGGCAGTGAGCTCCCCATCACCAGAAGTCTCTAAGCAAGCACTGGATGACCACTTACTGGATAATGGAGAGGATTCTTGTTCCAGTATAGATTGGACCAAACAATTTTTTGAGCTTCCTACTCTGATATTGTGTGATTATAAGCTTGTTGGAAAAAAAAAAACAACCATATCACTTTTCATCCCAGAGACCTTGGCACATAGTAGGTGCTTAATAGATGTATATGTTTGATTATTGCAGGGGGAAGGGTCCAGATCTGTAATTTTTGTCCATGCAGAGACCTCCCTCCTCCAGTCCAGATCAGCACCTTTTCTACATCTTATGGAGAGTTGCCTGAGACATAGTCACACAACCAATAAGTGGTTGGCGGGTCTTGAACTTGGGTTTTCTGATCTCCAGGTCCAGCCCTTGACCCATCATGCCAGGCTGTCCCTTCAAGTAAGAAACATCCAAACCTTACAGTATTTCAGGGCTAAAGACAGCCACCTTATGCCGCATGGTGCTTCCTCTTAAATGTTGTTCACTTGGATTCATGCTAAATGTTCACTTCAGCTTTGTGACCCTGTGCATTTCAACTGTCTCTCCCCAGGATAGAAAGGTCAACTGACCAGGTCATCAAGCCTGTGAACCTGGAAGCTCTGTCCAAATGGACCGGCCACATACCAGGAGATGTGCTGAAGGACATGGCCAAGATTGCCCCAATGTTGGCCAGGCTTGGCTATGATCCCTATGCAAACCCACCCAACTATGGCAATCCTGACCCCCTTGTCGTCAATAACACAAACCGGGTAAGCAGGGGCCGTGTTCCATTTGGGGATTTAGCAGAGAAGAATTGTAGGTCCTAGGCCCTCAACAGATGGGAAACTTCATAGCTGCCTTGGAAGTTGGCAGATGCAACTCCCAGGCATTTTTGGAAACCCATGGGTATCTTTATTTCCATCCAAGAATTGGCAGGTGTATTATTGTTGTGCCACTGTGTCTGACTCTACATGATCCCATTTGGGGTTTTCTTGGCTGAGATCCTGGAGTGGCTTTGCCATTTCCTTCTTCAGCTCATTTGACAGAAGAGGAAACTGAGGCAAACACGGTTCAATGACTTGGTGGTGGTAGTAGTAGTAGTAGTAGTAGTAGTAGTAGAAGCAGTAGTAGCAGTAGTAGTAGTAGTAGTAGTAGTAATAGTAGTAGTGGTAGTGGTAGTGGTGGTAGCAGTAGTAGTAGTAGTAGTAGTAGTAGTAGTAGTAGTAGTAGTAGTGGTAGTGGTGGTGGTGGTGATAGTGGTATCAAGTCATTATGGTTTTCATTGACTGACACTGGAATAGTACTTTAACATTTTTAGATCTTTAGAACATGGAATCTCAGCTTGGGTCACACAGCTAGTGAATGTCTGAGGCCAGATTTGATCTCAGGAAGATGAGCCTTTCTGACTCTACGCCAGGCGCCATATGTACTATGACGCCTTGTGGGTATATAGGAAGGGCAAAGATGCTATGAGTTGGACTCACCTTTCAGTCCTTACAAAGCAGCTGAGGTGCAGTCACATGAGCCCTGCATTTGGAGTCAGAAGACTCGAGTTCAAGTGTTGGCTTATCTACTTCCTGGCTGTATGAACTTGGATGAATCTCCTTGCACCATTTCCCTCTACTTTAATGGGCCTAGTCACAGTATAGGACCTACCCCCAAGAAGGCTGAGGTGAGCCTCCAGTGTGATAATGTACATGAGGCTCTTTGCACACCATAAAGAGCAGTGGAAGGGGATCCAGCTTGTCTTACTCTCTCATTTTACAGATGAGGAAACTGAAGACCAGGCAGAGCTAGTTATTTGCTTCAGGTCCAGGTCACATATCCAGGAAGTGACAGAGGAGGAATTCCTGCCCAGGTCCTCTGAACCCATGTCTGGTGCTCCTTCCACTCTTTCTGTCCTGTTCTGAGGCCCCTTCCCATGCTGACATTCCATGTTCTAAAGATTTGAAAATGTTAAAGTACTATTCCAGTGTCAGCCCATGAAAACCATAATGACTTGATAACACTACCACCACTACTACTACTATTACACTACTACCACTACTACCACTACTACCACTACTACTACTACTACTACTACTACGACTACTACTACTAGCACTACTACTGCTACTACTGCTACCACTACCACTACTACCACTACTACTACTACTACCACCACCACCACTACTACCACTATTACACTACTACCACTACTACCACTACTACTACTACTACTACTACCACCACCACTACCATCACTACTACCACTACTACTACTACTACTACTACTACTACTATGACTACTACTACTAGCATTACTACTACTACTACTACTACCACTACCACTACTACCACTACTACTACTACTACCACCACCACCACTACTACCACTACTACCACTACTACTACTACTGCTACTACTACCACCACCACCACCACCACCACTACTACTACTACTACTACTACTACTACTATTACTCCTCCTCCTCTTCCTCCTCCTCCTCCTCCTCCTCCTACTACTACACCGTCAGATTTGTAGTCAAAGGATTTAACTTTGAATCTTGGCCCTGGCACACACCAACCTTGTGACCTTGGACCAGTCATTTTATTTCTGGATTTCAGTTCATACCTGTGTATCATCCCTGAACTATCCTCACATAGGTAACTCCCAAAAAAGAAGTTCTAGTATGTGGGAAAGACTTGAAATAAAAATTGGGTTTGAGCCTCAGTTTCCTCATCTGTCCTATGAGTATAACACCTCAAGAGGGACCATATGAAATAATGTGTTTAACAGACCATAGACCTGTCAGCTGTTAATACTGTGTTTTATTATTATGGGTTTTTTTTCCCCATGACTTTGGTAATGGGTTGTCTGGAAGATGGCCAAAGGGTCAGAGTCTGGGTATGTGTCTTATTCAAAGGGGAGTCACTATTGTTTGATTTTTTTTTCTTTCCTAGGTAATGAAAGGAGATTTTAAAACACCAGCAAATTTGAAAGGACATTTTCAGGTTAGAAGTCAAATAAATCAATTTATTTGTGTAAAGGAAAGAACATTGTACTGGGAGATGCAGGCTAGGGTTCAAGGTTTGGTTCTGCCAGTATTTTATTGTGGGCCTTGGGCAAGTTACTTGACCATTCTAGGATTCAGTTTCACCTTTAAAATAAGAGTATTGAAGATGATCTCTCTAATCTCTCGAAGCTCTGACATTCCCTGTTCTCAGGCCCCTCCCAGTCCTGATATTCCCTGTTCTCAGGCCCCTCCCAGTCCTGACATCCCCTGTTCTAAGGCCCCTCACAGCTCAGACTTCCCCTGTCCTAAGGCCCCTCACAGCTCTGACATTCCCTGTTCTCAGGCCCCTCCCAGTCCTGACATCCCCTGTTCTAGGACCCCTCCCAGCTCTGACATTCCCTGTTCTCAGGCCCCTCCCAGTCCTGACATCCCCTGTTCTAAGGCCCCTCCCAGCTCTGACATCCCTGTTACATTTTGTGTTCTATTTTCCATTTCTAATACTTCTATGAGCCTGCCTTGACCTTTCTTTAGCCAGACCTCCCTTTTCTGTCATTTCTCAACCTCCTGGTTCTCTATGGAAGTCATTGAAAAGTAGGTCTTCCTCTGCCCTGTTCCCTCACCCTTCCCATTATCATTTACTCACAGTCCTTATCTGGGTTTATTTATACTGGTAGGTCTCCAGTTTGGGAGGGGGCGCACAAAACTTTATTGTAGAGTGGAAGATCCAGGGACCGAGCACCTCTCACCACCCACAGGCAGCTGAAGACCGGCCCAGTAGAGATCTCATTCGTGCCTTACGAGCCTAGAAAAGCTAGAAAATGGGACCAGGCAGCCATTCAGCCATACCAGACACTGTCAGGCATTATGGATACAGATCAGTCAGTCATTCACTCAGTGAACAAGCAGTGCTTGTTTTAGACCTACTATGTGCCGGGAAATGAAATAGGAGTTAGGCATACTAGGACAGGAAAATGGAATGGCCTTTGTCCTCAAGAAGTTTATATTTTATAAGAGGAGATAGATAACATGTGTGTATACGTGTGTATGCAAGCATGCACATAGATGCACACACAATCCACATGTGTAAACATATATACATGTATAGATCCATATCTATACAAACCTACATGTATGTATAATTGCATATACATTTATACCATTATTATATTATATTATATTACATTACATTATATTTTCATGTATGCATACTATATATGTTTATGTGTATCTATATCTATCTCCATCAGCACATTCTACACCAGTGGTGTCAAACTCATATGGAAACCAGTCCCTGCCAGCTGCATCTTGACTTAGAAAACCTTAAATTATCATTATCTCTGTTGTATTATATCTTTATTTACTTTGTTATACATTTTCCAATTCCATTTTAATCTGGTTGGGGATCACCCTTGGGAGATTCATCATAGGTGGCTGAGTTCAATGCCTCTGGTCTACACCACAGCCTAAGTGACTTTTCTCTTTACCTGTTCCCTCTGACCACAGGTGAATCCAAACACCACCTCTTCTCACTCACGAAGCGAATGATTCCAGGTACAGGATGGGTTTAGCTCTTCTTGGGTTCCTATAAGGCTCTGGGCTTAAAAGGGTGGGGTGTTCCTGAAATGTTGCACAACCTGGGTCTCCCCTGACCGCTAGTGTTCATTGGGCTTTCCCACTCACTTCACTTTCTCTGTGGTCCTCCTTGAGATCCATATGAATCAAACCCTTGTACTGGGAAGAACCCCCCAGATTGAATTCCTGGTCCTTTGGCATCTCTGGTTTCTGTGGCTAAGGAACCCCAATTCTCCCAGGATTGCTTCCAGGGGCTGTTATGCTGTGCAGGTGTGCCCCAGGGACTGAGCTCCCAGGTCCCCTAGGCCTCTGATCAGGGAATCCCACAGAATGGCTGTGTATAGTGAGGAGACACCTGCCAGACAGACTGAGGCAGGTGCCCTCCCCACCCCCCTGAAGATGGGCCATCCATCATTTTGAGTCTTTTCTCCCTCTGGCATACTTCCCTTCCCCATTTTTTTAGGAGGAAAGTGTATATAGATTTACACATATATAGGATGGGGGCTGAACCTGTGATTTCATTAGTATAAGGGACTCCTGAATGAAGATGCCCCATCTACCATGCAGATCAGCCCTCCTTCCATCTCCTAGTTGTAAAGATTTACTTAAAGCCCTGGGCTGTCCAGGGCCACACAGGCTGTATTTCCCAGAGGGGTAGAATTTGCATCCAGGTTTCCTTGGGCCTGAGGTCAGTCAACTTCATG
Organism: Pseudochirops cupreus; assembly: GCA_028627135.1. Classification (NCBI taxonomy): domain Eukaryota; kingdom Metazoa; phylum Chordata; class Mammalia; order Diprotodontia; family Pseudocheiridae; genus Pseudochirops; species Pseudochirops cupreus. The sequence goes on along the minus strand of CM053580.1, from coordinate 578,301,452 downwards.
TTGTACTGCCTCTGATAGACTAGAGGTAGCTATGCTGGCTGGGAAGAGAATGACAGGCCTGCTCTCAAAAGGACTGACTGAAATCCTGCTTCAGACCCTCTTGAGGTCTGTGACCTTAGACAAGTCACTTCACCTTACTCAACTTCCTCTTCCTCATCTATGAAATGGGATGTTAACTGTACCCTAGCTCCCAGGATTGGGAGGATCAAATGAGAGAATATTTGTAAAGTGTTGTACAGATCTTAAAGCTAGCCTTTATTATGTAATCCGTGTGTGTATGTCTGTGTGCTTATATACACAAAAATTACACATGTACACAGCGAGTCTGAGTCCCGCCTCAGGCACTAGTTCTCTTCACAGTTCTCTGAGTCTGATTTGTAGAAGAAATGGCAACCTGTATGGGGAGAGGGGATTGCTGCTAAAAGGTTTCTCACTCCATTGAAATTATATCAACACTGATTGATACACTGATTGATATCTGACATTCCCTGTTCTCAGGCCCCTCCCTGCCCTGACATCCCCTGTTGTAAGGCCCTCCCTGCTCTGACATCTCTGATTTTGTAGGGAGACTAGCAGTGGTTCACTGGTGCCCTCTGCTCCTGGGGAGTAGCTCACAGCCTTCCCTCTCCTTCCAGGGCTCTGCAAATGGCTTTTCATTTACGGGACCAGAGAAGAAAGTTTGCAGCTGACTAGGAATCGGATCTCCAAGCATATTGCTTGCTATTCTCACCAATTCAGGACCACTCTACGGGAACGGCTTTGCATTTCTTTGCAAAATCCTCCGACCTTTGAAACTTCCTGGGGAAAAGGAAAAAGAAAATCAAACTCAACTCTGTCCCTCACTGGGAGACTCTGTAGAGGAGAGAACCTGGGGGGTAAAACTCAGGTTTCTCAACGTAGACCTTTTCTATCCATTTCGTCAATTTGAGAAGTTTTTTTAAATTGTATCCGGAATGGTCTCTCTGTTCTCCTCAGATTCCAAAACTAAAACATTGTGGTTTGGAGGCCTCGGTCTTCAGAGGAAGCCCTGCAGCGCAGGCCACCACTGCCCTCCTCTGGCTGAGAAATCACAGAAACTTATTTAAGAATTTAATATATGGGGCAGTTTGGATATACTTGATCACTTTATTTCCCATAAATAAAATATTGTTTTAATACCAAGAGTGGAAGTGTCTTTTGAAGCATAACTCTATGCTTTTCTATATTACATCTTCTTAGCTGGTTTATAAGAAGTTAATCAAGGTAGAAGCACCTACTGTGTGCTGGCTATTGTGATAGGATCTTGGGGCTACAAAGAATGTATGAAGAATGAAATAGTTTCTACTCACAATGAGCTTACATTCTAAAGGTAAAGGAGCAGAAGTATTTAAGAAAGCAGAGTTGTGCTTTGGAAACAGCCCCCACTGCTGCCCCACTGACTGAGGGCCTCTCTGGCTCTCGGTTTCTTCCTTAACAAAATGCAATGTAAGGAGATTACATTAAATGATGTATATGAGGCAGCTATGTGGAAGAGTGGAAAGACTAACAGAGTTGGGAGTTAGGAGGACTTGAGTTCAAATTGTACTAGACACTATTCTAACAGTGTCTCCCAGCTCTGATATTCCCTGTTCTGAGGCCCCTCCCAGCTCTGACATCCCCTGTTCTAAGGTCCTTCCCAGCCCTGACATCCCCTGTTCTAAGACCCTCCCAGCTCTGACATCCCCTGTTCTAAGGCCCTTTCCAGTCCTGATAGCCTCTGTTTTCAGGCCCCTCCCAGCTCTGATTTTCTTCATTTGGAAAGTCAGAACTATAAACTTAATTCTGAGGAAGCAAAGGGAATGAAGCCCCCCCTCCCCCAACTTGGAGTCAGGAAGATCTGAGTTCAAATCTTCCTTTAGATACTAGCTGTGTGATCTTGGACAAGTCTCTTCAGCTCCTGTCTGCTCAATCTCCTCATCTGTAATATGGAGATAATAATAGCCCCTACTTCCCATTATTATGAGGATCAAATGAGGTAATATTTACCTTTTACAAACTTTGAAGCACGTCTTAAATTCTAGCTGTCATTATTTAAGTTCCCTTTTCTTGTTCAGTAGTGTTGGAGGGTTAGGGTAACTCTGTGACCCCACTTAGGGTTTTCTTGGCAGAGACACTGGAGTCGTTTCCCATTTCCTTCTCCTGCTCGTTTTACAGATGAGGAAACTGAGGCAAACAGGGGTAAGTGACTTGCCCAGAGTCACATGGCTACTGAGTGTCTGAGGCTGGATTTGAACTCTTGAAGTTGAGTCTTCCTGACTCTGGGCCTGGTGCTCTGTGCATCATAGCGCCCTCTAGCTGCCCGAAATTATCTAACATCTAAATCAATGACTCCTTGACTGTTAAGTACGCTCTTCATCCCTATTTGAACCAATGTCTGTTCTTGATCACAAGTCGAGAGCTGGAGGGGCCCTCAAAAGCCGTCCTGCCTGCCTCCTTCCTCATCTGTAAAATATCTGTGGATGGAAGACCTCAAAATTAAGGAGAGTTTCTTGGTGTTTGGAGAGAGTCCAGGATGCTCCCTGGTCTCACTGTGACCTAGGGTAGCATTGTCAATATGCATGGACCTTCAGTCTAATTGTGCTCATTGAAACTAATTGGACCATTGTATTCTGAGTGACGTTGGCCTCGGCAATAACTCGGTCAACTAACAAACTTGTACTTTAGCTGTGACTTGAGGGTGGTAAGGTGAGCCAGGAGGTGGGTATTGATGAAGGGGGAAGGAATTCTAGACATGACGGGGTGAAAATGCCTGAAGTCTGGAGATGGAGTGTCTTCTTTGAAAAAGGCTTTATTGGGTCAGCTAGGTGGCACAGTGAATAGAGCACCAGCCCTGGGGTCAGGAGGATCTGAGTTCAAATTCAGTCTCGGATACTTAATTAACACTAGCTGTGTGACCTTGGGCAAGCCACTTAACCTCAATTGCTCTGCCTTCCTCTCTTTAAAAAAAAAAAAGGCTTTATTAGATGGAAGTTCATAATGGAGGTCCCCAGTGTTAATGAATCAGTGCATTTGTGGGTGTGTGAGAGGAAGGGTAAGAAGACTAGAAAGGCAGGAGGGGGCAAATAGAAATGGCCTTTCCCCCAAACCCTTCTCTATTCTGAGCTTTCCCAGTACTAGAGAAGGCACCACCATCTTCCCAGCCAACAAGGATCATAGCCTAGGCGCATCATTCCTTATTTCTCACAGTTCCTCGCCAGACGTTTCCATCTTCATGTCTCGTATACATGCCCTGTTCTCCATGCACACAGGTCCTCATTCCCTCTCACCTGACTACTGCAATCATCTTCTAATTGGTCTCCATAATGTCTTTCCCGACTCTGATCTATGCTCCACTCAGCTACCAGACTAGTTTTCCTGAAGTATAGGTCACATACTGCCCCTATCAATAAACTACAATGCTCCCTCTGACCTCTAGAATAAAAAAATAAGCTCTCTTTGGCATTGAAGGCTCTTCTCAGCCTGCTCCCTTCCTAACTTTACTTTCCATCACACGTGCTCCATGGAAGACATCAGCCTATTCCTTACACATGGCCCTCCCTCTCCCATCTCTGTGGCTCTACACTCACTGGTCCCTCACATTTGGAGTACTCTCCCCTCCTTCACTCTACTTCTTCAAATATTTAACAGATGCCTTCCAAATTCCAAAGTTGAGTGAGATGGATTTAAGTGAGGCAGAATTAGACAAAGCCGTCAGCCTCACTGTCTTCCAGGCTGAATTGCCTGCATCAGCCATCTTTGTGGCTGTTGGAACAAATTATTCTCATCCTCCCATTCCAGTGGGAGAAGTTTTCACATGTGTGGGGTAGACACACCCCTAATTCACTGACATGTTGAGGTCTGCCCAGATGGTTTACCAGAATGTGGCCAATGCACATACCACAGCTTTTTGGGTGACTAGTAGACACCAAATGTGGATGAGGAGGAGCCCTGAAAGGGGCTTAGCCAGCTCTCTAGCGGTGCTAGTCCTTCCTGAATGCCCCATGCCCTGGAAAGAAGGATTCAAAAGGGGTTGAAGGAAGAAAATCAGAGACCCAGAATCTGAAGGAGTGTCTTAGATTGCTTTTTAGCCAATTAGGGAATGACTGAACAAAATGGGGCATATTTTTGCACTGTCAGAAATTATAAAGGACACACTTTAGAGAATCCTGGGTAGTATGAACTGATACAGAGTGAAATGAGCAAAACCAGGAGAATCATTTATACAAGGACAAGAGTATTGTTGAGAAAAGAATTGACTGTTCATCAACTCTGATCAGTGCAACGGCCAACCACATCTTCAGAGGACCTATGGGGAAGCATGTTCCCCACTTCTGAGTGGTCTACTAGCATTTACTAAGCACCTACTATGTGCCAGGCAATGTACCAAGTACTAGGGATGCAAAGGAAGGCAAAAAGAGTCCTTGCTCTGAAGGAGCTCACAGTTTAATGGAAGAACGGGAAGCAATTGGTTATGTCCAGACAAGATGTAGATGGGATAAATTGGAGATAACCTCAGAGGGAAAGAGCTGAGCTTAAGGAGGATTGGGAAAAGATTCTTGCAGAAATCTGGCTTTTAGCTGAGCCTTGAAGGAAGTCAAAGTGGTGATATTCACACAGGGCAGAAAGAAATGTGTTTTGGGGACATGGCCACTGTTTGGATTAGTTTTGCTTAATGCTAGTGCCTTCTCTCTATTGGTTATCTCTGGGTTTTTCTCTCCATATCTTTTTTATCTTTTATATTGTCCCCACCCCCATTAGAACGCAAGCTTGAAGGCAGGGCCTGGTTTTGACTCTCCTTCTGTAAGCAGGCTTTACTAATGCCAGCATCATGTAGTAAGGAGGCTTCCTGGTGACAGAGGTCAGGGACCAGCTTCTGGGAGAAGGCATTTTGTGTTCCTCTGCCACATGGATATAGATTGGCTGTGTAGCCAGAATAGACTGAGTCTTTTAAAACTACCGAGAAAGTCTCTTTCTTTTTCATTTGAATCCAGAAAGGGATAAAGATCTTGTGTACCCACATTATGAGGTCCACGAACTGACTGGGTGGGAAGAGAGACTACATTACCTCTTCCTTCTGCTTTTTACCCAGTGGCCCTGAAAAATGGCCTTGGGTTTTGTTTTTCAGCTGATTTCATTTGTGTTTTTCAGCGTTAGGCACAGGTGGAATCCCAGTTTTCCAAAGCCTAGACCGGGTGATCTGCCAGCCAGGCGGGAAACCCTGAGAAGGCAGGGGAGGGTGCTTGGGACTGGAGCCCAATGTGGGCTTTTGACTCGGAACTTGGGGGTTCTGTGCTATTTAGGACCTGAGCTAGGATGCAGAACTAAGCCCCTTCCTTCGTCTCTCCATAGCTGAGGTGGCAGGGAGGAGTATGTCCCTCAGGTGATGGGGGTAAAGTGGGAAAGTTTGTGTATTTATTTTTATTATACCTTTAAAGTAAATATTCCTTTATAAAAAGTATTCCCACCATTAAGTGGTTAAATGGAACTGAGGCACATGGGACCCCAAAATCGAGGGAACACCATTCGTGGGGACTGAAGCCAATGGCAGAGGGATTTAGAGCCCTCCTAAAACCCCTTTAAGGGTATTGTAGAACCTTGGGGAAAGCAGGTGAAATGTAACACAACTGGCCTTCTGGCAGTGAGGAGGCAGTGACCACTACAGGTATATGTGTGAGTCCTGGGCTTAGTGGTGCAAGGTCAGTGCTTCTCATCTCGCTGTGTTGATGATGCTTATTGGTTACAGGGCTCTCCCTCTCTCTCTCTCTCTCTCTCTCTCCCCCTCTCCCTCTCTCTGTCTCTCCTCTGTCTCTGTCTCTGTCTCTCAGCAGTGAGGGGGGCATAAGAGTTAACAATAGTGATTCCTCCACCAAATGTAGTCCACTGTAACATTTAAAAACCGCACAGAGAAAGTTCAGAAGGAAGCCCAGATAAGCTAGACAGTTTGAAAGTGAAGCAAGAATTTATCATAAGCTTTTGAAAAAAAAAAGCCATCATTGTGAAATAAAGATTAAAGGGATCATTTTGCTCCGTATACAGAAAAGCTCCGGGTTTAAAATTTTCAAAAATGTGAGAGACAGAGACAGAGACAGAGAGAGGGGAGGAGAGAGACAGGGAAAGGGAGAGGGAGAGGAAGGGGAATGGGGAGCGGGAGGGGGAGGGAGGAAGGAACGAGGAAGAGGGAGGGGGAGGCGGAGGCTGTTACGCTCCTCCCACTCCCAGCCCCAGGAATCGTCTCCCACCGAAGGACCTCCAAAGCCATAGAGACGAGGACGCTCTAGGGCCAGCTTCGCTCATTCCCATGGCAACTCCCCCCTCCCCCCGGCTTCCGCGTGAGGTAGGCCGCGCGTCGCTTCCGGCGCGCCGAGCCTCGTCTTCGGTTGGCGGCCAGTTCCGGTGGTGGCCTCCTCGCTCCGACCCTTTGGCCGCTGCTCGGGGTGAGGGGGCAGCTCGAGGGGCACCGGGGGCGGTGACAGCGCAGCGAGGACTCTCCGAGGCCCGACCCGGGTCTCCGAGAGGTGAGGGCGGAGCCTGGCTGGCCGGGGGAGGGGGCGGGGACGGGGCGGCCCCGAGCACAGCCTGGAGGAGGCACCTCCGCACGGCGGGAGGGCTCCGGGTCTGGAGTCCGCCGGCCCGAGGACATTGAGGCCGGGGGAGGGAGGGCTCATGCTGGGATTCGAGCTGCGTCCTTCGGGCTCGGAATCCTGTGTCCTTCCCCCTCCAGAACGGCAGAGGTGGGAGGGTGCCTAGAGCAGGGGACGTCCGAGCCGAGAGGGGCTTTGGAACCCGAGATCTAGTGAGGGCCGGAGCGTCCCGATCCCCGCAGTGACCACCGCCCTCAGGCCGGAATGATAAGAATCCCCGGCTGGCGCGGATGTCAGAGCCGGCGCAAAGAGCGCCGCATTTGGAGCCGTTCTTGTAGTTTTGGAGCTGGGAGAAGCCTTGGAACACTCTTATTGATGAGGCAGTCGGGGTGAAGTGACTTGCCCAGGGTCACGCAGCTAGTAAGAGTCTGAGGCTGGATTTGAACTCAAGTCCTCCTGACTCCAGCTGGCGCTCTGTGCACTATGGCGCCCCCTAGCCGCTCTAGAACATTTTTAAATTAAAAATTTAAACACATTAAATTTTAAATTAAATTAAAACACATTCACCATTTTTTTTTGGAGGGAAGACGGCAAGGCAGTTGGGGTTAAGTGACTTGCCCAAGGTCACACGGCTAGTAAGTGTGTCAGAGTCTGCATTTTTTAGAGAGGAAGAGAGTGAGACCAGGAAGGTTGAGTCACCTTACAGAAGTTACATTTCTGGTAAATGTCAGTCCGAAGGCTCCCAGTTCTCTTTAGATCCTGTTATACACACATGGCCAACAGCAAAGTTTCCTGAACTGTAGCAGTGTTTGAATTGCATGTAGTTAAAAATTGGAATGAACTTCACCCAAGCCAGACAAGTGAAAGCAATTGAAGATTTCCCAGAAACCTTCTTCTTTACCTCTGAGTTTGGATTCTGCTCTTTAATCCCTGTTGGCCTCAGGCAAGTCTCTTCCTCCTGGAAACTTCTCCGTCCTCCTTTGTAAAATGAGTGATGAACTTGTAGTGGCTTCTAAGATTTTTTTTTTTACTTCCAAATCCAGTACTTTTACGCATTGCACTACACTGCTCTCTATTAAGATGTTTCCCTACCCTTCCCCATTTCCTTCAACTGACCCCTGTTATTAATTGTGGTTTTCCCAAGTGATTCCTGTTTTGTTTGTTGCTGACGTTAGTAGCTTTTCAAACCAGTAAGCTAACCAGTGTACCTCCAATTTATTGAGGTCCTAAAGTTGTGTAAGACTGACATTCTTTTAAAAACATAATTTTATTTATTTTTTTTTTGTTTACAACATTTTGGTTCTACAAGCTTTTGAGTTCCAAATTTCCATGGAATGAAACATGAGAAAGAAGAAACAAAATAAAGCAAAAAAGAGAGAGCAAATAGTGTTCTTCAGTCTACATTCAGACTTCATAATTCTCTGTATGTGGATGGCATTTTCCATCATGAGCCTTTTGGAGTTAAGACTGACATACTTGATTATCTGGGTGGAAAGGGATTGGGATCTTCAAATATTTTAAATTCTCTTACCAGGGGAAGAGAGATAAAACATATTATTATTATTGGGGTTTTTTTGGTTCTTGAGGGTAGAACTATTTCCACTAAATGAAAGTTACTAGAAGGCAGATTTCAACTTGACATAGGGAAGTACTTCCTACTAATTAGAACTGTTAGACAGTAGAGTTAGTTGTTGTGGGATGTCAGTAGTTTCTTATCAGGATATTTCTTCACAGGTATCCAGATGGTCATTTGTTGTGGGCACTATAGACAGGACTCAGGCTTAAAGTTTGTCACAAGATCTTGATCTTTTCATCCCTTTCTCCCTCTCTCCACCAGGATTGCCGCCATGTCACTGTCTCATCTCTACCGAGAGGGCGAAGGCGCCATTGATGAGGAAGAAGATGAGATGGAGAACTTTGAGATCACAGACTGGGACCTCCAGAATGAATTCAATCCCAACCGTCAGCGCCATTGGCAAACTAAGGAGGAGGCCACATATGGAGTGTGGGCTGAGCGTGACCTTGAAGATGAGCGGCCTAGCTTTGGAGGCAAACGGTACTGGTGGTTACGGGACAGGGCTGGCTGCTTCTGGGTGCAGCTGTGAGGTATTGAGATGCAGCCAAGTGTACTTCCCTTACTTCTGGGCATTCAGTTTTTCCTTCAGGAGAGAATGTGCTGTGCCAGTTGAGGTCAGCATTCCCTAATGTGTAGGTTATTGTCATTGGCCAGTGAGTTCTGCTGATTAGAGCATGTTGATACTGAGGTAGAGACTTGGAAAGTACTCAGTCCTGCAGATTATGAGTCTGTGAGTAGGTATGTAGACCATTCAAACTAGAAAGGTCCTTAGAGAACCAGACTAAGTGTCATGATCTTACCTGTCCTGATCAGCATTCATTCATTCATTCATTCAGCTGCTCTTAAGGACCAGCTATTCAAGGGATTGTGTGAGGTGCTTGCTAGAGATGCCAAGAGAAGTGTCAGGGGAAGTTCCTTCCCTTAGGGAACGTGTGTTCTGTGGGGAGACGCAACATGTACACACAGATGAGGAAGTATGATTTGAGGGATGGGAGAGGGTGTTAATTTTCTCACTGATGTGTGTGGTTAGCTATAAAGGGCAGTTTGGAGAATCCTTTCCAGAGGGCTAAGGGTTCTCCTGGCAGTGAGGAGGAAATGATGTTTTCATACACGAGGGGTGCCGCATGCCCTGCTGTGGGTATGGTGACATAGACTTTTATATTAGTTGATTGAGTCACATGTCCCATTCTGTCATGTCACATGACTTTCAGTTCTTTTCATTTTTGTGATTTGCCTAGGTTCTCTTGACTGTCCAAAACAATTGTATTTATTCAGTAACTGAGATTAAATGACACTTGCTAAAGTGTCCCTGAAGTAGCCTATTTTAAAATCACTATCATATTTTTATGGCATTAATTTCTTATGCCCTTGACTTTTCATGTTACTAATTTCATGGATGTACAGTGTTCTAGCATTTTATTTCACCAAGTTATTAAACTTCTATCAACATAATCATTCCCCCATATGACATGTTAGATGTGGCTCTGCTTTCTTTGTCAGTGGTTTTGTTCTAGAAGGTTCTTTTCATTTGACAACTCTTGCTTCCATGGTCATTTAGATTGTGTTGTGGTTTTCAGTTTTGTTTTTTTTTTTTCTGAGTGGAGCCATAGCCAGTGGAATGACTTGGTAAAGTGAGTGTTTAGTAAAGAAGATTAAATGAACACAAATCCTTTGGATCTTTGATTCTTTTAATTAAAATTATCATTTGAGAGACTTGCATTTGAATCTGGGACAGAGACTTAGACTTTTTTGAACTAAGCTGTGCTCATTGTGCTTCAGATGTCTATTTTTCTAGACTGCAGCTGTCTGAGTCACATTTGATATTCCTTGGATTTAAATCAGTTAATCGTCTTTTAAAACGAATCCCTTGAAAGCTGACACGTAGCATTGTGCTGGCCCATTTCCTGCGTAGCCTTTCCTCATCTGTGGTAGTGGCGGAACCTGGCAGTTGATGAGCCCTCTCCAAGAGCTGTCTTTACAGTCTTTTCTTCCGGGGTGTGTTTACAGCTCCCGAGACTTTTCTGCTCCAGTGAATTTCATTAGTGCTGGACTGAAGAAAGCTGCTGAAGAAGCAGATGAGGAGGATTCAGAGGAGGAGGAGAAGCCTGTTAAGCAGGAGGACTTTCCAAAAGATTTTGGACCAAAGAAGTTAAAAACAGTAAGGTTTTTGCCAGAGAGTTGGGAAGGTGCTCCCAGCCCCAGAGGGCCCTCGCACATAGCACAGCTTGGCGCTAAGACCCCTTGGCCCAGGCTTCTAGGTTACCAAGTGCTTGTCATCAAGCCTGGAGGGAGGAGGAGGTTGGGATAAAGATACACCAGGTTTGATTCCTACAAAATCCCTTTCAGTTTGTGGGATTTTAAAAAATTCAACTACGTTGTCCCCTGATTCTCCACTATAGATTGCAAATAAATTTTCGGTTCAAACAGAACTTTTCAGAATGTTCCGTCACTGCTAGACCTTTCACTTTCATTATGCTCTTTATTCTTTCATTAGGGTGGCAATTTTAAACCTAGCCAGAAAGGATTCGTAGGTGGAGCCAAATCCTTCACAGATTTTGGCAGCTGGGAGAGGCACACCAAAGGCATAGGACAGAAGCTTCTGCAGAAGATGGGTTATGTCCCAGGAAAGGGCCTTGGGAAGAATGCACAAGGTATGAAATAAGTCACATGGGGTGTGCCTTAGGAAATCAATGGTTTTTTTTTCTTTTCCTTCTTAAATTTTTCTGAGATGTGCTTGAAAACGGAGACTTAGAAAGAGAACTAGGTGAATGTATTTATAGATATATATCATGACATTGTTAATTTAGAATAAGACCAGAAGAGAAACCTATCTATACTATGGAAATCGTAGATTGCAGATTTTTTAAAAAGATACTTTGATTACTTCCAAGTATTGATTGTATAAAAAATTAGGTTGTTACTGCATTGTCATTTTACAGTTGTAGCCTACACTCTGTGACCCCGTTTGGGGTTTTCTTGGCAAAAATACCATAGTGGTTTGCCATTTCCTTTTTCAGCTCATTTTATAGATGAGGAAACTGAGGCAAACAGGGTGAAGTGACTTGCCCAAAGTCACACAGCTAGTAAGTGTCTGAGGCTGGATTTGGACTCAGATCTTCCTGACTCAAGGCCTGGCATTCTGTCTGCTGCACCACTTAGCTCCCTCCTGTTACTGGGTACTCATGAGTAAAACAAAGTCAATGAAAAATTTTCTTCATTGTAATTGCAATGAACTGTGGTAAAAATCTTTTATTGGCTGGGTCCTGATTTGTGATTTCTTCAGTGTGGGGATCTCCAGGAGGGAAATGCCCTCCACAGGTACATATTCATGACTTAGCTGTATCTACAAATTGCCTCATGAACAGAAAGGTTCAGTAGCTTGTCCACAGTCCCTCGGCCAGGATATGTCAGGCAGGCCTGGAACCCAGGATATGTCAGGCAGGCCTGGAACCCAGGATTTGCAGACGCCAAGGCTGGCCTTTAGGCCACCGCTCTGAGCTACCTGGATTATTTTACATGAGTAATTGCATGGGGCTTTATCAGTATGAAAATTCACTGTCTGGGCCATAGATTTGTGTTTTTTAATCTAGTACACATTCTGTCTGAATTATTGCAAATTCTGAATTAGGTCACATGAGGGAAGTTTTAGAATTGACTTTAATAAGTTGCTGTAGCAGCTAATATTTTCATATGTAAATTCCTATCTTTATAGAGGTTTCTTAACAATTCAGTAGACATGCATTAAACCCCTGCTCTTGCCAGTATATCTTACTTTGTGCTGGGGATAGAGAGGTGAGAAACCCCAAGGTGCCTGCCCTCAGGGAGCTCTCTGTCTGGCAGAGGAGAAGTTTGGTGAGAGAGATGACACCTTGGAGAGGGGAGAGGACACTCCAGATGAGGAGGAACCGGGCCTTGTTATCTCACAGGGGACTCCTTACTGTGTCTGAACTTGAAAAAACCATTTTTGTACAAGGTTGCCATGGTCAAATTCTTCTGCAGTTTGTTTGGTTTTTTTTGGACTGGACTGTTCTGTCATTGGTGTGGGGAGCTCTAGGTAGGAACTTCCTCTCTCAACAGCAAGATCCTGCCTGAGACACTTAATGACCATGTGGACCGTAACATTGCTCTCAACCTTACTTTCCTCATCTGTAAAATGGGGATAATAATCACACAGACTTTCTGAGGGTGTTGTGAGGAGGATATGAAAAAACATGTAAAGCTTTTTGCAAACTGTAGGCGCTCCGTAGTTGCTCACTGCTGTCATCAGTGCAGGGCAGCAGCTTCTCTCAAGGTGAGTCATAGACAGGTGCCTGGAGGTGTGAGAGGGTGAGCACCTTGTGCTTGGCCCCGGGTCCTCCTGTGTCTGACCCTGGGAATATGAACAACATTGGGAGCCAGGAAACCCAGGTCCTGTCATTCACTCTATCATTCGCTTGCTCTTGCTGGGCTTCACTTTCTTCTGTAACATGAGACGGTTGGACAAGATGGTGCCTGGTACCTCTGGGCCAGCGCTTCTATGATCAAGTAGTCTGTAGGATCCCTTCTAAGTCTGAAGCACTTCCATTGCCCTGCCACCTGTCACTGCTTGGAGCACAACGTAGATATGGACCACTGTTGTTTCTCTTCCTTCTCCTCTTCCTCCTCCTCTTCCTCCTCCCCTTCCTCCTCTCTTTCCTCTTCTTCTCCCACCTTTTCTTCCTCCTCCCTCCTTCCTTCTCTTCCCTCCTTTTTCCTCCTCCTCTTTCTTCTTTGCAGTTGGGGTTAAGTGACTTGCCTAGGGTCACACAGCTAGTAAGTGTTGAGGCTGGATTTGAACTCGGGTTCTTCTGACTCCAGGGCCAGTGCTCTATCCACTGAGTCACCTAGCTGCCTCTGTTTCTTTAACAGGCTCCAGGATTTGGTGTTCATGAATAAGTAGGCCTTCTGCCGAGCATGTCACTAAGCTGACGTTTTATGTGCATTTTGGCAGGTATCATTAATCCAATTGAAGCCAAACAGAGAAAAGGAAAGGGTGCTGTTGGCGCCTACGGTTCAGAACGGACCACTCAGTCAGTGCAAGATTTCCCCGTGGTTGACTCAGAAGAAGAGGCTGAGGAGGTAACTTGGGAGGGCTGGCCTGCCCTGGGGAAGGAGGGAGGCGGCTGGTCCTTCCATGGAGCTGGCAGGGGCTCATTGGGATCCCTGAGTGCCTTTGCTTTATCTGCTGTGCCACCAGGGAAGGAAACCCTCTATTTCCCTGATTCTGTGGGTTCATATTAGGTAGTAAATTCTTTGGCTTTTCCTGCTGAACAGTGAGCAAGACTTGATTGTCAACAAAATCTTGGATTGCCAGGATTTGTCTGCAAACTGTCTTTGTCTCTGTTTCCTCTCTAAAAAAGCTGTCAGCATAACAGGCTGTTTATGATTACGATGCATGCTGCTGTGTGGGGAAGATTTCTGCTACTCTGGGGCAGATGCTGCCAGAATTTCATGGTTTGTTTTTTTAGGATATATATATAGTAGGTCAGGGAGTGTTATTAATGGAGGCTGAATCTCTTCTAGCAGACTGACAATAAATATCATGTTATGAATCAGCTGTTTCCTTTCTGGATTGACCTAATCACTTTTCTCAGGAGTTCCAGAAGGAGCTCAGCCAGTGGCGGAAAGATCCCAGCGGGGGCAAGAAGAAACCGAAATACTCCTATAAGACAGTTGAAGAATTGAAGGCAAAAGGCAGAATTGGCAAGAAACTCTCTGCCCCCCAGAAGGAGCTTTCCCAGGTTAAGGTATAGTGAATTTTGAAACTTGACACCATCCTGAGATTATTTAGAATTAACTTTCATCTCATTGTGAGGGTTTAGCCTAGAGAACAACAGTGGGGGGAGGCGCACAACAGCTGCCTACGAGAGTCCGCCCCTTGGAATCAGGATGCGCCTTGTTCTGCTGGCAGCACCAGGAGATGGAGTGGAACTGTCTGGCAGTCAGGTGGGTGGGGGGCCAGATTGCCACAGCTGTGTTAGTGATCCACCAGGATTCCAGGTGGTCTCCAGGGACCTTTCTCATCCTGAAATTCTGTGATTCAATGATCTATAGATTTGTATACATAGCAGTGACAATTCACAACAGATTCCAGTTTGAAATTGGAGATTTTTATTTAGTAGAGAAAACAGGTAACATCCTGTTTTTAGAATGTAAAACTGGCTGTTTCACTGGGAGTGTCTTGAATCTGGAGTGTTTGTTGCTTTTGGAGAAGGACAAGACTGCAAAAATTTCCCATCATGCCTGACTCCAGGCCTGACCCCAGCAGGCTCTGTCTGCCCACTTCTCAGTGGTGTCCAAGGTTCAGGGGGCTGTAGCTGAGGAATCCTCCAGGGCTTCACAGAGCTCATGTGGGTGTTAGCAGGGCATGTATTCCCAGAGGGTCCTGCTAGTCAGGCTTTATAGTTGAGAAGCTTTGCCAGTGCCCATGTTCTTGACTGGGCTTCATGCTGGACTTCAAACCAGAAGCCAGACCTCGTGTCTGGGATGGTGACTGGTATGTCTCTAGTTCAGCACCAAGCAGGTCACCTCCCTTCTCCACAGCCGGCGCCTCATGTGTCCAATGAAGGCTTGGCCCAGGTCCCCTCCAGTCCTAAATTGGAGCCATGATGGCTAATGTTTACACAGCATACGATAGGACAGGTAGTCCAGATGAGGTCCTCTCTATTTCACACATGAAAACACTGAGGATCAACCCCAGTCATAGGTGTGAAATGACTGAGCCAGCTATGATTGGCACCAGGTTTCCTGCTTTCTGGTCCAAAGGTCTTTCCAACATCCTCCCCCATCCCCATTTGTAGCTGTCCCCTCTGGACCTCAGAAGGCATTTGGGAGACCTGTACCCTGGGGCAGCAGTTCCCACCAGGGGGGTGTCAAGGCTAATCCTTTCCTTTCTTCCTGTGGCCTGCCAGGTGATTGACATGACAGGGCGGGAGCAGAAGGTCTATTATAGCTACAGCCAGATCAGCCACAAGCACAACATCCCTGAGGACGGTGTCCAGCAGCAGCAGCTGCCGCTGCCTGGCAAAGATGCCAAGCCACAGGCCTTTGCCCTGCCCGAGCTGGAGCACAACCTCCAGCTGCTCATTGACATCACGGAGCAGGAGATCATCCAGAACGACCGGCAGTTGCAGTACGAGAGAGACATGGTCGTCAACCTGACCCATGAGCTGGAGAAAATGTCCGAGGTGCTGTCCCATGAGGAGACGGTGATCACCAACCTCAGCAAGGTCCTGGAGATGGTGGAGGAGTGCGAGCGAAGGATGCAGCCCGACTGCAGTGACCCCCTGACGCTGGATGAGTGTGCCAAGATATTTGAGACTCTGCAGGACAAGTACTACGAGGAGTACCGCATGTCTGACCGCGTGGACCTGGCCGTGGCCATCGTCTACCCACTCATGAAGGACTACTTCAAGGACTGGGATCCCCTGAAGGTCAGTGCTGCCCGAGGCCTCAGTGGCTTTGGGGGTGCCTGTGCTGGGGAAAGGGGCTGCAGGGGAAGCCGAGGTGCTGAGTTCTCAGAAGTGACCATGTGTGCTTTTGTGTTCAGGACTGCACCTATGGCACTGGCATCATCGCCAAATGGAAGAGCCTTTTGGAGAATGATCAGATCCTGTCCCATGGGGGCCAAGACCTTGCAGCGGATGCTTTCCACAGGTGATGTGGGCAGTGCGCTGCTTCCCTGCAGCCTCCTGGGAATGGCCAGGACACTGAGCTCTGCATCCTAGTCCAGCTGTCCTGTGACAGGGCAGCTGCAAGCACTGGCTTTCCTTGGGGCTGTGCTTTTGGAGATCAGAATTGGGCTGGGCATGGTGGGCACGGCTTCCTAGAATGCTTGTTGTGTCAGAGCTTGTAGCCAGAAGGCTGCCTCTAGTCCTGGCTCTGCCAAACCCCTTGGGAGCCGTCTGCACTCACCGCCTTTACTTCCTCTCCTCACCCTCACCGTCGCTCCATGGCCCTTAGCCACTTGGCTTCAGATGCCATCGCTCACCTGAAACTGCTCTCCAGAGCGACCAGTGATGCCCTGGTCGCCAGCCCCGTCTGTCTTCTCTCATTGCTTATCCTTCTCAACCTTTCTCCTGCTTTTGACCCTGTTGATCACCCTTTCCTCCTGGATCCTCTCGGGGCCTCCCCTGGTTTGCCTCCTCCCTGTCTTCTGACTGCCCTTTCTCATCCTCCTTCTCTGGGTCACATCTGTCTCATGCTCCCCTACTCCAGGTGTTCCCCAAGGGTCAGTCCCACTACATGGCAACTTCTTGCCCTCCATTGTTCCGGGACCCTTTGGGCAGTCTGGTAAAACCCACGGCCTGTACTTAAGTCAGCAACAACAAGCATTCTTGCAAGAATATGTTTTGAATATTTAAAAAATCACAAAATAGAATACATAGGATTAAAAAGGAAAACAATGATAATGAAGCAGTTATCACCCTATTTTAAACCAAACTGCTTAAAATGTCTTTATGCATCCAGGTTAGGAATCCTTGATCTGCACTTTCCGTAGGACCTCATCATCTGCCATGACATTAACTGCTACCCCTGGCAGCCCCAGTCTCCCCTTGGAACTTCAGTCCCATGTCACCAGCGGCTCCTCTTACATTCCAAACACATTCATTGTGTCCAGAACTTGACCCATTATCTTTCCGTTTAAACCAGGGGTGGGGAACCTGTGGCCTTGAGGCCACATTTGGCCCTCTAGGCTCTCAAGTGCGGGCCTTTACCGAATCCAGACTTGACAGAAAAAATCCCAAAGGGATTTCAGTCAAAAGGCTGCACTTGAGGACCTCGAGGGGCACATGTAGCCTGAGGCTGCAGGTTCCCCATCCCTGATCTCTCAGCCTTCTCCTTCAAACTTCCCTAACCACCAAAGGTCACATCATTCTTCTGGACTCCTCGCTTCTTAGCCTCAGCCTTATCCTGGACTTCCCACTGTCCCTGCACCTTTGCCGAATCTTGCTGTTTCTGCCTCCCACCTCCGGCTCCTCTTGTTCCCAGAACTCTTGCTTCAGTTCATGTAGTTGTTACCACCTCCTGTGGCGGCCTCCTCCTTGATCTCGCTGCATCAAGTTTCTCCCTGTGCTCGTCAGCCTATACATGGCTGCCAATATAATCTTCCCTAACTGCAGACCTGGCCGTGTGAGCTCTCCTCAGTCACTTCCAGTGGTTTCCTGTTAGTCTCTAAATCAGCTCAGAAGGAACCCCTCGGTTTAGCTTTGAAAGCCCTGTCCAACCTGGCCCCAACCTCGCTTTCTGGCCTCTTTGGGCGTCACTCCACTTCCTGTACTCTGGGGTTGTGCCAAGTGGCTTTTTCTGTGTCCTTCACAAGTGACCCTCCACCTCCTGCCCCCATGCCCTTGTTCTGGCCGTCCCCTGAGCCTGAAATGCTCGTCCTCTTCTCTTCCGGCAGGATGGAGCCCAAGTCTGTCTGCAACAATCCTCTTCTGATTCCCCCCAGGGCTAGTGCCCTCTCCCACACCACCTTGCATTAAAGTACTTTATAGCCTTTGTATTTATTAACTTCATATTTATCCTGTATATCATTTGATACATGCTTGTCTTCCCTTTAGAAGGTCAGATGCTTGTGAACAGGGACTATCCTGGTCTTTGTATTTGTCTTCCTGGCCCAGTGCCTAGCCCTTAGTTGGTGCCAGGAGTAAAATGAGCATAAACCTATTGCCCTCCCAAGGCCCCATTTCATGAGCTGCCGTGTGTATGGAAGCGCTTGCTGTTCCCTAAAGGTGAAAGGTTCCTGCCGTTGATGATCGTCTGTTTTCAGAGAGGCGGCCGTGGGCTTTATTCTCATTCCATGTCATTTACTCCTCCTCCTGACTCTAGGCTTATCTGGGAAATGTGGATGCCTTTTGTCCGAAATATCGTAACTCAGTGGCAGCCGAGGAACTGCGACCCAATGGTGGACTTTTTGGATAGCTGGGTCCATATTATTCCTGTGTGGATCCTGGATAACATACTGGACCAGCTCATCTTTCCCAAACTGCAGAAGGAGGTAAGGCCATGAGGTGTCTGCAGGGGCCTCTGGGAGAGGCTCGCGGCTCCTCCCACTGAGGACGCCTCTCCCGACAGCACTGAGAACATGACTGGGGACCCTCATGTGGGATCTCTCTTGTTGTTCACCTCCTCCTGTGCTCACTGCCCCCACCCATTGCATGCCCTTCTTATTGTTTGGTTAGATTGTTAGGATGGCCTCTTAACTGGCCTCCTCTTGGGTACTCTCCCCTTTTACTCATCCCCCATACACCTCAAGATTCGTCTATCTAAAGCACAGTGACACTGTTTGAAGGGGAAATTTTCTGTCACTCTCCATTGCCTAACAGCCCCAGTTCAGAGACCTCAGCCCTGTATTCTGGGCCTTTCCAGTCTGCCTCCAGCCCCTGGGCTAATCTTCTGAGTGACCTTCTGCACTTGTCCTGCCCTCTTGTACCTCCTCACTGTCTACTTGTATTGGTCCCAGGGTCAAATGCCTCTTCCTCATCTCCATCCTTTGGATCGACCTCATCTCTCTTCTGTGAGGCTTCCCTGTCCTTGAGCAGGCCCTGGTGACCCCTCCCTCCTCTGGACTCTTAGAGTGTGCCTGGTTAGTGCTGCTGTGATCTGAGAGCTCCCTGAGACCACAGCTTCCCCTTATCTGCCCCTTCTAGGTCAGATTGCTCCAGGGGATGGAAGAGACAGGGCAGGTAACAGGGGCAATAGTTGGTAGTCTTATCATCTAGAACCAAGAAGGGGCAACAGGGGCAGCATCTTATTCTTCTTTGTCTCTTCTGACACTTAAGGCAGGGCCTTATTCCTGCCATGGGGGAACTTAGCAAAATGGATGCACTTGCCCTTTCCCCATGATCTGTCCTGTAGAACTGGCAGCATGCTTTTTGGTATGATTGTGAGGATTACTGCAAGTACAGGGCAGGACTTCAGGCAGAGACCTTCTTTGATGGAGGGAAAAGCAGGTTCAAGGTGACCCCCAGCTTGCCCCAAAGCAGAGCAGCAGCACCCCCCCCGCCCCGTGCGACAGGAGTGCCTGGCTTCCCTTCCTGAGGTGATGGAGAAATGGCTCTCAGATACAGAGGCAGTCCCCCTCCAGTTAATGTTTTGTCTGGTTGCTTTTCTAGGTTGAAAACTGGAACCCTCTGACAGACACGGTTCCCATCCACTCATGGATACATCCCTGGCTTCCACTCATGCAGTCACGCTTGGAGCCCCTGTACTCCCCGATCCGGAACAAGTTATCCAGCGCTCTGCAGAAATGGCATCCCAGCGATTCCTCGGCCAAGCTCATCCTGCAGCCCTGGAAGGATGTGTTTACCCCTGGCTCCTGGGAGGCTTTCATGGTCAAAAACATTGTGCCCAAATTAGGTGAGGTGATCGGAAGGACAGGGCCTGGGTTGGACAAGCTTCTGCGCAGGGGCTCCAGAGGGCTGGCCTGAAGCCTTCCGACCCACATTTCTGCTGCTTTTGATAGAATTGGTATCTTTGTCACCTGTTACAACTGTTTACTCTTAAAAAACATCGATGTCTTGTTTTGACACAAAAGACACTTCCCAGCAAAGACACACACATTTCCCTGTATACTTGGTAACTGTCACTCAGCGGGCCTTTGGTAAGCGCCTGCTGTATGCCGGACACTGCGAGGGGACCCTGCACTAAGCAGCGGCCACAGCGCACACCCCAAAGTTCGTTCCTCGGTTGCGAGACGGGAGTTTGGGTCCTTTGGCATTTATAGCCAATGATTATCATTGATGGCTGTGCTGGGCCCGCGATCGGCTGCCTCAGCAATGCTGGCATCATTGAAGTTGTAGTAATCGTTGGGTGCGTTGTCTGGGGTTCTGGCTTCTTCCCTGTCACTTTGCACAAGTCTCTCTAGGTTTTCGGTATCTTTAATATTCTTTCTGCTCCCTTATGGCAGTTACAATCAGATGCTCTGTTTGCTTGCTTGCTTGTCAAGCCATTCCCCAGTAATTGGGCATGTTTTGTTTGCAGCTTTTTGTGTAACAGAATCACGTCATCTCCCCCCAAGAACAGAGGCAACTAGGAGGCTGAGGGGCTATGGGGCTGGGCCTGGAATCAGGAAACCCTGAATTCAAATTCTGATATACTCATTAGTTGTGTGACATGGGGGCATGTCCCTTAGCCTCTTTGCCTCAGTTTCCCTAATTATAAAATAGAGGTCACAGGAGCACCTCCCTCCCAGGGTGTGAGGGTCAAACGAGATACTTACCAAGTGCTCAGCACAGTGCCAGGTGCACAGTAGGCCTTTTAGAAATGCCAGCTGTTGGCATTATTTTCATGATTAATTTTTCAGGATGCTGGATCTTACTCAGAGGATTGTGGATTTGGAACTGGAAGGGAATTTAATGCTTCATCTGATTTAACAACCTCATTTTACAAGTCAGGAAACTGAGGCTCCTAATGCTCAAGTGACTGGCCAAAGGTCACTGCTTCTGTAGCAGAGATGGGACTTGAGCCCAGGTGGGCTTCACAGCCAGGGCTTCTGCCACAGCCACTGCTGTGATGAGGCTGCCCATAAGTCAGCCTCAAGGGCTGCTCCTACCTGGCACTCTGCCCATACCCTGGAAGCTTTCCGAGGGGCATGTCATGCAGTTCCCTGCCCAGTGAAGAAAGGATCTCTGTTAAGTATGGAAGGCAGCATCTGAAACTGGCTCCCAAGGCCTCACCCCAAAGAGCAGCTCTCTCCAACAAGCCTTTATGAACCGTAAATGTGCTGCACTCGTGACGGCACCTGCTTTGCCTTTTTTCCAGATTCACCTTGAATTTTCTTAGGATGGGATACCCATCACAATTGTTAAACTTTGTGGCCTCTTCCTGCTTACTTTTAAAAAATCTTGAAATAGGTAATTCCTAGATCAAAAGAAAATTGGTTTAAACTCTGATGCATCTAGCACTTACAGCTGACCTTTAAAGCAGACCTCTACTCCTAATAGTAATGGACTTCTGAAGCCTTTTAAAGTCCTTATTCTTTTCCTTGGAGAGCCCCACAGACAAGGTCAGATTGGAGCCTTTATTAATGTCATCCCACCATTATTCTTTCCTTTCTCTTCCAGGGATGTGTCTTAATGAATTAATCATTAACCCACACCAGCAGCACATGGATGCTTTTTATTGGGTGATTGACTGGGAAGGGATGATCTCTGTCTCCAGCCTAGTAGGACTCCTCGAGAAACATTTCTTTCCGAAATGGCTTCAGGTATGTTTATAGCACACTAGAGACCTATTATTTCACAAAAAGAGAAAATCAGAAAAGGATGTTAAGAGCCTGACCACAGGACTAAGAATCAAATGTCCTGGAGCCAATAAATGTTGAATGACATTTTAATTGAAAAATTAAACATATCCTTCGAGGCTATGGGACCATCTCTGCAAGATGAAATTTGGTTAGTGACAGGGAGTGGATGTTGAAGTCACTCAGTTGACCTTTTATTTGTACAGCAGTGATTGGAGATGAAATGTGCCGTCTGAAAGTTCTGCTTGTGTCTGTGGCCATCCTGGTGATATTTTTGGTTCCTTACTAGGTTCTTTGCTCCTGGCTCAGTAATAGTCCAAATTATGAGGAGATCACCAAATGGTACTTGGGCTGGAAGTCCATGTTCTCAGACCAGGTTTTGGCACATCCATCCATCAAGGAAAAATTCAATGAAGCACTGGACATCATGAACAGGGCTGTGTCTTCCAATGTCGGTGAGTGGGTCAGCCCCTTTTTCTCCAAGGCTGGGGAGAGGGAGTGGTAGGGAACACTGCTAGCACTGTGAGAAGGTCCCCAGGCTAGAGCTACCTCATTCTTCGATGCCCCCACAAAGGAAAGATGGCAGAGGCCAGTCAGATGGGCTCTTCTTTGACCTCCCTGCTTGAGAGCTCATGCTACTTCTCTTGGTCGGCCTCTGCTCTGCTGTCCTGGCTTCTCCCTTGGGCCGCTTTGGCTTCGTGGTTCAGAGTCTTGTCACTTGTGGTTGTGCGACCTCGGACGAGTCTGTAAAAGGGAGATGATGATACCTGTGGGTTGTGGTAAAGATCAGAGATGATAAAAAAAAATAGCAGTCATTGATCCAGTGCTTAATTTATATGCTGTCTCACAATAACCCTGGGATTATCTCCATTTTACAGGTGAGGAAACTGAGGCAAGGAGAGGCTAAATAGCTTAATATTAAAGCCATCTTTGTTCCATATAAAGCCCCCTCAAACTAGTATCATTAAACAAAACCACATGGACTTACCTTTGTGATATTCATAACTGACATTTTAGCATGTTGAACTGCAAAATGCTGTGCCGAATGGTCACAATAAAACCTGCAGTCCTTGTTTTACAGCTGAAGAAAAGGGCTTTGGGGGACTTGCTTCTTGGTCACCCAGCCAAGGAGGTCAGAGGTAGCCTTTGAACTGGGGTCTTTTCCACTTTGTGGAAGTTTCATTTCTGATTACACCTCTCAGGATGTGCACACAGCTATTGGCAGCTATTTACTGAGCTGACTCTCAGCTTGGCCTTCCAAGTTCCATTGTCCCTTAAGGCACGTGGACTTTGTTTTGGATTGGACATGAACCTGCCAGGATATGTTTAAATTTCTCCTGAAGGTACAGGGCTGCATTTTATTTTCGGACTTTGGTTTGGAGCTGAACTGCACACAGCTGACAGATGGGGTTTATTATATTATTACAGGATGTTTTTTATCAACCCCAGGCTTTGGTTAAAACATAACTTTCTATGCTTGTTCCTTGTTTTCATATCTACTTTTTCTGTGTTGTGCATTCATAGGGGCCTACATGCAGCCTGGAGCTCGGGAAAATATTGCCTATCTGACTCACACAGAGCGGAGGAAGGACTTCCAGTATGAGGCCATGCAGGAGCGCCGAGAAGCTGAGAACATGGCCCAGCGAGGCATTGGGGTGGCAGCCAGCGCAGTGCCCATGAACTTCAAAGACCTCATTCAAACAAAGGCTGAAGAACATAACATTGTTTTCATGCCCGTCATCGGAAAAAGGCACGAAGGGAAACAACTCTACACTTTTGGGCGGATTGTGGTCTACATTGACCGGGGTGTTGTGTTTGTGCAAGGGGAGAAGACTTGGGTGCCAACATCCCTCCAAAGTCTGATTGATATGGCAAAATAGGGTGCAGCTCCTGAGCAGGAAGACTATAAAAAAGGATGTATTAAAGACTTTGTAAAATGAACTTATTGGGACCCCACTGAATCCAGTGGCCTGGGAGACTCAGGTCACATCCAGACCAGGTCTTGAGGGAATAGACGTCTTGTTCCTTTCCCATAATTCAGGTGTGATGGCCCTAGCAGCCTGAGGTCACTCCACATTCATCTAGTTAAGTGATCAGGAGAACTGGCTAAGCTTCCAAATCTTAGGGTGGGCATGGCCTGAGGGTGTCATCATCAACATACTCAAGCCCAGATAAAGCCAGCATCCTGCTCTCCTCCTTCTAAGAGTTTGCCTACTCAGGCTCCTCCCCATCCATGGTGTGGGGGAATATGAAAACATGCCTCTTCTGCCTACAAGGATACAACCCAACACTTCAGCAGTGGAATTTAATCACAGGCCTTCCTTCCCAAACATCTCTTGTCCTCATGCACCAACAGCTACTTTCTATCAGGCAGGACATCATCGTTAAAGGAAATGCTAAGCATTTATTTTCAAAAGCAGTTCATAAAACATCAACAATACCTTCCCAATTGGGAAGATTTGACGTGTCATGTGGTTCTTTCTAAATTCTCCCAGCCGAGGTCCATCTGGGTAAGAGAAACAAGGAATTCTATGAAATTATCCAAGGCATCAGCTGCTTTTTTAGCCTTCTAGTGACACAGATGTTCTGCTGTAGTCTGCCCAGTTTGGCCTTGGTTGTGGATTATGTGGCCTCTGGAGCTAATGGATGCTGCTTAGGGAACTGAGAGGTTATAACTTGACCAGTGTCCCTCAGTGTGCGTCCAAGGCCAGACTGGAGTGAGTCTTCCCAACTCTTTGCTTCTACCCACTGTGCAATTAAAAGTGAATTAATGTTGTCCAAGGAAGGGCTAAGTCAGCTTCCTCTAGTTCCTGATAATTTCCAGCTCCTCACTTTCTGAATAGTCTGGCTCTTCGTGGATTGTCCAAATTTCACTAGGGAGCTCTTTCAGCTTTTGTAAAGGAAACCAATGGATGGCAGTATCATTAAATATGTCCATGTAGTGCAATGTCTGAGGAAATTCAATTTCCTCTATTCCTTTTAAAATCTAGAAAGAATCCAAAGGTAAAATCCAATTAGTCCCTCAGACTTGATTCCCTTTCTTCTGGGCGAATGCTAGATTTAGTCTTTTAGTGTTAATACTTTAGTGTTAATACATTAAGCAAAGGATATTGGCTTCCAATTAAAAAAAAAACAAACTTTGGTACCCCTGCCTCAGAATCCAAAGAACAGTGGAAATGTTTGACCACAATTTTAGTGAATGGAGAAAAAAATTAGAAACAATTTAACAGAGATATGAAGAGGCAACCTAAGAGTTGTCTCACTGGACTGAAATAGACTCATTATTGTAATCAAACTTGAGGAATCACTTCCTAAGAAAATATCCATATGTTCACTTAATTCTTGTTTCAGTTATATAGGCTAACTTATTTTCTCCTACACAATTTGAATGTAATTTTGTTTTAAACACTGAGGAAAAGCTACAAAGATTAGATTTCTCCCCCAGCCCCGCCACACATACATACCTTCGCCACATAGGGGTAATCTTTCTGAAGAATCCTTGTTAATAACCTAGAAATGAAACCATGATTAAGAAGTGAGACACAATAAACAGACAAGAGGAGTCTAGACTGAAGACAGAACTTCCCAAAACGACTAGAAGAGAAATGCCTTCAAATGTGGAGGGAGGCAGGCCAAAAGATCTCAAAGCCAACATGATCTCAGACCTGAAAGGCCATCAGATTCCATGTGGGCCAACCCAGACATGGTGATTCCTTCTACAACATCCCCAAGCACTTGCTGTTCCTCCAGCCTCTACCTGAAGACTCGAGGAAGGTGGGGGAAGCTTACCATCTTCCCAGGCAGCCCATTCTACTCCGGGATGGCTCTTTATTGGTTTTCCTTTTGTCAAGCCTAAATTTGCCTCTGCAGCTTCCACCCTTCCTGTTCTAATGCTTCAGGATTTTGTAGCTTAGGAAGAAGAGTTATGAGCCCATGCTGAGCCTGGGTGGATAACTGTATCAGGAAGGTACTGATCCAGTGTATATGGCTGTAGTTCAGAGTCTGGACTGCAACAACTGTTTAAACCATTTACAAACTGACCAAACAGAAGCATTCACTGTAACAAGGGCCACTTTACTTGGGGTGAATTCTCTAATTCCTTCATGTTTTATCTCATCTTAAGCAAACTCTGGAGCTCTTTTTCTTGGTTTGCCTTTTTAACACTAATTCTAGGAGAGAAGTAACAGAAGACCAGGGGTGGGAAGGTGGAAATGCTCTAAATCAATCCAGGGTGATTTGAAAATGTTCAAAGTGAACTTCAACTTAAACATTCAGGCACTTACTTTCCTTCAATTCCTTTGAAACTATTTCCAATGATCATCATTTTGGAAAGGGAATCGACTGACCAGTTACTCCATAACAGATTGTTATACAAAGCTGTTCCACAGTGGATCATGTAAAAAATAGTGGCTTCGCCGTAAATACTCCGTTTTCCTTCCTATGGACAAATTTGGCAATGATGTAACTGGCAGAATGCAGATTGCTCAGCTCCAGAGAAACTGCTCCAATCAAATTCAACAAAAGAACTCAACTGTGTCCATCACTAATGTCTTTAGTTCAGTGGAGTCAAACTCAAATAGAAACTTGGGCCATTAAACCCTTGGCAGGGGCACTGGGAAGTCGCCATATGCTTAACACTTTCACATGAATCCATACAAAGTACCTAGAAGACTGAGAAGCATCCCACCCTCTACTAAGGTCCTCTGAATTCTGGTGGTACAGAGGGGACCTTGCGTTTGTGAAGGCCATGCCAGCATGGCAGAACCTGACACATCCTACCAGTGCAGTGGGACTGGTTAAAGACTGGGAACTAGCCTGAGTGTGAAGAGCTCCACCAGCATGTTTGAAAGTCATCTTTTCAGAATTTAGAAGATCTATGCTAAGCTCTTGGCGCATTTTGACTCTTAAAATCTTACCTCATTCTCATTGAGAACAGTCAGACCGAGGGTATTAAGTACTGAAATTTCAAGTTCATTAAAGAGCGGATCAAATACATAGCAGTGATTTCTGGGGATCTGCACAAGAAAGAAAGATGCAATGCTTCAGAGCCAGCCAGCCAGACTGTTTCCATTTGGATTTCTCTCCCATCATCCCTTACTGAGCTTACCTGTAACTTCTCCAGAAAGAGAAGTAAAAATGCTAGTTGATTGCGGGCTATTACACATGAAGCAAACTTCCCAATTCCGTAGCAAACACACTTAAAATGGCTTGTCCTCTTCACTGAGTCTTCCCTTAAGCTGGAATTGGGTGCCTCAGCTGGGGGCTGTGATGGTTCGAGGTGGAGGTGTTCAAGGGCTTCGGAAATGGGCACCATGACTCCCTGTAGCTGTTCCAGAGGTTTAGTAAGACACTTCTGAATGATTCCTGAATATCAAGAGACAAAATTCCAATAGAAGAGGTACTTTGAAATCATAAGTTATCAAGGGTTTGAAAGGAAGAAAGGTATTTCTGATTTCTGCTGAAAAGGATTTCCTGGATAACCATCATAAAGTTTTCCCCCTCAGCACCTAATAGGGCTTGTAGATAGTATAAGCACCTAATGAGTCATTACAGTGAATGAGTGTGGCTCTGTACTGAAACAGGCAAAAACCCCATCCTACCTCCATTAGAGGTCTTCCTTCTGAAAGAATGCAACTCAGTTAAAGCAACATTTAGCGCCTACACTTTGTGAGAAAAAAGACATGAAAATACCAGTACTTGGAAATCACAAGGCTACTAATAAGCAAATGATTGTGGCCAGGTATTCTATTCGAGTTTTATGCAGTGTCCTGGGAAAAAGATGAATCACTTCTATGAGTGCAGTAGTCAATTCTGAGGGAGTCACTCTTTTCAGGGCAGACAGCAGGAGTGTGGAACAGGCTGAGAACGATCTTTGAAAACAGTCTACCCCACGTCTCCAAGAATGAACTTCTAACCTTATCTCTTGATTTATGGAAAAGGCACAAATGTGAAACCTGTCATTCTCTTATTTTTTACTTAAAAAAATGATGATGCTTTTTTTTACATTAAATATTTTGTGAATTTGCATGCCATCTCTGTTCGATGGCCATGCCAATCTTAGCAGGCGACTGCTAGAGCTTTAGTACAATGTGATGCGGACACACTCAACTTTCACTTCAGAGGCTTTGAGGAGTCCACGATCTCATTGTGTAGCCACTCCCTCTATGGGTGCAGATTGCAGCTTCTCTGCCAAGAGTGCTGCTGCCTCTGGAGTCAGAGCATCTGGCTGCAAAGCCCACCTCTGACCCCTGCTGCCTGTGTGACCTAGAACAACCCTTTTACCTATCCGAGACTTGGTGCCTTCCTCTGTTCAATATGGGAGTTGGACTATATGGCTTCTGAGGTTTCTTCCAGCTCTAGATCCTATTATCCACTATGCCTTCTCTTTTGTGACTCTTGCCAGTAGCTTTCTTTTTTAAATTTTAAATTTTGTTTCTTAATTGTTTTATTTTCAGTTCCAGATTTTCTCCCTCTTCTTCCCTCTCCCCTCCCTACCCACTGAGAAGGCAAGAAAAAACAAAACCCATTGCAAATATGTATAGATGCAAGACAAATGTTTGTATTACCCATGTTAAAAAAGAAAGAGAAGAAAATATGCTTTGAATCCATTAGCTCCCTATGTGCCAGTAGTTAGCATGTTTCATCATGAGTACTTTGGAACTGTGTCAGGTCATTGCATTCAGCAGTTACTAGGTCTCTCATAATTGATTATCTTTATAATACTGTCACTGGAGAAATTGTTCTGATTCTGCATCAGTTCACACAAGTCTTCCCAGGCTTCTCTGAAACTGTCTCCATCATTTCTTGTGGCACAATAGTGCTCCATCCACTTTACATACCATAACTTGTTCAGCCACTCCCCTACTGATGGGCATCCCCTCAGTTTCCAATTTTTTGCTACCACAAAAAGCACTGCTATAAATATTTTTGTACATATGGATCCTTTTCCTCTTTGATCTCACTGGAGTATAGTATCTATCACCGAGTCAAGGAGAATATACAGTTTAACAGTTTTCTGCTACTCCTGTCTTTCTATACATTTTTCACAGAGGAGTCATCAAACATGGTGTCTATAGGCCCTTCTCTTACTCTTTTTCATACTTCTTGAATGCAGGCCCCCCACCCCCACCCCATTATCCTTTGACCTCAAGACATCACCAAGCTCTCTGATCACATGTCATAGATAGTCTTATACCACTTCTTGCACATAAGTAATTGCTAGAAGTATAACAACCTAAACACATCCACCATGCATGTTTTTGGTGCAGCATTCATTCTTCCAAGAGAATGTTCTTAACACCAATTCAGCAACATTGGAGGAATGGTACAAAAAGAAGGGATATATAATTCCCTGATCGTTCATACAGCTAGGTCTATTAAGATTATGAACTACGCTGTACCTATCGAGGACATATGCACCAACTGACAAAATCATTTGGCTGGCCAATGTATCTGAGAAGTAAGCAGTTTCTTATGCTTTCTTTTTCCCTTGTGGGTAGCTAGGCTGACCTCCTTTGAATGACTATGGGCTTATTTTTATCAGTACTAAGTTCATCAAATATGTTATTTTCTTAACAATAAGGGGACAAAGACAAGCTTTAATAAATGAATTTTCATCAGGGTTCGCCAGTTTACACTTTACTTCCAAACTCAGGGATGAATGGCATATTACTCACCCTCTGTCAGATGCCAGAGTTCGGAGATTAGCAGGTCCTCCCTGTTAAAGATAAATATAGTCATTATTGCCTCTTTCTTTTCAGAGCTGCTTGAAGCCTCTGTTTTATTTGGCCAGAGCCGAAGACAAATGCCCAAACCCTTTTTTTTCCCACCCTGTCCCTTCACATTAGGGACTTCATTCTCTCAGGAGAGGCCTAAGGTAGACGGAAGCTACAGCCACCTTACTTGCCCCCCATGGAGGCTGGCTCTCAGGAGCTGTAGCCATCAGCTTCTCATGAAGCCAGAACACACTATGTGTTTACACTTGCTCACAATCACCTTAAGCTGCCGTAAGTGGGAACTTTACCAGATTGTCCTGGACTATAGGAAAGAGTTCAGAAAATGTGGTTAAGAAGCTGAGACCATGTAGCCACTGTTTTCCCACAACTCCTGTTGCCTACATGAAGAAACCTGCTTGGGAAGGTGAGGCCTAAGCAGTGGCTACTTTCCAGACTGAGGATTGCTGGCACTGTGGTCAGGCAGCAAAGGAGGCCTGGTGTGTGGCTCTGAAAGAGAGAGCCTGGTGTTCACTTCCAGATACAGGCTGTGCTGCAAACAAGCTTCCAGCATGACCAGGGCCATTCCCTGGGGTGGCCTGAGGGGTGCCTGCAGGAACCAGGCACTCCCCAACCTGGCTGCTTCCCGTCAAGCTCCTATTCCATGCCCTGCATCCCTCCAGGCCTTCCCAGTGGGAAGGGTCTCCTCCTTCCCCCCACCCTCCCTGACTTCCCTGTCACTTGTGGTCAGCCTGTTCACCCCCTAGGACACTGGTTCTCAACCTTCCTAATGCAACCCTACTTGTATGTAGGCGTATCTGCATGTGGGCAGACCCCCTGGAGATGGATGGAGGAGCGGTGTCTCAGTTCCTAAGACCATTGGAAATGCGTGTTTTCCAATGGTCTTAGGCAACCCCTGTGATGGTCCCGACCCACAGGTTGAGAGCTGCTGCCCTAGGAAGTGTAAAGCGTCTGAACCCAGGGACGTAGTTTTTGTATCCCAGCACTGGGCAAAGCTCCTGACATCCAGCAGGCGTCTAATAAGGGCTTGCTGACTTGAGCTGGACATGCAGCTTCCTATTTCCTTTCCCCAGACCCACGGCTGTTTTCTTATCACCAAAGTCCATCAGACCTGGAAAGTCCCTGTGAGACCTCGGGTTTCACCTCTTCCTTCAGGAAAGGGGAAGGCCTTACTCAGGGTCCTGGACCCTGTCTGTGTCTGCTGTAGAGATGAGGTTCCCTTCCAGTTTTTTTGGGGGGGGAAGGGGAAAGGTCGGTGCTTTCTGCACCACGGCACGGCGGCTTCCCGGCATCCCGGTGCTTTGTGCAGCGTCCCTAGGGAAAAAAAAACCTCCCAGATCGGGCAGGAGATGAGGAGATGACTCCCGGGCAGGGGGGCAGGTCCCCACCCGGATGTGGCCGCAGATCCCACTGGAGGGACCTTGGAGCCGGCTTCTTAACCAGAACCACTGGCTTGGAATTTCAAAAGACCATATTTCGTTGACTATATTTGAATATAAGTGGCTTTTTTCTCATCCTTCGAGTTTTACTTCATGCGTGGACACAGGGATCCAAGGCACAGAAGAGGTGGAGCTCGGAGGAACTTTAAACGGTCAACTCCAGGAATAAGCATGAATTAAGCACCTACTGGGTGCCGGGAACTGTGCACTTTACAAATAGCACCTATCTGATCTCACAACCACCCCGGGAGGCAAACGCTATTAACATTCCCATTCTAGAGAGGAGGAAACTGAGGCAAACTGCGTGAGTAACTAGTCCTGCGCCCCCACACTGGCGTCCGGGGCGCTCTCGGAGCGTTCGGGAGCGGTGAGGCCTCCTCTGCTTAGTACCCTCATTTCGCATTTGGAAAAACTGAAGCCCAGAGAAGGCAGGCCGCGCAGGCCTGCTCCGGGTTCAAATCCTGCCCGTGCGCCTGCTCCCGGGGAGCCTTCGGACGGTCCCTGCCCCGGGTTCCCAGGATCTCAGTTTCCCCCTCCGGGGGGCGGGGCCCCTTCCGCGCTCACCGGGCCTCGCACACTCGCCTCCGCACCGCGCTGCCGTCCCCGCCCGGCTCCGGGGCTTCGGGGACCACGGGCGCCCTGGCCGGCCTTGGGCGCCGCCCCCTGCACTTCGGCACGGTCCTCCACTCGCCTGCTGCGGCAGCCGCCATGGCGCCGAGACTGACGTCATCACCGCAAGCCGACGCCGGCTCCGTCGCCCGGCGCTCCCGGCGTACCCCGCGACCGAGCTGGGGAGGGGCCCGGGAGGGGGACGTGAGGGGGCGGGGCGGGTCCCGCGCGTGACCGGGAGGGCTGCCACTCGCGCCGCGCTCAGGTAGCCGGGCAGGGGACGGGAGGAGGGAGGCTGGTGGGCTGGGGAGGAGGACCCCTCCGCAGTCCCCTGCCCCCTGAGTGCACGTTCCTCGGCCTCTCGAGGTCGGGGGTAGGGGCCGCGGCGGGACGTCCGGACCCCCTCCCTCGGGCCGGCTGCGCACGCGCAGACCAGGGAGGCCGCGAGCCGGGAGGGAATCCGGAGCCGGCGCCGCTGCTCACGTGGCCGCCGAGGTCTGGGGGAAACAGGCCCAGAGGCGTCCAGCGGCCTGCAAGTGAGCTACGGGGCCGGGGTTTGGGTGTCTAGGGGGGAAGGAGCCTCAGTGCCCCTTAGTCAACCAGCGTGTATGAAGTTCCTACTGTGTGCAAAGACAAGTCAAGCATTTATTAAACTCCTGGGGGTACAGACACATTTATTAAGTGCTGAGAGCTGCAAGCATTTTTTAAGCTCCTTCAAGGTACCAGGCTCCGTGCTGCGCGCTGGAGATACAAATAAGTCAGTGAGCCTACTGTGGGCCAAGCTCTGGGGCTCCAGAGAAAGGTAGAAGACGGGGAGGGGGAGGGGCAGGAGCAGACAGCCGAGCAGCCACCCGCTGCATAAACGGGAGGGGCTGGGATGGAGAGGGGGTTGGAAGAGCCCCGAGCCCCCAGAACGTCTGAGAGAAGGACCCTAGGCTGCCAGGGGTGAGCACGGAACGTCGGGCTGGTGGGAGCTGAAATCCCCTCTTTTACAGAGGGGAAAACTGAGGCCCGGAGCTCACCCACCAGATCAGTGTCCGGCAGACCGGGTCTCCCCTCCCCACAGTTTTCCCTGGCTCGTTAAAGTTCTACAAGCATTGCCTCCTCCCTGTGCCCCTGGCGCTGCTGCTGATGGGCACAGACGTGGAAAGGACCAATCGTCTGTCTATCTATCCATCCTTCTGTCTGTCTGTGTCTTGTCTGAATATCTGTTTATCTATGTCTGTCTGTCTATCCATCCTTCTGTCTATCTATCCATCTTTATATATGGGTATATGTACTCCAGTTGTCTGCCTTTCATCAGAATTACTTAAGCCCCGGGGCGGATGTTCCCTGCACACTTTGACCTGCCTCTGGGGAAAGCACACAGCATCCTCCCTGGTGGGCTCCCAGTTCTTAGAGGGCAGATGCTCCAGACACACGTTGTATCCCCTCTAGTCTCGGTGCCCACCGGCTCCCTGATAGTTGTCAGCTGAGTATCATGATTCAAAAGCCTGACTGGCCAATTCTGGTTTTGTTGTGTCAGAACCTGCCCACTTATGGGGAATTCACATCCTTTTCCTTTATTTCACTTTCAGGTTACCAGGGGGATGGTTCCTTAATTTCTGTTTTGTTAACACCATGCGTGGCCAGCTGAATGTTCCCAGAGAAGTTTGCCACCCCTATTATCTCCAGTGAGGAGGAGGAGAGAAAAACCTGGGTTCAGATTTTGCTCCCTGACTTACACACTGTGACCTTTGAGTCATCTGCACCTTGGTTTTCTCATGGATAAAGTAGGGATACTTCTCTTCCAAGGGAAGGTGAGATAAAAAATTATGTAAGTCTAGGATAATAGTACATATGTATATGTACTTAATTATTTCAGGACTTTCTGTGATGATCTGTCACTCATTGACTTAATTCTTTTCTTAATCATAGTGTTTAAACCTCAAAAAAAAAACCTCTGGAAATATTTGCATCTGCTGATGCCTCTTAGGTCACATGATGGGAATGTGGACTTTGAAATAATTTATTCATTATATTCATTCTAGAGCTAAGATACTAGTTTGAACTGGAAGTCCCAGGCTGAAAATAGAAGTATCTGGCCACCTTTGAACTGGAGGAGAGAGGATGCACCCCTCCAACAGGACTTGGCTAGGGCAAAGTGCCTTGGAGATTTCTTAGCATAACTGGGAAGATGTGTTTCAGGGTCCTGTAGAGGCTGTCTGGTCTGCTTGGATTTCTTGGCAGAAGCTTTGTTTTGTTGAATATCTCTTTTCTGTGATAAGGAAATTTAAAGCTGTTACCTCCTCTGCTTAAGACGTTCAAGAGACCCCTAGGCCTGTGAAGAAGGAAAGCATCTGGCACCTTTACTCAAGTTCAGCGAGTGCCCATTGTAAACACCTAAAATAAAGACTTCCAGACCTCTTCCCGTTGGATTGGTGAAATCAAGGGAGGGAAAATCTGCCATTGCTGCTGGAGAGATGGCTGAACACTTTTTAGTGGAGAGGAAAACTCATATGAGGACCATGAGGCAGATTTAAGGCAACCTGAGATAAATGGCCACCTCTGTGTTGGAAGGAGCCAAGGCAGTCTCTTGGTGAGTAGCACTTCGGTGAAGTCTGCTGTGGGACAGCCCTGCGGCATATTTATTTATTTTGTGTTAGTATTATTTTTATGCTTATTTGTTTTTTAAAAGGCATTTTGTGAAGGTGCTGATTCCGTAATGGAGCTTCAGTTCAACAGTATTAAACCTTGCATGTAGTAGGCACTTTACGGTTTCTAAAGTTCTTCCATAAAATCATAGAATCTCAGTGTTGAAGGGACCCAGGGAGGCCTTCTAGTCTGAGCCATCCCTGAACAGAATCACTGGCATGTGCTCATTCACTGCTTGAAGACTTCCAGAAAGGGAAACCCACTCCCTGCCCTTTGGGGCATCCTCTTCCACTTTGGGATGGCTCTGATCATCAGGAGGTCTTTCCTTAGGTCAGGCCTCAACTTCCCTCTGCTCAGCATCTGCCCTTGGCCCTTGGTTCTGCCCTCGGGGGCCCATTAAGGACAGAGCTGACCCCTTTTCCAGCTGGTGGGCTGTTGGTTATTTGAAGACAGTTACAGCATCCCTTTTAAGTCACACCCCTCGCCATTCTCATTGCCCTCCTGTGGACACTCCCCAGATTATCGGCCTCCTTCCTAAACCGTGGCATCCAACACCAAACCCAGGCTCTAAAGACATCTTCTTCCTGGCCTTTCTGTCTATGTTGATGCACCCCAAGGGCCTGTTGCTTTTGGCTGTCATCTCCGACTGTTGATGCAGATTGAGCCTTCAGTCCACTCAGACCACTTGATCTTTTATTAGATGAACTGCTGTCTAACCCTGCCTCCGCCAGCTCCCATCCTTTAAGTCAGTGGTTCTCAACCTGTGGGTCACAACCCCTTTGGGGGTCGAATGCGTTTCACCGGGGTCGCCTAAGACCATTGGAAAACCCATTTCCGATGGTCTTAGGAATAGAGATGCCCGAGACACCACACCACTCCTCTGTCCCTGTCCAGGCAGGTCCGCCTACATGCTGGTATTAAAGGGTTAGGAAGGTTGAGAACCACTGCCTTAAGTCATTTGTTCCTCTCCATAGCCCTGTCAGATCATATTGTAGCTGTTTAACCGACGAGGAGACAGTCTTAGGTGAAACGCCGTGCCCGGCGTCGCCTTCCTGCTGAGTGCAGCATTAAACGCCAGCCCAACCTCGGGTTCCAGCCAGGGCTCTTTTCCTTACACACTTTGGGCCACTGCGTGAGCCGCTTCCCAGGCAACCTGTTGAACGTGGAAGTGGGCCCTGCAGATTTCCAGGGAGCATGTCAGCCGTTAGTAGACGGCCTTAAGGGCCAGGCGGGGGACTTAACTCCCTCAGCCTCGCGGGCTTTTGTGGGGCTTGGACTGTTCTTTTGGAAGTGTTTGGGCGGAGTGTGAGTGTTACCTGTTGTTATTTGTAATTAAGTGATTTCCATCATTGTGGATGGATGCCCGATGTTTGGGGTGTGCTGAGTTTTCCTATTCACAGAGGTTTGACCAGGATGCCTCTTAAAGAACCTTAACAGCCTTCTGCCTGAAACGGAGTTCCCTGATTCATTCCAAGATGTTTTGACTTAAAACAATCCAATTCAGTAATCAGGATTAATTCATCAAAGTTTAAATGCCTGCTTGAAGTCAGGAAGACCTGAGTTCGAAACATGCCTCACATCCTTAGCTAGCTGTATGACCCTGGGCAAGTCACTTACATGCCATCTGTCTCAATTTCCTCATCTGTAAAGTGAAGATAATACAGTACCTATGTCCCAGGGTTGTTGTGAGGATCAAATGAGCTAATATTTGTAAAGTGGTCTGCAAACTTTAAAGCACTCCAGAAATGCCAGCTATTATCCTCGTTACTGCTGCTATGGGCAAGGAATCGTGCTCCAGTCTGGAAACAGAGAGATGGAAAAGGAAACAGTTCCTGTCCTCAGATAGCTTATAGTCCGCTGGGGAAAGAGGTGGTGGTGGCCTTTGGCCCATGTTGTTCTCATAATAACACTGAGAAGTATTGCCATTCCCAGTTTAGGAATGAATGAAAAACATAGGACTCAGAGAATTCTCCTGTTGGACAGACTGCGTGTGACAGGAAGATGGGGCAGAAGCAGGGCTGGAGAGAGCCCCGTGTTAGCCCCGGGCCGGCCTCTGGCTGGCTCCACGGGGCTCCTTGCGGAGCCTCAGGAGCCTCCCAGGTCAGTCGGGCCGTCTCTGTGACATTGGCTGAGCCGCCAGGCCCATCGGGTCCTCAGCTCCCTGAGCAGTGGAGGTCAGAGCTTTTGGTAAAATGCAGACCATGAGGAAGGGGAGGTCTGTGGCCCCTACAATTCTGCCTGTGGCAGCAGCCCTGAGGGCCTCCCCATGCCCAGAGGATGTGAAGGTGTAAGAAGAACTGTTCCTCTGAGCAGCCCTGAGGCAGGCCATGCTTATGATCTTTATTTGTACCGAGGAGGGAGCCTGAAGTGACTTTCTTGTGGTTATGCGCCAAGTCATTTTCAGAGGGGGAATTTTAAAGAAGTCTGGATGTGGGGTGAGATAATCTGGGTCCACATCCTGCCTCTTGTCACTTCCTCCGTGTGTGACCCTCATCGCTCTGGGCCCCAGCCTCCACATCTGCAAAAGGAGGGCACGGGGCTAGGGGACTCTGAAGGCCCTTCCAGCTGCAGATCCATGAGTCTGGGATGCCAGGGCTCTCCTGACTCTCTTTACTGCCCTTTGCACTTTCCCAACTTCCACTGTGCTGACATCGTCGGCTGCCCCCAACTTCCTCTTAATGCTACAGGAACTTAGTTATCAAAGGAAAAGTGGTGAGTAGTGTGGTTGAAAAGCGAAGGCTCATTGTTTAAATACAGCTTGTCTTCATGGGCATTTTGTTTCTCCTTTCTATTGCCCTCATTCTTTTCTGGATGGATGGTGCCGAATGCAGAGAGGTGTATTTCTAGGTTGGCACTCCTGCACCTGGGCAGTGGTTCTCTCCATTTGTAGTTCAGAGAGTCCGGAAGGATTCACTGACGTTGAACCATGAGCCTTTCAGGGACTAGATGGAGGTGGGAAGCTAGGTTAAAAATGGTGGCATCACGGGATGCTAAGAAGAAGCATGCTGTTACCCTGCCTCTCTGTCTCTCCAGGTGGAATTATTTTTTTCTTTATGATGGCTCAAAGGTAAAGGAAGAAGGAGACCCAACAAGAGCTGGCATTTGCTATTTCTATCCTCCTCAGGTAAGCCATGCGGTTCTGTGCTCAGTGTCCAGCACCTACTGCTCCCACGTGGCAGTTTTTAAGAATTGGGGACCTCACTTATATGTGTGATCTGGGAATGAGGTTTTGTTTTATTGGGAACATGCATGGGTGTGTTCCCAGAGGTCTCTGAGGTGCCTCCCATGTGCCTAGTACCATGCTGTGTCCTGGGGAGGACACATTGTTCAGAAGAAACCCAATCCCTGTCCACATATCCCCAGTTCTTAGTCATCAGGTCGCTGGTTCTGGTCTTGGCATCTCTGGGGTTTTTTGCTTATCTGCAGCCATCACTGCTTCTCCTTACTACCTGAGCAGAGTAGATATTAATGTCTGCCAGTGTGATGAATGTGACTTGGACAATGGCTTCCTCTTCGTCCTGGGAGTAAATCCCTCCATTTGTGCCACTCTGACCCATCCCTCATTAGCCGTGAGAGGCAAGGGCGTTTGTGCCCATGCCTATGCTTGGTGCCAGACACACATTTGGTGCTGTATAAATACTTCATCCCTTTCCCCTTTCTTGGCACAGAATGGTCTGTGCCAGCATCCACTCCCCCAGTCAGTGTTCTCTATCGTTTATCTGTCCATGCAGCGAGTGTCCCTTCTGTGTCCAGGCAGAGGTGGAGGATTTCAGCCTCCTCTCTGGCATCCACTCCTTTCTCATAGACCGCACTTGACCAGCAGGAGTTCCTTTGTGGACAGATTGCCGGAGTTGTCCGCTGTATTTTTGAGATTTCTGGGTCTCCTCCGAGTCTTGTTCGTCTGAGGAAATTGAAATTTGCCACAAAGGTCGATGGAGATTACCTTTGGGTAAGTTAAAAATCAATGTTGATTTTGGGAGATATGAATAGGCAGTGGATTTCATTGGAGTAGGGAGCCTCCAGTGAGGAAAGTCCTTCTGCCAATGCAGGTCAGCACCCTTTCTGAATCTGGAGTCTTTGGGAGATGCCCAAAGTCCTCAGAGCTGAAGTGCTGAGGGCCCCACGCCAGGCATTGTCAGAGGCAGGACATGGATTCTGGTTTTTAGTAGAGAGCTATTTAAAAACAGTGATTGTGGTGTGGTTTAGTGACAGAGATGCAGTAACCACATTTAGACAGTGTCACTTTTTTAGTCAGAGGCTAAGAGCCCATGGTGTTATTTGCTGCTGGTGAGTACAGTCACCTTCCGGCCTTCTCTGCAGCTTCTTTCTAACCAGAGGGCATTGGGACTCATTTTGCCCAGTATCTGGGAGCTCCATTTACTCTGACTTACAAATTGAGTTCCCCTTTCATGGTTACCTTGGTTCATCAGGAAGATGGGCTGGGTGAACTAGAAACCATAATGCATTTTAGAGCAGCAGTTCTTAACCTGCAGGTTATGTTCAGTTTGTAACAATCAAAATACGTCCTGCATATCAGATATTTACATTACGATTCATAACAGCAGCAAAATTACAGTTATGAAGTAGCAACGAAAATAATTTTATGGTTGGGGGTCAGCACCACATGAGGAGCTGTATTACAGGGTCGCGGCAGGAGGAAGGTTGAAAACCACTGATTAGGGGCACAGCGCCTTGAGTTTTAGGTTACACGAGAAGATTGAAGCCATTTTCTTTTCCAATAAGCAGTCTATGCATGTGCCTTCTGTGCCCAGTCTGATACATATTCTAGATTCAAAGACTTCTCGAGCTGAAGGGAACCTTGGACAGCAGCGGGTTCACTTGCCTCATGGCAAGGCACAGGCAGCCTCCATGTTACAGCAGTGTGGCTACTTGAAACTCTCTCTGTATTTATTGCATCTCTACCCTGGGACCCACGTGGTGTTCAGCACTCAGAGGCCTCATCTGCAAGAAGCCCATGGTCTAGTTGGGAACTTGAGAGATTCACGTGGAAAAATGAGCAATATTCTAGATATTGTCATAATAAAGGGTTAAATAGAGTATAATTGGATGCCAAACACCCAGTGAATATTTATTAAGCACCTACTGTGTGTTAGGGACATAAAGCCAAGGGACACAAAGAAAGGAAAAAACAGTCCCTGCCCTGACAGAGCTCAGTCTAATGGGATGTATGATGTCTGTTAGTATGATGGGCTTTCAGAAAAGAAAAAGAGAAATGTGCATGGAAATGAGAGGAAAGGCATTTTAACCTGGGAGAGAAGAGGCCTGGGAAGGCCTGTTGAGTGGGTGGTCAGCAGGAGCTGTGATGAGGAGGGACACTGAGGCTGCTGGGCTGGAGATCTGGATGGCCAGTGACACCAGACCCCAGAGCCTTGTAATGCCCCAGTGAGCAGGGCTGGGATGGTAGGTGTAGCTTTGTGGGGTCCCTCTGTGTCTAAAGGTGCTGGGCTGCACAGTAGAGCTCCCCGATGTCAGATGCAAGGAATTCCTGGATCAGCTAATTGGATTCTTTCGTTTTTATAATGGACCCATTTCTGTGGCTTACAAGGTACGTAAATGCTTATTAGTTGGCCCCACTTCATCTCCAGGGCCCCTTTTGGAGGGTGGATGTCACGTTTATAGGACTGTCCTCTTTCTCCTTGTGCTGTTAGCACCTGCCATCCCGCTGAGTAACCGCGTCTTCCTTTAGCACCATGTCTGCCCTTGTTAGCTGTGGTGATCGTCTGATTGTCTCCCCCATCCCTCATCCTTAGGGTTAGACAGCAGGTATTCACATTCAGCTTCTGGCTCCCAGGCCTGTGCAGCTGGAGGTGGCAGCCAGCTTCAGGGCTGTGGGGGGATGCTCCCCTCTGCTCCCCTGGAGTCCTCTGGTTCCACTGCTCTAGAGAGAGTGTGCCACAGAGAACCCTCCTAAGCCTCCCAGAGAGCAGCGTTGGCTGTGAATGAGCCAGCCAAAGGGGCTTTCCTTAGGTCTGCAGGTGTCATGAATTTATCCACAATCATTCCTGTTTTAGACTCGTCCTCAGGAAGAGCTGAACAGGGAGTGGGATGGTTTCATCGACTATATTCTGAAAAACACCAATGAGCTGCACAAAATATTCAATTCCCTTTGGAATTTGGACAAAACTAAGGTAAGCTGACCTTTCCCCTTCCCCCACGTTTATCACACATGTGGAATAATTGCTTCTCTAGCCTATTTTAAAAGTAGAATGTATGTGTATGTATATATGTGCATATACACATGTGGTGTACACGTGCCCCCACATGGCTGTGCTCTTACACTATGCATTATAGAGAAGCAGTGTGGCAAACTGGATGGCATCCTGGTCTGTGAAGCAGGAAGGCTTGGGCTCTGATCTGTCCTTGACACCTGCTCCCTGTCACTGGAGCCTTGGGCAACTCCCTTGGACTCTGCTTTCATAGTATTCTAGATTCAGAGGTGAAAGGACTATGGAGACCATCCTGTTCAACTTTTCCCTTTTAGTAATAGCTGGCATCTGTGTGGTGCTGTACGGTGGTCAGAGCATTTCACAGATGTTACCCCATTGGATCCTCGAAACAGCCCTGCTCTTACTGTCCCCATCTAATAGATGAGGAAACGGAGACAGGCAGAGGGGAAGTGACTTGTCCAGGGTCACAAAGCTACTAAGTACCTCAAGCTGCAGTTGAATCCAGGTCTTTATGACTCCAGATCCAGCTCTGTGCTGAGTCCCTGAGCCGCCTGTTTCCAAGCAGGTTGTGGTCTGTATCAGGGCAGGGGTTCCATGACAGTTTTCCCTAGCAGCGACATCCTAGCCCTTTAGGGTAAAGCTGTAAAAACCTCTCTCCCCTCCCACATGTGCTCGAGGGTGAGTTGCATGGGCTGCATCTGTTTCTTCTATTCCTGTTGCATTAGGGGTGTTGGGTTTGGGGGTCAGGAGGGTCCCTTCCCCTGCCAGCATCATCCACCTTTGTACTACTTAGAGCTGATAAAAGGTGTTTGGGTGCAGTCGAGAAGAGAGAAGGCAGGACTGCAGGGCCAGGTAGGAGAGAAGCTGCAAGGCCCTTGCCTTTGATTAGGAGATAGACTCTTTGCCACAAGAGTGGGTGAGATGTGGGCTGGGCAAGCCTCTGGCCTGGGCTCCCACACTCCTGCTTCTTGGCAGTTTTGATGATGGTGAATGTCATGTCCTTTGGAAAGGCACCCAAGGGAAACAAAGGGGTCTATTTCCTGTTGAAAACTGATACTCCTGTAGGTCACCAGAGGAGAGGATTGATGTTTCTGTGGCTCCTCCTTCTGTTGTTGGCTTCTGTGCTTCTCTAGGTTGAGGTGCCAACCCATGACTTCCAACACTTAGTACTGAGCCTGGCATGTACGTGCTGAACACACACTTTCTGATTGGTTTCATTTGTCGATTTCTAGCTCTGAGGGTGGGTTTACTCAGTGCTTACCTCATAAACCCACCTGCTCTTTTTAAACAAAATGTCCCCATGGGCTTGGAGATGCTTCAGTCTGTGGCTGAGCAAAAGAGGAACCATATGGGGACCAAACCCGGGGTTTTGATTTTGTTTATTTGGTGCTGACAAATTAATGACATTTCTAGGACACTTACTGCAAAGGAAGGTGGTGAGCAGGCCACTTGTCAGGTGTTACAGGAGGGTTCTGATGGGTGTAGCATACTCATCTAAGGGCAGGCAGGGTCATTCCTGGCCGGGTGGGGACCTGGGACTTTCTCTTCCTATGTTGTTGCCTGGAGTCATAAGGGGCAGAATTTAGGAAAGCCAGATAGTGAGTGCAGCTGGAGGGAGGGAGGTAGTGGGAGCAGGGTGGGTGCATCTTTGTTGGTGCCAATTGTACAGGATGCCTTAGGCCCTTTTTATCCCCAGGATTAGCATCAGA
This sequence comes from Pseudochirops cupreus, assembly GCA_028627135.1. NCBI lineage: Eukaryota > Metazoa > Chordata > Mammalia > Diprotodontia > Pseudocheiridae > Pseudochirops > Pseudochirops cupreus. The sequence goes on along the minus strand of CM053580.1, from coordinate 578,259,722 downwards.
AACCACTTCCTTCCACTCCTGCTGAAGGACAGTTCTAGCTGCCTTGGCAGGGAAGCAGAGATGAGAGGCCCCCTTCCAGATGCCCTCGTTTACTCTGTGCTAGGGACAGCATGGAGGTCTGTGTCCTGTCATTCCTTCTAACTCCCAGGCTTGTCCTTACTGCTGGGTTTTGTGATATCAGCACTTTTGAGGATGGAAAGATAGGCCAGGCCAAGGTGTTGACTTGATCTCACCATGGAGCACTCTCAGCTTTCTAGAGTTAGGCTTAGGACTTGTTCATGCCCTGTCGAAAACACTTTTCCCTCCTGCACCTGGCCCTTGTTAAGCTGTTGTCTGCCTTTTTTCCACAGGTGGAGCCCCTCCTCTTACTAAAAGCTGCTCTCATTCTGCAAACCTGCCAGCGATACCCCCACATTCTGGCTGGCTGCATTCTCTATCAGGGACTGTGAGTAACTTAGCACTCTGTCTTTATTGCAGTAGTCATGCTTTAGAGCTCGGGCTGGCACTGACCACTTTGTCCATATCTCCCTCCTGGCTGTGCTCTTGTTGTGAGGGGCAAGCCAAGTTCCTGGTACTCTGGGTGCTAGCATGTGTTGCAAACAGAAGATGCCCCAGCTTGGATTTGGGGGATATGTGGATCTGGTTCAGTAAAGCCAGAAGGGATTAGGGGAAGGGAGGGCTGGGATTTTTCACTGTTCAGTGGAGAGAGATGAATTTATTTTTTAATGATAATTTTTTTTTTGCTTTTTGGAGGGGAGAAGGCAGCGCAATTTGGGGTTAAGTGACTTTTTCCAAGGTCACATGGCTAGTAAGTGTTAAGTGTCTGAGGCCAGATTTGAACTCAGGTCCTCCTGACCCCAGGTCTGGTGCTCTATTCACTGTGCCACCTAGCCGCCCCGATAATTTTGTTTCAATCAGTAAAAGTCTTTTTTCCTTCCTATTTCACCTCACCCTACTCCCCTCTCACCATTGAGAATGAAAGAAAAACAAAAATCTCTTGCAAACACGTAACGTTCAGCCTAACAAATGTCTGCATTGGCTACGTCCAAAAAATGTCTTATTCTGCCCCCTTGAGTCCTTCCTTTCTCTGTCTGGAGGCAGGCGGCGTGTTCCATCATTAGTCTTCGGAGATCGCTGGGGGTCGCTCTGGTGATGAGAGTTCCTTGTTCTTTCAGAGTGGTTTGTCTTTACCACATTGTGGTCATTGTATAAATTGTCCTCCTCATTCTTCTCACTTCACTCCGCATCAGTTCATATAAATCTTCTCAGATTTCTCTGAAACATCCCCTTACATCATTTCTTACAGCACAATGGTGTTTCATAACATTTCTAAACCGTAGCTTGTTCAGCCCTTCTCCAATTTTTAGGCATCCTCCAGACTTTATTTATGGAAGTCCTGTTTCATTAATGGTGCTTCTTTTACCCTTGTAGCATTAGACTCAGTTTTTTTGGATAAGTTATTCTTGGCTATAAGCCCATACATAGCCTTTGCCTTCCGGAATATCGTTTCTCAAACTCCGTTCCTTTGCAGCGTTAGTATAGTTAGTTAGATCATGTGCAAGCCTGACTGTGGTTTCTGATGCTAACACTGGTCCTTGAATTCTTTCTTTCTGACTACGTGAAGTATTTTTCTTTAACCTGAAAGCTTTGGATTTGGGCTATAATCTTCCCAAGAGTTTTCATTTTAGGATTTCTTCCATAAGGTGACCAGTGGATTCTTTCTGTTTCCACTTTGGCCGCTGGGTCTAATGAGATCTGGGCAGTTTTCTTTGAAGATTTCCTGAAATAGGATGTCCGGGCTCTTTTTGGCCACAGCATTCAGGTAGTCCAGCGATTCTTAAATGTTCTGCTCACTCTGTTTCCAGATCAGTCATTTTTGTCGCGAGATACCACACATTCCCTTGCTTTATCAGTCTTTTCACTGTTTTAATCATTTTATGGCCGTATGAGGTCACCGGCTTCTGTTTGGTCCATTCTGATTCTCAGATTACGGTTTTGCGCCTTTTGTGCCCCGCTGTTAATTCCCCTTCCAACTCTTTCTTCCGCGGCTCCAACTTATTTTCCAAATGCTTCCTCTAGAGGTCTCATTTCCTTAATTAAACCATGTTTTAAATGCTTGCTTCACCTTTTCTGGGAGTTCTAGTTGAATTTATGCCCAAGCTGTGTTTTTGTTTGATGCTTTGCTTTTGACATTTCGGAGTTATTCTTTCCTTCTATGTTTGTGTCTGATGTCCCTGTCACCATAAGAGTTTTCAGCGGTGGGAGGATTCTCTTTTTGTTTTCTTACTCTTCCAAGCTACTTCCTATTTTTAGATTTGTTGTTAGGACTCATCTTTGCCACACTTCTGGAAGAAAGGTCTAGGCTGGTTCTTTTGCTGCTTTCTTGGGAGTATTGAGTCTTGCGTTATTCAGGATCTCCAGGGCAGCTTACTCTGGAGACCTGCAAGCTTTCACTGTTCCCGGAGTGGTCTGATTCAAGACAGAGTCTGATTGCTGCCCCCTGCTCTGAGCTCTGCAAGTTCCAGACCTGGATCTGGGTCTGAACAACAGTAGACCGCTGCTAGACACAGCGCCCATCTGCCATCTGGGAAGTACTGCTGGTTCAGAGTAACAGAACTGTGGGCTTTCCTTGGACCTGGACTTCCTGCCCTGGGTATTCCTCTGCAAGCTTCAGGTTTAACTAAAACTAGAACTGAAACCCTTTTCTCTGCCCCTGGGGCCAGAGACACATCACTGTTGTATGCTTCTGTATTGCTCCCCCACACGCTCGGGTTTGCTGCCACTCCTTAGCTGGCACACCCACTGTGGACCCAGGTCCCCTCTTCAGTCTGTTCTGGACTTCTTATCTAGAATTGGGCAGTGGGTAACAAAGCCACAATTGGCACCCGGTCCCACACTCTGCATGGGGTACCTGGCATGGGTATGGGGCCTCTTCTTGCTTAGGAGCATAGCCTGTCTCTGGATGCTAAACTGTTCAGTATGGCAGGCTGCTGGCTAAATCCCCGTCCTGGTGTCTACACACCTCCCTCCTGATGCTGGTCCAGGTTGGACAAGTGACTCACTGTCATTTTGTCTTGGATTTTCCCACCTGGATTCCGTCTGTTAAATCTCCTGGGTCTCTTTGGAAGAGTTTTAGTGGGGGGAGGGAACTTGCTGAACTGCTTCCTCCTGCTCCACCATCTTGGTTCTGAAGATAGATGAGTTTGAAAGGCCATTTTCTTATTAGGCGCATCTCAGCCCTAACTCCCAGCATTTATCTCAGAGCTTCCTCTGTACCCCATTTAACTCTAGACATTAAGCATTTAGTATTTGCACATGGTGCTGGGTGCTAGGACTACAATGCCATTGTTCTCTCAAGGAGTGTACGTTCTTCTGGAAGTGTGACAGGAGCACAGACAAGGAGATAGGAACAGAGAACCTGGAGTGATCAGAAAGGCTTCCTGTAGAAGCCACCCCAGGCATCACACCAGAGCCCTGAAGGGAACGAAGGCCTGAAAGAAGTGGAACTGAGAACGGTTCAGATACAGCTTGTGTAAAAGCAGGAGCTTGGTAAGGGCGGTGCCTGGTTTGGGGAGCAGGTGCTAGAATAGTTTCACTGGACAAGGGAAGTGGTAGGAGATAAGCATGGAAGGGGCAGTTGGAGCATAAATGTCAGGCTGAGGAGTCTGCTGTGGTCAGATGGATGCTTTTGGCCAGGGATGGTGATACTGTGCTCTCCAGGCCCAGTGGCCCTTTGAATCCAAACATAAATTAAGGGGTTTCCCACCCCTGCTTTAGGCTGATGATAGTGAATGAGGAGACTGGTTGTGTGAATGGAGAGGAGGCTGATGTGAGAGGTAGGGGGATAGAATTGGTAGAATTGATGAAAGAGTCTTGACAACTGATTGAATAAAAGGGGAAGTGGGGCTAGGGAGAACAAAGGTAATTAAGAGGATGGAAATTGGGACTGTCAGGAAGGCTAGGCATGAGGGTGGGGAGCAGGGGGAGAAGATAAGGAGTTTGGTTTTGGACATGTTGAGTTTGAGATGCTGATGGGTTCCGGGAGAAGAAGAGGATGGTAAAGGACTGAAATTCCAGAGAGAGGAGAGATTAGGATGACATAGATTGTTTGCTTTCTTGATTTGGGAGTTGAAAACCCATTAGAGCACCTGGGATCACCAAGGGAGAGAGACCAGAGAGAGACAAGGATCCAGAGCAGAACTTTGGGAGAATCGGATGATTGTTTAGCGAAGAAGAAGAAATCAGATTGGGGGGAGAACTAGGCCACAAACCGAAGGGACAGATGATTGGCTGCATTGGAACCTACCGGGGTCCAGTAGAATGAAAAGTGTTGGATTTAGTAGTTAACAGATTATCAGTAACCTTGGATGGAGTCATTTCAGTTGAGTGTTGGCGTCAGAAGCCAACTGCAACAGGTTGAGGAATGTGTGAGTGAGAAAATGGAGATCATTGGTCCGGGACTTCTTAAACTTTTTCTACTCATGACCCCTTCAGTACTTCTTAAACTGTGGGTCGTAACCCCAGTTTAAGAAGCGCTGGTAGACAGTATTTTCTATTTTTCTATGAAAGGGGAAAAGATATGGACTGATCACATGGAGGGATGACAGTGATGAGTTCTTGAAGGATCAGGTACGCCTCGTTGTGCTTGGAGATAGTAAGGAGACAACCATTTGAAATGGAGAGAAGGAAAATGAGAGAGGAGGGGATCATCAAAGGGCAGTCTGTGTAGACTGCAGGCATTGATGGGAGGGAGTGGAACAAGGGCCCAAGGAGAAGTCGAGGCCTGGCTAGGAAGAAGGGCCTTTTCTTCCTCAGAGACCTGAAGTGAAAGAGGTGAGAATGGGGAAGGTGTAGAAAGAGTATGCGTTGTAGAATTGGGACAAAGAAGGGGGTATACAGTGAGTGGCTCCAGTTTCCTCCTTAAGTAGGATTGAGTCCTCTCCTCAAAGTAGGGGAGAGGGTGGTATGAAAAGTTTGAGGAAAGCAGAAAATGGAACAGTTATTGTAGGTAACGGGATAGGAAAGAAACACCAGGATGTCTGTGCAGCCAGGTGGCTGCCGTTTCCACTGGAGCATGTCCATTTGTAGGGACGCAGTCATCATAGTTGTGTGGCTTTCCCTAGTCTCTGTCTGCCATTTCAGCCACTGCTTACTTCATGAGTTCAAGACTAGAGAGATGTGCGTAGGCAGCAGTTCATCTGAAACGGGATTTTAGTGGATGGCCAACTCACTATGAGACAGTGGTGACCTGGCAGCCAAGGAAGCTAATGCTCTTTTTGGCTGCATGTAGAGAAGCAGGATCTGGGCCAAGAAGGTCACAGGCCTGCTCTCTTCTGCCTTGGTCCAACTACATCTGTTCAGTACTGAGCAGCACGTTTTGGGAAGAACACTGACAAGCTGAACATTATCCAGGAGAGGGTACCAGAATGGAGAAGAGAGATCACACATAGGAGGATCACTTATAGGAATATAGTATTTGACATAGAGCCACCCTATAGAAGAGAATCTTGTTCTTTTTGGTCCTGAGGGCCTGATCAGGAGTCTGAAGGTCCAGAGAGGCAACCTGAGACTCTGTGAAAAGAAAAACTTACTAACAGCTTGAACTCTCTCAAGGAGTTAGTTCATAGCAGGGGTTCCCAAACTTATTTTGCCTACTGCTGCCCTTTCAAAAACAAAATTACTCAGCACCCCCACTGGAAATTTGCTTTCTTAAATCCTTCAACAGTTTTAAAAAATTTGCATCATTTCAAAAAAATATAAAATATTTTTTAAAAGGGGGTTTAAATTTAATAATTCATTGTACATTTATGGGGTTTTTTTCCTGCATTGAAATTTTGATGATGCAATATTGTCATGTAACCGATAGTATCATATTGTAGATACATCATTCATTGCACACACATATTCCTCCTGATGCATGCTGGATTTCCTGACAATGCACAACACACTAGCCTGCCAGCACTTGCTTGTTAAGACCTGCCCACGGACTTGATGACTGATTAGTTATAACTTGCATCGTGTGTGTTTATTTGGAAGACAATGTAGTCACTACAACTTTAACTTTGTTAAATGTGTAACTTTAGGTCCCCAAAATGGGTTCCTGGGATGGAAGATTTTGATAAGGACTAAGAGTAGGTTGAACATGTGGGAAAGGGAGAAGGTTGGAAGGATGGGAATTTGTGAACCCAAAGTAGAATTCCAAGGTTGTAAATTTTGGAGGAGGTATATTTCTGAGAGATTCTGCATTGCTGTCAGTGTGTGTCCAGGGTGGAATGGAAAAAGAAAGTAATTGGATTTACAAAGGTTGAGGAACTGAGGGATCAGGTTGCTGGTGAGATGGGCAGGGGGAGAGTGGCAAAAATCAAGCTTTCAGAAAAAGGCAGGAAAATCATATAGAGGATGGTAGTTGAGAGCAGCAAGAATAGGGAGAGGGTGTCTAAAAGGGATTCAGTGGACCTTGCCAGGGGCAAGATCACTGAGGTGTGGGGGGGGGGAGGCTGTGGAAGGGGCAAATAGAGGAAGAAGAAGTGAAAGCAGGGTCAGATTGGATATTCTTGGGCTCAAAGATAAGTGCAGACGGTGACTGCAGCCATGAAATTAAAAGATGCCTGCTCCTTGGAAGGAAAGCTATGGCAAATCTGGACAGCACACTAAAAAGCAGAGGCATCCCCTTGCCGAGAAAAGTCTGTCTAGTCAAGGCTATGGTTTTTCAATAGCAATGTATGGCTATGAGGGTCAGGCTGTAAGGACAGCTGAGCGCCACAGAATCAAGGCTTTTGAACTGTGGTGCTGGAGAAGGCTTTGGGCAACAAAGAGGTCAAATCAACTAATACTTAAAAACATTAGTTTAGGTTATTCACTGGAAGGTCAGATGCTGAAACTGAAATACTTTGGCCACGTAATGAGAAGATGAGACTCATTGGAAAAGACCCTGGTGTTGGGAAAGATTGATGGTGAAAGGAGGGGACAGCCAAGGAGAAGATGGAGGAATAGGGTGATGAAAACCACCGATGTGAACACAAGCACAGACTTCAGAAGATAGTGAAGGATAGAAGGGCCTGTCATGCTTGGTCCATGGGCTCACGGGTCACGCCTACACAACTGAACAGCAGCGGATTGTAGGAAAGTTTGTAGATAAGAGGGAAAGGATTCCCAAAAGCAGAGTAGAATGGCCTGTGTGATGGGTAGACTGGGTGGGAGTGGAACTGGAGCAGCCTATTGGTGATTGGTAGGATTGTAGGATTTTTGGGGAGGAGGTAGTAGGTATGTACATTTTATGCTTTAGACAGTGAGCCTGGGCAGCTGGGATGGAGGAGCTCCTATAGCAAGAGACGTGCTACTATGATATGTCCCTTTGGCATAACTAAACTTACTGAGTTCATCCTCCCTCTAGTTGGAGAAAGGATTTTGGAATGTGCCATCTTGGAGACGGGGCTGTGCCTCAAGCCTCTCAGTTTCTAAGTATTAGGTGGAGAGTTCCGCTGTCCATTCTTGCCACTGTCCTGGTTGGGAGGGATTGTAAGTGACCCTGCATATGCTGTTGAACTCATTGCAGCCTTGGTAGTTAACTCATTATTGTCTCTGTGTGTTGCACCTCCTAGGATTGTTAGTACACAGCTGCCACCTTCTCTCACTGCCAAGGTCCTTCTCCATCGAACATCATCTCCTAACAAGGTACAGTAAGGCCTTGTGTTTGGGCCGTCTGGGCCTTCTCTTTTCATCTTGAACCTGGCAATTGCTCAGGTAACTAATGCTTAATGATATGTTTACCCACAAGCCACAGTTGGATAATCAGCTTGATTCACTTGAGTTGGAGGGGACGCTAAAGGTTGTTCTTTGTGACATCTCACACTGCGTAGGCACCCACTCCTGCCCTATTCCTACACCCTGTGTTTTTCAGGATTAAAGTCAGTAGGGCAGCTGAAAGGCAGTCTTATTAACTCACAGTTCTGTAGGACTAGAAAGTTTATAAAATGTGCCAATAACCTGGCACCTTGATTTTGCAGATGAAATGTCTGAGGCTCCAATGAGCAAAGTCATTTGCTTGAGAGCACTCCCCAGCTGGTAATTGTTAGAGCTGGAATTTGAGCTGAATTTTATTGACTCTTCAGTTGAGTGATTTCTCCATGTCACCAAACTGTGGTGGCCTTGGTTGTTAGTTCTTCACATCAAGCAGGACTTAGGAGTTTGATTTCCTGTGAGGATTGTTGTTTGTCTGTTCTTGAAGAGGACCACAACATCAGGGAGGTGAAGCCATGACTTGCCAGTGAATTGCGTTTGAGTGAGGCAGGGCTGTGCAAGGTCATCAGCCTCAGTCTCTCCTCCAAAGCCATCTGGGCCCAGTGGACAGCTCTAAATCAGGATGACTAGAGGTGGCTCTCTCCCTCAAGGGTGCCCTTCTGTAAAGGAAGAGTTAATCTTTAATAGAAGACCCTGTGCAGTTTGGAGAAAGATCTGGATTGTGTTCACACTGTTTTGGGGTTTGGGTTGTTTGCACTGGGAGAGGATGAAGAAGCTGAAGGGCAAGTTCTGAAGACAAGAGCTCAGTTTACCTGTATTTCTTTTTCCTCTTGTTCTAACTTTCATCATGAAAATTAGCATGTAGGTAGCACCATGATGTGTAATAGCCAGACACTCAAAATAACTCAGCTGTCCAGCAATGGCAGCATGCCTGAGCATTTGTGGTGTGTGAATGGGGTGGCAGCTTATGGAATCATGAGAAACAACAAATAAAGAGATAATCCAGGAAACCTCGAGGGGCTGGGCAAGAGGAAGAAACCAAGTCAGTCTGTCAGCCACCCTGCCCATAACTTGTAAGGAATAACATAGTTTGAAATACACGTGCACACACTCACACACACACATTCACACTCACACACTTATACACACATACACATACATACTCTCAGACATACACAGACATACACGCATACACATAACACATGCATACATGTCTACACAAGCATACACATACATATACACACATACACAGTCATACATACAGACACACATACACATACATACACACAGACATACATACACACACACACACATAGACATCATAGACATACACATATATACACACACACACTCTCTGTCTCTCTGTCTCTCTGTCTCTGTCTGTCTCTGTCTCTCACATATGTAAGAAGTACCCAGAAAAGAGTGTGGAAGCAAGTGGGATGTTTTTATTAACTCCCTTGTTAGAGTTAATATGCACAAAGGTAAATAGTGGGTTTTGTGAAAAGAAGCCACATGTGAGACAGTCTCACTCTTTACAAGTGTCGTGGGGGGCAGTGGGGCATAGTGGGGCACCTGAGCTTCCTCCATTGGCTTGGTTGCCATGTGGCTTTGTTTGGGTCTCTGTGGGCCTCTGTGGGTCTCTGTTCCTACCTAGCCAATGACAGGAGTAGGCTGAATGATTTCCAGGGTTCCTTTTAGCTCTGGCATTCTTTGGGTATTTTTGTCCCAGTAAAGGGCATTTACTAGAGAGAACTGTTGTTAGGGTAGATCGTTGGTTGTTCAGATGAGGAAGCTCTGGCAGCCTGGACCCCCATAAGGGCTTCTTTGCCATAATGCTCATTTGTGCCAGGCCTGGGGCCTGTGTCCAACAGTAGAGTTTCTAGGTGAGGGGTTTTCATGGCGTAACAGAGAACATCGAGTTCTGATAGCAGCCTGGAGTGTCTGGGGATCAGACACCCCAGCTCTTTGGGATGGGACTTAGTTGTCCAAGAAGGCTGATGGCAGGTACTGCTCCCTGGCCTGTGGAGCCTCTCCTTGCCCAGCACCTGCCATGCTGCTGGCTGAGCAGCTTGGCCAAACTTCTGTCCCATCTGCTTTGCTCTTGGTTTCGACAAAAGATGGACTCTGTGCACAGTTGAATTTTGCAAACAGATGGTACGGTGAATTCCTGACAGTTAGGTCAGGCCCCAGCTTAGAGAGAAAGAGGAACAGCACCGAGAGCCAGCTGATGTGTGTTTCTTTTCAGAGCCTACCTGCAGGAGGGGCCGCCCTTCAGGAACGCAGTAAGTGCTTTGATCCATTATAGCATCTTGAAAATGGCAGGCTCTTCTGCTAGCCCTGAGAATCCTGTTTGCTAAAGGCTGAGCTGTGTAAATGATTCTCTCTCCGTTCCCATATGCCCACTTCATCTGGTCACAAGGTGGGGAAGCAGATTAAAGGAGGGCTCCTAAAGAAAAGTCTTTCTCTAAATCTTGGTTTTGAAGCTCAGTTTTCAGGCCAGGACTTTTAAATCCGGGTCTCTGATCCTCCTTAACTCCGTTGTTCTGATAGTGACAAGCCAGCTTCTAGAGGCAGTTCTGCTCCCATACCTTCGGGTTATGCCTGAGGGCAGAGCGGGCATGCTGCTGGGAGGGGGCTGTTACTTCCAAACTAGGGTTTCTGAGCCAGCTTAGGAACTAGAAGTGGCACAGCTTCCCTCCACCCCACCTTCAGTGAAAGGAGACTGCCACCTATCTATAGTTTGTCTTTGTTCAGCTGTCTCTTCCCAGGGTGCCGCAGGCTGATTTTATCTCTGCTTTTTGGTCCCCTGGACATTACTAGACACAGCACTTCTGGGCTGTTGGCCTGTACTGTACATCATGGGCTGGGGACTCATTCCAAGTTTGGCTCTTAAGGGTTTATTGTGTGGGTAGAATGCAGACCCCTCCCCAGACAGATGCGGTCACTCTTTATTTACTTTGCAATTCTAGGATCTGCGCTGCCGGTGAATGTCCAGATCACCCCAGTTTTCCTAACAGAAGATGAAGCTGTTAGCCTTCGTGATTTCCCAGTAAAATGGATGACCAGGTGGGAAGTTCACAACAGTCTAGAAAATCTCCGTCAGCTCTGATAGACCTCCAGCCCATGAAAGCCACCTGGTCTCCCAAGAGGGGCGAGCGCTGGGTTTTGTAGCCAGACGTGCAGTGCTGACCTTCAAAGCCCTTCTGTTAATTTCTGATACTGCAGATAGGGGCTGTCCTGTATTTACCACGATAAAGTAACAAAAGCTCCCATGTGCACAGTGGTTTTCAGGTTGACCGAGTGTTTTCCTCACAGGAGCCCTGTGAAGGCAAGTATTGATATAATCTACATTCTCCAGATGAGGAAGATGAGACAGAGCAATACTTGAGACTTTAGCTTCTAAATCCCCACATGCTGCATTTACTTTTTTTAAAATAGGTCTTTGTTATAAGAGTAACCATATCCTTTCATGTGGCACCCCTCCCCACAGTGGCACACTGTCCTGTTTTCACCCACTTGGATCAAATATCCTTGCTTCTGCATGTTCCCATCTCCTGTGGACACCTGCCCAGGGCATTAGTGCCTGGCTGCCTTTTCATTAGTGATTTAGGACAGTAATGACTTTGCTTTCTTAACTAGTGGCCTATTCTCTGAAACTGGTAGATATCTGGTAACATCCCTGACGTTTGTCTGTCTGCCAGGTCTCCCACATCTTTGGCCAAAGGCAAAGAGAAGTCAGAGCCACTTGCTCCGATGTGCTGGAGCTCCTCAGGATCTAAAGAAGCTGGCTGTGTGAATGAGGATTACCTGGCCTGGAAACTGGCAGCAGCCCTGCGGAGTGACTCAGTTTGTCCAAATGGCCCCATAAAAGCATGTGAGGAGGCGGGACATTTGCTTGGCCATAACTCAGAGAGTGTCAGACCACCAGGATTACAGAGCCCTGTTAAAAGCTCAGGCCTGGGACTTGGCGCTAGGCCAGGTGAGGAGCCCACTCTGAACTCTCCCTCTGCACTCCTTATTCCAGGAAGTGAGAAAACAGAGACATCCTCAGTGCATTTTGACTTCCCACCTGTTTGTGCCCCTGATGGTGGGAATCCATGCCAGGAGAATGCTGGTAGTCTGGGCTCAGCTCCGGCAGAACCCTCTTCCCTAGCTGGGTCCCCTGGCAGTCTCACGTGCCACCCTCCTGAGGGGCTCCCACAGACCCCTGTGGAAGCACTCTGTGAGGACATTTCAGGGAGTTGCAGCCAGGTCTGCCTTCTTGGAGGAGGCCATCTCCCCGACAGGCCAAGCAGTCCTTTGTCATCACCTCCCTCAGGCTCTGATCACATAAGACAGACGCTCTCCACTGAAGCACAGGGCTCTGGCCAGTCTGTGGTAGGGGGCAGCCCACAGAAGTCAGCCCAAGGTCTGGAAGGCTGTCCTGGCTCACTGGGCTCTCGGGGCAGTGACGTCTCTGCAGATGGAACCAGCTTGAGCCTCCCTCGGATGGACTCTCCGTCCATGCTAGTGAAGATGCAGCTGTACACGCACAGTGTGAAGGGGCTGGTTCTGTCCCTGCTGGCTGAAGAGCCACTCCTCAAGGATGGGGCAGTCATCGAAGACGTGGTAAGTGGGGGGAAGGGCAGAGGCATAAGCATTTATAGAGCGAGTGCAGGCTACAGGTAGTATCTGTTGGATTCTGAGAACAACATTGGGAGGTAGGTGCTGTTGTTGCCATTTCACAGGTAAGGAAACTGAGGCAAATATAAGTTTAGTGACTTGGTGTATTAGCAAGCACCCTAGGACACTAGGATGGCTGCTAGCACAGGCTCTTTGATCTGCTTTTCTAAAGGAAAGACAGCTTTAAAGGGATTAATGATCTTACTTTAATTAACAGACAGATAAGTACTGATAAGCAGAAAATACAAGTAGAGAAACTGGCACAGAGATTCAACAGACAGGACTCCTACTATCTGAATAATGTAATACAGCCACTTAGATACACCACCGGGCCAGGGGAGCACAAACCTCTGAGTAGTTGGGGGTCTGCTAACAAATGGCTTCCTAGAGTCCCGGCCAGGGAATCACAAGGTCCTTCTCATGAGCGAGCCCCCAGAGCAAATCCCAACCTCCCAGTATATATAGTTTTCAGCAAACAGACTCAGAGCCAGAAGGCACCAGGACCCTCCTGACTCAGTGCCTAATTCACTTAGTACCAAAAGGTGTGAAAGCCTTCACACAAGCAAGCCCCTCCTTAGGCAAGTTCCTCCCCCAGTGGGCTCCGTGTGACTCAGGATGTATCACAGCTGTGATTGAAATACCTGTGTACCTTTAGACCTGGGAACACGGCTCCTGTTCCAAGGGAAAAGGGGACACGTGGTCACAGAGGCCTATTCATGGACAGGGAAGATCTTCCCATTTTGTTAACATTACACTTGGCTGGAATCAATCAGCTAAGAAACGTCTGAGGCTGGATTTGAGCTCAGGTCTTGGGCGCTGCAGGTTCAGAGCACTGTCCTCCATGCTGCTCAGCTGCCCCAGCCATTCCAGGTATCACTCTCTCTTTAGGGGTTAGAATCCTGAGAATCGGTGTTAGCTAGGGACCTAGGAAACCATCTCTTCCCGTGTTCTCATGCTGGCTGTATGGCTCGGGTGATAGACTGACCCATGGGGCTCCTGCATCCTTGAGGCCTCTAGGGTGTGGGACTGTGTGGAAGATGTCAGTTGCCATGGTAACAGCCTCCTTTAACTGGCAGAGAGTGTGGTGGCATCAAGAAACTGCAGATCAGGTCGAGATCACTGCAGGATGAGTGGTGTCCTGGGGCCTGCCTTGTTTTTGTTCTTAAATCTATATTATTCTAAGCCTTGCTCATTAGCATGCAGAGCTTGTGACCCTTTGGAAACAGGCAAGTCACCTTGCTGCATAAATGGGGGGGAGGCTGCAGGGGCCCTTCTCTGCACAAACCGTGGAAGAGAGACAGCTTCTTCCCTGCCATTGCTCTGCCCGCCTCCAGGCACAAGCTTACACAGATGTAGCCTGTTCCTTTCTTCTTCCTAGTTCCCTCTTTGAGGGTAGGAGCGGCTCTATGCATGGATAACCCATTATAGTCCTGACTACAGTTCTGTGAATCTTATTGAAGAGTACTTGGCTTTTGGACTTGTGTGCCACTTGCTTGGGGACATTAGAAGCATCTCTTAGGGCCTGATGTGTGGTGGGAATGCAGATGGGTCTGCCCACAAAACATAGAACAGTAAACAGTCATCCTTCTGGTTAGAGAGAATGGCTTTATGGAGTAGATTAAATCCCTGGAATGATACAAATTAAATCCCTGAGGGTGACATCAGTGCCAATGGAAGACAGAGAAAGGTAGCATAATTCTGTTTGGATCTGAATTTTTAAGATCTATCTGCTTTGTCATGGCAACCAGGGCCATGCCTGCTGTTCCCTCCCCCCCCCCAAAAAAAATTAAGACCCAGCATGTAAAGGGACACCCAGTTCTGGCTGCCACTTGGGCCAAGGACCTTGTTTTATGGTGTTGGGTGTTCCTTGGAATGTAGGAATTTGGTGATGTGGGCTAGTCACCGTGGGCAACCGTTTCTTAGCAGTTGCTAAGAATGGTAGAGAAGAACCACCTTGATCATCCTACAGGTGGAGGAGGTGGTCAAAGCCAGCGAGCTCAGCAGACTCTGAGCCTGTAATGGGAGGCTTCCTTTGATGCCTCCTGGATTGGGGCCCTGCATCTAAAATGCTCCCACTCATCCTCCCTGAACTTCTGGCTAGGAGACCTTGTTCTCAGGCAGAATATTAAATGACAAATGGAGATGAGACTGTGATCATCCCCACCTTGGAGAATTTCTCACAGATTATTTTGCCTGCCACCCCTGAGCTCTGTTCACAGTTAGCTGTTCAGGCTTTACATGGCTTTGCTTTCTCCTCTTTTGAGTGTGAAAAGCTCCTAACAAAGGCAGGAGTGGGCCAGGGTGGGGTTCAGGGAAAAGGGTGTAGTGGAGCAAGGACAGCACCAGGGGGCAGCATGGAGCTGCCCTAGCTGACCTATCTGTGTGAGCACACATCAGGAATTTCAATGTGAGGTCAGAGTTTGAGGAAATGGGGCCTTTCTTGGAATTGGTGTGTATGGTTTTCAACGGGCTTGCATATTATATAGTTCATCTATTTTAAGAGAAAGAAGACTGGATTTGGAATCCAAAGCCCTGGGTTCTGATGGTCCTGTTCTGTTCAGAAGTGCCTGAGGACACAGGTCCTTGTGGTCACGGGTACAAGCTGCTGGTACAGTGACATCACTGTCCCTGCCTGGTGTGGCCGAGAGAGATCCTGACCGGGAGGCTACACTGCAGGGGTTAAATGCCACCTCTGGCATTTACTGGCTGGGCACTAGGCAAATCACTGCATCTCTCTGAGCCTCAGTCTCCTCACCTATAAAACAGGGTTAAAAATGTTTGCTTTAACTACCTCCCAGTGGTGGGATGCAGATGCTCTGTATATGTTAAAGCACTCCCATGTAGATGCTGGCAAATGTTTTGTGCTCTTCCATGTAGGAACTGTCCTTAGATTCAAGAGGAGATTCAGTTGCCATGTACTGTGTAGTTCAGAAGCTCCCAGTAAGGCATTCACTCTGGGTTTAGTTTTTGATAGCAATAACGTCTCAAAGTTGGTTCCACCAGCAGGCTGTTTGTTGGTCCCTCTTGGTGGTGTTTAGGGCTGCAGTGTAGAAACTGCCTTCTTATGAGGCAGACCTTGCCACTTAACTAGGGTTTATAGATGGAGTTCACTTAGCATTTGGTGCATTAACAAAAAAGACATGCGCAAAAAAGATTGTCTGTAGTAAATCCTGAGCCATTGATCTGCATGAGAGATGTTATCACAGGGAAAAAATGGTGACCCCAAGACGCTAAGAAAAATAAGACTGAAGACCCTTCACATCTACCTCCATAGTCATTCTGCTCAAGTCACTGCACACTCTGCATTTAATTCTCTCACACAGCTGTTGGAAAAGCAGTCAGAAGAACACTCAAGCTGCATAATCTCTGCACGCCCATTAAAGGGACACAGATCATGCCATTAACTCTCATCTTACTCACTCCATGGGAGGTGACTGCTTGCACAGCCACACTGGCCATGCTCCTGTGCCCAGCATTCATTGGGGCTCCTTCACTGGAGGAGCCACTTGGAGCATCTGTTTGCAGATAGAGCTCACCCAAAGCCGCTGCTGCCATCCTGCCATTCACATCTGTCATGCTTATCAAGCATTTGGGCCTAGTATTTATTCCAACACCCCTGGTCAAAGTTGTTGGAAGCCCACATTAGAATTCCTACATTGTCAGAGAGCTATTAAGAGACTCTTTATGTAAACATCTGTAGGTAGTAATTGGCTCAGAAGGGGGGCTTTCAAGCTCACTCTACCTCTGAAAACCTCTTTGGAGTTATGTCTTGGCCCCCACGGAGAGATTCAGATATTTTCAGGCTGTGAACCAAATCACTACTGCATAAAAACAAAACTTTTAAGTGACTATGCTCAAAATGAGGTTAACCAGCCCATTCAAGCAGTTCTTTCCATTGGCTTCTCCCAGTATCACAGTAGCCTGGCATCATTGAATGGTCTGGAGGTTCACTTGAAGGAGACGTTGCCTGAGGAGGAGCCCACCGCGGCACGAGCTACGTACAACTTTCTGCACTACGACAGTGTTCAGAACGTGCTCACTGGTAAGGTGCTCTGCTGGGTCATCCAGGGCTAGGGCCTGGGAGAGGCCAGAGCTACAAAGATCATGTCTCCAGTAGCCTTTCCTCACCGTCAGTATGCCTGAAATATGAATGAAGACTCACTTGGAGCTTGGCACCCACCCAGTTTGTGAAAGCTTCCCCTCTTGGTCTCAGGAGGGTTGCCTTTCCAATAGCCAGGGATCACAGAGGTTTTAAAATGAGAGAGGGGAATGGTGTTCCACTGCAGAGTGATATTTGAAAGGTCAGTCTCCCTCTCTCGGCAGTCAGGGAAGCAGATGGGTCTGGGATGGGGCTCTCGCTTATCAGTTATCAGCCAGCTTACTTCTATTCTCTGACCTTGATGAAGGCATGTACTCTTCCATCTCCCCCAAAGAGTCACGTCTGTGCCACGGTCTCTCCCAGGAGTGGAGGAGGATGGGGGGTACGGATGGTTTTGATATTTACAAATTCTTTTTTAACTCTCAAAAGCCAACCTGCCACAAGCACCCACTTCCCAGGACCGACACTTTCTCCGGGCTGTCCGCCTCATTCACTCGGACTTCACCCAGATGCCAGCTTTGTATGAGATGACAGTCAGGTAAGATTTCTGCCAAGGATACAAGCTCTGCTCAGTCATTCATTCTCATCCCTTCTTCCTGTGAACCCTCAGGACTGAACTCAGAGCAGCTTCTTAAGGGCAGCCTTTCCTGACCCCCCAACCTTGTCCTCCTGAACTGTTAGTACTCCCTCCTTTTTAAAAGTGAAAGTAACATGTTCTCAGTGTGTTGTGTTCCTCTAGGACAGTGGTTCTCAACCTGTGGGTTATGTTCCATTTGTAACAATGAAAATACATCCTGCATATCAGATTCATAACAGTAGCAAAATTACAGTTATGAAGTAGAAACTAAAATAATTTTATGGTTGGGGGGGGGGTCACCACAACATGAGGAACTGTATTAAAGGGTTGCGGCATTAGGAAGGTTGAGAACCATTGCTCTAGGACAACATTAGCTCCCAGAGAGTAGGACTGTCTTAATGTTCAGTCTTTTCAGTCGTGTCCAACCCTTTGTGACCCCATTCAGGGTTTTCTTGGCAGAGATACTGGAGTGGTTCACCATTTCCTTCTCCAGCTCATTTAATAGATGAAGAAACAGGCACACAGGGTTAGGTGATTTACCCAGGGTCACCCAGCTAGTGTCTGAGGCCAGATTAACACGCAGGTCTTCCTTACTCCAGTCCGGGAGCTCTGTGCACTGTGATGCCACCAGCTGCCTGGACTGTCTTATATCTATTCTTTATTTCTGTCTTCCTGGGGCCTGGTGCTGTTCCTTGTGCATAGTAGGTGTTGAATAAGCATGTGTTGGATGGCCTGTTAGGGAAGGAAGAAAGAAAAGGAAAAGAAAGAGGAAGGGAAGGAGGAGGGGAGAGGGCAGTGGCCTCTGGGCCTCTCATTCTGTGTCTCTGAGCTTCATTTCCTCACCTTTATGGTGATGATTCCGGCCCCAGCCTCCTCACCCCACGGGGTTCAGCCTGAGCTTTGGGTTGTGTGTGCTGTGAGCTCTTACCTTCTAGTCTCCTCTTTTCATTGTTTACATGAGGAAACTGAGGCCCAAAGGAGCTGGCATTTGTGTGTTCAGTGCCGAGGGTGCTGTCAGGGCCATCTATTAAAAAGGAATGAGAACAGTTTGGTCCCCTCCCCCCAGGCCTTCTTCTGCTCCCTTTGCAGCCAAGTTCTGCCATTGCCATTCCCTCCTTCTACCAGAGGATGGAGGATTTGTCACCTCGTTAGAAATGGGACTTTTCTCTGTTGCAGCCGCTGGAGTGACTGAAACTCAGTGGAGAGAGAAGTCAAGCTCTCACAACGAGCATTCTAGGCCAGTGCCAGGATATTTGCTGCCTCCCAGGACCAGACGGCTTATCCAGTATTTAAATAGAACTTACCATAATAAAATGTGTCTTCTTGGGCTTTCATTCAAGGTTCCCCAAAAGCTGGCAACAGGAATTTGTTTTGCTGGGTTAGAAACTGTGTGTGTGTGTGTGTGTGTGTGTGTGTGTGTGTGTGTGTGTGTGTGTGCGCGTGCTCACACGCGCACACACGCGCATGTATGTGCTTGGGCATATCACATGTGCATGTGTGTGTATATATACATTGGCAGATTGAACATAAAAATGAAGCCTGTGGCACATTATATGCCAAACCCAGAAGGTCATTATTTGCCTTTCTCTGGGCCCTCCACTGTTTGAATTCCTTGGAGCAGAACATTGGGGTTTGGTGAGAAACCTTGAGCAAAGAGGCTAGCAGTCTCTGGCATTTGGCATCCAAGGTGATGCTGTGTAGCACTTACACTATTAATCTAATTAACAGCCCAGGAAGGTGCAGAAAGCTGCCCCAGAGCTGTGGTGGAAGCCACCCCTCCAGGCTGGATGGGAGAGGAGCAGCTTTGTGGGCCAGAGTTAGGCAGGGAGAGGGGTTGGGGGGGGGTCCCACCCTGGAAGGCCCCTCCCCTCGGCTGAGCTGGCCTGTCGCAGTGTCTTCACTGCTTCAGCTCCTTGGACATGGGAAGAACAAAGGATGGGGAGCCAAGACCAAGGAGGGAGCCCTGCCTCTGGTGTCAGAGAGCCGGGGCCTAGAAAGAAGACATTTCTTTATGCCCCAAGCACTGCTTACTTCTGATGCTGGCGTAAGGACTCTTGTGAGGCCCTGGAGGGTGTGGCCTTGCTTTGTGTGGCCTGCTGATGGTGGGGCTTGAGAGCTTTGGATTAGGAGTGAGACCTGGGATTGAGTCAGCCCTTCCATGCTTGTTGTCTGCATGACTGTGGTCCTGTCCTTAATGGTGCAGAGCCTCAGTTTCCTCATTTATAACATGAGGATCATGCTGGCAGTCATCTTTCTGAGGATCGTTGTATGAAAATGCTTGGCAAACCTTAAACTGCCCTGTAAATGTGAGCTATTTTTATTTGAAACCCACAGCTTCTTTTATATGTCCACAGGCCCAGTGCCCTCCCACCCTCCCCAGACCTGCCTGGGTCAGTAAAGACTCCGCAGCCACTTTTCCTTTTCTCCTCTCAGTGTTAGTGAGTAGTTTATTTAGAGGGCAGGCCTTCTGTCTCCAGGCCACCTTGACAGTACCCAGCGCAGTGAGACTCTCCCTGCACCTGGACTTTAAATGACCATCATCATTCCTGAATATAGCCCACCCCCGAGGTAGAACATAAGATTCCTAAGGAAAGGGGCCTTTTCATTTTGTCCTTCTGTCTTCATCATCTAACAGCAGAGTAGGCCTACAGCAAATGCTTGCTGAATTCCTAAAAACCCAAATCATGACAGTTTGTAAGTTATTGTAGGAGAGGCAGCCTGCTGCAGCACCTGGGCTTGGGTTTCAAGCTTAGCCCTGTGCTTTATCGGACCTTTAAAATGACTTCTGCTTTCTGGGACTGTGTGCGCCTCTCCAGCAAGGAGGGGATGGGCTAGAGACCCTGGGGCCCTGTGCCCGCTCAGCCCTGTGATTCTGCAGCCTGTGAACACACAGCTATTTGCTGCCCTGTTGTGGTCACCAGGGATTTTCACATGTGACTGGACAAGTCATTTCCCCCTTGCTGGGTCTGTTCTGTAAAATAGGACACCTGGTTTAGATGACCCCCAAGTTCCCTTCTGGCCCTGTGTTTACTCTCCAGTGTCCATCGCTCAAATTCTCTGTTGTGGTTGGGGATTCCTAGTTTGAGGCAGGGATGTGTGGTAACCGTCTTTGTGTCTCTTTCTCTGCTAGAAATGCCTCCACAGCAGTGTACGCCTGTTGCAACCCTGTCCAAGAAACCTATTTCCAGCAGACAGCGTCCTCTGCTCAGAGCTCCGGCTTCCCCAGCCCCCAGGATGGTGCCTTCACCCTCCCGGGCAAAGCCAAGCAGAAGCTGCTGAAGCATGGGGTGAACTTACTTTGAACAGGATGGCTGTGAGGCCTGCCAGGGCTGGAGAGGCTACTCTCCAGACATCTTCTCTAAAGCCCGGCAGATTCTGCCCTGCCCTTAGGAAACAGGCAGAGTTTTAGGGTTCTGGGGAGATGTGAGAGATAAGCCTTTGCTTTTGCAGAGCACATTTTTCAGGGGGCTGGGGTGGTGGTGGGAATGTTTCCTTTGAGACTAATGGGTCCAGAGCATTGGATGGCATGTCCCTGTATTTGTCAAGACAGTCACCAGAGAGTTACATGAGGAGGTTGCCTGTCCTGCTATTCTCAGAAGATGCTGTTGGCCACTTGCTGCTGCTGTCCCTGCCTGGTTTTAATTGTTCTGCTGCAGGTGTAGCTTGGCCTCCTCTTCATGCCCTCCTGTTAGTCAAAAGCTTCATCTTACCTGTTGGGTGTGATCATAAAAGCAGGAGACAGTGATTTATTTTTAACAGTTGGGCCAATATGTATACCTCCAGATAGGCTTATCTGCTCCAAAGTTGTCCCCTTGGGAGACTGCACACTTTTCCAGAGAAGTTGCCTTTGCTTAGGATATTTTGGAGACTTATCTATGGAATAGCTTTCAGAGCCTGCAGCACATTCTTTTGAGACTCCTCAGTAGGGGAGGAGCAATAATACTTGTATTATGGGGACAAAAATCTGATTTTTGGAAACAACCCTAAGCCACATGGAGCTTCTGCTGAAGAGAAAGATGGGCAATGGAGGTGGGTAATGCCACTTCTGGTAGAAAACAGCCTGAGCCAGCACCATGAAGTCAGTAATCCTGCTGGTTTTCTCAGGTGCCTATGTTACAAACAAGTTCTGAAAGCTCCCCATCCCCCCAAACCCCAAACATCTGGCACAAGGCAATGTTGTTAAGTATGAAGCCGTGCCTTCGTGAAGGGGCCAGGATTCATCTGGGCCCCAGTCCTTTCCACCTTCAGGTGTCTCCTCAGAAAAACAAAATGGCTATCAAAGACACAGCTCAGTCTCTTCCAGCAATACTTGGAATTCCTCTTTGTAAGGCAGGAAACCGCTGTGTTCACATTGAGCACGTGATGTTTGTTCTCATTTATAAACAGATTTCTACACCTGTTCTTAGTAGGCAGTTTAAAATGTTACTGTGTCCTTAACCCTAAACACAAACACTCTAATTAACAAAGTTTATGAATCGATGTCAGTAAATGTGTTTTGTGGACATTTTTCCTTCTTTGTATGAAATATTTTACTACTCAAATAATGTGTCCCTCAAAAACAGCAGAGTCGTTGCTTAAGAATCGTAGCACATTGTGCTCCCCAGCTTCCTGTGACTAGGAGACCAGCTCATAGGAGGAAGTTGGCTGCTGTGTCTGTCAGCATAGCCCAGGGAGGTAGGTAGTGCTAGTACTATACCCATTTGACAGATGGGAAAACAGGTTCAGAAAAGTGAAATGACTTCCTTGTCCATGGTCACAGAGCTGCTAAGCATTTCTTATCCAGAATGCTTTTTGAAGATTTATCTTTGCGGTTAAATGTGCCCCGTGCAAGAGTGTAACGAAATGCCAACATGCTCAGTCTTGGAATTTTCTGTATTAAGTAGGCCCTTCATTTCAGCTCTGTGTCTCATGGCATGCTGATGTCTCAAGACAGTGACTTGGTGCACTGGTGGGTGCCTGACTCAGGGACAGCAGTCCATCCCTCTGGTCTTGCAAGCCCTGCCCTCCACTATGGCCAGGGTGCATTTGCTCCTGTAGAAAACTTAAATGCAGACTGCTTTGATATGTGAGAAACATCTCACAAGGGAGCCAGCAAGTTGGTCTTGCACACTTGCCCCCACACTGAATCTTACTAATCAGATATAAAACTGGGAAATAAGGTGAATGAGGCCATAACTGGCTGACTTCATAGAATGTCTGAGGTGATTGAGAATATGCCCTGCAACACGGCAAACCAGGAGGTTTCCAGCCTCTGCTTGGGAACCTGTGTGGAGGGGGAAATTCCCTCCCTAGGCAGACTGTGAGGCTTTGGAACATTCTGATTATTAGAAGGCGTTTCCTTATATCTAGTCTGAATCTGTCCCTTTGTCCCCCTCCTCCCCCTGCACTTCCGCTGTGACAGCATCCACCTCACAGCAGAGCCAGGTGCTGGTTCAAAGAATATTCTGGAGGTCCATTAAGGATGGAGGAGAGGGGCCTGATCTGTGGCGCCTTCTAGTTCCTGAGACTGGGATTTCAAGTCATTTCACATGAGAAGCTCTTGGGGGAACTGAAAGACCCCTTTGTGTCTTTGGCAGAACTTCTGATCAGCCTATCCTAGGGAACTGTAGCCTGAGTCTATCCGAAATCAAAGGAATGTTGCCTTGCGGCTGCCCTCTCCCTCCAAGATTGGACGTGTGTCCAGATCTTGGGGTAGATCTTGGGAGGGGAGGAGAGGCCCCAGCCGTAGGGAGCAGTGAGAGGCCTGAGAGTGAGAAGGAAGAGCAGTGACTTCCGAGCTTTGGGGCATGAGGTTCAGCTTCCATCTCTCACCCAGTCGGCCCTGCCTGTGCTTTGAACAACACCCAAAAGGGCAGATTGTGCCAGCCTCTGAGCCCAGCTCTGCATCAGTGACTAGGGTGTGGACATGAGCTCATGCCTTCCAGGACGGTGGTTTTAAGATGTGAGGATTATCCAAGTATCTGGAGAAGTAAACTGGCGAGGGGGTGAGTAATAAGAGATTAGCATCAGCGATCTGAGTGTACTTATTAATGGGGCATAAAGTAAACAATCCTTTTGTCTGATGCCTTCTGCCAACGATGCTCCAATCTGCTCGACTGTTCTGTCGCCATCTGTCATAGAAGAGAATTTATAGCCATACGTTGTCCTGCTCACAGTTGTACATCCACCAGGGAGCAAGTGTTTGTGAAGGGGTGCCGACTCTCTGGGGAGAGAGCGCCTCCGTGGAAGTCCATTTTATTCTCAAAGGATGAGCTTGGGCAACTCTGTGAGCAGGGGTTTCCAGCCTATACTTAAAACTATACTAAAAACTTCTTCCAAAGCTTCAGCCTCTAGACCTGCCTCTGCTGCTGAGGACTCACTGTTGTGACCTTGGCCAAGTACCTTGACTAGTCAGGACTTGCTCTGAGTTCCCTTTGGGCCCTGATCCTGGCTCGAGTTTAGAGGCCACAATGCCAGGGGCAGCTTGATCGAAGCTGGGCTGCTTGGTTTTCTTCCTTCTTACCACTTTGCACATGTCTAGCAGCAACATGAAAATGACTTTAGCAGTTGCCTTGTTGGCATCACACACCTTCGAATGGTGAGAAACCTCACAGCCCTGAGGCTGCTGCTTTATTCCTTTTCTGTATGCTGCCGGTAAATTAATTCACACTAAATCTAAATTGCTGGTGAAGTGTCTTACGGCAAATGCAGGTCCTGGTTTTCGGCAGACCCTTCACTGTTTCCTTTTTTTAAGAATAAAAAACCAAAATGTTGCTGATGCTTGATGCTTCCCCTCTCCTGGCTCCCCTACGTGGGGCAGCGAGTTAGAGAAGGCAGGGGAGTAACCGCCTTCCACTTCTCTCAGTGAGCTCGGCCTCATCTGGAAGCTTCCATTTCCATCATTGCCACTAGCCGAACCTCTCTGCATAACTGATTTAAACTACTGGCCACGTTAGGGGTTCTGAAATGATTCATCATCAGATGGGCTTTCCTTTGCCCCCTTTTAAAATAAGAGTTTTTCTTCTTTGTTCGAAAATAGCAATTTTAATAGCATACCTTTCTCTGACCAAGAGTACCATGTTCTGCAGGTCCAAGGACTGCATGATTCAATCAGATTCCTGGGGCAGCTAGATGGCGCAATGAATAGAGCACAGCCCT
The DNA here is from genome assembly GCA_028627135.1 of Pseudochirops cupreus. Classification (NCBI taxonomy): domain Eukaryota; kingdom Metazoa; phylum Chordata; class Mammalia; order Diprotodontia; family Pseudocheiridae; genus Pseudochirops; species Pseudochirops cupreus. Next base: position 578,235,507 of record CM053580.1, on the reverse strand, counting down.
GGAATCAGGAGGACCTGAGTTCAAATGTGACCTCAGGCACTTAACACTTACTAGCCTTGTGACCTTGGGTAAGCCACTTAACCCCAGCTGTCCTGCCTTCCCCCCATCAAAAAGCAAAAATTAAAAAAAAAATCCCTTCCAACAAAACCACTTAATTCTGGTTTTCAGCAAAGTCCTTTATTATAATCTCCCATTCCACATCCACTCCACATGACCTCAGGTAACCAGGTACCTATAAATACTGTTGGCTTTGCCCACTCATCTCGGAGTAGTCAATATGTGTAGAAATCATGCACCTCTGTTGTTCTTAGGTGTAAAAATACTTGTGTATTTGAAATTTCTGCCTTTTCCCACCATCCAATTATTGAAAAACACATAGAAATTTTTCTTCAATTGAAACCCTCTGTTTGCACGTTGGCCAGTGATTAATGCAAGGGTCTTTAGGAATCCGTTCACTGTTCTATGTGTGTTCTTCCCGGCAGCTTTCAGCTCACAATATTCCCACTAGTATCTGAACCCTGGCATGCTTTTTCTTGAGGATAATGTGTCTTGTTATTTTATACCAAACCTTAGCTCCTTCCCTGTCTACCTGACTAGGACCCGCTCTTTAATAAAGGCATTTAGTGCATCTGGTGACCAAGGCTTCCCTCAACAGGCTAACAGGAGACTATTTCCTCACCAGGGAGCCACCAGATGAAATAACCCTGTCCTTCCAGAACAGCCTCCAGACCTTTCATCCAGACACAGAACTGAACATCCTTCAGAGAAGGCTGGCATTTCTGTGAGAAGGCCATGAGTGCTTTGGGGGTTAGTCTTACACCGTGTCAAAATCAGCTAGCAATGACAACTCTGAGCAGCCTGGCCTGCATCTGGGCTATTCACAGAGCCCACGCTATATCCCGAGAGCAAACATTCATGCCCACAGACAAGGAATGAGAATCATAGGTAACAAAACTCCAAAGCAGAACAAAGACTTTGGTCAAATGTCAGATTCCAGTTTTGCTGTAGAAGGACTGTCCTAGAATTTTAGTGACCAAGTGATTCCTTTTCCTCATAGAGCCTTTCAGCTAACCTCTTGTCTACCTTTATCACGAGTTAGCTGAAAAGAACTCGCTCTGGGAATACTTTGTGCCCAATTTGGCAGTGGGGCTTCTATAGGCAGTGAGGTAAGAGAATCATGCCCTCTGGGCCTGGGCCTTGGGAAGCCAAGAGAGGGCCCAAGGGGACCAACTTTAGCTCTGTCGGAAAGTGATGTTTAAAAAGTCTACAGGTCCACCCGTCTCAATGCCCTTTGCCATCACAGCCAAACAGCAGTTTAGGAGTGGTGCACGAGAGTCCCGTTTCCCCAGGTCCTGAAGCTGCCGATGCACTCTGCTCAGCAGCCTCTGAACCCTGGGAATGAAGTCAGAATGGGGCTGGGGCTGGACACTGTGTCCCTCTGGCCCCTGGGCAGGCAAAGGATCCACTGTGGTCACGACCAGACCAGCAGCAGGTGCTGAGCTGAGCTTGGCAGCCCTCTGGTTTTGTTTCTCGTCCTTTTTTTAGTTTTTTGTTGTTTTTTAAGACAACCACAAGAATTTTCACATGATGACATTCAACAAACAGCCTTGTGGTTACTCTGAATCTTAACACTGCTAAACACAGGAGCAACATAACACAACAGGGGGCTGCACCTGGAGCCACGGAGTGAAAATAATGCATGGTTATGTTCAAAAGAAACCCCCGAAGCAGATGATTGGAAAAAAACAAATCTAAGAAAATACAAGCTGGAAACTCCCATTTACAATAACCAAAGAAAAGAGAGATCCAACATGGCATTGATCCCAAAGGAAAGCTTTCCACTGAGGCAGGTTTGTGTCCGTGGTAATGCCACCTCAGCCAAGGCCACGCTGGGCTGGAGCCCTGCCCAGGCCAGGCCTCTGTCCTTCTGACCCATGCCAGCACAGACAGGGACTCATCGTCCCGGAGCAAAGATAAAATCCAGGGCCTGGCGTTCAGCTGCTGCCACGTTCGGGTGCCACAAATCGACCATGAAGACCACTCGTGGCCCTTCTTCTGCTGAACCTGAGGAGAAAACAGGATGTAAGAGAAGCACAGAACATCGCAGATATCACTGGTCAAATCATGTTCTTCTATTTGAATTGTGCTGTTCCTTGGCTTGCCTCCAGGCAGCAGATGTGTTAGTTTGGTCTCTCAATATGGCTTAAAGGGTTTCCATCATAGACACTAACTCTAAAGCTTCCCTGCCCAGACATACTGCAAATAAAGTCAGGACATGGAAGGACTTCAAAGATGGGCCTATTTATACACCAGGAGAGAGAGAGAGAGAGAGAGAGAGAGAGAGAGAGAGAGAGAGAGAGAGAGAGAGAGAGAGAGAGAGAGAGAGAGAGAGAGGTAGGTAGGTAGAGAGAGTGGTTTTTGTCCTTGGTTCTTGAAGAGAACCATGACATCAGGAAGATGATCCAAGTGCATTGGATTTAAGTGAGGCAGGGAGGGCTATGCAGTCACCAGCCTCACCTTTCTCCTCTAGAGTGACCAGATACAGATCAGAATGACTGGAGATAGTCCCTATAGATAGCGATATATACTCATTTATATATGGATGTGTATATACACATACATATATGTGTACACATATTTATATATATGTATATATCTCTGAGTCTGTTTACACATATGACTGAAAAAAAATCAGATCGAAATCAGTCCTCAGATTCACAGAACACCATCCCCAAGGAGAAAATGCTCTTTTTTTTTTCTTTGCTTTTTGGAGGGGGGATGGCAGGGCAATTGGGGTTGACTTGCCCAAGGTCACATGGCTAGTAAATGTTAAGTGTCTGAGGTCACATTTGAACTCAGGTCCTCCTGACTCCAGGGCCGGTGCTCTATTCACTGCGCCACCTAGCTGCCCCGGAAAATACTCTTTGATCATTTCCAGTTTCCCAAAGCAACCTGAACCCCAGCTTTCATGGGAGGCATTGAGCCCCAGAAAGTACAGAGTAGTGCCGGGAAGAGTTTCACTTCTGAGAACCATAAACTCACCAGACTTTTAGAGCCGGAACATGGGGAGGGTAAGATTAAATCCACTATTTCTAAATCCCAGTTGTGTGTTGGCACCCAATCTTCCTGATCTATTGGGTTCCTTGTGGGGCTAATCTCTAGGGGGACAGAGTTTGGTGGCAGGGAAGATACTTACCTTCATGAAATGCAGTATGCAGAAATGAGTCGTCAAACAGGAGGCATCGGCCCTCTGCCCAGCACTGGGGCTCTCCTCCCACCACCAGCTCACAGCCACTGGGAGTCTTCAGACCTTCATGTTCAAAACACAAGAAAGAACAAGAGTGGGCATGACTCAGGAACCAGAGATCAGAGGGCATTCCGCTTCAGCAAAGGAAGTGTTTAAAAAAGCCCAACTAGCCTCCTGTTACTGTTCTGTCACTCTACTACACCAGAAGGCACAAGTGTGGGGATGAAAATGGCAGATCCCGATGGCAACACTTGCTGTAACAAAAGACCATTCTTCCCCACTAGATTATGAGCTCATGGAGGGCAGACCCTGGGGTGCATTCAGCCCTGTACCTCTCAGCACCAAGTATTTGTTAAACTGAGACCCTCTGATGGGGAATTCTGTACATTGTCTTCCAGGTGTTGGCAGTCTAGTTGGCATCTCCAGAGATGAGCCCCAAGGGTATATACATCACCATCACAAGCCTAACATGTGACTTTCTCAACCGGAAGAGTTTCCTTCATCACCTACTGGGGAGACCTTGAAGGAAAAGCCTAAAACTGTGGCCTTTCATAGGAGTGACGAATCAGGACGGGTGAAGGTCTGGGAGATACATAAAAGAAAACCAGATTAATAATTCAAACCCGTGGGAATCAAACACAAGTGGTGATGAACAAGGCCAGGATGCCTACTGAAACACCAGGAGGGAGATGATGAAATGAGATCATGGAATTTACCTTTTTCTAGTATTTCTCATTGGAGTTTGAAGGAATCCTAGTAGCATCGTAACTCAGATGAAAAGGACTTTAGAATTGCTATGACTCTAGGCAGCTAGGTGATGGATGCAACGGATACAGTGCCAGCCCTGGAATCAGGAGGACCTGAGTTCAAATTTGGCCTCAGACATTTACTAGCTGTGTGACCTTGAGCAAGTCACTGTACCCTGTCTGCCTCAGTTTCCTCCTCTGTAAAATGATCTGGAGAAGGAAATGGCAAACTACTCCAGTATCTTTGCCAAGAAAACCCCAAATGGGGTCATGAAGAGTCAGACGTAACTAATCCATGGGGGCAATAAAGCTCTAGAATGTTTGAACTAGAAAGGAAATCTGAGGTTGTATAATACAGTATTTCCCCATTCAAACTATACTGCAGACCAGGACAATACTCAGTTTCCCTTCCTACTCTAGCCTTCACAGCCTCAGCCTGTTGATTTTCTGTTGCTCAGGAGACAGAGACCTGGGGAAAAGAAAGATGGGATGGGAAGGCCAGGATTCGTGGTGAAGACAGGTTTTTTGTTTAGTTTTGTTTTTTGGACGGGAGAAGGCAGGGCAGTTGGGGTTAAGTGACTTGCCCAAGGACACACAGTAAGTGTTACGTGTCTGAGGCCAGATTTGAACTCAGGTCCTCCTGACTCCAGGGCCCAGTGCTCTATTCACTGCGATACCTAGCCATGCCAGTGAAGACAGTTTTAAAGTTGGCAAGTTGTTGTGACTTTTGATAATAAAGACTTTACAAACCAGTCAAAATTTGCCTTGAGCTGGTACCTGGTAAACATTGATGGAGTCCAATCCCTTTCCTCTTTGTCCTTTATCAATGAAACCTTTACAACTCAGCCTTTTAATATCTTTAAATATGCAGTGAACAGGCTACCCCTTTCTGAAAGGATTTACCCAGAAGGAAACCTTTCTTTGGATATATACAAGATCATAAGAAGGGAGCCATAGACAAAGGGTTGGCACACTGCAGCTCTATTTCTGGCTTCACTGACTCACTATGGCAACTATGACCGACCAAGTTCTTTTAATTCCTTTCTGTGATTTAATTTCCCCAATAATGATAAGAGCCCCCATTTATATGGCACGTTGTGCCTTACAAAGTGCTGTACTCAGAACAGCACAGCGAGGCAGACAGTACAGGCATCACTTCCTCGGAATTGAAGGAGCTTTTCTGCCATCACACAGTCAGCAGATTAGGTAGAGTCAAGATGAGGGCTGAGGTCCTTCCAACTCCAAGCCCGGGACTCTTTCTACTAGAGCTGGATAACGCTTCCTTGCTTTCAGTCTCCTTTTTTAAAAAAAATTAATTTATTTTTAGTTTTCAACATTCATTTCCACAAGATTTTGAGTTCCAAAATTTCTTCCCATCTCTCCACTACCCCCTACCCAAAGATGGCAAGCATACTGATTACCCCTTCCTCCATTCTGCCCTCTCTTCTATCCCACCCCTATCCCCTTCCTTCCCCCACTTCCACCTTACTTCTTGTAGGGCAAGATGGATTTCTATACCCCATTACCTATATATCTTATTTCTCACTTGCATGTATAAACAATTTTTTAACATTGGTTTTTAAAACTTTCAAGTTCCAGATTCTTCTCTCCCTTCTTCTCTCCTTACCCCCCACCACCCACTGGTAAGATAAGCAGTTCAATACAGGATATACATGTGTAGTTATGCAAAACATTTCCACAGTAGTCATGTTGTGGCTTTCAGCCTCCTGCTGATGACACACATTCTGGCACAAAAATGGATGGGACCCAGCAAGTTCACACAAAGTAACTATTCCAATTAAAGCTAATCTTATTTGTGAAGATAACGCATTTCTCAAAAGCAGCCAATGCATTTCATTGAACGAACAGATACTGTCTGATGATGATGATGATGATGATGATGATGATGATGATGATGATGGGACCACAGCTGCCCTGCTTTGGATGCCCCCTGCAAGGGCAACAGGAGGCATAAGTCACATGGGGAAAGGGGAAGTTCAGTGGGCATGGAAGCAGGAAACGTGATGTGGGTGAGACCAGACCAACAGGGTTGGCCTTAGTGGTCTTGAAGGTTCTTCCATCCCATAGGTCTAAGACAACCCAGCCCACTACTTCCTCACTAAACAGAAGGGGACTCCTCAGGGCTCATGGACAATGACTTGTTTTAGGGGTCTGCTAGTCCTGTTACACTGGACAGAGTTCCAGGAATATGGCGGGGTCAAGGGGAAGGATGCTCCCCTTTCTCATGGCTTCTAAATGACTCATCACCGTTCACCACATTACAGCAGGAAAACATTCCTGGCTCTGCATCTCCAGCTTGATGTTTCTTTTCTATACTTGATTTCTTAGCTGTATACCACTTTTTTGTTGCCAACGAGATTAGCTTAGCTGGCAGAAATGATCCTTGCCCCACATCTCACTCCATGATTGGGTAACGTCCGTGTGCTAGCATTAAGCGTCTTGGAAGCTGGGGAGCAACTCCAGGCTGCCAAAGACCATTTTTCTCTCAGGGCCTTTGTGGTTTAGGAGTGTGCTGTTTTGTCTGAAATACTCTTTCGAAAGAAAGAACAGGCGTTTCTCCACCAACAGTGGATGAAGATGAAATCAGGAGGGACAGAGAAAACTATGTGTGTACAATCTTTTGGTCTTTCATTCATCTGGGGACCAAGAGGTCTTCCTCTGGACCCAGGATGGGCTATTCTCCTGATAAGATCATACAAGGAGAAAAACTATCTTTACTTGTGTTTAACTTAAGCTTGCTCAACAAAATCAGTTTTTATGTGTTGTTGGCTGAGGCCAGCTGACACTGTCCTCTGGCCTTTGCTAAGGCTTAGCCACTCAGAAGTGGATCCTGCTTCAGTGACATCTGGCTCTTTGGACTCAAAGGCTTTTTGGAAGAACCTGACTCATTTTGGAGGTTTGCAGCAATGCAGTTGGCACACCTAGGAGAGAAGCTCAGTCAGGAACGCTAGGTAATATACGGGCCATAAGCCTGTGATCTCAGGCGCCATCATCTTTCCTGGGGTCTGGGACGGGAAGAGTCCACACTGCTAAGGCCTTGGTTTTGGGTAGAGCCCTTTAAGGGGGGTACAAGTCCATCAGCCCTGCTGTCACAGTCCTGTCCTTCTTCTAACGCTAGGTGGTTTACATGTGACAGGGTGTGGCAAAGGTGCAGATAAAACAGGTACCTTTGTGGCTTGCCCTGTGAGTTTTTGAGCTGGAGTCTGTTCCCTAGAGACTCCTGTCAAGAGAGGCACATGATAGCACGCTCTCTAGGATGCAACACGCATCTGGTTCCTGAGACATTCTAAAGCAAGAAAGGGAAAATTAATCCAAGGAATGAATTCTGAAGAAAGCCTGGGCTCAGCCTGCTACAGAGTAGCCTGGATTTCTGGAAAGACCACTGAATTAGGAATTAGTGGACCTAGATCTGACTTGGCCTTCACTGCCTACCACCTGTGGGATCCTGAGAAAGACATAGAGCTTCTCAGATCTCTCTTTCCTCAGTTATAGAATGAGTCTCAGGCAAGATAACCCCTGACACCCCTTCTAGCTTAAAAACCTTCAGCATTCCCACCTCAAGCCTTCCTCTCCTACCTGGAAAGACCCTCTTCTTTCTTCCCCCACTTTCTACTACTCTGTATCCTACTGAATTTTCAAGCTCTAACCCAAGCCCTGCTTTCTGTCTATGAAACTATCCCTGACCAGCCCAGCCCTCATGTACTACTTATAGTCTTTTCCACTCACTCATATGGAACAGCACTGACTACCTTTTAAAATTCCTTAAGATTTCACTTTCCATGAGGCTCGTCCCCCTATCTAGACTATAAGCTTTCTGAGGCCACAGATCTGTCTGCATCTTCCTTGGCTTCCCTTTCCTCTTCTCCGCTGGGCCCAAGATGGTACCCTGCATATACTTACAAGCCATGGGGCAGCTGGGTGGTGCCATAATGCAAAGAGCACAAGGCCTAGAAGACTCATCTTCCTGAGTTCAAATCTGGCCTCAAACACTTAGCAGATGTGTGACCTTGGGCAAGTCACCTCACTCTGCCTCAGTTTCCTCATCTGTAAGATGCGCTGGAGAAGGAAATGGCAAACCACTCTAGTATCTCTGCCAAGAAAACCCCAAATGTGGTCATGAAGAGGCAGACATGACTGAAAAACGATTTAATAACAACAACAAATTTGACAGTGTCTTCTCTTGGGTCTCTCCTAAGTTTGAGAAGTTAATTCTCAAGAGTTCTTCTGAGCTGTTCATTTTCCCTCGCTCCTTCCTAAAGCCAATAAACTAGGAACTATTGATAGAAGCTTCCCATCACTGGGGCTTCCTTATGCACCCCTTTCCAGGAATGTTAATAAGCCACATTGTCAACAGACAGTAAACTCCTCACCCAGCTGGTTGGGGAATGGGGTGTTCTGATTATCGATGACTTCTGATGATTCTGTTATCACACGTGGAATAGCAATTTTCTGAGAATAAGAATGAGATACGCTTGACACACTGTCTTCCCCATAAAACTGTAAGCTCCTTGAGGGCAGGGACTATCATTTGCCTCTTTTTGTAGCCTCAGTCACTTAGCACACACAGTGCGTGGCACTCATAAGTACTTAATAAATGTTTACTTATTGATTGACTGATAAAGCCAGTAAGCTATGATTTCATCAGCATGCAGACATGACCTTCCCAAGCCTTAGAGCAGAGGTGGCCACGTGTGGCCTTGAGGCCACATGTGGCCCTCTAGGTCCTCAGGTGTGGTCCTTTGACCGAATCCAAACTTCACAGAACAAATCCCCTTTCATAAAAGGATCTGTTCTGTAAAATTTGGACTCAGTCAGAAGGCTGCGCCCAAAGACCTAGAAGGCCACATGTGGCCTCGAGGCGGCAGTTTCCCCACCCTTTTTTTAGAATCTCCAAGAATGGCTGTGGCCCCAAAGAACTGGTGGTTCACTCATACACAATTAGATTTTCCCACCTTAGCCAGGCTGATTCTTGGACAACACCTGGACAGTGTTTCACCTGGACCCTAAGCTATGTTGGCCATAACTGGATCTTTCTTTAATGAGTGAGAATGCACTTGAGGCTTTTCAGGGCTTCTAGGTTCTCACAAACACCAACTATTCGTGTCCAGCATGGAGTAGTGGAGAGGCCTGGGTTCAAATCCACCTTGGGCATGAGCCACAAAACTGGCCATGTTGGCTCACTTTTCTCAACCTCCGTATCCTCACCTACAAAATGTGGCAATAACGGGCCCACTTCCTACAGCTGCTGAGGATTTAATGGGCAATATGGGTAAAGCGCTGCTCAAATTATAATGCTTATCATCATTGTTGTTCTTCCTACTAGTACTAGAGCATGGCAGAGGCCTGGCTAAGAGGCCTCCATTCACACTGCCTCTCTAGTATAGCCCCCAAAGATGATTTGACATTCCTGTTCTCAGCTTCCTTCCTTGTCATCTGCTCTTCCTCGGAGCAGCACAGGACAGAATGGGAATTAGAATATACACATGTCTGGTGACTTGAGCTTTCTAATCTGGATTCTGATCAACACAAGTTGACTGTACTTACAAATGCACATCCCTCCTATCCCAACAACTTACGTACCTAAGTGGCATCGAATGCGGATATTGGTAGGTCCATAGTGCTCTGTGATAACCGTGCCAGGGCTCAGTACTGAGATACAGGCATTCCCAAAGACATTGTTACCGATGCAGGTGCGAAGGCTTCCAAGCAAACGGTACGTCCGTGGGCATTTCCTGCAGTTCCTGGGAACGCACACCCCCTGGTTCACCAAATAAAAGGTGAACCACTCCCCGCTGGGGGTGCTGTTCATTTTCCATCCTTGGGGAAGGCTGCAGTTGGAGAAGGCTTTGTACAGAGTCTCAAATTCACACAGAATGGTCTGGAAATTGCGTTCCAACAGTTCCACATCATGTTTCTGTGCATCTCGGGAGAAATAAGGAGTGGTGGGTAGGTCTGGTAAGAAGAAGACTTCTGGCTTTTGGATGGATGGCCGGCTGTTCAGGTAGCGTCCTTGCTCCCGGATGCCCTTGTGGATCCTGCCCATGCCAGACCAGGAATAGCGTTTTGCATATTCCTGCAAGTTGTGATAGAGTTTCTGGTTAAGTCCATCGTTGTGGGTACAACGCACACACTCGGGTGAGTGGCAATACACAAATCCATTCTGCAGCCCATTGACATCAGCGCTCTGCATGAGGGAGTTCACAGTGACGTAGGGCCGAGGTTGTTCCCGGCCTACGTGGTAACAGTACCATACAAACAAGACCAGCAAGCAGGCCACAGTCGTTAGCGCCATGGTGTCACAGTCCCGCACAGACTGGATGCCGGTAGCGATACAGTCCCGGAGTCCATCCAGTGACCAGCTCCAATCTAGCAGCCACGCCACAGACATTTTCGTGCAGTTGTTATATGTACGTCGGATGGTCAGGCGATTTGTCCTTGGATGTCCCAAGGGCACCCACACCATGCAGGTCAGTACAGATGAGGAGGGGTGGCTTAGGATGGGGAAGGCATGACCGTGGCTGCTCCCTGAATGCTCGTATGGGCTTCATGAACAAACCCTCTTATTGGAGATCACATCTTCATTTCTGGCAAAAGTCATTGCCAGGTGGGTGGGAAGGACTTGGCCTATGCTGGGCAAAGAGTCAGATTTCAGGTCTCCTTAGCTGGGACAAGTCATTCTGAAATATCTTTGAAGTTGTCCAAGTCTGGAAAAAATAAAGACCCAGAAGTATGATTGGTTTCTCATGAATGTCTGAAAACATAAACAACTCAATGAGATTAGATATTATTGGGAAGGACTAATTTCTGTTTCATAAATGCTTAGTCTACATTAAGTACCGTATGACAGAATGTACTTGTTATGTACTTTATGAGACAGGCCTGGATTCCAAAGCTTCTCAGACAAAGGGTACAGGGGGCTGTTCAAAGGGAGCCCAAGTTTTGCTTTCTAAGATTAATTATAGGATCAAGGAGCTGGGAGGGACCTCAGAGGCCATCTGCTCCAAATCAGAGAGGGAAATTGAGAACCAGAAAAATGACTGACTCGTCTAAGGTAGGCTAGTCAGCAAGTGGGAGAGTGGGGACTGGCCTAGCCCTGGAAAGTTTGCAGGTCCCTTTAGGTACACGGTCACACTGAACCTCTCAAGAACCTGGTGATGTGGAAGGCTCACTATTATTCCCATTTTTATTTTACCCACAAAGCTCTGTGTGACATAGGCCATGAGCATGCTTCTTTGGAATCTCTGAGAGAACAGCCAAGTCCTTGACTTGAACACACACACACGTATGTATATTTGTGTATATGTATATATATGTATATACACACACATATATGTAGATATGTGTAGATACAGAGATACACACATAGACACAGACATGCATATCCACATGCATGCACACATATACACATATGTACATACAGACATGATACATGCACACACAGTATATACATACATGCACATGTGCATGTGTGTATATGTAAATGCATGCATGCATGCATGCATGTATGTATATCCCAACATTACCTCACCTTCAAGAGTTGTGAAGATGAGAAAAACATGCAGAACAAAACCTAAAGTCTCTATCAACCAGGACAGCAGCCCTGTCCCCTGCCAGGAACCCTATCTCTTTCACAACACAAATTAAACCTACAGAGAAAAGCAGTGTTGTTGTCTCCCCCTCCCTTTAGGGTTGCTGGTAGTAGTGTCTAACACACACACACATACACACAAACACACACACACACAGACACTCAATAAATGGTAACCATCAGAACATAATTTCTATTGCCAAATAAGTCTATAAAGTCCTTGCCCTGCTCCCCAAAGCTCTTCTCCTGAACCCCAAGGGGCCTACCCTGCTGGCCAGATCCTGATGATGACATGAAGATGTGAGTAACAAACTTGGAGACAAAACAAGCTTGTCAGAAAGAACTTGGATCCTTGCTCCCAGAAAGCTGCCTGTGTAAACAAGGGACTTTGTAAAACTGAAACTTTCTGGGCTGGAAGTTTGTTTAATTTTAGAGCCAAAGCAAATGGGACTTTCCCTTGGAATGTAAGTTCCTTGAGGGTATGGACTGTTTCATCCTTTGTGCCCACAGTCCAGGTCCTGGCACACAGGAGGTACTTAAATACTCAGTTAGAGACTTGCTGAGACCACAAGCCAGCACCGAATGAATCCCCGCTGATCTACCAATAAGTTAGCATCCAAATGTGCTTTTTTCCCCTCCAGCTTTACAGAGAACAAAGTGGAAAAAATTCCTTGATCCCATTCTGCTTTCTTCCATATTTGGGATGGATAAACAGTGAGCTAAACACAAGGTCATCAGCTAGTCAGAAATATTTATTAAGCGCCATGACATCTGTATTTCTAGGAGCCATAAAATTGGGGAGGTTGGAAGAGAGTGGAAGCTCTTACGGCATTGGACCAAAGGTTTGGAGCTGGTGGGGCCATGGAGATCTTTCTGTCCAAGCCCCTTCATCCGACAGAGCTGATCTGGGATATTTGAGTAAAGAAATCATAGAAAAGTAAATACAGGATATTTGAGTGTCAAGAACACAAAGAAAATTCCTTCTTCCCCTAAAAACCAATGAGAAGAGAGTTTTGTTTCAGGGAATACTTTTGGCTTTAACAGGTTCTTTCTGAGATTACTGAAAAGAAAAGGGGGAGGGTAGACATGTTATATAATTATTGGGTGGAAATAAAGATTTTTTGGGCCTCTGGTATCTTCCCCATAATTCTCCTTTCCTCAGCCTTCCCCCTACTCCATAGTCACTGTTTGTTCTCCTTTCGGGCAAGGAAGACAAGAAAAGGAGAGGCCTTTTAAATTTATGAATTCCTTTTCTGGAACTATGGATTCCTGGAAACTGTGTGTGGCCTACCTGAGTGATAATAAGGCACTTTTATCCAGGAGGGATTATTCAGCTGAATCGTAAGGACCGGCTTTGATTTGGATTTTCAATCTCTCTTGTAGCGAAAGGGAAGCAATGCTTTAAAAGACTATTATTTGGGAAAAAAATGATTTAACGGGCAGGCATCTACTAAGTGGAAATCCAAATTAAGCTCTAGTCATAAATATTTCCCAGCTAGGCAGTGCAATGGATAGAGTGCCAGGCCTAGAGTCAGGAAGACCCGAGTTAAAATTTGGTGACCCTGGGCAAGTCACTTTACCCTATCTGCCTCAATTTTCTCACCTGTCAAATGAGCTGGAAAAGGAAATGACAATCTACTCTAGTGTCTTTACCAGGAAAACCCCAAATGGGGTCATGGAGAGTCAGACAACATTGAACAAATCATAAATGTTTCAGTCAAACATGATAAGAGAAATGCATCAGCACAGATGTTCATCTGGTTTCCATATGTTAACAGGAGAAGGGAGGGGTCGTACCTACAAATGTGGCCCGTTTCTCTCCCCCAAAAGAAGCATCTTAGATATACAAAGAAAGACTGAAATGATAAATAAATGACTAGAGGGAAAAAGAGGCCAAGATTCCAATTCTCTGCCCATTAGATCACAAACAATCAGAGTGAAATGAGGACTTTCGGTAGCCATCAGTTGTTCTGGGTGACTGGCCAACTTATGCCGTCAATAGCTGACCTTCCAATAACACTCTCAGCACATAAATTACCTCGTCTGACCACTACAGTAACCCTGTGAGGACAGTTGCTCTTATTATTCTCATCACACAGAGGAGGAAACTGAGGCTCCCAGACTTGCCTGGGAACACAGTGTCAATGTCTGAGGCAAGATCTGCACACGAGTCTCAAGTTTTGGAGTTGGAAAGACTAAATCCAGGGCTCTGGCCACCATGCCCTGCTGCTTCTTAATTCACCGTGCCCATGATCAACAGCTAGGGCCATCAGTCTTTAATGACCCACAGGGCAGAAAAAGTGACCACACAAGTGACTTTAAGAGTGGAAAGTAACCGTTAGAATCCATCCTTCCTCTGGAAGGACACAAGCATTGCTTACGCGGCTATCTGCTCTGTGCCAGTCACGATGCGATGCATTTTTACAAATATGTATTTCATTATCTAAACTGGTCTCCTCATTGGATTGATGAGGAAACTGAGGCCTGGGGGGTTTGTCACTTTGCTGGGAGCATATCCCATCAGCAACAGTGTCAGAGTTAAAAGGCACCACCTTGATTCTGATTCTGGTGCTCTTTCTACTGTATCACTGACACGGATTTGTTAAGTGCTCACAACATGCCAGACTTGTGTTAAATCTAAGAATAAAATTAATTAACAGGCAAAAATAAACAAAACCCAAAACAAAACGCAATATGTATTTCATCTGATCCTTAAAGCAGTCCTGGGAGGCAAGTGTTATTATCATCCCCATTCTATAGATGGAGAAACGGAGGGTCGGGAAGATTATGATTTTCCCAGGACCACATAGCTTTGGGAATCTGGAGCCCAGATTCAAAGCGGATTAGATAATCCGTCCAAGGTCAGCTTGTAATAGAGACCTACACTCAAACCTAAGCCTCCTCTAAAGCCCCAGTGTCAAACCATGATCAAGTCTGAGCTTGCTCTGGCCAGCCTAGACAGGGAAAAGGAAGTCCAACATCATTGGCCCAGGCTGCAGAGAAGCTGCAGTTTGACCCAATGTCGTGGCTGCCCCTCCTGGAGCTTTTGGAAAAATCTTTGTATCTCTCTGAGTGCTACAGTGTTTTGGGCATGATGACAACACCAACTCACATTCACACAGCATTTCACGGTTTACAAAGCACTTGGTTCTCGGCAACCTGTGAGGCAGAGCGTCAAAATCATTAACCTGCTTTGAGAGATGAAGAAAAGGAGCCTCAGAAAAGTTAAGTGACTTGACCACAGGGTCCCAGCTACTAAGAGACAGGGCTGGGTTTCTGATGTCAAATCACTGCATCTCTGTGCTTAATAAATGTTTGTAGCCTGGATGAATGCCCAGTAACTGCTGAGGCTAACTGGTACCTTGTAGCTGAGATAAGGCTACTACCCAGGGTGGCTGTCCTGGAACCTTTCACCCTGTCTGTAGCCATCACCCCCTCCCTTCAAATACAGACTTGGATAGCTTTCAGTATAATGGGTGGTCTTCCCCTAAAACCAGCAGGATTTACTTCAGAAACTTGGATTAGGAGCCTCCTAAGGGTCACACTGTGGGAATATACACCAACTGTTTGAGCACCTTACTATGTGCAGTGCCTGGAAACAAAATAACTGAAAAGGTTTGGCACTCCACCGAGGATGCAATCTAGTCAATATACTGTGTTTACCAGAAATTCCTACATGACCTGTCTGGGGGGTAAACTGTAGAATCTGGAGGAAGAAAGGCCTTTAAAAGAGCATCTACTCATGAAAGCACAAAATTCCAGTGGAAGGGGTCTCAGTAGCCTTCTATTCCAACTCACATCTGAACAGAAATCTCCTCTATAATGTACAAGAGAGGTGGGCAACTAGCCTCTGCCTGAAGCTAGCCAGTGAAGGGGAGCTCCCTATCTCCTAAGGCAGCCTATTACACTTTGGGATAACTCAAATGCTTAAGAAGTTGGCCCTTCCATCCAGCCTAAATCTGCCTCTTGGAACTTCCAATCACTGCTCGAGGTTCTGGCTTCTGGGACCAAACAGAACAAATGTAAGCTTGTTTGCATAACAGCCCTGAGTTTTCTCCAGGCAAGGCATCCCCAGTTCCTTCAAATGATCCATAAGGCTATGGATCCAAGGCCATTCGCCATGCTGGCTGCCTTTCTTTGGACACTTGGGAGTTTTTCAATGCCCTTCCTAAAAAGTGATGTCCAGAATGGAGCATACCACTCCTAATGTTTCCAGGCCAGGACAGAGGACTGAGGGAACTATTACATACAGATGAAGACTGCATTGGCTTTTTTTTGGCTACCACATCACATCACTGACTCAAGTATGCAAGTCATTAGAATCTCCAGATTTCTTTCTTTCTTTTTTAAAATTAATACAGGCTGCCCCCTAACCTGCCTGTGTTCCCCTTCTTGTACTTGTGACATCCATTCTTTGGACCCAAGTGCAAGAACAAACATCCTCTGTAAATTTTACTCTATTAGATTCAGCCCAGTGTGATGCTCTTTCATGTTCTAGTCCATCCCCCCATTTTTACACATGGGAAAAAGGCCCAGAGAGGGGGACTGACTTGCCTCTGGTCACAGGGATAGTAAGAGAAGGAGTCAGGATCTGACATCAAGCCCTCTGACTCCCTTCTGAAGTCTCTTCCAGCTTGACTTCTCTGATCCAATGACCCCCAAATCTAGGCGCTATTCATAGGCTCCGAGAGGTGGGGGCTTTAAGGACCAGTCTAATTTCTCATCTCATTATAAAGCCCACCATTAGGAAGCTCTAAGCAAAAGGGGCCAGCCTAGGCAGGGGCAATCAGGGCTGAGGCAGGTTAGGAGAGGCCCTTCCGGAGGAAAGCGACTTTCCCCTCCCCCATTCCTAGCTTTTGGAGGCAGAGAGAGATAGAGAAGAGAGAGTAGGTGGGAGGGGAGGAGGCGGGGAAAGGGGGGAGATAGGGAAGGGAAGAAATGAAACCAGTTAAGAGTGGAAGGGGGAAGGGAGGAGAGAGGGAAAGGGAGGAGAGAGGGAAAGGGAGAAGTGAGAAGGGGCAGGGAAAGAAGAGAGGGAAGAAAGAGAAAAGAAGGAGAGGAAGAGAGAATAAAGAGTCAAAAGAGTGGGGAGAGAGAAGGAATAGTTGGGAGGGGAAGGAAGATGGGGAGGGGGAGGACAGAGGATGATGGGAAGGGGGGGAGACAGGGAGAAGGGACAGTGATGGGGAGGAAGGATGGAGAGGAAGGATGGAGAGGGATGGAGAGGAGGAGGAGGGATGGGGAAGCGGAACGGAGAGGGAGATGAGCAGAGGGCGGTGAGAGCCGCCGACCCTCGGGTCGGGCTGGGAGCTGGGGGCGGGCTCCTCCCCCTCTTGCCCCGTCTCCAGCCTTCCCCCTCCTCCTCCATCCCTGGACGCTCCTCGCTCCCTTACCTGGCTCCGGCCGCGCCCCGGGCCGGGGACTGCCTCCACCCTCGGCCGGCCCGGCCTGGGGGAGGTGGGGTGGCTGGCCGCCCCCTCCTCCTTCTCCTCCTGCCCCCCTCCTCCGACTCAGGAGGACGCCTCCGCCTCCGCCGCCTCCTCCCCGGCCCCGACCCCGCTGCTGCCGCTGCGCTCGCTCCGCGGAGCCGGGCGGGGGAGGGACCACAACTCCCACAATGCGCCGCGCTGGCCCCGGGCCGCGATTGGAGAGGCGGTGACGGGGGGCGGGGCCGAGGAGGGAGGTGAGGGACGGGGGGCCCGGGAGCGCGCAGGGGCCCCTGGACAGGGGAGGAAGAGCAGGCGATGGAGGCTCCGCGAGGGCGCAGAGCTCGCGGGCTGGGCTCCAGTCGGGGGGCTCGAGGACGTGCGCGGGGGTCGCCGTGGCTCGGCCCTTAAAGGGTGGGGATCCCAGAGCCTGGACGGTCCAGTGCAACCTACGCAGCAGCAGACCCCGCATCCTCAGCTTGGGTGCCTCCAGTGATGGGATGCTCATGACCTTCTTCGGCAGCCCGTCCCACTTAGGGAAGAAGGGAGGAAGGAGCTGAGGACCTTTTCCCGGACCTTTGCAGCTTCTGCCCATTGCCCTGGGCCAGAAGAGAGGTGCACACTGCACCCCTTAGCTGCCTTCCTGTCGTAGGGCACAGTAGGAACCCCTTGGACCATAGGACTCCAGTACTGTCCATGGGGTTTTCTTGGCAAAGATACTGGAGTGGTTTACCATTTCCTTCTCCGGCTGCTTCCCTAAAGGATCCTCAACAGGATCTAGTCCATCTAGTCCAATATATAGGTGGGAAAGTGAGATCTAGCAAATTGCTTCCTTTAGAGTTTGCAGGCAGCTAAAGGTGAATTAAGTGGGAAGGACCTCTCAGTCAACCTCCTCCTGTCCTTCTCTGAGATGAATCATAGACCATTCCTTAGGGCATCAGAGCTGGATGGGACCTCAGAGATTAAGTCCATCTTCTCACTGGGCAGATGAGCAAACAGGCCAGGAGAGGAAAGAAGACCATAAAATATTCCAAAGGGGTCAAAGCATCACTGTCTTCATGCATTTGAAGGGCTGCCTCATGGGAGAGGAAATATACTTGGTTGGCTTGGGAATGATGAGTGAAATCACAGAGAGGCAGATTTAGGTTGGACCATCAGGAGAAGCTTTCTTGAAATGAGAGCTGTTCAGAAGTGGAATGAGCTATCTGAGTGAAAGGATCTTCACTTTTGAGCTGGACCTTAGAGGTCATCCCTGGATGTCTCCTTCTTGACCCTCCTAACTGACTTGACCTTGATATTGACTCTTCAAGAGTACCCTTTTCTCTCTCCTCCTTCTCACCCCCTGACCTACTATCAAAGCAGCTTTGCCATTGTTCCGGGATGAGGTGTGTCTCTCTGGCCACCCTTCTGGTACGTGGGGTGTTTCTTCCGTTAGAATATAATCTCTTAAATGGCAGACGCTATCTTTGCTTTTTGGTATTTGAATCTTCTGTACCTACTTTGCACATAGCTAATGATTAATACTTTTTTTGTTCATTCATTTGTTCATTCAATTTTTTCATTCATTTATTCAACCCCATCATTTTACACTTGAGAAAACTGAAGTCTAAGAAGGTTGGTCTGGCCCAAAGTAACAGAGTTCGTAAGTGACTTGAGCCCAGGTCTTTCAACTCCAAATTCAGTTCTTTCTGAAGCAACACTGATTCCCCCTCCCTTAAGATCTCCAGATGGAGGCTGTATGAGTCTCCTTGCATGCTACACAGAGGATTCTCATACTGATTGTGGTTGGACTACATGACCTCTGTGGTCCCTTCCAACTCTTTACCGTCTATGAAATAATTGGCTAGCCCTAGATTATGTGGCTAGTTAGGAGAGCTCAGATCTCCTTATTGCTAGTCTATCTGCTGCATGACATCGGCTCTTCATTAGAAGTTCCATGTCCCAGCACTCTGTCCATTTTTTCTCTTTCTTTGTATCCCCAATGCTTAGCACAGTGCTTGGCATGCAGTAGGTGCTTAATAAATGCTTATTGACTACCTAATTGTCACTTCTCAATACTAATCCTATTGCTTTAATTTCCTTCTCCAGTAAAAGTTATATGGGGATAGGGGAAGTAGTAGTGTTCATACTTTGTTACAGCCCACAAACAACAGATAAAAACCCACTGTGGATTTGCCCAGATGGGCACAGTCAGTGATTGCAATTTAGTGTAGAATAGGAACCCTCTCTTGGCAAAGGCTTTACCTAAAAGCCAGGGTAAATTTCCCATTCTGAGACTGCCATAGGGAAGTAAAGGGGCAGTGGAGGGAGGATTCACTGCATTAATAGATAAAAATGAGACTTGTCTGCTGCTGTCTTGGAAGCTTTAATGCTCCTTAGAGACCTCTCCTCTGAAGCAGTCACTCCTAATACTTTGGGAGTTGCCACACTCTATCATTTCATGGTATCCTAAGAGCTTCAGACCATCTAGTGCCACCCTGCCATTTTTAGGGGAGGAAACAGTCTCTAAGGCAGCAGTTCTCAACCTGTGGGTTATGTTCAATTTGTAACAATGAAAATACATCCTGCATATCAGATATTTACATTATGATTCATAACTAGCAAAATCACAGTTATGAAGTAGCAATGAAAATAATTTTATGGTTGGGGGTCACCACAGCATGAGGAACTGTATTAAAGGGTCGCGGCATTAGGAAGGTTGAGAACCACTGCTCTAAGGGGTAATAGAACCTACCCAAGGTCACACAGAAAGTCAACGCAGAACTGCATTCCTCTCCCCACACCACGCCCAGCTCCCCTCCAGCTTTTTTTTGTTAGCCTCTGTGTGTGTTTTTGAAACAATCATTTATTTTCTCTCCCTCCTTCTTCCCCTCTTCCCATTTGGACATCCTTTCCTAAATAAACCTTCATAACAAATCTGCATAGTCCAATAATATAAATCCCCACGTTGGCCATGTCCCAAAATACGTGTCTCATTCTACGTCTTAAGTCCGTCCGTCTTCTAGCAGGAGGTGGGTGGTATGCTTTATCTTTCCTACTCTGTAATAATGGTTTGTCATTTCATTGATCAGTTTCAAAGCCTTTCAAAGTTGATTTTTCTTTATAATGTTGCTGTCATTGAATAAATTGTTCTCCTAGTCTTACTTTACTCTGCATCAGTTCAGAGAGGTCTTTCCAGTTTCCTCTGAAATTGTTTCTTATGATGTAATAATATTCTATCACATTCATATACTGGAAATTGTTTAGCCATTCCTCAATAATTATCTGCTACTATGAAAACAGCTGATATAAAAATTTGTGTATGTATTGGTCCTTTTCCTTCTTTGATCCCTTTGGGATATTTTATGCCCAGTAGTGGTATCACTGGATCAAAGCCACAATTTACTGGCCTTTGGGGCATGGTTCCTAATTACTTTCCAGAATGATTACACCAATTCGCAGCTCCGCCAACAGTGCATTAGTGTCTTTCCCCACAGCTGTTATTTTGTTATTTTCCTCTTTTGTTGTCTTTCTGGCTTCTCTGGCTTTCTTTAAGTCCCAGGTAAAATCCCACCTTCTACAAAAAACTTTTCTCAATTCCCCTTAATGGGGGCTAGTGCCTTCATTCTGTTTATTAACTCCAGTTTATCCTATACATAAACTAGTTTGTATGTAGTCTTTTGCTTGCTGTCTTTCCATTAGACTATGAGCTATTTGAAAACAGGGACTTTTTTGTTTCATTTTGTGTTTTTGTTTCCATTTTCTTTGCATCTCCTTTCTTTAGCACAGTGCTTGGCACATAGTAGGTCCTTAATAAATGCTTATTGACTGATATAGAACCTCAGAGTTGATTTAATTTGTACATCTCTGTTAGTGACTTGGAACTTTTAAAAAAATATAATTGTGAGCGTGGATTTCTTCCCTTGAAAGCTGCCTGTTTATATCTTTTGACCATTTATCAATCAGCAAATGGCTCTTATTTTTATAAATTCAAGTCAGTTTCTTCTATATCATGGATATGAGATCTTTATCAGAAAAAAACTGGCTGCAAAGATTATTTCCTGTCAGTTGCCCATTTCTTTCCCAATTTTAATTGCATTGATTTTATTTGTGCAAAAACTTTAAAATTTTATGTAATAAAAGTGTCTGTATCTTCTGATCTTCTCTATCAGTTATCTGGTCATGAACTTTTTCCCTATTCTCAGCTTAGCAAAAGAATTTCTCCTTGCTCTTTTCATTTGCTTATGAGGTCACCTTTTGTATTTAAGTCACATACCATTGGATTGTGGGATATAGTATGAGATGGTGGTTTATGCTTATTTTTTGCCAGACTGCTTTCCAGTTTCTCTAGTAGTTTTGTCAAATAATAAATCCTACTGACTTATTCCCAAAACTGGGTTGACCCCTACAAGTTTAAAATATTAACTGAAAAATCAGTCAGCCTTTTGAAAAATTTGAATTCATATTCATCTCCTGAGTCCCGCTGATCTTTCTTTGGACTACCTTGCATTCTGTCTGGGTCATTCTTGGTGACAAGAAGGCAGGTCCAGGACTGGGACTTTTGCTTCTCTTGGGAATAGTTTCTTGGATCATAGTGTCATCAGGCTACAGCTAAAAGGAATCTCACAGGCTATCTGTTCCAAAGCCAATATTTTACAGATGAGAAAACTGAGACCCAGGGAGGTTGTAAGTTGCCCACAATTATACAAGTAAATGTCAGAGACTGGATGTCAAAGATGCTTGACAACTGACCCAGGAAGAACACCCGCCCCCCCGCCCCCTCCCCAGTCCTCCTCCCCAGTAAAGATCTATAGAAAAGCTTCTCTACCTCTTTGGAAGCATGCTGCTTGGAGGCTTTACCAACTGTTTTTTGTACATGTGCCAAGGGGGAAGATGAAGATTTCTGTCCTCTTTCCTTCCACCACACTACTGATGTCAGCTAAAATCTGAGCGAGCATTGAGTAACAATATGTGTTTGCCTAGGAGATCTCAAGACTGGACCTCAGCTTTCTGCCTGCTTCTTCTGTTTCTAGCCTTAGAGGTCACCTCATGAATTTAAGGAGTCTGGAGTTCCCAAGTCGGTACAGGCTGCCCAGTGGGAAGTGTTTTCTGCTTACTATACTTCTGGGAGTAAGAGGCAACCATGACCAAGAGGTTACTCAGCAGAAAGAACTAAAAGAACCTAGGCAGTGCCTTGGATGTCCAATAGATACGGACCTTAAAGGTTTGTTGGACAGTGCAGGCCTGATGTGAAGGGTCAGTATCTGTGGCAGTCACAAGGAATTGTCTTTAACTCCTGGAAGAGTATAATTGGTGAGGGGATAATGTTTTATGTTTTAACATGTCTTCGGTATTTTAAGCATTGCTTTTGTGGGGGAATAGGTAAATAGCTAACCTTTACCTGATATCTACTCTGTACCATGAGTAATTTTCATAGAAGGGGCCCTGTTAGTCCTTTTGAGGGGAGCCCTAGACACAAGCCATATCTAAGCTTTGCTGTAGAGATTTTACCTGGAATCCCAGGGTGAGTGTAATGAGCCTGAGAGCTCTGAGAACAACCTGAAACTCCCAGGAGTTGGGGACCATCAGGCTGCCTAAGGAGGGGAGAGCCAACCCAAGTAGGAAAAAAAGGATCGGGTGAATACTTCCATGCCAATTAGTAATGAGATCAGCCATGAATGGCCATAGTATTTCCAGAGCCAGCAAGATAGGGAGACCAAGTCTCAAAAACCAAACCAAACCCTCATTTGGGGATCAGGCGCCCTCAGGACAGAACCTGATTCATGTGAGTCCCCACCAGGAAGGATCCCTTTTTCTGGGACCCCATCCCGGCCATGGGAGACAATAGACTTTATTAGGTAAATGGTTCAGCCTTGAGTCATATGACTGAGACTAATGAGGCCATATTTGTGTCTTCCCTCATGGGACAGAGAAAAGATCTACTTGAAGTCTACCTCATGTGCCCCTGGAAAAGATTCTTTATACGCCTGGGAGAGGGGGGTATAATTCTTCTCTGTATTGTTAGAAGAGATTCTCTTTGACATGACAAGGGAGGAGGGCAAATCTCGTTGAAGATTAGAGCCCCTAGAAATGAGGAGCTCTTAGGAGTTCTAAGGTTAACTGTCCAGTATTGATCGTCCTTAAGCAGATCAGGAGTGCCCTCTTCTGGGTAGATCTGAGCAAGATGATAAAATACAGCAGCTCTTGGTGGGGCAGCCTCTGGGTCTACCTCTGTTTTGGTGGAAGGGAAATGCTCCATATGACTTCTTCTCTTTAAGTGTTTCTTTTCCTCAATTAACAAGTATTTATTTTATTTCCTTTGTGTCCTCCCCACCTTCCGCACCATTGTAAAAAAAAAAAAAGGAGAGCGAAAAAACAAAACCTTTGTAATAAAAAAAATCACTTAATCTTTATTTGCCTCAGTTATCTCATCTGTAAAATGGGGATAATAATAGCACCTACTTCCCAGGGTTGTTGTGAGGATTCAATGTGATATATTTGTAAATCATTTAACACTGAGCCTGACACATAGTAGGCATTTAATAATTATTTCCATCCTCCCTTCTTCATCCTTCCTTCCTTCCTTCCTTCCTTCCTTCCTTTCTTTCTTCCTTCCTTCCTTCCTGTCTTCCTTCTTTGTCCAGTGAACTAATGTGGCCAAAGAAACACTCCCACAAAACTGGTGACTTCCCATAGGCACCCATGCTTATGCCTCCTTCTTAGGATTCCTTAGCTTTCCTCAAGGAAAGTACCACCTCCTATGGGAAGGTTTTCCTTATCGACCCAGTCAGGAAAGCTGTCCCCATTTTCAAATCAATCCATAAGCATTTATCAAGCACTTGGTCTGTGCCAGGCACTGGGGATACAAAAGCAAAAGTGAAACAGTCTGCCCTCGGGGAGCTTGCATTCTACCAGGGGAAACAGCTTGCTCACCCCTAAGCGCAGGCGCACTAGGTATTCTCTTACCTTTTATCTTCCTGAGTAGAAGCTGCTATCCACAACAGATTAAGAGCAGGAAGGGGCCCCAGTGTCTATTTAGTCCAAATCCTTCATTTTACCAATGAGAAAAATGAGCCATGGAGACCAAAGGTCACTTAGGGAGTCTAGGGCAGAGCAGGGATTCTGATCCAATGTTCATTCCCCTCCCCCCTGCTCCTTATCCTGTGGTGAGGTGTTCATACAGTGGGTGCTGAACAGTTGTTGTCTGCCAACAAGTTCACCTCATTCTCAGATGTCACTGTCTACACTGATATATGCTTACATGCTGTATCCCTACCATCCCTCCAATGGAATATAAGTTTTTGGAGGGCAGGAGTGGTTTTTCATTTTATCTTTGTATCCCCAGAGCCCAGCACATAGAAAGTGCTTCTTAAATGTTTACTAGGTCCAAACATTTATTATGTCACTTCAAAACAGGGTTGAATCTGGTTCCAGTGATCAGAAAGATCAAGACAGGGGAGGCTGAAAGGCAACTGGTATTGACATTGGGCTAATGTGGGACCAGTGTAGAACCAGAATATGAGTTCAGACCAACACAATTCCCACTCCACCACATTGGTTCTTAGAAATCTGATAGCTTTTTTCATCATTCCTATCCTAAGTACTTTAGGCAGCCTAAGCTGAGTCTTGAGCACTTAGAGCTTGGTCAAAGATGCCCAAGGGCATCCATTGCATCCCAGCCCATCACCAGCTATCTTGACTTTTGTCTTGCCACTTAACTTTGATAACTCTGAAGGTGAGAGTGAGGCTGACTTGTGAAGACAAGTCAAGACATCACCCCCTGATGTCATTGGTCCCCTTTGCAAAGGAAGGATGAACAAATTGGAAACATTTTTTGTATATTATTTTGTCCCAGAACTGCCTAGACTCTGATACTTTTATCAGACAAAAGCACATATCAATTGAATCAATCCATCTGAGGTATGAACTAGATGTGAACAAGTCCTGATCATTTCCCCAGGTGTGAGAGAAAATCAGCTGGGGTTGATTTTGGGACTTGGTTACACCCTGTGGAGCTTGTGGATAATCAGTCAGTTTGGAATCAGGATTCCAGCAACTGGCAGTGGAGAGAAGCCTTCAGTCAAGTCCCTGAGGAGGAATCACTAGGGAATGTGGGTGGTGGGAGAAGGGAAGAGTACTTCAGTCTTAACCTTGACCTGGGTCTCTTCCTTCTTCTATTTCTCTCCTCTCCTTCCCAACTTTGTCTCATGACCAATGAGAATTTAGATGTTCTCATCCTCATGTTTTCAGTGTCCATAGGACAGCAAGGACTGATGGTAGTGTCTGTACTGGGTGCCAAGGATGAACTGGATGGATATACTAAGGAAAGGCAAATTCAAAACTTTATAAGGCACCCAGCAGAAAAACTACATCATACCTAAAGGGAATATCTTGAGGACTCAACAAAAAGTCTTCCAAAAATTATGAGTTACCCCTTTGGCACATGTGCCATTTAAATTGGAGCTGACTTTCTTCTGGACTATGTAGGTACTTGTGGGAGAGTGTGTTACAGACTTTTGGGGGTAGGGATGTTTGGTACCAATTTTATCACCTAGTAAATATTCGTTGTTGTAAGTTAATTGACTCTATCAGAAGTGTGAAAGAAGTCTGGCAAACTGCTATCTCCTTTGGAGATCTCTCTAGAGAGAGCTCTGAAGGGTGAAATATTAATTGAGTCCCAGAACCCCAGCCTACTTGTGCCAGTGTGGGTTGGGAAGTGAATCCAGAGTGTGTGCTACACCAGTCGGATTGATTCTGCTCTTAGAGTTGCCCACGAGGGGGCCATACCCAGCAGCATTGAAGCTCCCCATGGGAGAAGTTCCTGATCTCTTGTTACAAGTATATGCAACTCCTGTAAAATACCTACTGCGTCCAGAGATGAGTCACTGAGTGGGGTGGGGGTGGGGGAAGGCAGAGAATGCTGCTGCCTCTGCAGCCCATCACCCTGGACCAGAAAGCCTCCCACTTCCCTCCCCTCCTTCTGCAACTGCCACCAGAGAAGCATCTGGGTCACTCCAAGGAAAATGCTTGCTGCCCTCTCGCATTCACCAGACTCTGGGCAGACACCAGACTCTGGCCCTCTGCCTCTGTGTGTTGCAGGTAGCCAGAGTTTCCTGGATCACCTGGAAGAACCTTGCTGAGTAAGCAGTTGTCTGTTTTGTCTGTGGCTTATCATTAGTAACATTCCTAGAGGTACCAAGGTCAATACTCCTCAGCCAGATCTGTTAGTCCCAGAGACCATCAGGACAAGCTTAGGCACATTGCAGGAATTTAACATGGAGTACTAACCTACATAGAGTAAGTTTCCCTTTGGATTTCCTCATATACCTAAGTGGGGGTGGGGAATGAGATTGAGATGAGGTATATCATATTTCAGGGTTTTTGAAAAATCGTTCTTGCAAGATTTCAACTGTGCCAATATCCCATCATTTCATCCTTATTCCCCTCACACCCCTGAGCCAGTCTAGGCTGAGAATTCCTCAGAGTCCTGCCAAGGCTATCCAGTGGCACAGGAAGTTCATGGTTTACTCTTTGGAAAATGGCTTCCTGGCAGATGACATAAGTGACCTAACTAAAGATGAGACACTGGTCTGCTCTGCGACTCACTGAGCTGGGAGCTGACTGACCGGTCACGACAACCCCATTGGGGAAGGGTCACTTGGCCACACTACATTGGAATCTCATTTAGTTCCCTTATTCTACAGTGGAGAAAAGGGGAGTCCAAAGGAGGGGAGGGACTAACTCAGGGTCCCATAGTTAAGGTAGTGACAGATCTGGGGCTCCAATCCAGGGCTGAACTCCTAGGCTGGTGTTCTTTCCACTATTTTGTAGCATTAGAAACCTCCTCCTCCTCTTTCTTCTCCTCCCTCTTCTCTTTCTACTCCTCCTTCTCTTTCTCTTTCTCCTTTGGATAAGCTATCAGACAACATAAGATGTTCAGCCCTCTTTACTCTACTCTGTGGCAATATAGAGCCAGAGAGCCTGATTCCAAATTCCAAGTTTGCCCCTTAGGTGTGTGAGACTTTGAGACAGTCATTTGTCCTCACAAAGATTTAGAGCTGGGAAGAGATACTACTACTACCACCACCACTACCTCTACCATTACTACTACTACTACTACTACTACTACTACTACTGCTACTACTACTACTACTGCTACTACTACTGCTACTACTACCACTACCACCACCATTACTACTACTACTACTACTACTACTGTTACTGCTACTACTACTACTACTATCACCACCACCACCACCACCACCACCACTACTACTACTAGTGCAATAAGCATTTATATAGCATAAAACACTCTACAGATATATTATGTACTTTTTATCCTGTAAGGTAGGTGTTAGTTATCTAGGCCATCCAGTCTAATGCATTCACTTTATAAACAGGGAAACTGAGGCATAGAGCAATGAAGGACGTGACTTGCCCAAACACAATAAGGATCATTTAGATCATTAGCTTTCACCTCGCACCAATGAATCACAGAATCATGCAATTTTCAGAGCTGGAAGGGACCTCAACTGCACTCTAGCCTAAGAAAGGCTCATTACAATGTAGTCAACAAGTGGACTTTCAATCTTGCTTTTTTTTTTTTTTTATTTGAGGCAATTGGAGTTAAGTGACTTGCCCAGGATCATATAGTGTCTGAGGCCAGATCTGAACTCAGGTCCTTCTGACTCTAGGGCTGGTGCTCTATGTGCTGTGTCACGAAGCTGCTCCATCCAATCTTTTCTTAAAAACTTCCAAAAAGGAGAAACCTGCTACTTCCCAGGAGAGGTCATTAACCTGTGGGACATTTTTCCTGACAATGGACCCAGATTTGTCCCTTTACAACTTTCTCTTATTGCTCCTGTCCCCTCCCTCCTCCCTCTGCCTTTTCCTTGTCCTATCCTTCCTATACCCCAATGTCATATTTCAATCTGGGGAAGAATAAATCTGTTCCATGAGAGTCCAGTTATAAACAAGGTAGAGTAGTGGGAAAAATAGGAGTTAAAGGCTCTGGGTTCTAAATACGTCTGACCCTCACTCACTACCTGTGTGACCTAGGGCAAGTCACTTAAACTCATTGGGCTTCAATCTTCACAGATGAAAAATGGAGGGGATGGGGTGGGGGTTGGACAAAGTGATCTCTCTGAGTACTCTACCAGTTCTAAATCTCTAGATTCATGTTGGACAAGATAAGAGAAGACTTTTGCCAAGCCAGCAAAATCAGGAGCAGTGTCATCTGCTCCACTGAATCTCTTTATGCTTAAGTTTGGTCTCAAATAGACAAATGACTCTTGCCTTGTGAATTTGGTCACCGTGTTGTCTCAGCTCTTGGCATCGAAAATAAGATCAAGTGTGAAAGAGTGAAAGGAAGAGACAGTTCCAATCACCTTCATGCTCTGGATATTCATTGCAATTGGTAAATTAAGTAGGATAGAAAGAAACAGGATCGTGTGCTGAAAAATGCTAGGCTGGGAGCCCCAAGACATGAGTCTGACCTACAGCTTTACCATTGGCTTGTTGTGTGACCCTGGACAAGCCCTCTCCCTCTCCTTGTGCCTCCATTTTGTCATTTGGAAAGTAAGAAGGGTGAGTTTCTTCCAGTTTTAACATCCTATAAGTTTGTGATTGATTGTTGACCTTCCAGGTCTAAATTCTATCATTTTAGACATTTCCAAGAGTAGCATATATTAGATTTTTTTCAGGAATAAGTGCTTTTCAGTTTTTGTACATTTTCTATCAATAGGAGAAAAAAATCCATCAAGGAAGTACTCAAGTTTCTATAATAGTTAGAACAAAAGTAAGCCAAATGACAAAAGGGAAGGACAGTGGTGACAAGCTTATAATGTAGCATGAATGAAAAATGATAAAAATACATATTCCCTTTGAATTATTTTTTAAACCTATGTATAAAAATAACTCGAGTCTCACTTCCTTCAGAGTCTTCCATCTCTCCTTCTGCCATATGAATCTGACAGCTGTTAGCTAAAGCTGTTATCTCTCATTTCACATTACTGCCTTGGAAAGTATTCCTGCCCTCCCCTTCTCCTCCATGAAATGCATGTCTTACAAGTGGAGCTTATCTTTTTTAGAACTGTGTGTAGGAGGTAAATTGGTATGCAAGAGATTTTGGGTTCATTTAGCAAGCTTATTAACAATCATATTGCTGTTGTTATATCATGATTTAAAATCTTTGAGGCCTCAACCCAATCTTGCAGTTTGGGAACAATGGCCTCTCTGAAGTCAGGAGCCCAGAAATCTGTGAATCTGTCCTTCCTGGTGTCTCCTATGGACTAATTTTCAAAAAAGTAGGGCACCAGCAAAAAATTGGGATCTAACAATCCTCCTTTCCTTATTTTTCTCTTGCCTTGCCTTGCCTTGCCTTGCCTTCCCTTTTCCTCTTTCCTCCAATCCTATTTTAGGAGTAACTCTATTTTTCATCAAGGGCCAAGATACTAGGTCATTAGCCTCTTGAGGGCAGGGACTTTCTTTATTATTATTTTTGAAAATCTCCAACAGTGACTCATACATGATACGTGCATAAAAATGTGTTGAAGGAAGGAGCAAGTGGACTCTTTTCAATTTATTTGCATCCTCAAAATCACAGTGCCCCAACCCCAACAGTACATCATATATTATACTCATTATTTTCAGGATACAGTTAATATAGCCCGATCATGTTGTAAAATATTTCACACGCACTTCTGGACATCTTGAGTTGGAATCTTTAAGCAGCTCTTTCAGGAAAAGAAAAAGGGGTCTGTACTTTGCATTGCCATAGAAACCAGAAATGCTTTGGAGAGCCAGTGTGACAAGTGCGGTATAAAGCAACCACTCCTGGAAGTTAGTGTCAGCATCCCTTTTAAAGTCAATGTCAAGGGTGCCCACTTCCGAGTCCCTTTTAGCCAAGGCCATTCTTGCTCTGGGAAGTAGAAGAAGTGGCAAGAGGTCGATGCCATCCTGCTCAGGATCAAGCTGCAAAATGGTGTCATCTACATGCCAAGACCTTGCCAGCTCCCACTGTTCCAGCTAGAGGAGAGCAGATGTCATGGCGGTTTCCATACACTCACATGGTGGTTTGCCCAACTGCTTTTGCAAGGAAAATTCTGGTGTGGTGAGACTGGCTGTTGACAAGTGATCCAATGTTGGCTGGGCTGCTCTTCTCTTACAGAAGAAGCCTACTCTTGTCAGTGGACTTTTCTCCTCCTTCCCTGGTTTCTTCAAGGCTCACCTCAAGTGACTTGCTGCTGTTTGTCCTTCATCCAAAGAGGACCATGACATCAGGAAGGTGATGCCATGACATGCAAGTGAATTGGATTTAAGTGAGGCAGGGCTGTGCAAAGTCACCAGCCTCACTTTTACTTCTGGAGTTCAAGCACCACCTTCTGCAACAAGTCTTTCCCAGTCTTCCTCCACTTTACTGCCTTCCCTCTGGGACTACCCTTAATTTATCCTATTTCTTGTTTGCACATAGTTCTTTATCTCCCCCAGTAGGGCATGGACTGGTTTTGCCTTTCTTTGCATCCCTAGTACTCAATATGGTTTCTAGAGTGTAGTAGGTGATTAATATATGATGCTAGTTAACTAAGTTCAGTGATAATGGAAAGACTGATGGCTCTGGAGCCAGAGGACCTTGGTCCCCACAGTGGAAAAAATACTCCATACTTATCTGGTGTTTTATTTTTTCTGAGCATTTACAAGAAACATTATAGAAAGAAATCATAGAAATATTATAGAAAGAAATACAGAAATATTATAGGAAAAAACCCAACCTTTACATTTATTAGAGGTAGTATGCCTTAGTGGAAAGATGAATTAGCCTTGGAGTCAGAAAGCCCTGGGTTCAAAACCTGCCTCTGATATATACTAGCTATATTAAACTGGACAAGTAACCTCTTCTGCTGCCTGGGAAACTCTTCAAGACAATGTGAGTTGTTGAATTGCTCATTTGTATAAGTAGATGGAGTTTCTACCCAGGGAATTGTGTACTCTCACAAATCAGAGTCAGACTTTCCACGCCACTCTCAAACTATCTGACATTTGTAAATTGCTTTAAAGTTAGTAAAGCTTTTTCCTTTTTATGCATCAATTCATTGGAGCCTCTCAGCAGTCCTGTGAGGTGCACTATAGATATAATGATCTCCCATTTTACAGATGAGGAGAATGAGCCTTAGTGAAATGACTTGTGTCAATGATACATTGAGTCTGTAGCCAAGGCAAATTCAGAGACATCTCCATCTCAAATGTCCCCATGGACTATTTGTACCTGACATGTGGGAGAACTTTCTGAGTTTGTATAGGTCCAATCAGTCACATTCAGACCCAGTGTACCTTGACACTAGCATAGTGATGTCATCTTGTTCCTCTAAGAATGAAGGACAACCACCAGTCAATTAACCAACCAACCAGCCTGCCAAGGCAGGACTTGGACTGAAGTATTCCTGCCCCCAAGATCAGCACTGTCTCCACTGTGCCATGGGCAATAACCCATCCCTTCCTCATGAAGCCCATTGGGATCTATTGTACAAATGGAGAAACTGAGGCACAGAGATATTCAAGTGACTTGGTTAAGGTCACATGGACACCAGGTGAGGAAGGAAGACTTAAATCCAGGTCTTGCTGTCCTGTACAAGGCTCTTTCTGTAGATTCTCCAGGAAAAAAGAAAATGTACTGCAGATAGCATTCATAGAACCTGAACAGGAGGTAATATAATTATGCCCATTTTATGGATGATGAAACAGAGGTTCAGAGAGTTAAGTGATATAGTCAAACAACCATACAACTCATCAATAGGGGAACTAAGTCTTCCAGATCTGCCTGGAGCTCCATGTTGTAGATTTGGTGTCGATCAGTTGGCCCCTCCTATGTGAGTCCTGTTTCAATCCCCTCAGCAGTTAGTCCCACCCTATCCCCACCCAACCCCATTTGACCCATGTCTATTTTGTATTTACATAGAGTTTCCACCAATAGAATGTGAGGCCCTTGAGGGTGGGGACTATTTCGATTTTGGTTTTGTCTTTGTCCCTGGTACCTATCATAGCGCCTGGCACATAGTGGGTTCTTTACTTATGTTTGCTGCTTGCTTACTTTCTTGATTCCTATATTTAGGGTTCACATTGGTATGTTCTTGTGTGTAGGTGAAAGAGAAAGAGATAGAGACATAAAGAGACACAAAAAAAGATGTAGAGAGAGAAGAAAGAGAAAGAAAAAAGAGAGACATCTACAGAAAGCAAGGGACAGAAAAAGAGAGAGAAGACAGAGACAGAGACAGACAGAGACAGATACAGATACAGAGACAAAGAGACAGAGAGACAGAAACAGACAGAGACAGAGAGAGACAGAAACAGAGACAGAGAGAGACAGAGACAGAGACAGACAGAGACAGATACAGAGACAAAGAGACCGAAACAGAGACAGAGAGAGACAGAAACAGAGAGAGAGACAGAGAGAGACAGAGACAGAGACAGAGACAGACAGAGACAGACAGAGACAGATACAGATACAGAGACAAAGAGACAGAGAGACAGAAACAGACAGAGAGAGGGAGAGAGAGAGAGAGAGGGAAAGAAAGAGGAGACAGACAGACAAACTACTTTAGTGAACACCTGCTGGTATTTAGGAAGCATTCATGATTGGCTCATCCATTCTCTGCCATCTGTAAGCCTCTTGTTCACATGACTCACAAATGATGAGTCACTGTCAGTGGGAGACCATTAGTGACCTTCCTCCTCTTTGGCTCCCTAATGAAGTGTGTGACACATGTGAAAAAAGATAGTCCCCCGTGAACATGCGGCAAAGTGCTGTGTTATTCTCAATGATGTAAAAGGAGGAATTGTTGATTTTGCCCTGACTGGGGTTTTGGAGGCTGGGTGTTTGATCTGGAAAAACAAGGCCACTTGGCCTTGTTTCCTGACATGGTTTCAGCCCAGAATTATACCATCTAATGGCTTGTTTGTTTGCTTGTTTTGGCTCCTGGCCTCTGTTTCCTTATCAGATCAGGGAGAGGGTTGGATGAGGATGAGCGCTGGAATAGAGAAGGACCTTCTATTTAGAACAGATGCTAGAACTCAAAGAAACCATAGACTACTGAATGCTAGAGGTTAGAGAACCCTAAGAATAGGGGATGTCAGAGATGGGAGGGCCCTTAGAACAGGGGATGTCGGAGATGGGAGGGGCCTTAGAACAGGGGATGTCAGAGCTGGGAGGGTCTTAGAACAGGGGATGTCAGAGCTGGGAGGGCCATTAGAATATAGGATGCTAGAACTCAAAGAGCCTGTAAAAGAAAGTCAGATAGATGTGGAAGACAGTTAAGAGAACAACTAATCCAATTCTTTTCTTTCATAGGTAAGGTAGCCAAAGCTCAGTCAAGACATGTGAGGTGCTCAAGGCAGCAATGTGTTGGAGTCAGCTTCAACCAGCTCACAAGAGCAGATTGTTAAATTTTCAGTACGAGTGTTTACACACAGGAAATTGGCAAACCCAACAAATCACAATTTAATACATTATTTTGTTGATTTCTAGACTTAGTGAAGCAATAGAGAAAATGGTAACAATGCAATTAAAATGGTAACAATGCCTGCAGAGAGCCAATTGTTAAATATTTAACAGCATCCTCCTGGTCTGAGGTCACATAGGTCTCCTGATTGTACAGCTTGTTCTTGTTTTGTTGGGTCATTTTTAGTTGTGTCTGACCCTTCGTGACCCAATTTGGGATTTTCTTGGCAAAGATACTGAAGTGGTTTGCCATTTCCTTCTTCAGATCATTTTACAGTTGAGGAAATTGAGGCAAACAGGGCTAAGTGACTTGCCAGGGTCACAAATCTAATAAGTGTCTGAGGTCAGATTTGAACTCAGGAAGATGAATCTTCCTGATTCCAGACCCTGTTCCCTGTGCACTATGGCACCCTCTATCTACCCCACTTGTACTCTCTTAACTATACAACATCATTTCTGCCCTGAATGATTTCCCTAAGGTTCTTTTCAGCTCTAAGATTTCACAACACCTTCTTGGTCACCTAGTACCATGCTGTACTTCATACCTTGAAGCCTGAAATTATTTCCTAATGAAATAAAACACAGGTCCTGGAACATAGGCACTTAATAAATTGGTTAAATTAACCAACACTATTAAGTATCACTATATTTAACACTATTATTTATTGGCTTTCTCCACAGTCACTGAAAGAACAATTAAATGCCTTAGTCCTATTTCACAAAGGGAGGTAGAATTCAGCCCCTTCACACTCAATGAGGCAGTGTTAAATTGTGGAAAGAGCAATGGATTTGCATTCTGAGGATTTGAATTTAGATCCCAATTCCCATATTTTCTGCCTGCATGGTCTTGATCATGTCCCATGGTTGCTCAGTACCTTAGTTCCCCTCCTTCCCATAAAGTGAGGTCACAGTAAAACCTCTCTTAGATCCATTTGAACCCTAACTTCTATGATGCTGAAAGGAGTGTTAGGTTGATGACATGTGAAGCTTGTGGACCATCATGTCAAGCTCCTGACAGTATTGGGTTGTACTGATGTGGGTATCCACACTCTTTGGCCCTCCTCCAACCTGTTCCACACAAGTCAACAAGCATTTATTAAATGCCTACTATGTGCCAGACAGGTAGGTAGTACAGTGGATGGAACACTGGGTCTGAAGTCAGGAAGATCTGAGTTCAAATCTGAGCTCAGATATTTAATAGCTGTGTGACCCTGTGTGAGTCACTTAACCTTTATTTGCCTCAGTTTCTCATTTTATAAAATGGGAACACACTGGAGAAGGAAATGGTAAACTACTCCAATATCTTTACTAAGAAAAACCCATGGACAAGAGTCCATGGAGTCACCTCCAGTCAGACATGACTGAACAACAACAATGTGTGTCAGGCATTGTGCTGAATACTAGGAATACAAAGAAAAGCAAAAAAAAAAAAAGTCTCTTCCCTCAGGGAGCTCACTATCTCTTAGCAGAGATACTGGAGTGGTTTGCCATTTCCTTCTCCAGCTCATTTTACAGATGAGGAAACTGAGGCAAGCAGAGTGAAGTGACTTGCTCAGGGTTACACAGCTAGTAAGTGTCTGAGCTCAGATTTGATCTCAGGGAGCTAAGTCTTCTTGACTATAGGAATAGCACTCCATGCACTATGGTGCCGCCTAGCTGCCCCTAGATACAGGAGAAGTCAAAAGCTAGAGCAGCTTGCAGGATTACAACTTTTACTAAACATAATGTAATTAGTGTTGCATACATTTAGTAGCAAATGTTCTCCAAATGAACAGTACTGTAGGAATCACATTGCTACTGAAGACTCCTCCTGTGACTGTCATGGATATTAGTCCTTATAGTGGTGTGGAACAGGTTGGTGGAGAAATGCAGCCTTATAAAGGTACAATGGATCATGCTCCTCATCTCCCTTGGTAGCCTTCATGCTCCCTATACTCAACATTCTTCTGAAATACAACCATCTGTAATTCATCTCTTGTAATACTTGATAGCTTTCAATGAACCATCCATAATATTCATGAGCATATGTTCACCTTTTAGTAGCACAGGATGATATTTATCACCTAAATATTCATTTAGAAAGCATTTGCTGCTAAATATTGGGGATATATAGGCTAAATCAGTCCCTTCTCTAACCCTGAGGTCCTTTTCATCTCTGAAATTCTCTGATTCTCCAATTTGTGGCCAACTCCAGGCCAATGGTATAAAACTCCAACAGAAGTAGGTGTAGGATGGGGCACTGATCTGTTACAAAATGGTTCCTACAGCTTGCAAAATCGACTTATTTTTAAAATGTATAGTATATATGTTTAATCACATGTTTATTTATTTTGTTCACTCTTTCCTAATTACATTTTGATCTGGTGCAGGGGCACTCTGGGGAGTGTTGCATGGGCAGCCCAAACCCTTTCTGACACTTCTGTTTCAGAGTCTCTTTTATACTTATGCCCAACAAGTTTTATTGAAAAATATTTGCTCATCTATAGTTATCATTGCTGCATTATTTCGCATTCTAAAATATCCTAGCATCTATCTCAATTCAGTCAAAGGCATTTAAACATGATTGCAGCTGTGGGTGGAATATTCCTGAGCATTTATTCTGGTCTGAGTTATCATCCCAGATGTTTTTCTAGCACATCAACAAGGTTTCCCTCCCAGGGGCTGGAAATCAGAATGCCAAAAATAAGAAGAGAATTGTTGCAAGCACTTCCAATAATAATAACATACATTCATATAATGATTTAAGGTCCACTGAGTGTTTTCCTTACAACAATCCTATGAAGGAGGTAATACTGCACAAGAATCTTTTACAGATGATGAAAATTAGGTTTCCTGAGCCAAGTGACTCATTTATGCTTATACAATGAATGTCAGAGATGGGATTTGAACTAAGGCATGGTATCATAGCTATAGAGACAGAAGGATCTTTAGCAATATTCAGTCCAACCTCCTTGTTTTATATATAAGAAAACTGAGGTCCAAGAGCTGAAATGACTTCCCCAATGTCACACAGATAGTAAGGTCAAGAAGTGACTTATGAATGTAGGTCTTGCTGATTCTAGGTTAGCATTCTATGCACGGTACCACACTGCCTCTCAGAGATCTACGGAAGCCACATCAGAGCATTCTATCTACAAGGTGCAATGGCAAGCAAACAAATACTTAGCACCTTGTTTCAGTTGAGCCTTGCCCCTGATTATATCAAGTCTTTGTTAAGAAACAGAACTTGTGAAACCCACAGTGGGAGGGACTTGCCAAAGACAGGAACAGGAAGGAAGTAAGAGATGGGAAGAACAGGGAGGAACTAATGACCAGATAAAAAGCTGAGCACAAGCTGGGAGAGAGCCAAAGTGATAAGGGAACGCTTGTAGTGGCAGAGCTGAGAAGGAGGAAACTTGTAGTATCCCAACACTCTGTTTGTCTGTTCTGTCTCTGTTGATTTGTGTTTGTAATACTTTGTACAGAATCCTTGGGACCTAACTGGAAGGTATGAAAGAGGATTTTCTTGTTGTCTGTTTACAGAAGAGGGTTTCAGAGGTCCTAGGACTATAGTGACAATTTGTGTTGAGTTCTCAGACTTTGTGTTGTGAGTCTGTGTTGATTTCACAGGCAGAAAGTGAATTGATGATGGTGCTGGCAATGTGCATGGATGTTGTTTTGGCTCTGTTAAGTTTTGTCTTCCCAGAAACAGAAACTGTCAAGGACTTGAGGTGGATTAGACACTGTGAACTTCAATATGGAATGGGATAAGGAGCTGGACAAAGAGCTGAGAGTTGCCTACCTTTGAATCCAGGTGATGGGTAGATTCAGGCAAGAGCTGGACTCATGGAAGAGGAACTACAGAAGCTGAGAGCCAGCCTCAAGTCAAGATGAAAAGACCTCTCCTTGGGTACTTAGTGCTTACTGAGAAGACCATGATTTACTGTGGCCTAGGGGTGGAAGGACTTTGTACAGAGTACCTTGTACCTCTTAAGGATGATTGAGTTAAGGACGATTGGAAGCTGATCTCCAATCAAGAAGAAAGAAGACTTTTTGACTGAGAAATTAAGACAATGTGACCTAGGGATGGAGAACTTTGACCTTTGTACTTTGTGTCCCTTAAGGAGGCTTGCTCCTTAAGGATGACTGAATTAAGGACTTACTGAAGGATATCTTTTGTTTAAAACTATGTGGCTACTTTAGTGATAATTTGTAATGTTAGAACATTGTGAATGCTGTACTTTGGTTTCTGTGAATGTTTTGCTTTAGTTTACTGCCAAATAAATACAGAGTTCACTATGCTATGTGATCAGAACCTTAAAGCTGTTCAAGCAGCAGTCCTCTGGAAAGCTGCTCATGCTTGGCTTTATACAGGCTACAGGGCCCCTTCATCCCAAGGGTTCTTTTTTATTTTTTTAAAAGTTGAGGAATGTGAGCATGAACGTGTTGGCTTGTGAGAGTATATCATGAAAATTTCAGTGAGAGTATTTATACCTCAAAAATAAGCAAACACTACAAATCAGGGCTTGATATTATTTTATTGATTGTCACTGTAAAGAAATTGATGGAAAAATGATAACAGCATAGATTAAATTTAAAAGTGTGTTATGTATACTTTTTTTTGAGAGTTAGTTGTTAAATATTTATAAGCATGCCACTGAATGTGAGGGAGAAATGTCCCAGACATTTCCCCCTGTACATGTTCATAATGACTCTGCTAAAGTCTAGAAAGAAGCTGAGAGGACAGTGGGCTTCAGGGTTTGCCCCAACTTCTGTAAGTGACTTAGATGACTGGAGGATTGCATCCCAGCTGTCTTGGAGTGAAAGCTACTGACTTCTCAGTTTCAGATCACTTAGTGCCTGACAAGGGATTGATATAAAACCATCTGGTAGGATAAAGACAAGAGCCTTGTCCAGGCTTTCTGGTCCTACACATCTGTGGCCTGCTTTGAGAGGCTTTCAGAGTACAAACAAACTATAAATCAACATGGCCCTTCTTGGGTGCTTGCCTCTGGGGAAACTGGCCAGTTAGAGAAACAGAGCTTGGCAACTTCCCATATTCAGAGGGAGATGGGGCCTTTTGGTGCTACTTGTGAAGAGTAAAACTGAGAATTAAATGTGTTGGTCCCTTCTTTTGATTCTCCTCGACCTCTGCAAAAAAAGTGCAATGGCACCTCTGCCAATATAAGCTTTCTGGTTATCATCAGAGTCTGAATCTGTCTTAGCAGAATTCAAAGCTCTGAGGTCTAATGAGGCAATGAGCAGTGTGACCTGCACAACAGCCTGATCCTGCAAAGATGCTTGGGGTACAGAGAGAGTGTTTGGGGAGGATGGTGAGGAGAGGTATGGTATGGTGGTGGTGGGAGACATAGGGTTGTGAGAGAGGAAGAGAAAAGGGAGGTGAGGCAGAGGAGACAGAGAAAGAGACAGGGAAGATACACACAGGAGAGAGCCCCTTCCCTCCTCTGGGATGCAGAGAAAGAGAAGACGGAAAAAGGAGGAGAAGGAGGATCATGGTAGAGGAGGGGACAGATTGAAAAAGGAGACCAAGAGAGAAAGAGAGTCACAGAGGCTATGATGTGTATGTGTATGTTTGTGTGTGTGTGTGTGTGTGTGTGTGTGTGTGTGTGTGTGTGTGTGTTGGGATGGAAAGACAAGGAGAGAGAGAGAGACACACAGAGACAGAGACAGAGACAGAGAGAGACAGAGGCAGAGAGAGAGAGAGAGAGAGAGAGAGAGAGAGAGAGAGAGAGAGAGAGAGAATGCTGAATGAGTTGGAGGTGGTTGAGAAGAAATCTGGCTTTGCCTGCAGTGCACTGCATCTCTGTCACAGTAGGCTGACCAGCAGCTTCCCTTTCTAGTAAGACTCTTACTCCTCCTACAGGCTCAGCCCTTAGCAGCAGCCCTGAGAATCTGGAAGACCTGATACTCTGCCTCAGTACCAGCCTGGAGTCACGAGATGAAATTTTTCTTTCATGTATCATTAAGACAGAGTATTCTAGAGCCAGAAATGCTCTTGTGGAGTATTTAATCTAACCCTCCTCTAATGTCCAGTTCCTCCAAAATATAGCCTGAATAACTGGGGAATTCTACCTTCTCCTTCATTAGAGAAAATTCAGAAAATGAAGACCTTTAAAGATAGAAATGGATTGTTTTGGAATTAGGGGAATAAGGAAGAGCCTGGAAACAGTAATTTATGGGCATGCTCCTTATTTTGGGAGAAGGAAATGGAAAATTACAAGTGGTAGGTTCAAAATCCACTTTCATTTGGAAACAGTCAGGTTTCTTGTATGGTCTCTTGTTTATAGTTCCTACAGATGACAGAGAAGATGGGGATGATTGAAAGACCAATAAAATATAATCTCTGACCTCATGAAGCCTCTAGACAAATGGTGGGGGATGGGAACTAAAATCAGTATCTGAATATGAACTAGAATCCTCAGATTTTAGCTGTTCAAAACATCTGGGACACTGTCAAACATTAGCAGAAAGGTTACCCTAGGTTCAAGATGTTCTATTGGTTCATATCTACTTCAAATCATAGTTCATGATCCTCTCAAATTTATACTAGTTAGCTAGAGGACAATATTAGATCAAAATTAAAGCACTGAATTAAATAGAATGAAACAAACATTAAAAAGTAGCAGCAGAGCAACTTCCCTCTAAATAAATCCAGGGTATATTCTCCCACAAATACATACATTGTCAATGGGCAGAGTGGGCATTGATAGAGAGCATACATGACAGGCATAGACATCAGGATAAGGTGGCTGGAACATCTGGAAAGGGACACACTTCATGGTCATCTCTTTGATGATCTTCCATCATGATGTAGCTTCCATCAAGACTCAATTCAGGTATCATTTTTTCTGTGAAGACTTTCCTGTTAGCGCTATCTGCTTCCTCATATTTTTATTGTGTTTATTTATCAACCTAAATGTTATATCTCCACCCCACCCTCACAAGAATATAAGTTCCTCAGAGGCAGGGATTTTTTTTCCTTTTCATTTGGTCTTTATATATTCCAGGTCCTAGCTCAGTGACTTCTACGAAGTAAGCACTGTACTTAGAAAGGATTGTTGAATTGAATGAAATTTATAGATAGTATTCTTACTAAATTGTGCCCTGGCA
Source organism: Pseudochirops cupreus (assembly GCA_028627135.1). Lineage (NCBI taxonomy): Eukaryota > Metazoa > Chordata > Mammalia > Diprotodontia > Pseudocheiridae > Pseudochirops > Pseudochirops cupreus. Next base: position 578,194,898 of record CM053580.1, on the reverse strand, counting down.
CCAAGTTGGGAAGGATCAATAACAAGAGTCAAGACTCAAAAAAAATTTGGCTGGCAAAAACATTGGACTGGATTGAGTCAGATGAAATCTAATAGGAATAAATATAAAGTTTGACATCCGGGTTCAGAAAGTCAACTTCTCATGTATTAGATGGTAGAGACATAGCTAGAAAACACTTCCTCTTTTAAAGATCATGAAATTTTAGTGAATTATTTTTAGCGAATTTGATTTGAACCAGGAATATAATACAGCATCTAAAAAATTAGTGTGATTTTAGGCGGCATCAACAGAAGTGTGATGTACATAAAGAGGGAGGTGCTGGTCTCAATCACTTTTTAATTAGGCTGTATTTGGAGTATTGTGCCAGGGATGGACATCATGTTTTCGTGCTCATTATCTGGAGAGAATTCAGAGGATAGAAAGAAGCTTGAAGTCAAGCTATGTACTGATGAGAGGAGGAACTGGGTATGTTCAGCTTGCAGTTAACTTTGATCAGTGGTGTGGAGATGTGGGTGGATGAATGTCATGTGAAAGATGGAATAGCTTTGTATTTGGCCGCAGGGGAGAGAATTTACAAAGTTACAAAGAGGTAGATTTAGACCTAAAGTCAAGAGAAACCTCTGAACAATCAGAGCCATCCAAGAGTTGCCTTGGGAGGGAGTTACATCACCTTCATTGGAGGTGCATACCCTGTGGTATATTAGGAGATTTTTGACATTTTCAAAGTAGTCTAGGAAAGGAAATAATGTGTTTGTTTATTTTTTAAGATTTCAAAAGAGAAGGAAAGAAGCTGAGCTGTCACTGGCTGACATCTGGTGGTTTGAGGGGACATAGCACTCACTTGACTTGAGTTACCATTTAACTATTAAAAGGAATTCTTGGCATGGTTAATATTCTTCAGCCAGCAATATAAATCATAGCTGATCTTTGTTAGATATAGTTCCTTTCCTTAATCTAGGGCAAATGAGAATTTAATGCTGGAGAAGGAAAGGGGAAGAAAATAGCTTGTTTTCTTCATTTTCTTTGCCTGGATATTATAGCTTCTTAAAAGTTGTGTGAACTAGTACATGAGAACATTATAGATTTAAGGCTGGAAGGGACCTTAGAGGTTATCAAACTTAACCCAATTTGTGACTTGCCCAATGTCATACTGACAATGCTAGGGTTCAAAAGCAAAGCCTACCACTTACAATTTAGTGAGCTTTCCACTCAATCAAACTATCTCCCTTAGAAGATTTTTTTTCTTTTTTTGGCCATAGCAACTCAGGAAGACCATCTCCTCAGGTGTGAAAGGTTTGTAATCTGTGGGAAGGGAAAAAGGGAGGAATTACCCCTATAGATGCAAACACAGATCCTTGAAAACTTGAAGGCAGAGGATTCCATCAAGACATACCATTCATTGTGTGAACAATTCCACCAGTTGAATTGTTTACAAAGGTAAAACTTGGCAGAGGGCTGTGGAGCAAAATAGAAGGCTATGTTCAGTGAATTCTCAGGACAAAATACAAACCCCTTAGTCCAGCATTTCAGGACCTCCATATTCTGGCTCCCACCTACCTTACATTTCTGCCTTAGTTCTTAGGGCTTCCTTTCATAAACTCAATATTTCAGCCAAACTAGACTTTAGACTGTTTCCCAAGCTCTGTACTCCATCCCAAAGGATCCTGATACTCTCTGCTCATCCCTGCCACTCAGAATCCTTATTTTTTCTCTAAGACTCAGCTGGAGAGCTCCATACTTTGTGAACTGTGCCTCAATCATTCTCAGCTATTAATACTCTCTCCATTCACAAGGTATCTTATGCCACACGTAGTGACCTATGTATCAGTTCCCTCGGATCAGATACAAGTTCCTTGAAGGCAACATAATGTAATGGACTTGGGGTTAGTCTTGATGCCAGAAGCCTTGAATTTCAGACTCAGCTTCAATGCTTACTAGCTCCTTAACTATAAGAGTCATTATCTCATTCTTCTCATCATATTCAATGGAACTCAGATGGCAATGGTCTAGGGACAAGTCCACTAATATCGTCCCTTTTTTTTTGCTTTTTGGAGGGTAATTGGGGTTAAGTGACTTGCCCAAAGTCACATGGCTAGTAAATGTCTCAAGTGTCTGAGGCTGGATTTGTACTCAGGTGCTCCTGACTCCAGGGCCGGTGCTCTATTCACTGCCCCACACTAATATCGTTCTTTCATAATTAATATTTAGATCTGGAAGTTCTTTAGAGGCCATCAGCTCCGTTCATCTCATTTTTATAGATGAGGCCCAGAGAGGCTGAGGAACTTGCCTATAATCATACAGCTAGTAAGGAGCAGAGCTGGGATTTGGAATGGGGCTCTCAGATTCTTTCCCCACTGGAGCACGCTTCTGCTTGCTCTGTGAAATGATGACTGTTGGTTTCTAAGATATTTCTGTAGACTTTTAACCTATTTGTCATCATTAGTAGTACTATAATTGTTCTTCAGTCATTTTAGTCATATCTGACTCTCTGCCACCCCATTTGGGGTTTTCTTGGCAAGGGTATTGGAGTGGTTTACTGTTTTCCTTCTCCAACCCATTTTACAGATGAGGAGACTGAGGCAAACAGGATAAGTGACTTGCCCAGGGAATCACAGCTAGTAAATGTCTGAGGCTGGATTTGAACTCAGGTCTTCCTGACTCCAGGTCCTATCCAGGCTCCATCCACTGTGTTGCCTGGCTATTACTGTTGTTATTATCACTGCTATCACCATCACTGTCATCTAGGGGGACACAGAGTTGGAATATCTGGGTCACTGCCATTGTTGCTTCCTCTGTCAGATTTTTCACATGTAAGTTATCTTCAGTGGGCAGAGGAGCTTTACTATGCGATGATAGGGAGCATGGTGGTTGAGCATTTTCTTCTGCTCTCCCTCTTTGGAGAATCAAAGAGAATCAGGGAGGGCTCTCCCTGTTTCCATCTCAGGGTGAGTCATAAGGGGAGCTTTGAGCCTGCTGGGCACTCCTTGTGAATTAATCCCCATGACTAGAATCTTACACAGAGAAGGAGACAGAGGGACATAGAGCTGGAGCATACTGACATGGAGAGGGACTCAAAAAGCCAGCTAATTATTACCAGTTGTTATTATTAATTATGAGATACTACTAAATATTTATAATTACAAAACCAGCTTAATAATAGTTATTGTTGGTGATAATAATAAGAAAATAATAACAATGGTTAGCATTTGTATAACACTTTCAAATTTGTAAAACACTTAAAAAACTCATGTCATTTTATCCTCACAACAATCCTGGGAGACAAGTGCTACTATTATCCCATTTTACAGATGAGAAAACAGGCAAACAGAAAGTTGTGACTTGCCCAGGATACCACAATTAGGAAGTGTTGGAGACTGGATTTTGACTCAGGACTTTATTATTCCAGGCCCAGTGGTCTATCTCCTCTGCCACCTAGCCCTGCCCAATGGAGGGACCTCTGATATAGCACTTTATGTGTTTTTTTTTTTGTCCAGTGCTTCATAACGTCAGCATCCAACCTTGAAAGAGCTGTTAATTCAATGGGGGCAGACACTCCTTTCCATGACTCAGATGGAAGTTGAGAGTTGCTGTGTCCTAAGAAACCTATTTCCCCATGGCCAACTTTGTGATCAGTCTCTCTAAACTTAGCTAAGAAGGCTTCAGGCAATGGACATATGGAAAGAAATAAGGATGTTTGTTCTGGCAAAATGCAGGTTGGAGGGTTGGGGGTAGGGGTGGTGCATGATTGTTGCCTTCAAGTTTCTGTTATATGGAAAAGAGACAAGTCTTGCTCTGTTTGCCTCTAGGGCACAGAACTCAGAGTAATGGGTTGGCCAATTTAAGCTTGATGTCAGAGAAAACCTCCTTCCAATGAGGCTGGCCAAAAGTGGAATTGGCAGCTGGGAGAAATAATGGTTTTCTCCTCCCTGGAGGTCTTCAAACTTGGACCAGATGTGTATTTGTCAGAGATGTTATAGTGGGGGACTCTTTTGAGGGGATATGGACTATTCTAAATGATTGCTCAGGTTCCTTAAGGCTCCAAATTTCTGGGATTCTGTTCACCACCAGTCCATATTTGAGCCCTGACAGAATTCATACCTTGCTGTCATAGCCTAGGAGGACTCAAGGTCACTTCCACAACATGATGACACTTAGGATGAGGACCCAATTGGAGGTACAATAACAGGTATAGTGATAAAAGATACTCTAGTAATTCCCCCCAAATTGGCCTTTAGATATATGGTGGTGCTCCTGGTTCATCGGTGGGGGATTGTTAGACATTGAGCAGCATTCTCTCCAACTCTATTTTATGCCCACTACACCAGAACATTCTATACTTGAAATATTCAGTTATAGTAAACTTAGAGCAGCAATTTTATTTAACTCATACAATTTTTTTTTCTCATTGTAGACTGTGCAAGTTGGAAAGACCTTAGAAAAGCTAGTTTAGCTCCCTCTCATTTTACAGGTGAGGGAATGGGGGAAGAGGAGTGACCCAAGGACAGTAACACAAAGAGTCCTTGTAGACCTGGGCTTCATACACAAATCTTTCCACACTCCTAGTTCAAAACTGTCTGCACTCCCCACACTATTTTTCACTGGTCTTTGGGAGTCATCTGGAATGAGTACTTCATTTATCAAATAACCACAGAAATGCAAATAAGTGACAGAAAAGAGGATGTGATTATTTTGCACCAAATGTCCTGGAAATCCCACAACTGGACAGTGAAGATAAATGACCACACTTCAGATGTGATGAAAAATGAGATTTATTGCACTCAGGGGTTCAGTACCATGGAGAGCGCCAGGGAATGAGCTCTACTCTAATTTTCAGGGATGGGAACCAAGGCTGGAAAAGCTTTGCTGCAGACAGTCAGTTCATCTGGATTGAGATTAAAGATTCAAGTTGTATGACAATTTAAAAAGCAAATAGGAAACCGTAGTGTACGTTCAGGAAAAAAAAAAGCTGCATGAAAATAGACATTTCTGTTACTCTACAAATCGGTTCTAGTTCATGTGAAGGAGAAAATTCCTAACTTCAGGAACAAAATAGGGAGTAGTTTATATAATCAGGCTGCTGTGAAACCCCTATACTACATACAAACCACTTATAAAAAGTCACAAACTGAGTCATAAGAAAAATGGTGGCATAGGACACATTCTCCCTTCCCAAATGGAGAGATTTTTGAGCCATGATAATTTGCATTGGCTATGATTTCTTCACTATCATTTCACTGGTCCTTTTTTTTATGACCCCCCAGGCAAGAGATGTGACTTACAGATAATGATGATTTCATTCTTTAGCAGGTTATTTTCTGAAACTTGGAATGGTATGGAGTCCATAAAATTGCCAATTTTTCCCCAGCTTTTCATGACACTCACATCCTTCATCTAAATTGGGGGGAACACCTAAGGGTCCAAGTTCAGTTCTTCATCCCTATTTCTATTGGCTTCATTTTGCATCCTGAGGATTTCTTCTCCAGATGATCTTACTGGGTGGATGTTGCAAAGAGGCACATTTAGGCTCAATAGAAGGAAAATTTCATGTTGTCAAGAGAAAGGGAGGTAGGTTTCCTGGAATGTTGGGTGGAGCCCCTGTGGCAAATCCATGGGAGGATATGGACAAGTGTCACCTAGGATGAGAAGGCATGGATGATTGTGATCTATATCACTGGAGGGAATATCCACATTCATAAAATCATGGATTCCTTGGAGCATTTGACTAAGGAAACACTTCCCATCAAGCACAGCTCTCCAAAAGTGGAATGAGCTGCCTTACGAGGTAGTAGGTCCCCCTTCATTGGAGGTCTTCAAGCCAAGGCTGGATGACTGTCAGGTATGTTATGTGTGTGTTTTGGGGGGTATTTTAAAGGTATGGGTTGAGCTAGTTGCATTCTGACGTTGAGTCCAACTTTGACATTCTGTGATTCTGTGACCTCTTCCTCATCAGACATTGAGGTTTTAAGCTGTGACAATGTGACCATGCAGAATTGAGTCAGTCAAAAAGATCAGAAGCCAGGACCTCATTATCTCAAGGAGTGAATAGCTTTCTTTAAAAGATGATATCGATTGTTGTTTGGCATGGAGAAATTACCAATTGTAGCCTGAGCATCGCTCAAGCGACATGTATTGGAGCTAGACTAGTGAAGTTAAAAGCTCTTATACTATTAGTATTACCTAAGAGAGATCTTGAATCAACTAGATCATAGTGCCATTTGAGTATCATTACTGTTATTTACCTTTGAAACTGCTTGGTTGACCTTGGTGGTGGTGGTGGTGGTGGTGGTGGTGGTGGTGGTGGTGGTGGTGGTGGTGCAGTTGCCTACATTGTCAACGTTACTAATCTCACTGATTTGGAAAGTTTTGTTTTCATATTATGAGTCAGCCCAGAAGATGGTGGTTTCCTCCTCACTGGAAGCCTTCAAAGAGGGGTTGAGGGGGCCCCAGTTTGATAGACTGATATTTTTGTGATGATAAATTAGGCCATCTCTTGTCTCAATTCTTACCTAGCCCTTAGTCATTGAATGGACATTGCCTCAGACAAACTGAGGCCTGGGAAAAGACTTTGACTTAGAAAAGCTAAGGTTATCCACTGCATCCTAGGTCAGGGGTCCCAGATCAGTCATCCTGACATTTATTTTGCCACTGTCTTCAATGACTCTGGAGGAGAGATTGAGGCACAGCCCTGCCTCATTTAAATCCAGTTCACTCACAAGTCAAGACATCACCCTCATGATGTCATTGGTCATCTTAGAGAATGAAGGCTCAACAACAACAGCATTGTAGAAGAGACTTATTTAGGTAAAGATTGGATGAAGTGGTGTCTGAAGTCCCTGCCAACTCTGACATTCTGTGATTCCATGATACTTGTTATATTCTGTGTCATCTCTGGATATTGTCCAGGTGATAAAATTGCATGTTGACAGCATAATGCTGGACACATAGTAGGTAAACAAGAATAATTGATTGATTGACCTCTAGAAATAATTCAGACAGGCCAAAAAGTGTAAACGCTTAATGTGGTATTACAAGGGAATAGGAGATCTGTCCCCTACTCACCTCACAAACCTGGGTCTCAGAACAAACCTGCGTGTTCAGCTACTCCTCTGCATTTTCCAGGGTATGTTGAAGAGGTGACTGGATCACAGCAATTCTCCAAGATCCATTTTGTCCAAATTTGCACTTTAGATGGCCCTAGAATCACATTAAGTCTTGTAGCCCAGTCCTGGTACATCTCATGTTCTTAAAGGGCCAATTGATATAAACATCAGATCCATTGAATCACAGACCAGAGAGCCTTGGGATTTGCCAGTTGGCTATGATCCACCATGATCCATGTACAACTTACTGCACTTCATTTACATTACTGAAGTTGACATTTATAAATGGGAGAAAAGCAATAATTTGGAGATCACAGACTTATGGCTAGAAGGGACCCAGAAATCAGCTAGTCCAACACCCTTATTTTGCAAATGGGGATTTGTTGCCAAGGGATATTAAACGACTTGCCCAAGGCCCTGCGGGTAGTAAATAGCATAGCTAAAGCCTTTGATTCCAAATCCAATGCTCTTTCCACCACTGCCTCAAAAATAAAAACAAAAAAACCAAAAGGAAGCTAGAGTATTGTCATTTTATTCAGGACTTTTCTGAAGAGATCTTGTGGGAAATGATTGATGGAGGACCGACACTCATAGGATCTGAGTCCTGCACCCTCAATTTACAGATAATGAAACAATGGCCCAGTCTCATCGTTTTAAAGTTCTAAGGTACCAATTCTAGAGGCCCAAATCTGGATTTAAAAATCTAGAGCACATTCATTTGGAGAAGAAAAGGAAGAAGAAAATCCATGGGCAAAACCTGGCTCAGTCATTCCTGAGAAGATATTGTCCACCATGAGATACTGGAAGCCACTCATCTCTAGCCAATCTGTTCTTTTGTGTCCTATAGAGTGGTCTCCATGAAGGACTGAGTCAGATCTCTGCAGCCTTCAGCCGTAGCAATCCACAGGACATCCTGATTACTCTGCAACATGGGTCTTTCAGGTTGTTAGGTGTCCAAAGCTGTTGATCCTACACGTCAAAGAATCATCTGGGCTTTCTTTGTCTTCAGGCTGATACAAAAGGACCAATATTTGCAGCAAGTGTAGACATATGCATCTAGGTACATTTGTATGATTTCACCAATGTAGAGAATTCCCAGTGAGAAACTATTAGCCAAAGTGGAGAGGCATCTGCTCTGCAACTTATAGCCTTAAAGAGTTGTCCAGGAATAGGTAGATACATATGTAAACAAATGTCAGAGATTCAGAGATATAATGTACCTTGGGAATCACTGGGTCCAACCTCTCATTATTTTACAGATGAGAAAACTGAGGCCCGGAGATAGGAAGTGACTTGTCCAGGGTCATACTGCATTCAGACCCAAGTCCTCTAATCCCAAATCCAGGGCTCCTTCCAAGGCACCAGACTGCTATCCATCTAACTTCTATCAGAATACTTATGTCATGAGGCAACACAGCACAGTAGATGAAGAGGTCATCTTCTAGTTGGGAAGATGAAGGTTCGGGTTCTGCTGATGACTGTGTTATTCTGAGCAAGTCTCTGTCCCTCTGTCCCAAGTCTCTTCCTCTGTCCCAAGCAATATTCTAAGGCTATAAGATGCAAAGTAGCAGATGATCCATATTGGGAGAGGGGATTTCCTTATTGGGAGCTCCCAATGCCAGTGAAACCATAGGTGTAGTTTGGGGGGAAAAAGCATGCTAATAAGTTGATTCAACATTACCATGAATTCAAAATGGGGAATTCCAAGCAGATAAATTTCTAAGTGATGGAGATCTGGTGATAGACAAGCTTGAACCAACATTTTTCTGAAGCTCCAATCTCTGTAAACTTAGTTTCAACTGTTTAAACACATGCTTGGTAGAAAGGTCCACTCATTTCTCAGATTCCTCCGAGGAAGTATCATGTCCAAAAATATTTAATCCCAATGATTTTAGTATCATCCTTACAAAAACAGATATATATGAACTGAAATGACATGCCTGGTGCATTTTTGGCACTGCTTTTTTTGTTTGTTTGTTTTGCCTTTACAAATTACAAAGACAGCTATGTGAAAAAGAAAAAAAAAGCTATCTCTTCAAAGTATTTTACATTGCAGGGATCCACATTACCTTTCTCTACACTAGGACAGATTTTAAAAACATCATCATCATTACAGATGCTGCACTAGGAAGACTGGGAAAAAAGGCATTGGCATCCAAAAAAAAAAAATACCACTGATTTTCCATCCATTAGAACATTGCTAGGGATGCCCAGGTCCATCCCAACCTGGATCCATTTAGGGGAGCAGGGTTAGAGTTAAGATTTTATAGGAGGAAAATGTTTAGTTTTTCCACATAAATACCCTATGTTTTAGAATCATGGAATACTAATAGAGTGCTATCATTTCAGCTGGCATAGGGTTAGATGAAGCATCAGATATAAGTAAAAGGCTGAATTTTGCCTTAAAAAACCATTGAATTTCCATTACAGTTGACCTTTACTTTCCCAAACATTCCACCAACCATTCATCTTCAGGAGGCATTTTGGCTGTATTTAAGGGGATGGGGCACATCATTAAAAACATGGATCTCACATCTGACCTTGGTGGGAAATCTTGGGTTTCTCTCTGATAGTTATAGGGGATGAAGGTGAATGAAATGGGTATTCCCATGAATGACTTTCCACCATGAAGGGGGCAATCCCGAGCCTCGAACCATTCCAAAATAAGTCTAGATTTCCAGAGAAGAAGTGATAAACCTGCTGTCCCATTCATCCCAAGATATTTTAATCTGTCAACTGAGATTCCTAAGGGGCACCACATATGGATAGAGGTGCTTTTAACACTCTGAGTCAGCTGGCAGTAAACAATCTTGATGCTGCTGCAGGGGAGAATTGTTTCTGTTTGGCCCCAGAGAGCAGAACTAGGAACAATGGTGGGGAAAGTCGAAAAGAGGTAAATTTAAGCTGGAGCAAGAAAATATTTCCTAATAGTGAGTTATCCAAAATGGAGACCAACTACTTTGAGAGGCAATGGGCTCCTTCTCACTGAGAGTTTTCAAGGAATCTGGAGATACTATAGAGGCCATTGTTGGACAAGTATAGATTGGGCTAAATGATCACTGAGATCCCTTTCTTCTCTGAAATTCTTGGATTCTGAGGCAGGGGATGACTAAAGCTTCTAGATCTACCTGAATCCTATGCCCTGACCTGGGGCCATATGCCAGGGGACATCATGTGGGAATTGTAAGCACAGGTCCTACTGTTCTAGGCATGTGCTAGGTTAGGTATGGGAGAAAAACCATAGAGCATAGAGCATCTCCATCCCTCCATCCCATTCCTACCCTCCACTGTACCTCCAGCATTATTTGAATGACAACCCTAGAGGAGAAGAAGCTCCACACTGGCCTGATTTCTATCACATACAGTCACCTTTTGTGTTTGGATTTGGGGGAATAATGAAAAGACCTTGGTATTATGTGGCCAAAGGGGATTTGTGGCTGCCCTGATTGCCAGATAAGGACTACCTAATTTCTGTGTACTTCTGTTCTCTCAACTGTTGTTCAGAGCACTGAATATTGCTAGCTTGATTGAAGTCCTAGAGAGAAGCCTCTTTTCTCTTCACCCCAGGTCTCCCCCACATACTAAGTCATGATTCTTTCTGCATTCTTCCCATTACCTTGAGATACAAAAGGGGAGAAGAGGACAATGCAGCATCCTTCTATGACAGTGATTAACATAAGAAGCATTGAGGAGACAAAAGGGGAAAACACAAAGAGATGATAGTTGGATTCATTGTCACTTAGACTGCTGAGGTCCCCAAACTACAGCAGATCAATATCCACCAGGAGATTTCTATGTCTCACCTGGGAGACATTCAGCAGGTTGCTTATACCACATTACATTCTCAGTCTTACTGAATCTAATTCGGTCCCTGGTGGTTGATCAAGGTTTGACCCCCTGCCTCATACATTATAATGGCCATAAGGGAAAGAAGTATAGCTTGGTTTTAGTTCTACCCTTCATAGTCATCTCTTTGTAACTCCTTGTCCTACCCCCATTTAAGCCTTCAGAGAAATGGAGACTGCAGCTTTAGACCTCTGAATGTGCTTTGCAAAAACCCAGTTGGGGAAGCTCCTTCTGACCAGTGCCTTCCCATCCACATTACCTCCTGTCTGTTTCAGATGTATGTTGCACCTACTTCTAGATCTCCCCTGATGGAATATAAGACTCTCGAGGGCAGGAACATTTTTATTTCTGTATCTCTAGCATTTCTCACAGTGTTTGGCACATAGGAGCTGCTTTCTAAACACTGGCTAATGGATTGATCCAGCCTGTCCTCCCTCAGCGGAATGAATGCAAGTTCCTTGAGAGCAGAGATTGTTTCATTCTTTGTGATTGTTTTCCCAGGACATAGTGAGGGTTTTTATAAAAATGTTTGATGATTGATTGAATCCCCTATTTGAGAAGGAGAATCAAAGTGGGGAATATATGGCAGGGGTGGGATTGGGGAGAGGGGCCAGAAACAATTCAGCTAACCTTTCAGCTTAAGATACTTTCCCCTAATTAAAATCCATAGAATAATGCCGTTTTCAAAATATGAGGAAAAAGTTAAGCATCTCCCAGGGCTCCTAAGCAGGCAGAGTTGGAAAGACCTTGATACCTAAATGCATGCTAATTTCTGGCAGCTACAACAAAAGTCACCCCTCTCTTCTTCATTACTGAATGGGCATCAGGCAAAGAAGCCACACAGGCAGCTTGTGAGCCTGGGGTCAGGTTTTCCTTTGTCCCCTCCTCCTGGTGAGACCCAGAGAAGTAGCTGGCTCTCTCTTGTGCCAATTTCCTGAGTCAAGGATGAAGCTGGAGAGAGAAGATATCTCTGACTTCAGAGACTTTGAAAATAAGCATCTACCCCCACAAACAGCCAATAACAAGCAGGTAAAGGAGAAAAGGTTGGACAATGAGGATGGCAGCTTTTGCTGCTTGGATGTCTCCTAATGGAGTTAGGGAAGTGACAAGAAATGAGTAGGGACTGGCAAAATTTGGTACCCCTCTACAAAGCATCATTAAAACCTTAAGGATGAGCACAAGAACACAGCATCACATTTGAGATCAAACTGGCCAAAGTCCCAAGGGCCAAACCATGGTCCTGTGGAGCCTGAGCCATCTGGCCTATAATATCTCTAGCTGCATAGAGACACCTCCCCTCCCCCCCAAACCTTCAAAGCTTCACTCCTGGTGGCCCTAAGTCTGGATATCACAGCAACCTTGCCAATGCACCATTTTCCTTTGTGCCATCATCCAGAGAGACTTCACCAGCAGATCATGGCCCATCTTCCTCCCTTTAACCTAAACGACTAAACACACACACACACACCTGCCCTTGGGACTGAAATCGTGCCAAGTGCCTGGAGTGGACAGCCACCCCAACAGCCGCGCACACCGATTTCCATTTAAATATAATAAATACAGTGAAGAAAACAGGAAATCTTCAATAAGGAGTCTAAAGGAAAGACAATGGAAGAGCCAGGGTTTCAATCAAATGCCACGTGGTCTCTGGATGAGTTACTGAGGAAGTCCTATTGTCATTCACATCTTGAAGATCACATCTCAAGCAGAACTGTCTTTATATTGAAACTTCATATTCCCTTGTTTCCTGGGACAAAGAGAAGAAAAAAAAATGTATATAATTTAAATTTTGTGTGGTGCCTGGGGAAATGAATACTGGATTGGGGGTCTCAGTTTTAGAAGTGGATCCAAGTGCCTTGGAGCAAATTCCTTTAGGTCTCTGAAATAGCTTTCTCAATGATAACATGGACATTGTAACCTACGCTGTGTTTTTCAGAGTTAAGAAGCCACAAGATGAAAGGAGAGAATGTAGGCAAAACTTTTTATATATTGCAAAGCATTAAATAAAGATAACCTGGTAGTAGTATCACAATCACAGAATTTGAATTGGAGGGAGCTTAGAGGCCATTTAGTGCAGCTCAGACTTGAATGAGAATCCTTTCTTCAGTGTTCCACTTCTGACTGTTGATGTTTGTGTTGTTGTTCAGTGTGTGTGTGTGTGTGTGTTTGGCAAAGATACTGGAGTGTTTTTGCCATTTCCTTCTCCAGATCATTTTGTAGAAACTGAGGCAAACAGGGTTCAGTGACTTGCCCAGGGTCTCACAGATAGTAAGTGCCTGAGGCCCAATTTGAACTCAAGAAAATGAGTCTTGTGGACTCAGACCCAGCACTCTGAGCACGATGGCACCACCTAGTGGCTTGCAAGAACTCTGGAACTGATTGTGTGACATGGCACAGGACAGTGGCACAGGACCATTCAGCATGGTGTGCCCTCATCAGAGAAGGTGCCAGGCTCTATGAGCAAAGCAGAATTGAAACAACTCAAAGGAAATGCAGGATGCCCAAATTTGGACAATCCACCCCAAATTTTGGCTTTAGCACAGTGATGTCATTTTGGTCCTCTTTGAGAATGAAGGACAACAACCAAGCAATCTGTGTAACCATAGGCAAATCACTCAACCTCTGTGGACCTTAGAATTCTCATCTTTAATCTCCCTGGACCTCAGTTTCTCCTGCATTCCCTTCTAGTTCTCAATATATGATCATGGGGTCTAGGTTCCTATCTTGCCTCCCTCACTTAACCATCTCTAGGTCTCTAAGCCTCTGATTTGATATATGAGTGGCCATCCAGAATTCTCACTCAATCGATGAGTTGCCACCACATCCAGAGGCAGTCCATTCCACTTCAGGACAGCTCTAATTGTTTGTTAGGAAACTTTTCTTGGCACCAAACCTCCATTTTCTTCTCAGTCACTTCCTCATCATTCCTAGTTCTGTCCTCTGCTCCCAGGCAGAATCAGGTGCACCCATCTTCCATGTGGCAGCCCTTTAAACCCCCAAAGGTACATACCCCTCCAGCTTCCTTCCCCTCCCCCAGTTTTCTTTTCTAGACTCAATAAGCCCAGTTTTACAATCAGATCTTATATAAAATAGGTTCAAAATATTTCACTGTATTCGTTGATGTCTTTTGGCCATCCTCTAATATATTTTCTCAGTTTTTAAAATATAAGATCATAGGATTTAGACCTGGGTGGGGGGGGAGCTTAGAGATCACCTCATCTGTCATCATCATGTTAAGGATAATGACCTTGGACCTGCCAATCATTTCCCCTCTTGGGGTCACCAAGGTTGGCTCTCTCCTCACTACTCCTCATTGCCCAATGGAGGTAAAGCTCTTTTTAACTACATAAAGCACGCTAGAAGCACCATTGGTTACTGTGATTATTTTAGTCCATTCCCCGAGAGGCTCCTATCCCCCTTCACCTTCTAGACTCAAGTTGACCACTCTCACAGTTCTAGCATATTTAAATCTCCTCTCCTGGGGAGCCTGCAGGGTCAGTCCTTCCTATCAGGTGGTCACTCTGTATTGATGAAAAGGGACCAAGTGCTTATCTCCTCCCAAGCCCTCATAGCATCTTTTTCAAAAGATACAAAAGAACAAAATGGTTGTCTCATTAACTGCCTTTGGTGGGGGATGCAGAGAGTCCTGGTGGCTTTGACAGCTACCCAGGGTGTTATAGGGAATTAAGCCTTCAGTTTCAATATCCCATCATTCCAGCACCGAGAAAATGAAGGTACCAGAATTAGAATACAGATTAACTCACCCCCGTTTCATAAATTGGGTTGTCAAACTCCGTCTCCACTGTGATCTGGCTGTATGGGTGAGAGTACATTAGAGGCAGGCGCAAGTTGGAGTAATATCGACACCTGAAGGAGAACATGAAAGGGATAAGAAAAAGTTACTTTCCCGAGGAAACATGTTACAGCATCAAAGGAATGCAGGCTTGCTGCCAATGTCCTTGGAATCCCTCATTTCTTTCAGGGCTTAGCTTAAAAGCATCAGCTTCTACACTGTGCCTTTCTTGGTCTCCATGGCTTTGAATTTCTTCTCCCCAAATTATCCTGGATCTATCTTGTGTGAACTTTTTTCTATCTCTCTGTGTACATATTGTCTGCCCCAGCTAGATTACAAGTTCTTTCAGGACAAAAAGTCTTTGTTTCTGTATTACCAGAACTTAGTGTAGGGCCTGGTACAAGGTAGGAGCTTAAGGAAGCTATTGATGATGAGACTAACATGCTACGGATGAGTGAAGTAAGGCAAAGTTATTGGTAAACAGATCGCCCCTTACCCTTATGATTGCTGGTGCTTTATGTCTCCTCCTGTCCCACTCTGAGACTCTCTTGTCTCAGTGTTAAGAGTAAAAATGAAGCAGCAAGATCACTCAGTGGATAGAGCACTGGAGTTGGAGTCAGAAAGACCTGAGTTCAAATCCAGCCTCAGACACTTGTTAGCTGTGTGGCTCTGGGCAATTTACTCAACCTCTGGCTGCCTCAGTTTCCTCATCTATCAAATGGGGATAATACCACTCAGGGCTGTTGTGAGGATACAGTAATATAATATTTATAAAGCACTTTGCAAATTCCAAGGCATTATATAAATGCTATCTATCATTACTGTTACAATTAAGCTATAAAAATAAATCATTGCTTGTTGACTGATGTTGTTCCCCCTAATAGAATGTAAGCTCCTTGAAGGCAGGGACCACTTCACTTTTGCATTTTTGTCCCCAGCACTTAGCACTGTGCCTAACGTGTAGAGATTAATAAATGCTTGTTGAATGATTGAATAATTCACAAATTATGACAAGCATCCACTGACATTTCCATATCTTTTCTAGTGTCTCTTGCCTTAGCTAACATGAAGTCTAATTGTCATTATTTTACTAACAGTAGTATAAGAAGCAGAACCCAGAGACAATAGGAATGAATATACCTACCCCTGACTCATTCTACCCAGGCCTGTGTGGCTTAGTTGAAATCTGGAAGATAATTGGAGGCATTTGGCTAAAGGATTCATGCAGTCTGCTGGAATGGCTAGCTGATCCTTACCTGGTGATGTAGATGTAGGCCCCACCCAGCAGTAGAGAAATGATGAGCACTGGGATGAAGATGGCCAATGCCATGTTTCCCCCTTCCAAGGAGGTCTCTGCTGCCGCTTCTGCTACTAAAAAGGCAACATTTGTTAGAAGCTAATTTCTTAGAGGTTTCATAGGGAGACACTGTGGAGTTGTGGCAAGTCTGAACATGTCACTCCCCCTGCTCAATATATTTCAATGGCTCCCTATTAACCTCTCAGATAAAATACAATCTCTTCTATTTGGCATTTCAAGTCTTTCATAATTTGCTCTAATCTGACCATGTAACTTTATTATATGTGATATCCCTTTATGAAATCTTTGGGCCAGGCAAAGTGGCTTTATTGCTTTTCTACATACTCTCTATCTTCCATTGTTGTTCCTTTTCCAAGGATGTTTGCAATGCCTGGAATGTACCTCCTCCTTATTTCTGCTTCCTGGAATCTCTAGTTTCCTTCAAAGCTCACTTGTCACTTGCTACATGAGACCTTGCTTTCCCTTCCCTTCCATTCCTTCCCTTCCCTTCCCATTCTTTCCTTTGTCTTGCCTTACCTTCCTATCCCATCCCTTCCCATCTGATCCCATCCCATCCCATCCCATCCCTTGCCTTCCCTTTTCTTCCATTCCTGTTCTCCTCTCTTCCCTTCCC
>CM053580.1:578156864-578177728 GCA_028627135.1 Pseudochirops cupreus | reverse complement strand
CTCTCTCTCTCCCCCCCCCACTCCCTCTCTCTCCCTATCTTCCCTCTCCCCCTCATCCAAAGCTCAGATGCTGAGACAGGATGTAAAGATGTGCACCATTGCGAAAGGTAGGGAAGGGATTACCTAGCACATAGACATACAACACTTAATATTTTTTGATTGGCTGCCTAACTAGTAGGAGGAAAATCAGATACTGCACCACTTTTTCAGAAGCTTTTGGCTTTCCAAACAGAATGTATTTGGCATTCTCCACCAGAGACATATTATTTAATAGGTCCAATCCACCTAAAATCTAGGAAAACTAAAAAGTCTGTAAAAATATTTCTACCATTTTCATTAGTATGATAAAAAAAATTGTAACAAAATCTGTTCTTAAATATGAATACATGTCAGTAACTACATCTTGAATATATAGTACATCTGTATATGTACATAGAGGTATATATATGCTATATATGTGTATATAAAGATATACATACATGTGTATATAGATAAGTATAAATATAAAAAATCCAGCCTTGTGTTTCCCACCACCAACTGGCTTTATATTTAGCAATGAAGAGAAAAAGCATAATGTCCTTTGTGACCCTTCATTTGACCACTATTGACATACATGTGCATGCAAGTATTTCTGATTTTTTTTGTCTAAACGTGATTTCATCACTGTGGGAAACACATGGTCCTCATCTCAGTGAGAAACAGAAGACATAGAAATGTCAAATGACTTGCCCAGGGTCACATGACCCTGGTATTATAAGACCCTGTAATGTTCAGTGAAACGTAATCTCCTTGAGGACAAGAAACATTTCATTTATTGTTTTGCGACATATAGTGTAGTTCCTGGTGCATAGTAGGTGCTTACCATGCATTTCTGGAAACAAAACAAATCCAATTGAATTGGATAAGACACTGAAGAGTCTGTGTGTCTGTGGTTTTTCTTGGCAGTTATGTACTGCACTGATCCCGGAGAAGTGGATCATTCAACTCGTTTGATTTCGGATCCTGTGCTCCTTGTTGGAACAACCATCCAATACACCTGCAATGCTGGCTTTGTTCTCGAAGGAAGTTCCCTCCTGACTTGCTACAGCCGAGAGACAGGGACACCCATCTGGACCTCCCGACTCCCACACTGTGTCTGTGAGTCATGTTTATTGCACGGATCCATATGGTCTCTGGGAACTTTGCTCTACAGCCTCTTGGCATGTTGTTGGGTGGGATATTTGAAAAGAGCCAACCCTATATTTTGGGCAGTGCAGTTCCACTTTTGGAAACTTGATGAACCTACAGACTACTAGGAAGGGTAGCCATAAGCTGCTTTCAACCCTGTTTTTGCAGAGCCACCAAATCACAAGCCTATAGTCCTAGAGTTGGAAAGGACCTTTGAGGTCATCTACTCCAATCCCATCATTTGACAGAGAAAAAACTGAGTCACACAGAGGTTGAGTGATTTGCCCAAGGTCATTCAATGGCAGTCAGATTTCAAACTCAGGTCGTAACTATAAGTTCAACACTCTCTAAATTTATAGCCAGAAGCGATCTTTGCCTTCTAGCCAACCCTTCATTTGGCAGATGAGGAAAATAAGTTCCAGAAAGGTTAAATGACTTGCACATGGTCACAAAGGTTTTAAATAAGAAGCAAGACTTGAACCCAGGTCTTCTGACTCTAACCAAAGCACCATGCTAAATCAGAAGTATTGATTAAAACAGTTTGGGGTCAGAGTGGGGTGGGTGGTTCAAAGCCACTTTTAGAGAGAAATGAAAAATGGTGTACTTGCTTCTGCTACCTCTTTGGGTTTAAGGTCATTCTATATGTCTGGGAAAAAGCCTGAGGATGCTGAAGCTAAAGATTTTGATACTTAGTAGAAGTGAGGTAATATGGATTCCCTTCCAAAGATCTACACAAAGTATCACATAGAAGAGATGATCAAAGCAGTGTGTCCCAACCTTCCAGGAATGAGACATACAAGCCTAGAGAGGAGAGGGAAGGAAAACTACTCACAACAGGTTCATACTCTTACCAGAGCCAAATAATAACTTACCAGGAATTTGGTCAACACAGTCAGCAATGTGGTTAATCAGTCAGTCAACAAACATCTATTGAGCATTCACAATGTGTCAGGCACTGTGCTAAGCACTGGGGATACAAAGAAAGCAAAAAATGGGCTTTAAGGAGCTCGAGTTCTAATGGCAACATGCAAACAGCTGTTACATACACAATATATGTGGTGTAAATGCGAAAGTTGTCTCAGAGGGAAGACCATAGTGAGGGTTGGGGTGGGAACTTGGAAATGCTTATTGCTGAAGGCGAAAGCCAGGGATGCAAATGTAATCTTATGATCCATTAAGATCCATTAAGAGGAGCTTAGTGTCTAACCCTAGGGAGGGAATAGTCCTGCTGTCCTGAGCCCTGAGGCAGAGCAAATCTAATGTATTGTATTCTATTCTGAGAGCTATATTTTATGAGAGATGTGGTAGAGAGCCTAAATTCTAGCCACATCAGGATCAACTAAAGGAAAATGTATAGCCTAGAGGGGAGAAAGCTTCACATGGACACATAGTAGCTCTGAATAAGTATCTGAAGGGCTGTCATGTGAAAGGAAATTAGTTCAGGAGATGTGTTCAGCCCCAAAGGGTAGAACTTGAAGTGATGTTGTAAAGTTGCAAGCTTCCAACAATAAATGCTGTCCCCAGATGGGATGGGCTGCCTTGGGGCCTGAGGTGTCTGCCCCCCTCCTCACTGGAGATCCTAAAATGGAAGCCAGGGGATAACTACTTCTGGGGTAGTTGGGAGAGAAGATTTTTTTCTGGTAGAGGTTGCCTTTAGGAATCCTCTGCTGCCTCTTCTGACTCTAAAGTGCTATGATTCTCTAGAGGCACACAATGTCTTGTGGCAAGGAAAAATGGTCTTGGCAAATGTCACAGAGCAAAACCCTTTACCAGATTCCTATAGGGGAGTCTGTGTCTCAGAATCATAGAACAAAAGATTTAGAGTTGGGAGGGGCCTTAGAACAGAGACTGTCAGAGCTGAGAGGTAGCTTAGAACAGTAGATGTAGGGATTTGGGGAAGGTTTAAGAACAGAGAATGTCAAGAGCTGGAAAGAACTTTAGAATCATGCACTTATACAATGTCAACCCTGAAACTCCTTTTTACAGAGAAGAAAATTGAGTCAGAGAAGGAATTTCCTCTTCTCCAATTCCTTTTCCTTCAATTTCAAGTTCAGCTCCTTTAGAAAAGCTATAACCAGTTGATCAGCCCTTGTTGGGCTGAATATTTACTCCTATTAACTGCAGGAGGTTCCCACCAACCTGTTCCACATGGTAGGAGCCATCACGAATTGATTCAGTAAATGAAGCCAGCAAAGACCCAGGAAGAGAAATTCTAAACAAAAACTTGTTTTGAAATGCTGAGCAGTGAGATGTTGCTAAAGGGGTGGAGGTTGGGGATTTCATAATGAGGTTGTAGTGTGATGGCCCTCCGGGACCCAAGAGACTTGCTGTGTTTTCTGCATCCCAGGCCTCTCCTGTTCTAAAACTGCCTCTTTATAGGCATTATCTCTCCCACACTGAGTTGTGGGGAATTCCTTAACACTGAATGCTAATGGGTTCACAAGCCATGAGGGTGTGAGACAGCATTCAGGGCTGAGGGCAACTCAGCAGAGAAATTATGAATGCCAAGCCCTGGTCAGAGATAAGCTGATAAATTGGTCAGGACCATGGACAAGGACTGGTGCTGTCCAGCAACCCACTACAACTACTAGTGTTTGTGATTCTTGCTCTGAAGGCATTTTTTGAGGTTGTGGTAAACTGACAGAGGTATTTTAAAATGCTTCCATTACTGAGAAGTCAAGAGTAGCCTTCCCTATTCAGTGCAGTTAGTAGCTTTCTGTGGGCTTGGTAAAGTTCACTCAAGTCTTCCAAAGCAAGGCACACAAACTGTACTCACAAAATAATAGTGGTAAGGATGATTAGACAAATTGCAATGAGAATTTTATGGGCGGATCTCCAGGAAACCACTTAGTCTAGCTGTGGAAAGCATATCCCCACAGAAGATGCAGACCTTGTATAACTTTCTGACCCTGAGGGCACCTGGTGTGTATGAGCTAGTCCTCTAGCCAGAGCTTAGAGAAGTCACATCCAGATTGGAACTCCTGATACTTATCTAGGGCATTATTGTTTGTGAAACACTTTGTAAGTATTATCTCCTTTGAGTCTTACAGCCAAGTAGAAACTATAAAATCCCCATTTTATTGATGAGCCTCAGAGATGTTAAGTGATTTGCTTATGGTCACAAGGTAAATGAGCACCAGAAGTAAGATTTAAACCTAGAGACTTCCCCACCGCTGATCTAGATTCTCTGAATTCAAACACCAAACAATCCATCCCACCAAACCATTGCCTTCAGACATTTAGAGAGGTGTCATGTGGATCAGAGTTGTTTTTCTTCGCCCCAGTTGGGAGAAGTAGGCTAAGTAGGAAAAAATTGCAATGAGATCATTTCACTTAGTTATAAGGAAGAGCTTCCTCACAGGAGTGCTTTCGTGAAATGGAAGAATATGCCTTGAGGGTTTTCCATTGCTGGAGGCCTTCTAGTAGAGGCTGAAGGAGCACTTTTCCAAAATACTACAGAAGAGAGTCACGCTTAAGGCAAAGTGTTAGACCAGTTATCTCCTAGAGTTGCTTCCATATGAATCTAAGAGTCTAGAATTACAACATTCTATTATGAGACTTTATGATTCTGAGTTTCCATTATTCCATGCCACCTGCTGGCATCTTAACAGCATTGCACAGTTTATTTAAATGCTAAAGGTATTCTAGAGTATATGACAATATATTCCAACCAACCAGTGTAGCACAGGATGGCATGTGGGCAAATTCTGCTCCCTTGTTCTCATCGGTGCCTCTTATCTGATTCTCATGGTTCAGCTGCCTGGTGAGGGACACCCATTCATACTAGCCTAGAAGGTTCCCTCTGATTCCAAATCCAAATCTCTTATCAATGAGGTAAGGGACCTTGAGGGCTCCAAAGAACAAATGCTATCCTAAAGTTATTTTTGTGATGTAAAAGTTTGGACGAGATTTATCTTGAAGGTCCCTTTTAACTCTCAAAGTTTATAAGTGAACTCCATGGCTGGAGGAGGCCTCTTCCAGAGCCAATTGTCTGCTCCAACAAAGGAATCACAGAACTTGAGAGTTGGGAGGGACTTCTATGATCATCTAGCTCAACCCATTCCCATGCTCAAAATATTCTCATCCTGGAGTCAGGAAAACTCATCTTCTGGAATTCAAATCTGGCCTCAGACATTTGCTAGCTGTATGACCCCATGTAAGTCACTTAACCCTGTAATCCTATCTGCCTCAGTTTCCTTACCTGTAAAATGAGCTGGAGAAGAAAATGGCAAACCACTTTAGTATCTCTGCTAAGAAAACCCCCAAAAGGGGTCACAAAGAGTTGGACACAACTGAACAATGAACAATATTGCCATCCAGTTTCTTCTTGAAGATCTCCAAGGAATGGGGAACCCACCCACTCTCAAGGGAAGCTATTCTACTTCTGGACAGCTTTCATTCTTAGGAAGGCTTTCCTGGCATTAGGCCTCAACTGACTTCTTAAGTATTCCTACCCATTGCTCCTGGTTCTTTTCTCCATAGCCAAATGCAGAAAATCTAATCCCTCCTCCATATGACAACCCTTCACATACTTGAAGAGAGTTATCATGTCCTCTCCCCCATCTTCTCTTCTCCAAGCTGAACATGCCCAGTTCTATTCCTTGACCCTCAAGGCACTTCATTATCCTGCTTACCTCCTCTGGGCATTCGCTAGCTTATCAATTTCTTTCTTAACCCATGGCACCCAGATAAGACACCTGATGAGATCTGATGAGGGCAAAAAGCAATGGAAATATTGGCACTGTTTTCTTAGAAACTTTGCCTTTCGGAATGTGGCACAAGATTGAATTTGTGTAAAGCTCAAAGTTTTTAACAAACTATTAAGCCAAGTGATTTGTGGTGTATATAACCACATCACCAAATGACTTAATGAATTCCATAGTTTGTCTTGGGAGGAGGGAGGTGGACCTTCAAATGAATACTATCTGACTGAGGACATTTCCCAGGTCACTTATCTACTCAGTGAGATTTGTAAAATACAAGGAGTGCCCCAACCATTCAGCTCCTGCTTTATTGACTGATGTCTGTAATTTTCCTTTTCCTAGCAACATGGGGCTTATAGAACCCTCCAGGGACCATTTATGAGATATTCTTGACTCCAGGAAACACTACATCCATCGGTCATAAAGTGAAGCACAATAATCATAAGAATGAATGAAAGAAAAGCATTTATTAATAACTTAGCATGCATAAAGCATCGTACTCAGTGCTGACTGCACAATTTGAAAAATCAGACAATGGTTGCTCCCAAGGAGCTCATGTTCTAATGGAGAAGACAGCATATACAAGAGGTTTTAGCTAGAGGACAGATGGAAAGGCTGAACTGTCCATAGAGTATAGCAGCAGGGCAGATAATAATATTATGATCCTAATGGATCAATCACAGAGAGAGTGAAGCCTGACGCTTCTTATTTCCCTCTCTGAACACTTCCTACTCCTTCCTTGGTTGCCTAAGGGGTTTGTACCCATAGGGAATCTGTCTCAGATAAGTACATATCTTCACTAATGCTGGCAGGAAACTAGAGGCATCCTATCAACAAACACTGGAGGGAAAATTGAGACATCCCATTAATTATGCATATTTGAATATTAGCACCCAGAAAAATTCATATTAACATCTAAATGATTGTATAGAATTTTCATTGTGCATTCTGACATGATGTGATCTCATTTATCTGAACACACACACACAATGTTAGAGCTAGACTTTAGAAATTTTGGAGTCCAAGTCCATTATTTTACAAAGGAGCACATTTGAGATCAGAGAAAAGAAGCCACTTTCCCCAGATCACATAGCCAATGTATTAGTTGCTGCAGGACTTGAACCCCAAAGACTAACTCTGAACCTAGTATAATTCCCACTATACAACACTGGCTGTTTTGTCAAATAAACACTTAATGTGTATAATATGTGTGTGTCTATATGTATGCATAGCACTGTTCTGTAGAGATTACAACTGAAATTAAAAACCCCACCCTCTGCCCTCTGAAACTTCCTTGCCCAATTGGAAAATCAAAATTGTGGAGCTGGAAGGGATGTCAGATGCCACTGAGACCAGCATACATGAAAAAAACAATCCCATTTCCAACACACTTAAGTAGTCACTGGAACCTTATTTAAAGATCTCGGGGAACCCATTAGGTCCTCCTGGTACAAGCCAATCCATTTCTGAATAGCTTGGTCATTTGGAGGTTTTGTTTTGTTTTTCCCTTGTAACCTAGGTTAAATTGGCTTATTTAAAACATTCACCCACTGCTTATAATTTTACCTCTGTTTGCCAACAGATGCTTTTCCCATCTTACTTGAAGCAGCTATCATATCCCACCTAAGCTTTCTCTTCTCCAGACTAACTATTCCCATTCCTTCACCTGATCTGAATGATGGCAGACATGAACTCAAGGCCCTTCCTTATGCTAGTTGCTCTCCTTTGGCTGCTTTCTGGATTATCAATGCCCTTCCTAAATGACTGTGCAGAATTTAATACAATATCCCAGACAGCGACAGATCTGGGAAGATTCCAGATGGACTATCCCCTAGGATTCCATTCTCAGTGCTGTCTCTCTTACTGGAGCCCAATATCACCTTCATCTGGGGGGGAGGGAAATGAGTCTAATAACAATGTTAATAGTCCAGCCTGAACACAATCAGACTCCATTGAGACAGCAGAGTTCCCATGCTGAGGGCCATGTGATTGGCATAGGCAATAAGTTTGGTAGGGGTTGAGAGTAAGCAGAGAAGAATGTGACAGCAAATGGCCAAAAAAGGAGTGTAACCAAGGGAAGGGTATGATAAGCAGAAGGAAGAGAGAACAGCATTTGTGCAGGGTTGGGGACAGGAATGATGTTTACAAAGAGACATGGAGGCAGGAATTGTAGAAGGGAACAATTAATAAAGAGACTTACCCAGCTAAAGCAAGAGGAATGTTTTAAGTAGGACTGAAATATGAAAGAATTTGGTGGTACAGTACCTTACAGTTTTCAAATAATTTTCATAACAATCATAGAATATTCCAAGTTAAAGGGATTTCAGAGATCATCTAGCCTGACATACATGTGAACAAGAATTTTCTCTATTAGAGGTAGCCTGTAGCACACTGGATAGAGTGCTGGGATTGGCTTCAGGAAGACCCAGATTCAAATATGGCCTCAGATACTGGCCGTATGACCCTGTACAAGTCACTTAACCTCTGCTTGCCTCAGTTTTCTCAACTGTAAAGTGAGGATAATAATAACACCTCCCAAGGTCCTTGTGAGGACCCAGTGAGCTAATGTTGGTGAAAAAAAGCTCTTAACTCAATGCATGGCACAGAGTAAGTGCTATATAAAGGTTTAGTTGTTCCATTCCACCTACCACATTTGTTCTTTATAACAAGCACTGTTTGAAAAGGAAGGAAAACAGTATTTGGGGCGCAGAGAGATGAAATCACTTGTCCAAGGTCACACAGCTAGTGCCTACTAGAACCAGGACAAAAACTCAGGTCTCTTACTAATAAGCCATGTGTTCTTTCTGTCACAGTTTAATTCAATTCAGTAAGCTATTAACTAAGTAGCAATAGCCATTCTAGGTATTCACCGCCCCTTAGCAGTTCCTTACACAAGACGCCCCTCTCCAACTCCAGATCTCTCTCTCTGTCTCTCTCTCTCTGTCTCTCTCTGTCTCTCTCTCTCTGTCTCTCTCTCTCTCTCTCTCTTCTCCTCTCTCTCTTCTCCTCTTTCTCTCTTCTCTCTTTCTTTCTCTCTCTTCTCTCTCTCTCCTCTCTGTCTCTCTCTTCTCCTCTGTCTCTCTGTCTCTGTCTCTGTGTCTCTCTGTCTCTCTGTCTCTGTCTCACTTCCTCCTCCTACTCCTTCTCTCTCTCTCTTCTACTCTCTCTCTCTTTCTCTGTCTTCTCTCTCTCTTTGTCCTCTCTGTCTCTCCCTTCTCCTCTCTGTCTCTCTCTGTCTCTGTCTCTCTGTCTCTCTGTCTCTGTCTCTGTCTCTCCCTCTCTCTCTCTCTCTCTCTGTCTCTCTCTGTCTCTCTCTCTCTGTCTCTCTGTCTCTCTGTTTCTCTCTCTGTCTCTGTCTCTCTCTCTCTCCTTCTCTCCCCTCATCTCCATTTCCTTCAAGCTTCCTTCAAGTTCTAATTCAAATCCTGCCTTCCACAAGAAGTCTTTCTTTATCTCCCTTCATACTAGCACCTTCTCTCTCTTAATCATCTACAATTTATTCTATATACATCTTGTTTTTAGATAGTTGCTTACATACTGTCTTCTCCATTCAAGTGTGAGTTCCTTGAGGGCAGGGGCTGTTTTTTGGTCTTTTTGTATCCCCGGCACTTAGCACAGTGTGGGTACAATGCAAGGGCTTAATAAATGTTTGTTGACTTGGCATTCTACTAGAGGGATATAATATGTACCCAAGTAAGTAAATACCAAATACGCGCATAATAGCACAAAGTAATTTAAGTAGGGAAAGAGATCTGCTACCTGAGGGTCTCAAGAAAGGCCTCAAGTAGAAAGTGGCATATAAGCCATGCTTTGAAGAAAGGCAGTGTGCTCCAGGCAGTGTACAAAGGCTTGGAGGTGGGAGATAAGAAACCATGCTGTTGCCCTCTTCAGTGATCTTCAGTATTCAGGAAATCAGCATTGCCTGTCAGATGTCTGTATTTCCCCCTTGTGTTGCTATTACCTTAAGTCAGGTTTATTCTCACGCTATAAGATTTGTTGTGTGACCCTGGGCAAGTCACTTAACCCTGTTTGCCTCAGTTATTCATCTGCAAAAAAAAAAAATGAGCTAGAGGAGAAAATGGCCAACAACTGTATTGTCTTTGCCAAGAAAACCCCAAATGGAGTCACAAAAAGTAGGACACGAATGAAATCTGAAACAACCAAACAACAAAACCAACATTTGTTAGAATGTAAGCACCTGGAGGGCAGGTGCTATTTGGATTTTTCTCTGTATCCTCCATGCCTGCAGAAGTTCTTGGCATTCAATAATTGCTTAATAAAGGCTTGTTGAGTGGCTGAATGGTTGATTTAGTGCTTTAGAGTTGATCTTTTACACATGGAAAGTAAGGGCTAACAGATAACATGCCTATTTGAAGCTGACTCACCCTTTGTGCAGAGGGGTCTTTGCTAGCAACAACAAATTGCAATAGATTTTGTTGTTGTCATTTTTAACTTAGTATCGATGTGAAACATTTGGAGTGAGGTTTCCTTGTATATGGGTCCTGGTTCTGACATTTGCTAGCTGTGTGACCTTGGGTAAGTCACTTCTTCTTTCTAAGCCTCTTTTTCTCATATGTAAAATATGTACAAAAAGCAATCAATAACAATGACTTACCCTTGCTTCATCACAAGGCTACTCCAAGGAAAGTACAGCATTAATTTTTTCTTCCCTTTCCACCCATTGAGAAGGGAAGCAATATGTTATCTATATACATGTGAAGTCATGCAAAATATAGTTTAAAGAGAGTTCTTCATACATTATAAGGCCCTGTAGAAATGGGCACTGTGGTGTTACTGCTCCTGGGAAGGTCATCCTTCTGAAAGCATCTTGCTCTAAGGCTGTATAGACCTTGGGTCTACTGTCAGGGCTAATTGCCACCTCAGGATGACAAGTCCCTGAATCCCTGAACCCTGTCTCTATAGCATCACCTGACAAACTGTCACATTCTGCTTCCAATGCAGCTGAAGAGACTCTCGCATGTGACAACCCAGGGCTGCCTGAAAATGGTTATCAGATATTATACAAGCGGCTCTACCTGCCAGGTGAATCCCTCACATTCATGTGCTATGAAGGTTTTGAGCTGATGGGAGAAGTGACTATCAAATGTATCTTGGGTCAACCTTCCCACTGGAGTGGACCACTACCTGTCTGTAAAGGTAAGGAGCTATCTCTTCACTCATTATGGCCACACAGAAGGGACACTCAGACATGAGAAAACACATAGACTTCCCAGCTTCCTCAGACAATTCTGGTTATGATTGTTATCTCAGAATGTCAAAGCTGGGAAGGAGCCTTGAATGAATGGATGGATGGATGGATGGATGGATGGATGGATGGATGGATGGATGAAACATTTATAATGATTACTATGTACCAAGAACAATATTAACCTGCTAATCACACAGCAGTAGCTTAATAAATACTTACTATACTGACTTGGATTATCAATACAAAAGTAAGGAAATCTCTACCTCAAAGATCTTATATTAGGAGAAGACAACACATATAAAGAGCATGGACAGAAAGGAATTTTGGTCTGAGAGATCAAAAAGATGGTGAATATTACAATAAAGTGATCCATTGCCACACCCTTTTCCAGACATCATGAGAGCCGGTTTAATGGTAGTTGATTTCATTATAATTCTGAGAGAAGAGGTCAGAAGGAGAGTGTTGAGGGTGGGAAGGAATGATGTGAAGCATCAGAGCGGAAAATGTGATACATGGTTCCAGGGAGTCCAGAGTTAAGCAGTAGAACATTGAATACATATTATGGCAGCAGGTTGATACCTTAGAACATAGAACAGAGAAATTTCAGAGCCAGATAAAGCCTTGGAACATAGATTGTCATCTAGAAGTTTGTGGTCTTAGAAACCACCTCTTCATTTTACAGAGGAAGAAAATTAAAGCCCAAAAAGGGAGAATGATTTCCTTGAGGTTACGCAGCAAATCAGGGGCAGAGCCAGGGCTTAAAATCAAGTCTCCTGATTCTACACCCAATACTCTTTCCCCACACAATGCCATTTGGTTTTTTTTTTTATTGACTTGTTTATTTACTGTTAGTTTACAAGATTTAGTTCCACAATCCCTTGAGTTTCTCATTTTCTCCCCTCCCTTCCCTGCCCCCCCCCCATGGTGGCGTGCAAGCATGTATAGGATCTGCAAATTCTTTCACATTGTACAATAGTCTGGTTCTACAGGAAAGCACTCTGAACTTGACCCAAAAAGAGCAGGGCATACATTGTTGTAATTCACAAGGTCTTAGATCTAGAGCAAGAAGGGACCCCAGAGACCCTCTAGTCCAATTCTCTCATTTTACAGATTAAGAAACTGAGGCCCATAGAGCTTAAGTGACATGCCCAAGGGTCATTCAGGTAGGAGACTCCAGAAGTAGAATTTAAAACTGGGTCCTCTTGACTCCAGAGCTAGAAGAATCTTTCTAGTATACCACACAATATTCCCTTAAGTTAAAACACAAATATAAAAAGGATGGAGTAAGTGAAGTGGTTGTGGATAAGTCCCTCTCCAGCCTCCATCACTGAAAGAATGTATTTACTTATGCTGCTTATTGAGTCTCAAAATTACACTTTTAGAAACTCATTCATTTGACTGTAAAATGCAAGTATCTCCAGGAAAGGTAACAAAGGCATACTTATCAAGTCATTTATGACTTGGTGTCAATGATTTTTTTAATCTCCTTACCTGAATATTGTCTTTCAAAGAGTAAGAAAGGGGGTAGGGAACATATAAAAGGTAGGCTGATGAGCTGTGCGGACTTTCCAGTTTTGTTGAAGGAAGACCAGCCCTAATGTGTGTGTGTTTCCTCAATGATTTGAAGATTCTAATTCTCAGGGAAAAGAGTTGCATTTCGAAGATGAAAGTAACCTGTATCTTCTATATTGTTACAAAGTATCCTATGAGTACCTTTGTTACCAATGAGATTGAAATATGACTCTTCTTCTTACAAAGTATCTATATATAATTTTATATGTAAAAAAAAACATATATTGTAACAAAGTAGCCTATGATTCCTATACTATTTACACCTATCCTATAAGGGACTTTATTTATAAGAAGCATCTCTAACCCTTGGTATTATAAAGTATCTTCTAATTTCCACCTTGTTACTATGGTACATAGTGCTTTGCTGATACAAAGTACTTCTCTATGCCACTACAAAGCTTGTTCTAACACATATATTGTTATAAGGTATTCTAAAATTCCTCGATTATTACTGAGCTTCCCCACTCTGCTAGAACCTAATCTATGACTCAGTTTTCTTAGAAAATATTCTATCATTCACAAAGGGCTACAGTTATCCTAGAGTTGTAAGATGAATCCCATAACCCCCTACTTAGAGGGCAAATAGGCAGGTTTTAATATTAAATTCACCATAAGAAGGAGGAAATTAACATATTCCTTTCTGGATACATGGACACTACAGGAGAGAATATTGATTCTGATCTCTTCATAGATTCATGGGTCTTGAACTGTTGGAGCCGAAAGGGACTTTTTGAGTCATCCAATCCAATGAAAAGGGAATTGACCAGCTCAAGGTCACTTAAACTGCCAAGCTGGCTCAGCCTCGAATTCAAGCCTTTTTGCCCCACATACTGTGCTCTCCATCAGGCTTCAACTAGAGTCAGAGTAAGGCTTAGAATCACATCACACCACGAATATTCTTCGGTCTCTGACCACTAACCCACAGGTCTCTAGAGGATGCCATCTGATCACCTAGGTAGCTCTTCCTGTGGTTTTTTAGTCCAATAAATCTATCATAGTGATCTTGGAAATGGACTGTTCAAATCCCTGTCCACTTCCTGGCAATTACTGTGAGCTGAGGGGGAGGGATTGGTTACTGTATTACAGATACACGAGAAAAGATGTGCCCTCACTTTTTGTCTTTCCATTATCTGAAAATGGGAGAATAAAAATAGTTTCCCAATGAATGAGCTAAAAATAAAAAAAAAAGTTTGGAGCGAAGGTTAAATCAGAAAAAAAAAAAACCCAATCTACATGGATTCTGCAACAAAGAAACACTTAGCAAGGTTCACAGGGCAGTTCTGCATGCCACTGCACAACACTGCCTTCTAATACCTTAAGACAGTGAACAATGAGTGGCTCTGGCACCTCTCGTAGCTAACTCATCTCCCTAATACAAGCCACTCACACTCAACTTCAATTCTCTTCAGACAACATGCATTAAACATATGCTCTCTATACAGCCCTTTACTTAGTTCTGGGGGGACAGAGAGAGGCAGATGAAGAGATGAATAAGGTATCTGTACCCTGAGGCTGAGACTTGAGATGACCTCTACTGGCCTGAATATAAACCACCCTCCAAAATCAATTTCTTTGGAAGAAGGAAGGGAAACAAAAGGAGAAAAGAGAAAGGAGAGGAGAGGAGAGGAAAGGAGAGGAGAGGAGAAGATAGGAGAGGAGAGGAGAGGAGAGATGGGAGGACAGGCCAGAAAAGGGAAAGGAGAGAAGGGGAGGGGAGAGAGGGAAGGACAGGACAGGAAAAGGGAGAGGAGAGGGAAGGATGGGAGGGGAGAGTAGGGGAGGGGAAAAGAGGAAAGAAGAGGAATAAGGAAGGGAGAGGAGAGGAATTAAGGGAAAGAAAGGGATGGAGAGGAAAGCAGAGGAATGTGAGAAGAGGGGAGGCAAAGAGGGGAGGGGAGGGAAGGGGAAGAAAGGAAAGGAGATAAAGGAAAAAATCAAGTCCATATCCATGAAATCACCAATCCATTTGAATATAAATGTCCTTGTAAGAGCTATGCTTAATTACCTCCCTTTTACTTGATCATGTAAGCCTATTTGAGTAGATGTATTTTCAAATACGAATGTGCATACTCAAATAAATGTATATATATAATATTTATATCATATGCATGTATATGTGGGGGGCGGGGGGGAGAGAAAGAGTCTATATCTAAGGTTTCCATTGGTGTAGAAAGCTCCCTTTGCCAATGCAGATGTGAGCATGCTCAGTAATTTATAGTCTTAAAGCATTATCAGGGAACACTTAGAGTTTAAATAATTTTCCCAATCTCACATATCTAGTGTTTGTAAAAGAACATGTCGTGGAGCTATATATTCCTAACCCTAAAAATGACATAGATAGATAGATAGGTCGATAGATAGATAGATGATAGATAGATAGATAGATAGATGGATAGATAGATAGACAGACAGACAGGATAGAGATAGATAGATAGATAGATAGATAGATAGATAGATAGATAGATAGACAGACAGAATAGATAGATAGAGAGACAGACAGACAGACATATAGATAGATAGTTGGATAGATGTATGGATGGATGAATGGATAGATAAATGTGTGTATGCATGTATGTAAATAGCATTTGTAGCACACTATTATGTACAGCACTACCAACACAGGGTGCTACTATATGATATGTGTATATACACATGTAATGCATGCATGCACACACATATACACATGTATATATGCTTATACATATGTCTGTGTATATACATATGTATTGTGTAATATGTAATATACACACATTAATTAGGGACTGGATCTTTCATTTTATTGATAAAGGGAACTCCAGGGTGAGAAAACTTCTACTACCATCTATCTAACTATATCTATAAATGGTATCAGGGTCAGATAAAATATTGTTCAGTCTCTATTTGTTTAGCCTCCTTGTTAGGTGCACTGGAGTGAGGATCCTTTATTTATCAGTTGGACTAGATGGCTTTTGGGTCCCTTACAGTTCACAAATTCTGTGAGTCTGTAGTCCTTAAGAGAATATGTATATTTTACATAACTTATGGTACATATGAGAGATATTATTGTGTAAAGGAAGGGGAAGGGAGATAGACAGAGACAGAGAAACAGAGACACAGAAACAGAGAGAGCCTCAGGAAAACCTGAGTTCAGATCTGCCTTCTGGAACATCCTGGTTATGCACACTGGGCAAATCATTTAAACTCCCAGTGCCCCAGGCGTTTCTAGGTCCAAAGGAGAATGAATAGGCAGGTGCCCACGAAGCTTGTCCTCATGGACAAAGTGCTGGTCTCCTCTCCTCTCCCCCCCCCCCCTTCTGTCTTTCAAACCCACCTTGTATACTTTTTAACTGGATGACCATAACCTCCCTCAGCTTCAAGTAGCTTCCTAGGATTTGTCATAGATGATCTGGTGGCACCCCCTCTGTTGACCAAAATCCCCAATAATTCTCATTTGGTATTTATGTACTGGGTGGATGGATGGATGGATGGATGGATGGATGGATGGATGGATAGATAGATAGATAGATAGATAGATAATGTGTATATCTCTGTACTGGGCACAAAAATAAAAATCAGGCCCTTCCCTCAGAGAGCATGCATTCTTCTTGGGGGGAGGGTGGAAGTAGGAGCTATGCCATGGAAACTTATCCTTTAATACAAAGTAATTGAGGAGGGAGATAACACTGGCAATTAAGGGGTCTCTAAACAAGCTTCCTGGAGGAGGGGGCACCTTCGTGTTCAAGGAAGAAAATCAATCAATGGGTATTTGTTAAGTACCCACTACATTCCAGCCACTGTGAAAAGTGCTGAGAATATGAAAACAAAAAGCAAAAACAATCCCTCATCTCAAGGAGCTTATATTCTAATGAGAGTGACAACTTGTACGTAGCCAAGTTTGCACAAAATACTTGCAAAGTCCATGCAGGGTAATTTCGAGGGAGGGAACACCACTGGTGAGAAGGGAGCACATTTCAGGTATTGGTTATGGCTTATGCAAATGCATCATGACAGGAGACAGAAGGTGGAATTCAGAGAAAGCCCGCAGAACAATTTTGTCTGGAAGGGGAATAATCTGAAATAAGACTTGCATGGAAGATTAGGCCAAGCTGCAAAAGCCTTAAATTCCAGGCTGAGAAGTCCATACTTCATCCTAGAGGCAATAGGTAGCCCCTGAATATTTTTGAGTATGAGAGGGACATGGTCAGACCTATGTCTTAGGAAGATTGTTTTGGTGACTTTGGGAAATTTCCTTTAATTGAAAAATGAAGAAGGAAATGATTTCCTTTAATGGAAAGATTTTACATCTTTGCTGCCATAGGGCACATTGTATTGGGATCAGATACCAACATAAACACAACTTCAGAATGGTTGGCTCTGCGAAGGTGCTTGGTAGGGAGGCTTGTGACTGTCATTGTCTTTTCATGTTTCACTGGGCTAGGATCAAATGCATTTTCCAAGTCCCAATATTTTCCACTTTCTCTTTCAGTTAATCAAGACAGCTTTGAGCATGCTTTAGAAGGTGAGTTGCACAATGAAAATCCCACCAACACAGCATAACAACAGGAGAGATGGGACAGGTCATTGAGTGTCTTTATCACGCTATTGCAAAGCCCATTTCTTTCTCTGCCAACAGCTGCATGGGCAGTGCCATTGTGAAAAATAATTGGATATTCACTTCAGATGCCTAAATACACCAGGATAATGATTTGGCACCAATTCCCTGCATAGGAAGATATGAAAGAAACTGACATTTTGTGTGTTGGAGAAGCAGTTTATTCAAATAACCCAGTTGTAAGATTTTTCAACCAATTAAGCAATTTGCCTCATCACTTCATGGACTGCATTAAGCTTTCTGATGATAAGTAGCACACCTGGAAGTGGAGACTGGGTTAAATCAACTCCATCTGATATAATTGATAGCACTTTTATATGGGCCCCCTGCACAAGGCCAGCTATGGAGGAGGAAGGGAAGGTAGCAGCAGCGAGCAGCAGAGGCTTACTCCATTTGGAAGTTGGAGGTCATTGCTCTCTTGGGAAGGCCATGTGGTGAAGATGAATGGGTACTTAATTGGGTATATTGAATTTAAGAGCAACAGAACCTTTGTCCAATCCATGTACTTGCTGTGTGCTCTCAGTCAAGCACTTCCCTTGCCCAAGGCTCAGTTTCCTTGTCTGCAAAGAGTTGAATTAGATGACCTTGAAGGTCCCTTCCCACTCTTGCTTGGGTCCATTAGCATTTTCCTGCTAAAACTCTCCCTTTTTGTGCCTTTATTTGGGGGTAGGTAGAGGGCAAGCAGTGAACTATGAGAGCTTTTGACATGCCTTAGCTGCTTGGTAACACTGAAAATCACAAGGGCACATTAGGCATTTATCATGAACACTTGATAGAAGGGTTCTTTCCAAAAGCCTCTTTACAAATGAGCTCACTACCCAGTTCAGTGGTTCTCAACCTGTGGGTCACGACCCCCTAGGCGTCAAATGACCCTTTCATAGGGGTCGCCTAAGACCATCGGAAAAACACATATTTCTGACGGTCTTAGGAACCAAGACACTGCTCCTCTATCCATCTCCAGGCGGGTCCACCCACATACAGATATGCCCACATATGAATATTAAAGGGTTGCAGCATTAGAAAGGTTGAGAACCACTGACCCAGTTCCTATTGTTAGCTCCACAGAAGTAATGCTATACTGGGGTCCTTGAGTCACATGGTCTGGTTTTGCCAGCTCTGGGAAGTGGCTCTGAAAGGTGACCTTCAGAGTCTCCAAAGACCAAAGACCAAAAACACACATTCAACTCACAAATCACCGTGCCTAGAGCCATAACTAAGATGAGGCAATCAGAGCTTTGTCTCAAGGCAAGAGACAGAGCACACAAACAATACTTGCTAGACTTTTGTAGTATAAAACAGCAAAAGTTAGTAGCTATCAATCAAGAACAAACAAGATGCCACTTCTTCATACTCCCTTCCCCTCTCCCCCAAAGCACTGTCTTTGTGCTAGAGTTCTGGAATGTCTCTCTCTATCTTTACCATAGGATAGCATTCTCCCCTCAATTAAGGTGATATTCTATGCTACCTAGACTGGTTCAGTGGTAACCTCTGAACCCAGAATTTTCAGTTATGACATTGACACCCCGCCCATCCTCCATTCCCTCCTCCCTTCCCTTCCATTCACCTCAAGGGGGCAGCCTGGTATAGCAGAAAAGATGTTTTATTTTGAGTCAGAGAACTGTGGTTCAAATGTCTAAATACTATCCCTTGTTTTAGTTTTTGAGTCATTTGGCCATGCCTGACTCTTCATGACCCCATGGTCTTGTCCGTAGGGTTTTCTAGCCAAAGATGCTGGAGTGGTTAGCCATTTCTTTTTCCAGTGTGTTCCCATTTTACAGATAAGGAACAGAGGCAAATCGGGGTTAAGTGATTTGCCAGGATCACACAGCTAGTGTCAGGCTGGATTTGAACTCGGATTTTCCTGAGCCAAGGCCTGGTGCTCAATTCACTGTACCACCGAGCTACCTCCAAATACCATCCCTATCACTTGCTAAGTCTGTGACCTTGGACAAATCATTCCATTTTCCTGTGCCTCAGTTTCTTCATCTATAGAAATGGAGAAGTTGAACTAGGTGGCCTCCAA
The DNA here is from genome assembly GCA_028627135.1 of Pseudochirops cupreus. Classification (NCBI taxonomy): domain Eukaryota; kingdom Metazoa; phylum Chordata; class Mammalia; order Diprotodontia; family Pseudocheiridae; genus Pseudochirops; species Pseudochirops cupreus. The sequence goes on along the minus strand of CM053580.1, from coordinate 578,158,463 downwards.
CAGTCTTTCCAGCTCTAGCATTATTAACGTGTTACCTTTTCTGATTTCAGAGCTGGCACAGAATCTTGGAGGTCCATGGCACCTGAAAAACCACTGGGTCCAGCCCAATGGTAGGAAACTGAGGTCACTTGATAAAAAATCATTTGCCCAAGGTCACACTGAAAGCTAATGGCAAAACCAAGACTAGAACTCACAGTTCTCACTGCCTAGTCCTGTGCTTTTTCTGCTGTCAAGTTGCTTTTATATATGGTTATGTTTTTTTACACATACACACATTCTGGGCCCTGCCTCATCTTCCTCCTTGAGAAGATCATCTGGCTCTTAAGACATCTAGGTCTTTCTACTTCAGAAAGAATGCTGGGTCTAGGGTGGGCAAAGGAATCAACAACTAAGTTTTAGAGTTGGAAGGAACCTCAGAAGCCACCTAGCCCAGCCTTATCAGAATGAAAGCTCTCTCTAAAAGCCCCCAGCAAGAGGTCACACCAAGCTTTTGAACAAAAGGGAGGTGTTTGTTCAAGATGTAATATTTCTTGAAGCAGTTCATCCAGCTTTGGGGTGGCTCTAATTTTTGGGAATTTTCTTATTGTTGTTGATGTTTTCCTATGAAATCAAGACTCGCTGTCTCTCTAAGAATACAGTCAATGCTCCTGATAGGACCTTCTGGGGCCAAGTCTCCTCCGTCTTCCAAGAAATGACCCTTTGAACAGCCACCGTGACCCACTTAAGTCTTCTTTTCTCCAACTAATTCTTTCCAGTTCCTTGTTTTTGGCATATTTGCAGGCAGGAATATCAAGGAGTCAAATATAAGTAACTATGAGGATGGAAAATTCTTTTATGCATGTCATATGAACATAGAATTAGCATTGGAAGGGACCTTAGCAGCTGTGTAAGCCACAATGTGAGAGGGGCATATAGGTTAGAGGCTGTTCAGAGGTGATGGAGCACATGTCATATGGGGATCAATGGAAGGAATTACATGAACAGAGGAAGAGAAGACTCAGAGTGGGGAAGGTGAGGAGCATGAATAGCTCTCATGTAGAAGAGTGATTGTATTTCATTCATCCAACCCCAGAAGGCAGAACCAAGAGCCATGGGAAGTTTGTTGAAGTTTCAAAGAGGCAAATTTGGGTGTACAGTCAGGAAAAACTTCCTAACAATTAGCACTGTCCAAAAGCAGGATGGCCTGCCTCAAGGGTAATGGGTTCATCTTGTAAGTCTTCAAGTAGAGGCCAAATGGTATTACTGCAGTGGGGATTCCTTTCAGGCATGTGTTGCACTAGACTGCCACTGGACTCTCTTCCAATTCTCTGTTATTTGGTGAACATCTTCATTTTATATAAGAGGTAACTGAGGCCCGTAGAGGTCAAATGATTTTTCTAGGATCATGTAAGGTATAAGTGATAGAGTCCAGATTCAAATATAGATCTTCTGACTCCAAATCAATTGGTTAGCAATCATTAGAAATGCCTTCTATATTTCAAGCTCTGCTCTGGACATTAAGGGTCACAAAGACAAAAATAAACTAGTCTTTGACCTCATAAAGTCAGGAGCAAATAATATCTAACCATGTAGGAGGGAGGAAGGGAAGGGAAGGGAAGG
>CM053580.1:578130008-578156364 GCA_028627135.1 Pseudochirops cupreus | reverse complement strand
ATGTGTTGCTGCTGCTATGCCGCCATCTTCAAACAAAGCAATTTTTAAAGAAACTACTTGTGTCAGTCTCTGTCCCGGGTGCTGGGAATACAGCTGGAATTTTTGTTCAAAGGGTCTTTGGTGCTAGCTGAGAAGACACTAATTTGACCTGGGAGTTGGGATACCTGGGCTCTGCCACTGGTTCATTGGATTCATCTCAGACAAGTCTCAATCTTAAGAATACTAGAGCCACCAACATTACTTTAAGGGGCATGGATATCACTGAATCTAGGCTCCATGTTTTGCAGAAACCAAGGCCCACAGAAAGGAAGAGACTTGGCCAAACCCACTCAATGAACTATTGGTACAGTCAAGACTTGAATTCAGGTCTCACTTAACTTGAAGTTCAAGGCCCTTCTATTATACAGTCCTTGTCACCATCACTACCACCAGCATCATGACATTTCTAATAGAGCAAAGTGCTTTATATACATTATCCCCTTTGATTCCCAAAGTGACCCTGTGAGATGGAGCTATTAATGAAATGAATCAATAAAATTAATATTAATAAAACAACATTTTACAGATCAGTAAACTGAGCATCAGGTAAGAGGTTTGCCCATGGTTGTACAACCAATAACTGCCCAAGGAAGGCTTTAAATCCTGGTCTTTCTGACTGTAAGACCAACCCTCTGTTTTGGATAGGTTGATTAATATTGTTGAAGAAGAAGACAAACTCATGATGGCCCTGGGAAATCAGGTAATTTGGTAGTAATGGGAAGTATGAAATATGAGATTTATATTAAATATGGAATTTAATGTTGACAATAGGTTAGTTTATTCAGGGATTTAAAGGAGACTCCACAAATGGAAGATTGAAGAGGATATTAATTGTGGCAGAATGTCTAAAAAACCCAGGAGGTCACAGTGGACCACAAAGCTAAAATTGGAAAGAGCAGTGACTTTTAGCTCCTTCATAAGATGTGGGTTCAAATCCTAGTTCTGTGACCTTGGTCAAGTCATTTCCTCTTTTGGGGACTCAGTTTTCTCATACATAAAAGGAACTGTAAAGTCTCATGCCTCTAAAGCTTTGATCCAAAGTCCTATATGGGGAATGGCAAGTACATCAGTTTGACTGAAATAGCCTGTTCAAGGGGAAGAAAGGGAAAGTAAGCCTGGAATGGAAGCTAGAGTCAGAGAGTGAATGACTTTAAGGGACAAACAAAGGAATTCTTATTTTACCCTGGAGGCAAAAGGGAGCCATTGAAATACTTGAGCTGGGGAGTGACATGGTCACAGGTGCTAATTTTGGAAGTATACTTTGATGGCTAATGCCCTGTCTCAGTGAAGCACCACTAATTACCATAGGTGAGAAAGAGTAGCAAGGAGTCATTATAAGGACTTCACTAAAGTCTCTGAAACCCAACTCCTTTTGATATGATAAGAAACAGTTTTATATAGTTAATTATGCCTGCTCTTTCACTGGGTATGAAATCAGGAATCGTGAATTCGAACCCAGGCTCAATCACTGACCAACTGTGTAACCTTTTATTTATCTTTTTATTCATTTACCTCAGTTTCTTCAACAGTAAATGGGGATAATAATAATCTCTACCTCCCAGGGTTGTTGTGAGGATCAAATGAGATCATATTTGCACAGCTCCTGGCCCAAAGTGCTTGTTTCCTTCCTTTCTCATATGACTTTGCTGTCCAGTCCTAATCAAATCTGCCCTCCTGCATCTTCCTCTTTCCCATTCATTTCAACAGATCAAGTCCACCCGATTTCCCATTTCTGAGACATTCCCTGGAAATTATCCTGCAGACATCTCATGCCAGACGTCAGCAGAAAATAACCCTCCACTCCCTGCCAATCTCCTCTGCTGTTCCTTCTCCCAGAGAGCGCACAGGTTAGCTCTGCTCAGCATCAGCATCAGAGAGGGTGTCTGGACACAATGCCCCAAATGAACTTAGGGAGGGAGGGGAAGGAGATCAGATCTGGGAGTGAGGAGACCTCTGGATTCTTGTTGTAGCTCTGCCATTCACCTGCTGTTTGATCTTGAGAAACTCATTTCCTTGTTCTGAGACTCAGTGTCCTCATCTTGAAAATGAAGGAGTTGGAGGAGATAGTGCCTAACATTCATCCCATTTCTGACATTTTCTTTTCTAGGGACCCTCCCCCCTCTAGCATTTTATGTTCTAACCCTTACTTTCCTCTTCCAAGACCCATTCCAATTTGGACATTTTATGTTCTACATTCTAATGTCCCTGCCACCTCTGACACACTATGAACCTTTCCAGCTCCAACTTTCAATGTTTGAAGCTCTCTTAATTCTGACAATCTATATATCCCAAGAACCCTTTCTCCATGTAATAGATTCTTAATTGTATCATTTAAGATCTTGATATTGTTGACAAACATACACGTGCAGAGTTACTTTCAGTTCCTTGGATTATACAATACATACTCCTGGGTCCCACGGAATAAAATATAGCAATCGTCATACTCTCAATTTTTCACATTTGTGTAATCTGCTGTAAATTTTTCTGTCTCTTGTCTTCACCTCCATACCTCAGGAGACCTGATTACTGCCCATCTTCACACAGATGAGCTGTGAATCGCTCCAGGGAGAGCAACATAAAAGGTAGAAGGACTCCTAAGCGCACAATGGGGGCCTCAATTGCCCACTTAGCTATTTTCCAGCTGTAGATTTCCTCTGCTTTCCCCCACTCTGGGCTGCCATGGGTCTTTTTCACAGCTGAAGCCCCAGTTTGTTTAAACCTTTTCTCAGCTGATAATTAGGCAGCTTGTCATTAGTTTGTCTTTGCACTTTTTTGTTATGCATTCCGTTTAAAAATCTTAATCAGTCAATCAATCATTAAGTGGCAGCTCATAGATTGGTCCTTACCCAAGCACCACTTAATAGCTATTTTTTGGGCCATCCTGGCTCAGAGGGAATGTCAACGGTAACTGTTTCTCTTTTTGGCCAGCAACCCTGAGGGTCTTCGCCTCCCTGTTTGATTTTTTTTTTTTTATTAAAGGGGCTATCCCTTGACTCACTTCAGATGTCTGTTAACTGACTGGGCATTACCTCACTCTAAGTGAGCACTTGATAAGGTCTTGGCCTAAAAGGGCCAGGGTCTCCCATTGCATCCTGGGCCATTTGCAGTCATCCTGAGGAATATCTGGCCACTGGACCCAGATGGCTTTGGAGGAGAAAGTGAGGCTGGTGACCTTGCACAGTCCTCCCTCACTCAAATCAAAGTCAATTGCAAGTCATGTCATTTCCCTGATGCCATGGTCCTCTTTGAGAATGAAGGACAAACACAACCTGTGAGTAGTCCGAGATGCCAGAACACGGAGCCAGCCAGTTGGGTAACTCAGTTCGTCCTCTCTCTCTCCCTCTCCCCTCCAGGCACTGTACTAAGGTGCTGGGGATACAGTAAGAGGCAAAAGACAGTCTCTGCCCTCAAAGGGTTTGTTGTTATTCAGTCATTTTCAGTTATGTCCAACTCTCTGTAACCCCATTTGGAGTTTTCTTGGTAGAGATACTGGAGTGGTTTGCCCTTTTGTTCTCCAGCTCATTTTTTTACAGATGAGTAAGCTGAGGGATTTGCCCAGGGTCACAGAGCTAGTAAGTGTTTGAGGCCAGATTTGAACTCATGAAGATGCATCTTCCTGACTCGAGGCCTGGTACTATATTCACTGTACTACCTAGCAGTCTTACCTCCATATTATGCATGAGAAGGCTGAGGTGCAGATTGGCCCCTGTGATTTGCCTAAGGTAACATAGCTAGCAAGTCTTGAGCTTACTAGTACATGAATCTGTGTCTCCTGGTTCAATACTCTTTATTCTGTATCACATCACCTTGAAATATATGTCATAACAAGAATTGCCAAAGACCAAATCCAAAGATTGGCTGAAATTAGAACCCAATAAATGTGTTTGTTCTTTGAATAGGTAAATTCTTTCTTTATTGTTGATTTCAGCCAGACCTGTGATTTCACTTGCTTAGGGAACTCCATGATGAGAGGCTTTACTCAACTAATGCACATCCACAACTTTTCTTTTCTTTTTTTGCTTTTTGGAGGGGGAAATGCAAGGCAATTGGGGTTAAGTGACTTGCCCAAGGTCACACAGCTAGTAAGTGTTAAATGTCTGAGGCTGGACTTGAACTGAGGTCCTCCTGACTCCAGGGCTAGTGCTGTACTCACTGAGCCACCTCATCACCCCACATCCACAACTTTTCTATAATTTCCTACAATATTCTATAATGACTTACACAGGGTCACATAGGGAGTATAAAATTTTATAAATGGCATACTGGATGAGTAACAACTGGGATTTGAACCCAGTCCTCTGATTCCTAGTCTGAAGTTCTTTCTACTGTATTCTGTACCCTGAGGGAGTTAGGAATCAATGTTAGGGTTGTAGCATGGTGTAATGGGAAAAATCCCAGTAGTTTTGGAATTAGAGGACCTGGGTTCTAGTCCTGGTGCTGCCATCTATGCCCTGTGTTTCCTTGGGCAAGTCACATCACATCTCTTGGCAACAACTTTCTTTTCTGAAAAATGAGAGAATTGGTCTAGGTGACTTTTACCATTCCTCCTAGCTTCAAATTTATGATCCTATTTCAGAAATTCAGCAGGACAAACCAAGCTCTCAAGGACCAGTGGACTTTCTATTACTCCAGATTGCCTTGAAATAATCCTGATGGGGGTAGAACCAAGAGGCACATTTTAGAAAGATTCACCAGAAGGACCAATGAAAGAGCCCTTAGAGTTCTCCCCTGGTTTTTAAAAACCAGGACAAAATGTGGTAATTGGGTTGGATGAAAAAGTTATGAAATTAAAATCCAAATTCTACAAGGACATCTTTCCACCTGCTACCCCAACCATACATGCCAGGTTCTATGAGCCCATTTATTTCACCTGGGACGAACCCAATAAGCCAGTCAGTCAACAAGCATTTATTAAGCTCGTGCTCTGTACCTGGCATTGTATTAAGCACTAGAACCCGTCAATTGCACGCATAGGGATGGTATTTCTTACTTCTTACAGCAGGGGGCACTGTTCTCCCAGTTTTTTAGACTCAGTTTCTGTGTTTGCTCCTATTTTCTCATGGCAATCTCACAAACACTTTCATGATTCTGAAGGAGAAAAGGCCACCATTATTCTTTCCACCCTATGCCGCCTACTGCTGCACTAGCTAGTAAAAGTTAAAGGTTTTTAGGAGGTTCAGAAGAAAATTAGGATCATGGATTTGGGGCTGGAAGCAGTTTCAGAGGTCACCCAGGCCACCCTCCTTAGTTTTACAGATGAGGAAATTGAGGCCCAGAGAAATGAATTCATGTGGTAGTAGTTACCAGAATGATCTAGGTTTTCCGATTCCTGAACCAGAACTTCTCCCTTTCACAGATCTGGTCTAATAATCCCTTCATGAAGACACATTTAGGCGCAAAGAGATAGGTCTTAGAGGTTGGTTAGTCCAGGGGTTCCTGCCTTGCCTTTGGTGGGTTTATCAGTCTGCTGAAGCCAGGGGACTCCTCAGAACAATGCTTTTAAATGTATAAAATAAAAGAGATTATGTTGAAATCAAGATGTGATTCTTCCCCCATATCAAATTTCAGAGCCCCTAAAATCTAGTCATGTCTTCTAGGCTAAAAACTCCTGAGCTTGTTAAACCCATCACTTTAGAGATTAGGAGACTGAGACTGAGGGAAGAAAGAGATCTGCTCAATTTCACCCAGAAAGATAATGCTTCGGTATCCCGATTCTTCAAGACTTAAAGAAATTAATTCAGAGTATTCACTGGAAGGTCAAATACTGGAGCTGAAGCTTAAATATTTTGGCCACATATAGAAAAGACAGGACCCTGATGTTGGGAAAGACTGAAGGCAAAAGGAGAAGGGAGGACACAGAGGATGAGATGGAGGGATAGTGTCATGGAAGCAATGAACATGAACATGGGTGGAGAGGTAGAGGGGGATAGAAAGGACTGAAGTGTGATGGTCCATGGGCTCACAAAGAATGGCTGAACAACAAATCCCAATTCCTAGACCAATTTTCTTTCCCTCATTCAGCACTGGCCACCTTCCCTAATAAAGATCATGCTGAGATGATTTCACTTCAAACGCTTCATTTCAGCACATTAAAATGTAATTGAATCCTTTCAAAAATAGTAATCAGGTGTTACAAGATAATAATAATTAGTATTTATGTAGCACTTTGCAATTTACAAAGTGCTTTTCATACATTATCTCATTTGTTTCTCACAACAGGTTAGTACTACTATTAACCCCATTTTCAGAAGAGGAAACTGAGGCTAAGGCTTGCTGAGGTGAAGTGACTTGGTCGGGATCACACAACTAGTCAGTGTCTGAGCTCAGACTGGAGCTGAGATCTTCCTGATGTAGGTGGCAAGCTGGATGTTCAATCCGGAAGACCTGAGTTTGAATGCTATCTCAGATAAATATCAGCTGGGTGACCCTGGACCAGTCAATTTACCATCTGAGTCTGAGTTTCATTATTGAGAAAATGGAGATAATTAGACCACCTACCTACCTGTCAGGGCTGTTATGAGCATGAAAAGAAGTTATACATACAAAGAATGCTGTAAACCTTTCCATGCTAGACAAATATGTACCTGTTGAGAGTGCCGTCTGCCCATTTTCTGTTTTATGGTGCCTCCTACCTTGACATCCCCTGTTCTAAGGCCCCTCTCAGCTCTGACATTCCCTGTTCTGAGGCCCCTTCCAGCATGGGTATTCTCTGTTCTGAGGCCCCTCCCAGCACAGACATTCTCTGTTCTGAGGCCCCTCTCAGTTTTGACCTCTGTTCTAAGGTCTCTCCCAGCTCTGATGTTCTCTGCTTCTTGGTGCATAAGAAAAGACTTTCTTTTGGTTTCCCAAAAATCTCTCTTCAGCCCTCCAGTTCACTACACACTCCCACAGGCCTCTCTCCCCACCCTTCTTTGCTAGCTTTTTTTCTTGCTTGGTTTGCAATCTGGAATTGGGTTTCTAGCCTCTCCGCTTCTCTCCTGCACAGATTTATCACCAAGGAGAAAACTGAATCTGAAATTGACGTCAGACCTAGAAATCCCTTTTCTTTGGGTTGATTTGACCCTGACTAGGAATGTTCTGATGTGATGTGCTGCAGGAAGGCGGTAAGCATTTTCATCTCCATGAAAAACTCCCTGGCAGTAATTGTATCACCTACCATGGATTGGGCAAGGCTTGGAGAGCACACAAAGCAGGCACCGTGAACACCCCTCAGGCAGCCCTCATCCTCCTCCTGCCCTCCTGTGTACTAATGATGACTGTGCCTCACCAGGGGCTGCCAGCCCGAGTTACTGGAGGGGAGAATGTGGTGGCAGATGTAGAGTCAGGAAACTGGAGTCAGGAATTGGTACTATTCTTTCCAGTTCTAATGCTTTGTACCTGATCAGTTAATCTTCCTGTTCTGCCCCCCCCCCCTCCCCAACCAACTGGTTGTGGTCCAAAGCCACTGTTATAACAGGGCTTGTTCTGAAGGAAGCATAGAACATGAGAGCTGGGAGTGATCTTTTGGGAATGTCAGAACTGAGCCCTAGAACAGAGAATGTCAGAGCTGGGTAGGACTTTATCAATCATATAATCTAGTCACCTGTCCCCTCTCCATTTTAGAGATGGATAAAATTGAAGTGCAAATGGTTCCCATATGAGATGACTGTTACAACTGGGGCCATAATCCAGTCTTCTTTCCAGGTCACCAGGCTGTATTCTTTTACTGTATTCCTCACAGGATACACCCCCATTCTGACCATGTCTCTTGAAGGTCCTAGAGTAGACTAATCATGGTTCCCATTAATAAAGAGCTTTAAGATTAACATTTACATTCACTAACTCATTTAATTATTCCCATCCTCCCAGTGAGAACACTGAAGTTTCCTGGGAATGGATTGGTTTGTTCAGGGTCAACTCTCTTGAGCTAAGAAGTGTCAGAGGTGTGATCCAACTTCACAAAAGTAGTGAATAGAGGAACTGAGATTCAAATCCAGGTAATTCTATTCTAAATTTAGCCTATTTTCCATTGTAAACTAGTGTCATAAAAGGATGCAACTCTTCTAAAAGTTTTTTTGGAAGGAGATTGGGTGGGTTTGATTTGCTGAAGGATGAAAGAAGACATCACCCTCTTACTTCTTGGCCACACGTACATCTGGTTTCTGTCATTCTGTATGTGCAACATGACATCCAGAAGCCTGATGGTTTCCCATCAGGGAAATTTTTTTAATTTCCAATTTTGTTTTTCATATATTCAAGAAAAAATATGCTCTCTTATTTTATCTCTCCTATTCTTCCTACCCCTGCAAATCTGTGGAAGGAATAATGTGTACAGTGTAATTGGAGTAACACACAAACATGAACAGAACCCTTTAAAAAGCCCTCTGACTCTCAGCAAGAGTTGATAACCTGCCATTCCCCTGGGAAAAGCCAAACTGCATTAAAAAGGCACTATACTGTGACATCAAGGGCTATTTAATGGAGCTGTATCTTTCTAATAGAGCTCATCTGCTGCAGAGGTGTCTGTGCCTCGAGCTGGGTCTGCTTGTGAACACAATGTCCCAGCTTCAGGCTAGGCTCCTACACCCTCCCACGGCTACTCTTGGAGACAACCAGACTCAGGGTATGTGCTGTGTTTCTGAGGGACAAAGGATGAGTAAAGGTTGGGGGTGGTGGTGGAGGATTTGGGGTAAGGATATAGGAAGGAGAAATAGGATTCCCACCTAGAACTGAGCTCATATCAAGAAGGAGTAATTTTAGATTATATTTATGGAACACCCAAACAACTCACTGGAAACTTAAAAAAAATTAATTTAGTTGGTTATTTGCTAGCATGAAAGTGAAGTAAACAGAATCACAGGAAGTCTGAGCTATAAGTGACCTTATAACATAGAATGTCAGAGCTGGAAGTGACCTTCTGATATAAAATGTCAGAGCTTGGAGGGGTCTTAGAACAGAGAGCGTCAGAGCTGGAAGGGAGCTTGTAACATAGAATACCAGAGATAGGAGAGCTCTCAGAAGGTAGAATTGTAGAGCCAGGAGGAGCCTTTGATGATGAAATGTTAGAAATGAAAGAGATTTTATCGGTCATCTATTCCAACCCCCTTAGATTACAGAGAAGGAAACTGAGGCTCAGAGGAAAGTTGACTAGTCTAATGTAGCACAATAGATCAGTGTCAGATATAATATTTGATCAGACCATTAAAAACACCTTTTTCTCTGTCCATGACAAGTGATTTTCTGATTCAAACTGTGTACCCTTGTCACGGTTTCCCTCTGTGCCTTGCATGTTTTCTGCCCTCACCTGACTCCAAGATTCCCTGATCTCCTTCAAGCACCACCTTCTTCAGGAGGCTGTTCCTTGGTCAACTCCAGCTGCTAATGCTTCCCTTCCCACATGAACTCCTATCCACTCCATTTATATCTTGCTCATACTTCATTATGCATATCTTGTCTCCCCAATTAGAGTGTGAGCTCTATGAGGGCAGGCCTATTTTTGCCTTTCTTTAAACCCCAATGCTTGACACTTAGTGAACCCTGAACAAATGCTTACTGACCTACTTGGATGAGTTTTAAAAGAGGAGTTCTCAATATTTTTTATACTACAGACCCCCTTGAAGTCTATAGACCTCTTCTCAGAATAATGGTGTGTGTGTGTGTGTGTGTGTGTGTGTGTGTTTAAACAAAACATAATTGGAGGAAATGCTAAATTTCAATTTGAGGTTAGTGAAAATAAAGATGGTATTTTTTTTTCTCACCTAATTTCATGCATTCCTTCAAATCTCCCTATGGTTAAGAACCTCTGTTTTAATAGAGTTCCATCCAGCCAATTGGTGAGTGTAGTCAGCACCATGGACAGCTGGATGAACCAGCTCCTGGCCCTATCAGAGTTCCTAAGGGTAGGGGCCATGTTGCTCTGCCATGGTTTGCCTTTCATGTCTACCTGGAAGCCGTTTGCTTTTTATGGACCTGAGCTCAGTTCTCTACCAGGGTAATAAAGTCATTTTAATAACAAACAACAGGGTTACTATAATTACTATCTGTGGAAGCTCTTTCTCTAGTGGCTGTTATTTCTGATCTGTGCGGAGTTAACTCCAGGCTCTAAAAATTAAGTGCCTTGTCCAAAGACACTTTGGGTCTTTATGTTCTTATATGGCAACCATCATGGCAGCTGAGAGGGCTTCCTTTGGAGCACTGCCATGGCTGGAACCAAACAGAGGGAGGCAAGAGCTGTCGACTGAGGTTTTCCAGACTTTGAGAGAAGCCAGAGCTGGGAGGGCCTTTATAACAAGGGATGTCAGAGCTGGGAGGGATGTTAGAATAGAGAATGTCAGGGCTGGGAAGGGCCTCAGAACAGGGGATGTCAGAGCTGGGAGGGATTTTAGAACAGAGAATATCAGAGCTGGGAGGGAACGTAGAATAGGGAATGTTAGAGATGGGAGGGACCTTAGAATAGAGGACTTTCCCATCAGAAGGGATCTTAGAGGTCTTCTTGTCCAACCCCCATTTTCATAGGATTTAGGGTTGGGAGGGGCCAACTCCTCATTTTATACATGAGGAAACTGAGGCTACAGAAGTTACATGTCTTGACCAGGGTCATGTAGATGAGTGTCTGAGGCAGGATTTGACCCCAAGTCTTCCTGACTTCAAGTCTACTGCTCTACCCACTGCACCACACTGCTTCTCTAGTGTTTTTTCCAATTTATTTATTTTTAGTTTTCAACATTCACTTCCATAAGTTTTAAATTTTCTCTCCCTTCCTCTCCCTTCCCTCTCCAAGATGGCTTACAATGTGATATGAGCTCTGCAATACATTCCTATTAAACACATTTTCACTTTAGTCATGCTGCATGGCTCTCTAGTTTTAAGAGAAGAAAAATGACTTGCCCACAGGTACACAACTCTCAGATCATAGGATCTTAGTTTTTGAGCTAAAAATGAAATTTAGGCACTGCCTAGTCCATGCCCCTGCCCCCTTGTTGATAAGGAAGCCACAGCTGGAGAAGGACAGTGATTTATCCAAGGTCATTTGTCCACAGATAGTAAGTAGCAGAGCTGGGATTTGAACCCAGGTCTCTCTCCATTCTACCCCACTGAGACTGAAGCATACTGGGATAAACCACTATCATTCAAAGGGTCACCAGGGCCTGCTTACTATGCCCAACACAATTCCAAAAAGAGATATGAACCTCACAAAAGCACCAACTCCTCATGACCTGGGGGCAAAAGGGTTTTCCCTTGTAGCTCTTTTGGAAGACACTTGGTGGAGACTCCCAAAACATCTTTGAAGATGGGAAAAGGTCTCTTTGCCTTAGGCAGGATGATGGAAGTATTTGTTTTATGAGTTACTAATGAATCATCTTTTGGCCCTTTCCTCTATGCTTTTTGCTACCAGAAAAAAAAGAAAGAAAAATCCTATAGGACTGAGAAAGGTTAGTATTTATCTGGATTTCTAGGCCACGAAGCACATGATACAGCAGCTATGTAACTAGGGCAGGGCCATCAGGCCTTTGCCCTAGGGCACAGAAATTTAGAACAAACATTTAAAACTCATAATTTTTTGAAGCAACTGAGCACAGTGTCTACTTAGTGAGAATAATTAGTTAAAAGTAGAAGCTAGCAGATCAGTACATTGTTAATAGCATCCATCTGTGAGGCACTATAGCAACTAATTCACCCTTCCGCTCTACTGCATTTGTCTTAATTACCTCTTGTATTATTAAGTATCAAATTACAAAGTTGCTCTGAGGGCTTCGTGCTGTTTGCCCCAGGCACCAAAATTGCTAGTTAGGGCTCTGTAAGAGAGACACACACAGCTGCTTTTCCCAGTGAGAGAGAAGGCTTAATGGGCTTCATCTTTTGTTTTGACCCTTCTCAATTTATGTGTGAATTTTGGGGTTTTGTTTTTATCTGTGTTTCGCCCCCACACCCACCTTCTAGAATATTATGAAGACAGGGATTGTATTTTATGTAGCCTGTATTGACAGTGCCTAGCTCAGTGTCCTCTAAATAGGAATTATAATAACATCTGACATTTAGACATAGCACGTATAGGATTTTACTATACGGTAGGGGCTAGCCCATGGATATGCTCCGGCTTCTTACTAAAGGAAATGTACAATAGTCTCTCTTAGTTGGTTACTATACAGAATATCTTATTGTCAGAACCCTTACAAAAGCCCTGGGAGGCTGGTACTGCCATCCCTCTTTTATAGACGAGGTTTAGTAAGTGACAAAGCTGGGTCTGAAGTCTGAAGTCTAGGTCACCCAAACCACTAATTAGTAGTGAGGATTCAAACTCAGATCTCTCCTGATTCTAAAGAAATTGGATTCCAGGAAAAATTCCATTTAGGATGGGAAGGGGTTTTGGACACAATCTAGTTCAATCATTCTATTTTGCAGTTGAGGAAACAGAAGCAAAGAGGGGTTAAATAACCCACCCCTGAACACAGAGAGAACAGATAGTTGGGGCAGGATTCAAACCAGGTTCCCTGACAACCAATTGTCAGTTCTTTGCACTATATACAGGATTGCTTCCTCTGGAACCCCAAAAGTGCTCTTTCTATGTCTCTCATAGAAGGCATTGAGTAAGTATTTGTTGGGGTATATTGTGTCAGCTACTTCTCTTCCAGAAATCTTCAGCGGACATTTCTGCCGAAAAGTGCAGTAGAATTCTTGCATGTGGCCTTCTTGAGACAGCACGCTACAAGTGAGCCTATTCAGACTTAAAAGGCCAGCATCCAAAACCTCCAACTGGGCTCAAAGAAAACTTCGTGGCTGGAATGGTAGCAATGGAAGTGATGATGGTGCTGGTGTTTGTGGTGGTGCTGGTGATGGTGGTAGTGGTGGTGGTGATGGTGCTGGTGGTGGTAGTGGTGGTGGTGATGGTGGTAGTGGTGGTGGTGATGGTGCTGGTAGTAGTGGTGGTGGTGCTGGTAGTAGTAGTGGTGGTGGTGCCGGTGCTGGTGCTGGTATTGATAGTGATGGTGGTGGCAGTGACCGAGTTCCCTTAGTCTCCCTTTGCTGCTAAGATACACCAGGCCAGCTATAAAGTGACTCCAGGATCCTTTTCCTATCATTGATGTGAATAACTAACAATAGAAAACACTCAAGCAATGCTGAGGGGCCTGGAGGATAGAATTATTTTTTACTATCAAGCCAGAACTGGTTTACTAAATCTGTCAGTGAAGGCCGAGAAAAATAAATTAAATGCAGCAGGGCTCAGGTCTCCCAGAATCCAAGCGTGTCTTCTTTGTGTTGATTGGAGGAAAGAGGGTCTTCGTTTGGCTGCCACACTGGCTAGCAGAAGCCATTGAGGGTCCTGGGTTGGGAGTCTTTTCTACCCCCAAGGGAACCTGGCTCAATGGTCTACATTGTCTTAGCAAAAGATTCTTGGCTCTGAGCCCTCTCCCGAGTACTGCTGTGGGCTGTGAATGCTCCCCTACCCTGAGCCCCTTTAGCTCACTTCCCTTATTCTGTTTCAGCAGCTTTGAAATCCCACCTCTTTTCTAGGAAGCTTTCTGGACTGATCAAGATTGGGGTGGCAGAGAACCTGGAATAGAAGAGGGAGCTTCTTATCTGCAGGCAAAGGAGAGGGAGAACGGGGAGAAAGCTTAGCCCTGCTACTTATCACATGTGTGATGCAGGACAAGGAATTTCTTCCATCTGTGCCTCAGTTTCCTTTTGTCTAAAATGGAAGGATTGGACTAGAGATGATTGTTAAGGTCCGCTTGGGCACAGATTTTGAGCCTTAGAATACAAGGATCAATGGTGGAGTTTGGCTAGAGGTCCCAGGGACAATGCCCTGTAGGAAGAAGAAAGAGCCTTGAAACCTTTGTTGAGAGTGGGGAACAGGGAGCAGAGTAACGCAGAGTAATGCAGAGTTTACCTGGTGCACCATCCCCAGAAGGAGGACAGAGCCCTCACAGATCCTTATTTTAACTTGTTCTGACTGATCAGTGCCAGGCTCAATTGTTTATTCCTACTGAAGGAATCTAAAAGCTATTAGTTTTGGATCCCTGGAGCAAAGTCCTTGGGATCATGCCCATGTTATAGCTCTGGCAGTGGACGTAGCACTGGGGCTTTAAGTGAAGACATCTCTCTTTAACTGCTGGCTCTGCGTCTGACTAGTTCTGTGACCTATGGGAAAGCTCCTCCCCTCTCTGAGCCTCAGTTTGCCCATCTGGTAAATGAGAAAATGGACTTTAACCCAATGAATCAGTGACTTAGCAAACATTGATGACACACCCATGGTACAGGCACTCTGGTAGGCACTGGGCAGTGTGACAGATGCTAGAATGAGGCATGCATTTCTAGTCACCAATCTATCAATAAGAATTTATTAAATGTTTGTTATATGCTAGCCAGTGAGGAGATGAACCAACCATAACAAAAATTGCCAGCATTTATATGGTGCTTTGTGAATGTTACAGGCAGCTAGGGGGCGCCACAGGGCACAGAGCACCAGGCCTGGAGTCAGGAAGACTCATCTTCCTGAGTTCAAATGTGGCCTCGGACACTTCCTAGCTGTGTGACCCTGGGCAAGTCACTTAACTCTGTTTGCCTCAGTTTCCTCATCTGTAAAATGAGTTGGAAAAAGAAAAGGTTCACTACCCCAGTAACTTTTTAGAGAAGAATCCAAATGGGGTTACAAAGAGTCAGACATGACTGAAAAGACTGAACAACAGAAACAAATATATATTCATTTGATCCTGCAACAACCTTGAGAGATAGGTGTTATTATTATCCCTATTTTACAGATGGGGAAATTGAGGCTGAGAAAGGCAATGTGATTTGCTCAGGGCCACATAGTTAGTAAGTGGCTGAGGCAGGATTTGAATGAAGTCTTCCTGAATCAGAAGTCCAGGCCAATCCTTGCGCTAAAGGAGTTTACACTCTATCAAACACCCTCCTCTAAGTGCTTGGAAAATAAGTGCTTCATAAATGCTTGCTGATTGATTGCCCAGATGATCTCCCAGGTTCCTTTCAGCTCTAATGACCATGGATTGTTTCAGCAGCCATTCCCACTACCCAATGATGACCCCACAGGTGTACTAGTCCTTGACTTATCTAAAAAGGAAATGGATTTCCATTCCAATGGCCCTTTAGAAGTACAAAAGTCTTTCCTCAAAACAATCTTGTAAGTCTGGTAGTTCGAGAGTTAGTATCCTATATTATTGGTGAGAAGGGAGCTAAGAGACAGAGAAATGAAATGACTCATCCAAAGTCATGCAGTTAAGGAGGGTCTGAGCCCCTATCTTGACTCCATTCCCAGGGCCCATGCCACCTGGCCACCATCTTGTCTCCTCCATTTCTGTATTAAGGGTCAGGCACTGCTGCCAACCCTCCTCTATGCTCCTCTTTGCTCATGTTGGACTGTTTTAGAGTGAAGAGCCCTCTAGGGTACTTGGTGTGTGGGAGCCTTACACACACATGCATCAGTAACACAGAGGACCTAGGACGTTGTCAGCACGGGAATACCCTATGCCAAGGCAGCTTGCAGCCCATCTATGCATCTAGACTGGAGTTCTAGAGCATTAGCTAACTCACAAGACTGTTTGGAGGAGAGTTTCATACTCTTAAAGTCCCATTGGAATAGAAATTCTTTTCCTTTTTAGATAATTCCAGACAAGTACATGTGTGGGGCACCTGAGCAAACAGGAAGGGCTGTTGAAACCATCCATGGTCATCACAGCTGAAAATCATCTGGGTACTCAATCAACAGCAATTTATTAAGCACTTACTATACACCATCATTCTAGAGCTGGAAGGGATGGACCTTAGGGGCCATCTGGGCCAACCATCTTATTTTATAGGCCAAGGTTTAGAGTGATGTACCTAAGGTAGTGAGATCCACAAGTAGGATTTGAACCAAGGCCCTCGGACTCTAGAGTCAGAGTTCTTGCCACTGTAGCAAGCCTGCTGCTCCTGTAGTCTGGCAAGCAGAGAGACGAAATCACTTGTACGTAGTTACATGGCTAGTAAGTGTCAGAGGCTGGACTTGAACCCAGGCCTTCTTGTTGCCAAGTCCAGAGTTCCATCCACTATATCATGCTGCCTTTCTCATACTTGTTTCTACCTATAGGGGCAGGGTCACAAGGCAGATGGAAAACTGGCCTTAAAGCAAGAAGACTTGTGGTCAAGCCTGTCTCTGATAACTACTAGCTGTGTGACTGAGGGAGGTAGCTTACACTCTTCCTTCTTCTAAGATTATGATTTGCAGAGCAGGTATATACCTGCATCAGAGGAGAGAGTTTCCTTATTCTGGAGTTCCCTATACCAATGAAATCACATTCTGGCCCCTCTCCCTATTATATATGTATATCTATCGAGATCTATCTATCTACAAGTCTCTCTCTCTGTGTCTCCCTCTCTCCTCTTCCTCCTACACACACACACACACACACACACACACACACACACACACACACACAGGTGTAAAATCTATATATAGAGAGAGCTTGTATAGGTATGTGTATATATGTACATATATACATATACACACACACACACACAAACTTTCTTTCACTACTCTTCTATAAAATATCTCAATAGAGATAGTCTGTGTATGTATGTACCAACCTACACAGCCTCTCTCTATATAGATATAAATTTTACATATGAATGTGTATATTAATGTGAATATCTATATCTCTATCTAGAGAGAGAGAGAGAGAGAAAGAAGGGAGAAGAATCTGTTTGTATACATATATACATACATACATATATATATAGTGTCTTAGCATGAGGGCAGTATATCATCATCATTTTATTATTATGCAAGAACAAAATATTATATCAGTACAATAAAAAGCTTTTGCTCTTATCAGTTCCTTACCAAATCTTGTCATATATATTCTTCAAATATGATATATTTGTTACCCTTACAGAATGTAAGCTTCTTCAGGGCAGGAATCGTTCTCATTTTGTCTCTGTATCCTAGTGCTGAGTACAGTTCCTGGCACATAGTAGGCCCTTAAGAAATATATGCTGATAGAAGCACTCAGCTTACATCTGCTGACAGTGACTGCCCTCCACAAATTTGGGTTTTAGTCCTGATTTTGCCATTATGAGCTCACTGTGTGATCCTGGGAAAGTCGCATAGCTTCTCTGGATCTTAGTTTCCTAGTGTGTAAAATGACAGTAAAAGTGCCTGCCCTTGCCTCTCTCACAGGAGTCTTTTAGTATCTAATGATATAACAGGTAGAACAGTGGGTAACAGAAATGAAAGCAAGAGGGACTAATAAAAGAAAAGCTTTTAATGTCATTTGCATTATATTCTATTCCTATATGACAATAATAAAATGATTAAAATATAAAGTCCTTTTCTTCCCAAAGAGACTGGTGGGGGTGGGTTGTTGTTTCCCAGATTAACCCAGAAGAGGGAACGAATAACTCAGACACACAATTCCTTCTGTTGGCATTCAGTCCCCCTTCACAGTCCTGCTCCAGCTTGTCTTTCCACATTTATTATACCCAGTGCATTCTACATTCCAGTCAAACCTGACTACTAGTGGTTTCCAAGATTTAACTTGTCATCTCCAACTTCCATGAATATGCACAGGCTGTGTCCCTTCATCCTTTGCCTTTCTTAATCCTTATCTTCCTTTAATGTTCAGTTCACCAGAAAAATCTTCCTTCATGTCCCCAGTTGTTAGTATACTCCCTTTCCTCCCATTACCTGTTTTTACTTATCTGGGTATGCATTTTATCATTCTATTCTAGATTATAGAATTTTTTTCCTTTGGTTGAGGGAGGGTATGTTATTGGGGGTGAGGAAGATGTGTCTGACCAGAAGACTAGGGTCTAGTCTTCTTCCTGCCCTGCCACTAAAAAGCTACAGAACCCTATGGGAGTCACTTAACCTCTTAGGTTCCTAGCCAACTCTCTAAATGTATTTATTATCAATCAGCATCAGTGGATAATGTTTCCTCACTAGGAGTTCCCTACAGGGATGAAGTCACAGATCTAGACATTAAAAGAGAAAAAATGAAAATATGAAGATAAGAAAGCCTATGATTGCTACAGGCATGGTGGAGGTTCAGCACAGAAGTCAAATGAAAGAGGGCTTTCCTATGGATGGTGAGGCTATTCAACTGTTCTTGATTATGAATGACATGGTAAATGATGATACCAAGCCCTGGAACACTGCAGAAACTCCTAAATAAGACTCATAGGCATTCAAAAGAACTTGGCTTGACTATCTACATATTAAAATCCAAGTAGATGAAGAATACTTATTGCCCATTCTGTGATGGGTCTCTAGCATACGCAGAACTAGTTCAGGTATAATATACCTTGAACAGACACTGCAATGAATGGACAATTGGCTGGGTCCAGAAGTGAATAAGAGAAGGAATATGGGTTGCATGGCCTTTGGGAAATTGTCCAGTGAATCAAATGACCTCAAGATTTTGCCTTAAACAAAGGTCCATCTTTTAAACAATAGTTTTCTTTGGGTGATATTATATGGCTTTGAGATTCAGAAAATGCCCCAGTCTTTGAAAAACTGAGGTGGAAGATCATTGGGCAATGGAAAGAGATGCACAGTGAGCAAGGGCAGCCATCGCACAATACAAACTAGGAAATATGCAGAAGACATAGTATAAAGAATATTTATCATAGGGAAAATAAAAAAAAAGATGGGTCCATCACATGATAAGAGTTAGAGATGGGCTGGTAGCCTTACCATGTCAACAGGAACCTAATAAAGGTCTCCAGAATGTTGGACAGACCACTGGGGAGAAGTTTGCAGGAGGACATGGAATCTGCATGGGCAGTCATGAATAGGTAGCGATCTATACCGACTATCCACCCAGATAGATGGACTTATGGATTTGTTAGAGTGTTAAAATGAACACCTCTATCATCAGAGCTGTGGGAAGGAAAACGCTTTGCCAACCTTTAAGTGATACATGAGTTTGAGAGGTTACTTATGATCCTTAACCCCTGCTTACTGCCCAAAGAGGCAGATTTGGGGTTTGGTTCTTTTTTGTCTCCCTTGTTTTGTCAGCCATAGGTATTTTATTATTTTTTTGTGAGGGAAATCAGCCCTCTCTGCACTGCCTTGTAGGGGGTTTCATCTGCTTCCAAGAGAATTGGAAGGATATAAAGTTTTAGTTGTAATTGTGGCCAGGTCCCACCATCCCCTGATGGCAAACTATGACTGAATGGAGAAATGCTGCTCCAGAAGGTTGTGAACTTACTCTAATCTGGATATAAACCTGCCAGAGCTATGAGTATTTATGGGAAATGGAAAAAAGTCATAAAATGTCAGAGCTGGGAGGGGCCTTAGAACAGAGAATGTCAGAGCTGAGAGAGGCTTTAGAATAGGGGATGTCTGAACTGGGAGGGACCTTAAAGCAGGGAAGAACTGGGAAGGGCCTTAGAATACATAACATTGAATGTTAACATTGTAAAGCAATGGTGTCAAATTAAAATAGAAATGGGTCCCTGCCGGCAGCATATTGACTTAGAAAACCACAAATTAACAATATCATGTTGCAATGTATTTTCATTTATTTTGCTAACCATTTCTCAATGACATTTTAATCTGCTTCTTCTAGCAGTTGGGTGTTTTTAGTTTGGCTGTTATGGTATGGCTGAATCATAGAATGTCAGACTTAGAACAGCCCTTAGAACACAGAACATCAGAATTGTAATGGGCTTTAGAACATAGAATGTTAGAGCTGAGAGGGAACTTAGAGCATAGAACATAGATTGCTAGAGCTCAAAGAGGTCTGAAAACATAGAACACAGGATATTAGATCAGGAAGTTACTGTAGAATCATAGAAGTCAGTGAGGCAGAGATCTAGGACTATGTAACCCCTGCTCAAACATCACTTTGCAAAGGAGAAAAATGAAGCCCAGAGGAGTAAGTGGACTCATTCTATGTCATCACACAGCAACTTAAGAGGTTGAACCAGGATTAAAGGCCAGGGTTTCTTACTCCAAGTTCAAGGCTCTTTCGCAGGTTGCGCTTCCCATAGAGAGTGATCACAAGCTGGGTTTTCCTGAAGCCAGGCTCAGGGAAGGGGTTGGGCTTTGAACATAAGATACAACCATACTGGCATTTTAGTATAGTCTCAGCTCTTCAAGGAAAATTGGGTAAGCCAGTATCATGCTGAAGGTTAATTGGGTCTTTGACACCCAGAGGGAGAAAAGCAGAATTCTTGTTTTAGAGTTTCCTTACAGAGCCTGGGCTCTGCCACAGAGACACATCTTGCTTTGAAAGTCTTACTGAAAAACAAGGTGTGCAAACTCCATCCCCCTTTTCCTGGGCTGGAAGGTGTGACAGGTACTTCTAGGTCAGAAAGACCGAGAAACAGAAAGGGATGGGGGTGGGGTGTCCCACATATTGGCTATGTGGCAAATAAGAATTCCACTGCTGGGATTTTGATGTCATGGAAAGAGGGTGAGATTTATCATCAAAAGATCTGAGTTCTAATACCGACTCTGCTACTTCCCACCTGTGTGACCTTGGGAAAATCATTCCCCATTTCTGAGCCTCAATTTTCTTTTCTGCATAATGAAGAAGTCCAAGTAGCAAGTTTACAGTGAAAGAGCACTATATTTGAAATCGGAAGTCTTGGGTTCGAGTCCTGGCTCTTTCTTCTTTCTCTGATCTGCAGTCTTATGATTTTTACTATCGGTATGATCTTGGCCAACTCATTTTCCTTCTCTGCAATTCCATTTCCCCTTCTGTAAAATGAGAGGACTAGTCTAGAATAATTCAGTGGAAATAGTCCTGGTGTTAGACTCAGAAGAACTGTGTTCAAATCCTGATTCTGTCAGTTGCTACCTGGGTGACCTTGAGGGAAATAATATCATTTCTCCAGACCTCAGTGTTCTTATCTGTAAAATGAGTGGCACAGTCTAGAAAATCTCCAAGGACCCTTCTAGCTTGAAACTGATGGTCCCAATATATTGCAAAGATTATTTTTGTGACCAAATGGGATTTATACCAGGAATGCAGGGATAGTTTAAAATAAGGAAAACTATGAACATAAATGATTATATCAATAAAAAGTAACAAAAACATTATGATTATATCAATAGGTGCAGAAAAATCTTTTTTGACAAAATACAGCACTCATTCCTATTAAAAACACTTGAAAGCATAGGTATAAATGGATTTTTCCTTAAAATGATAAGAAACATCTACTTTAAACCATCAGCAAGTATTATTTGTAATGGGGATAAGCTAGAAGCCTTCCCAATAAGATCAGGAGTGAAACAAGAATGCCATTATCACCAATATTATTCAATATAATATTAGAAATGCTGACAATACCAATAAGAGAAGAAAAAGAAATCATAGGAATTAGAATAGGTAATGAAGTAACAAAACTGTCTTTTTGCAGATGACATGATGATAGACTTGGAAAATCCTAGAGATTCAACTAAAAAGCTAGTAGAAACAATGAACAATCTTAGTAAAGTAGCAGGATATGAAATAAATTAACATAAATCATCAGCATTTTCATATACCACCAACAAAACCCTTCAAGAGAAGATAGCAAAAGATACCCCATTTAAAATAACTGTCGATGGCATAAACTACCTGGAATTCCACTTGTCAAGACAAACCTAGGAACTACATGAACATAATTATAAAACACTTTATGCAAATAAAGTCAGGTTTAAATAATTCATTGTCCATGCATGGGCAGAGCCAATATAGTAAAAACGACGTCTACCTAAACTGATCTACTTATTCAATGCCAACCCAATTAAATCACCAAAAAATTTTTTTGAGCTAGAAAAATAATAATAAGATTCATTTGGAAGAATAAAAGGTCAAGAATATCAAAGGAATTAATGAAAAAGTGTAAAGGAAGGAGGCTTAGCAGTAACAAATCTCAAACTATATTGTATGACAGCAATTATCAAAACCATCTGGTACAGGCTAAGAAATAGAAAGGTGAACCAGTGGAACAGAATAGACATTCCATATACAGTAGTAAATAATTGCAGTAACTGTGTTTGAAAAATGTAAAGTTTTAAGTTTTGGGGTTAAGAACCCACTACTTGGTAAAAATTGTTGGAAAAACTGGAAAGCAGTCTGGCTAGGTATAGACCAATATCTTACAGCATTTACCAAGATCAAAATGGCTACATGATCTAGATATAAAGGAAGATATCATAAGTAAATTAGAAGAACATGGAACATACTACTTATCAGACTCATGGATAGGAGAAGAACATATGAACAAACAAGAAATAGAAAGCATTGTGAGATATAAAGTAAATAATTTTGATTACATTAAATTAAAAAGTTTTGCATAAATCAAATCAATGTAACCATGATTAGAAGGAAAGCAGAAAACTGGAAAATATTCTTATAGTTTCTCAGATAAAAGTCTCGTATATCAAACAGAGAACTTTGTCAAAATTATAAGACTGTGAGTCATTCCCCAATTGATAAATGATCAAAGGATATGAACAGGAATTTTTTGGAAAAGAAATCAAAGCTACATATAGTCATATTAAAAAAAATGCTCTAAATCATTGTTGATTAGAGACATGCATATTCAAATGACTCTGAGACATCATCTCACATATCAGATTGGCTAAAATAACAGAAAGAGAAATGACAAATACTGGAAGGGATGTGGAAAAATTAGAACCCTAATACACTGTTGAACTGTGAACTGATCCAACCATTTTAGAGAGCAATCTGGAATTATGCCCAAAGAGTTATAAATAAGACTGTGTATGCCCTTTGGCTCAACAATATCACTGTTAGGTCTGTTTCCCAAGGTGATCGGGAAAAAGGAAAGGAATCTCTATGTTCTAAAATATTTATAGCAGCTCTCTTTGTGGTGGCAACGAACTGGAAATTGAGGGGTTGTCCATCAGTTGGGGAATGAACAACAAATTGTGGTATATGATTGTGATGGATTACTATTGTGTTATAAGAAATGGTGAGCAGGTCGATTTCAGAAAAATATGGAAAGACTTACATGAAACAATTGTTTGAAGAATAACTGTGAATGACTAAGCTATTCTGAGTATCACAAATATTTAAACAAATGACAAATGACCTATGAGGAAGATGCTATCCACATCTAGAGGAAGAACTGATAAATCAAAGTATGCATAAATCAAATTGTGGTTTTATATACATGCATATGTACATACATACATATGCGTGTGTATCTATATATTTCTATATCTGTGTCAAATAGTGGCCTTC
Source organism: Pseudochirops cupreus (assembly GCA_028627135.1). Classification (NCBI taxonomy): domain Eukaryota; kingdom Metazoa; phylum Chordata; class Mammalia; order Diprotodontia; family Pseudocheiridae; genus Pseudochirops; species Pseudochirops cupreus. The sequence goes on along the minus strand of CM053580.1, from coordinate 578,133,148 downwards.
TAGTGTGGGGTGAGGAGGGAAGGAGGGAGACAATTTGGAACTTATAATGAAACAAACAGATACAAATCTATGGTCCAATGCTCTCTTGAGTCTCCACCTGCTCCAAATTGAGGATGTTTGATACAGCGGAATGAGCCAAGCCCTGTACTCAATGTCTCAGTTTAGTCTGAGATCTGGTCTGCAGTTTGTTTGGTTGTATATTTGGTAGGATCTGGCCCCCACCTCCTCCGCACCTCTCTGCTCTAGTTTTGAAAGAAGAGGCTAGATAGAGATTTACCTCCTCCAGGAAACCTTCAGTGGTAAGCTCCACTCAACTGCCAGTTATTACTACTTCAGTAAGCTTAATGTATGGTAACTAGTCAGTCAATAAGCATTGATTAAGTTCCTACATGCCTGGCACTGTTACATTAAGTGCCTACATGCCAGACACTGATGATACAAAGGCAGACTTTATTTCCCTACTGAGAGTGGAGATTTTATGGGGGGGTAGAGGGATGAAAGGACCATATCATCTACTACTACTACTACTACTACTGCTACTACTGCTACTACTGCTACGACTACTACGACTACTACGACTACTACGACTACTACGACTACTACGACTACTACGACTACTACTACTACTACTACTATTACTACTACTGCTACTACTACTACTACTATTACTACTACTACTGCTGCTGCTGTTGCTGCTGCTACTACTACTACTACTACTACTACCACCACCACCACCACTACTACTACTATTACTCCTACTCCTACTCCTACTACCATGTTATAAAGTGATTAGTCTACAAAATATTTTTATAAAAGTCGTGTTGAACTCTCATAGATTATTGGATCATGGATTCAGATTATGGATTCAGAATGATCTTAAGAGTCATTTTGTCAACTACTTTCTTTCATAGATGAGAAAGTAGAAACAAAGAGAAGTCTGATCCAGGGTCTCGCAGTAAGTAAATGACTGAAATGGGATTTCTGACATCTTTCTGATGCTGAGTCCCAGACTTCTCCACTCCATTCCACCATACTGCTGACTATAGCTATTATTATCCTCATTTCATGGGCAGTAACATAGGCAGATATTGGAAAACAATTAGGTAAAGTTAGTGACAGGGCCAGGATTAGAAGTTCAGCTTCCTGACTCCATATACTGTGTTGTATATATATACTGTGTCTACCCAACAGAATATCAGCACCTAGCCCTGCCCATTAGCTATCACAGGGATTCACTCAGTAGACACTTGATAAATGCATGTTGAATGACTATCAATTGTTAAGCCACATCAACTCCAATTTCCTTTAACTTTGTGTCACAAGGAACCAAGTTCAAAGCTAATCTCCCCCAGTAAGTCTTCTAAGATTTCCCTTACTCAATTCAATTAAACAGAAGAAGCTTTTTAGTAATTGCTACCATTTATCAAGGACATCTAGGTGATGCAGCAGTCAGGAAGACTGATATTCCTGAGATCCAACTTCAGACACTTCCTAGCTGTGTGACTCTGGGCGAGTCACTTCATTCTCTTTGCCTCAGTTTCTCTATCTGTAAAATAATCTGGAGAGAAAAATTGCAAACCACTCCAGCATCTTTGCCAAGAAAACCCCAATGGGGTCATGAAAATGAGTGAACAAGACTATTGGACCACTGAAATTACCCATCTTCAATTACCCATAGCGCAAACTTGAAAGCAGTGTCTAAGTCAGGGGTGGAGAACCTGAGACCTCAAGGTCATATGTGGCCCTCTAGGTCCTCAAGTGCAGCCCTTTGACTGAATCCAAACTTCACAGAACAAATCCTCTTAATAAAAGGATTTGTTCTGTAAAACTTAGACTCAGTCGAAAGACCGTACCCAAGGACCTAGAAGGCCACATGTGTTCTCAAGTCCACGGGTTCCCCAACCCTGATCTGTCCTTCATAACCCTCCTTGTGGAATGGCCACCTCTCCTACCTTCAGCATGTATATACAGGTCAAGGTGAGGGGTAAGCTAGGGGAAAGGGCTCTGACTGAGGAGGCAGAGTCTGTCCCTTTTTTTCATCCTGTGCAGCTATCTTTTTTTCCCCCAGTCTGTTCTGACCCCTAAGTCTTGCCTGATCTGGGCCTATGTCTAAGAGAATGCCCTCTGAGCTACTTGGATGGACCCCCAGAGGCCATGGCATCTGATCTTGCCAGAATATGAGTCCTGCCCAGTGCTTATCTGCCTCAGCTTGAGGCCTTCTAGTGAAGGCAGCCCATCCAGCTTTTGGACAGTTCCATTTTCTGGGGAGTTTAATGACCACAGAGCCTAAATTGGCCTTTTTGCAATTTCTACCCTTTCCTGGTTTTGCCTTCTGGAGCCACACTGAGTGAATCTATTATCCACCCTCCACAAGGTAACCGTTCAAGTAGCTGAGAGGGCAGTTGGGGAATGCAGCTATCTTAAGTATTCCAGAGAAATACATGGAGCTGGCTTTGGTGCGTGACAGATATCCCTTTTGCCTTAGGTGAGCAAGTCAGAGGCTGAGGAGCTGGGGGTTAGCAGGCATCCAGAGGGAGACAATTAGACAAATCCGGCTCTGGGGGCCCAGAAAATTGGCGTTCTCTCTAACTAGCTAGGTTCTAAGGGGCCGCCCCAGTGTGGGGTGCTTCTCTTCTCTTTTGGCAGCATGAGGAAGGGCCAAACATTTTCCAGGACCGGCTTTCTCCAGGGAGCCAGGTTGGACGGCCAAGTTCTTTGGCGTAAAACTGAACGGGCTCATTGGCTCTGGGGTTGCTGCCTCAGAAACTAACCAGAGCTCATTCAAGCCTGCCGTGTCCCTGCTCTCTGAGGCTTTGCAGGGCTTTTTGGAAAGGCTGTGGGAAAGCTTTTCAGGAGTCGCTCCCTTCTAACAAAACAAGGGCCAATTCAAAGGTTCTGAAAAGCTGACGCCTTCCAGTTTCTAGGTGACTGATGCTCGTTGTGTCTGTGAGTCAGTTAGCAGACATTTTATGGAGTACTTTCTGTGTGTGCTGTGTGAGAGGGAGACAGAGACAGAGAGACAGAGAGAGACAGAGAGACAGAGAGAGAGAGAGAGACAGAGAGACAGAGAGACAGAGAAACAGAGAGAGAGAGAGAGAGACAGAGAGACAGAGAGACAGAGAGACAGAGAGAGACAGAGA
>CM053580.1:578088497-578128497 GCA_028627135.1 Pseudochirops cupreus | reverse complement strand
ATTTGACCCTCAAAGTCCTTCCCACATTAATGCCTGCCTACTTTTTTTCTAGGTTTATCCCACTCTATCTCTCTCTATGTCTTTGTGTCTGTCTCAGTTGTTCTGTCTCTCTTTCCTCTATGGTCCAACCAAACCAACTTGCTGTCTGCTCCCTGTATATGACATAAGATAACAAATTTAGAGCTGGCAGAGCCCTTAAACAGGGAGTCCAAGGATAGATTTCAAGGGATCCATGAACTTGAATGAGAACATTCTAATATCAGCATGCATCTATAATACTTTGTGGTTTGCAAAGGGCTTTACGTAGATCATTTCCCTTGATTCTCACAACAACCGTGAGAGGGAGGTGCTATTATTATCTCCCATTTTACAGATGAATTAACTGAGACTGAGAGACGTCAAGTAACTTGTCTCAGGATCATATAGCTACTAAGTATCTGGGACAGAATTTGAACTCGCTTCCTGCCACCAAATCCAGTAGTCTCTCTGCCGTGCCACCACTTGCCTTAAAATTACCACCCTCCATCATCTTTATTTTCACTCACTTCTAACAAAAAATTTCCAATCCAATAAATATTTATTAAGTTCTTACTATTTGCCAAGCACTGTGCCAAGAGCTGGGGACACATTTAACAAAAAGAAAGACAGTCCCTTCCCTTAAGGAGTTTTCAGTGTAATAGGGAAGCCAACATACAAGAGGAAGTGAAATACTGAATTTTAGCACTTGATTCACTTATGCAAAACCATTATTCTGAGAATTATGTCACATGTCATCAGACTCCTCATAGGGCCCATTATGCAAAAAAAATGCAGGGGGCAGCTAGGTGGCACAGTGAATAGAGCAATAGCCCTGGAGTCAGGAGGACCTGAGTTCAAATTTGACCTCAGACACTTAACACTTACTAGCCGTGTGACCTTGGGCAACTCATTTAACCCCAATTACCCTGCCTTCCCCCTCCAAAAGACCAACAAAAATATGTAAGGGCTTCTACCTTGGAAGTCATGACAATTTTAATATTATGTTACATGTGAGGAAACTAAGATGCAGGTGACCCGGACAAGGCCACATAGGGAACAAGTAGTAGATTCAAGTTTAGATCCTCTGACTCAATATCCAGCCCCTTTTCACTGTACCACATTCCCTCCCACAGAAGGAGCCCTCCCGCTGGGCCTTTGCCCTTCCTCCCATACCTTTGCACAAACTGGGAACGTTCTCCCTCCTCCCTTCTACTTCTAGGAAAACTGAGCTCTTTAAATCTCAGCTCAAGCGCTGCTTTCAACACAAGTCTTTTCCTGATGCTCCCTGGGTGTCAGGGCTCTCTTTTTCTAAAATCATTTTAGATACACTTCATATAGATGTATGTGTATGTGTGTACGTGTACATGTGTATATGTTATGCATGTATGTATATGTGTATATATGTACATGTATGCTTATGTGTGTATATATGTTATGCATGCATATGTGTATATATGTGTGTACATGTGTATGTATGTATGTGTGTATATGTATGCACATGTATGTGTATATGTTATATATGTATGTGTATACATATTTGCTTATCTGGGTATCTTTTCTGTCATTTTTTATCATGAGGAGATGCAGTCTGCACTAGAAAAGGGAAATTGGATAAAAGTGCACTCCCTTTCTTACTTAGTACCACTATTAGGAGATAGTAGAGAATGAACCAAAGCCTAGACCTGCAAATTCTCAATCAGCTGCTTCCCCCACCCCCCCATGAAACCACCTGCTTCAGTCCTTGAATTCCTCTTGTTCTGATTACTACCACCAGAGAAATGCTCCAGGGCTCATGGACACCAGACACTGACTCCCAGATATTTGCAGTCCACATCCCAGAATGGGACATCTTAGGATCCTCCATCCTCTGGATGATAGGTTTTGAGATCAAACCTTGTTCTTAATTGAAAAGTAATTATCACTATTGTAGGATACTCTCTTGTTGAATATTGTGTAATCTTTGGGGAGTGACTTTGTATATGTTTATGTGAAGCCAAAATACATATAGTAAAGTGTAGAAAATGCAATTAGTTATCGAAACCACAGATCTACTGTAGGAAATGGTCACAGAATTAATCTAATCCAGTCTTTTTATTTTATAGATGGAGAGAGGTGAACTAATTTGCCCAAGATTATTACATGGATAGGTAGTGAATAGTGGGAAGAATTTAAACCTAAGTGCCCTGAATCCAAATCCAATGTTCTTTCCATGGGTCATGCAGTCTCTCAAATTAAAAAAAAAATCTCTGCATCAAATGTCTGGATATTTATTCTACACGACACCGAACATTAGAACGTGACTAGATGTTTTCAGATATCCAGATCATAGAATTAGGATCAGGAGGGATATTAAATGCCATCTAGTCTAATGTTCTCATTTTCTTGTTCAGTCATTTCAGTTTGTTTGTCTCTTTATGACCCTATTTGGGATCTTCTTGGCAAAGATACTGGAGACATTTGGCATTTCCTTCTCCATCTCATTTTACAGATGGGGAAACTGAGCCAAACAGTGACTTGCCCAGGGTCACACAACTAGTAAGTGTCTGAGGCTAGATTTGAACTCATGAAGATGAATCTTCCTGATTCAGTGCCCAGTGCTCTATCTACTGCACCGCCTAGCTGACCCCCCGAATGTTCTCATTTTATAGATGGGGAAACTGAGGTGCATAGAGGTTAAGTAGCCTGTCAAGGTAGTACACAGGTAGCAAATAACAGAGGAGGGCTTTGAACACAGGTACACTAACTCCAAGTACAGTTCTTTTTCTTATGTGCCATGTTGCCTATCCGAATCTTGGGCATTCTGTCACTTTTGCCTTCCATCTTTGGCCATTGGCATTTATTTCTGCTAGAAGCAGACTAGCCATCAGTCTACAGGGCCCTGCAGCTGTGCTGCTGTCCTGAGAAGGTCCCTTCAGATGACATCTCAGCTCTGAGATGGACGAAGGAGACGATTGCCGGTTTCCCAAACAGCAGGAAAACACTTACAATTGAATATCCAGGAAAATCCTCTTTTCTTCTCCCACATGAATCTTCCAGATGCAGTCCTCTCCCTCAGCATAGGGCTCAGGCCAGTTTGGGGACAGCACGACTCCAGCTACCGCAGACAGCTCCCCACCACACATGGCTGTAAGAAGAGACAGTCAGATGGACACAGGCTAATGCACTGACCTGGGAAGCCTCTCATTAGAGCCTGTAAGAATGGGTTGGCTGTTGTGGTTTGTCTCAGCATTTCAGAGAATCTGCCATCTACCCTCAGCGTTGGAAGAAACTTCAGAAGCCTCTCATTCCAGACCCTACCTGAACAAGAATACCCTCTCCTATGGCATCCTGGGAAAATGGGCACCCAGACTCTGCTTGAATATTTTCAGTGACAAAGGATTCACTATCTCCCAGGGTAGCTCATACTAAATTGGAGATTCTCTAATTGTTATCAAATTGTTTCTTATATTCCACTCCTTTGACTCTAATTTCTGCCCATTGATCCTTTTTTTGGCCTGTGGGGCCAAGCAGAATAAGTCTCAGCTCTTTTCTTTAGCACATCCCTTCATAAATGAGAGTCCTGGAAGGGACTCTTGAGGTTACCTAGTCTGCTCTTCATTTTTCAGATGAGGAAATTGAGGCCCAGGAAAGTTATGACCTTGGGGTCTTCATCTTTCCACTGTACTGTTTCTTTCTCTTCCCTGTGTGATCTTGGGAAAGTCACTGAGCTAACCTCTCTGGACCTGTTTTCTTATCTGTAGAAGGAAGGCACTAGGTGAGATGACCTTTCTTAGCCCTCCCAAATCAAAATCTACGATTCTGCAATTTCCATTTCTGCCAACAGATGCTAGCATTGTATGGTCTCTGGTCACCATGACATCCTGGTCACCTTCTCTGGACTCAGGTCTTCCTCTCTCCCATTCCTCTATACAATTTAATTCTGGAACTGAACACAATGCTTACTCCAAGTGGTGGCTGGCCAGATTTCAGAGCTAACTTTGTGTTTACCTAGTGAATGTTCCGACTGAGGTCCAGGCCAGAGCACCTATAAATTCACTCTGTTAAACTCGCACATTTAATATGGGGATCAATCTTTCACAGGCAGCAATGGCTGTGATTTCATGCCAAACTGAATCAGGTGAGGATGGCTTCCAAGAAGAGAAACCTGTTTCATTATTCTGTGTTTGAGTTATCCTGGCGCGGGGCTGACATGCCAACTTTAAACACAGAGAGCAATGAGGACAGAGAACTAGGAATGCCTTTGATTGCCTTAAAGATGTGTGTTCTGTAAACTCAGCCTTTGGTATTAAGAAGCCTATTACACAATGTTAATAGCTCTCAGCCTCACTGATGCTGTGGTGAGGATTGAATGGCAGGGAGTATGGGAAAGCTTGGGAAAGAGTTGAAGGGACTATAGGAATTTAAGGGGTAGGTATTATTATTGCTTTAAATAGTCATATTATCATTCACAGATTCTATATCCTGAAGTGCAAAGAGAGAAAGGGCCCTCACTTCTGCTATTGATTTACTATGTGACTGTAGGAAAAAAATCACCTGACCTTCTGAGCCTCAGTTTCTCCAGTTAATATGGTTGTGGTAGGTGAGGTGGCAATGATAACTGCCTTAGCTACCTTCCAGGGCACATTGGTTGGCCCGAATGAAATGAAAGCCATGAAAGTGCTTTACAAAAGCATGAAGGGGGAATGAGACAAGTCATTGTGTGAGCAAGGACAGGTTTCTTCCACCAACTGGACCCTGGTTTCCTCTTTCACAAAATGAAAGGGGTCGACTAAATCATTCCAGAGACCCTTTGGACATTTTGACATTTTATGAGACTGTTATGTTATGTAGAGGGATCATGACAGAACGAATCAAGGGCTGGGAGTCAACTTCCTCCCTTCCTTCCTCTCTCTTATTTCCATTTCTCCCTTCTTCCTTCAAGTCCTGACTCTATCTTTTCCTCCTTCAATCCCTCTTTCTTTCTCCCTTCTTTCTTCTTTTACTTCTTCCTTTTTCCTTTGTTCCCTCGATCTCTTCCCTCCCTTTGTTGCTCTTATCTATCCTCAATCCCTCCCTCCCTTACTTCTTTCCTCTTTCTTCCGTTATTCTTTCCTCAGTTTTCACTTTTTACTTCTTTCCTCTCCCTTCCTTCTTTACTCATTTTTTCTTCTTCCATCAATCTCTCCTCCTTTCTTCCTTTCTTTCTTCAGTCTTTCATTTATTTTTCTTCTCCCTTCTCTTTCTTTTCTGTTTCCCCTTCCTTCTTGCCATATGATATCTTGCAGGATCCTCTGATGTCCTATTTTTTTTTTACACAGCAGAGGACTCGGAAGACATTTCTTCAAATCCAGGGCCTTTGGTAGACCATGTCATTCTTCCAAAAAGGAAAGATGGCCCTTTTTATTTAAACTTTTTTTTGGAGGGGGAAGGCAGGACAATTGGAGTTAAGTGACTTGCCCAAGGTCACACAGCCAGCAAGTATTAAGTGTCTGAGGCTGGATTTGAACTCAGGTCCTTCTGACTCCAGGGCTGGTGTTCTATTCACTGTGCCACCTAGTTGCCCCTATTCAAACATTTTTTAGGCAGTTCAGTATGAGTGTAGGTGATTTCTGACCCCCTTCAGCCCAGTGGAGTGTAGCAGCAAGATAAAAGAGAAGCCAAGTTGAATCAGGATAGTGATTAGCTCAGGAGAAAAACATGATCTGTTGGATATAGAGATACTAGGACTAGGAGCAATGAGATTTGTTTCCCAAGGCTTTGTCCTGAGCTTTCCTTTCTTCATTCAGAGTCACAGAATCTGAGGGTTGGGAAGGTCCATGTGGTTCAACCTGTGTCCAAAGAAAATCTCTGTAACATCTCAGACAAGTGGCTTCCCAGTGTCTCCATACCAACCTCCTAGGATGGGGAGCCTGCTATTTCTTGAGGCTGCCTACTTCACTTTGGAACGGCTCTAAATGTTAGGAAGATTTTCCTGATATCAAATTGAAATTTTCCTGTTTTCAAATCTGACCTACTGCTTCTGGTCCTGTTATCTGTCAAACAGAACAATTCTAATCTTTCCTCCCCAGGGCAGCTATTCAAACCTGCTTTGATAATTCTCTTGCCCAAGCTAAACATTCCCAGTTCCTTTAACTTATCCTCATATTTTATGAACTCAAGACCCTTTACTATCCTTGTTGCCTGCCTATGAATGCTCTTCAGTTTATTATTACCCTTCAAAAACCCAGGTGCCTAGAACTGGACATTGTGTTACATACCTGGTCTGATTATGGTGGAATGTAGTGGGGTTGCCACCTTCTTATTCCTAGAAGTTATGCTCCTCTTAATGTAGCCTATGATCACATTAGTTGCTTTTTTTTTTTTTACTACAGCCTCACATTGATGACTCATATTGATCGTCAGACCTTTCTCAGAAAAACTGCTCTCTATCCTTGCCTCTCCTCCACTTTGTACTGAAATTTATTTTTTTTACCCCAGTGCAAGACTTTACATTTATCCCCATTCACATTGGATTATGCCCATCTTATTAGAATGAGCTCAGTGCTCTATCCTGTTGAGATGGTTATGGGTCCTGACTCAGTCATCCAATGTGTCAGATTTGTGGCATCTGCAAATTTGATGTGCATGTCATGTATGATACTTTTGTCCAAGTCATTGATAAAAAATGTAAATCAATACACTCTCCTCTTCTTCTCCTCCTCCTCCATTTCCTTCTCTTTCTCTTTGTACTTCTCTTCCTTCTCTTTCCCCTCCTCTTACCTCTATGTGTGCCTCTCTCTTCCTCTGGATTCATCCATAATCTCTATGCTAATGATTCCCAAATCTATATATCCAGCTCAGCTTCTGCATCCCAATATCTTCTGGTCATCTCCATGTTGCAGGTCTGACCATCTCATTCCTCTACTCCAGAGGCTCCTCCAGGAACAAATACAACATCTTCTGTTTGTTATTCAAAGCTCTTCATAAGGGAACCCCCACCTCCATCTTTCCAGTTTTCTTAAACCTTACTTTTCACATGTACTCTTTGAGCTAGTGTTGTTGGCCTTCTGGCTATTTCATGAACAAGACACTGCTCTTGGCTCTGGGTCTTTTCTCTGGCTATGCCTCATGCCTGGAATGTTGTCCCTTCTCTTCTCTGCTTTTGGGTTTCCTTGTCTTCCTTCAAGTGCCAGCTAAAATCCTACCTTCTATAGCAGCGGTTCTCAACCTGTGGGTTATGTTCAATTTGTAACAATGAAAATACATCCTGCATATCAGATATTTACATTATGATTCATAACAGTAGCAAAATTACAGTTATAAAGCAGCAACGAAAATAATTTTATGGTTGGGGGTCACCACAACATGAGGAGCTGTATTAAAGGGTCGTGGCATTAGGAAGGTTGAGAACCATTGTTCTATAGGAAGACTTCTCTAACGCCTCTTAATTTCTAGTGCCTTCCCCCTTTTAATTATTCCCTGTTTATCTTATACATTTGTTTCCTTGTTTCCTTTCCCATTAGACTGCAAGCTTCTTGAAAGCAGTTACTGGTTTTTTGTCTCTTTGTATCCTTAGCCCTTAGCATAGGGCTTAACAAATGCTTGCTGACTGAATGACCACGTGAATTTTTTTAACAGCATCTCAGGTCTATCACATCCAAAACAGAGTTTTTCTTCTTTCTAAATCTGCTCATCTTACAAAATTCCTTCTTCGTGTGGAAGGCCACACCATCCTCCCATTTACCCAAGTTTGCAGCCTCGTAGTCATTCTTGATTTGTTCCCTTCCCTTCCTTCCTCCATTCCCTCCTCCATTCAGTTGCTAAAACTAGTCAATTCTTCCTCCACAACAGCTTTTGCAATCAACACTTTCTTTTTACTTATGCAATCACCACCAACCTTTAGTTTCCATCTCTCCTGGTTGAGATTATTGCAAAGGTTTCCTGATTATTCTCCCTGCTTTTAGTTTCTCCCTTCTTCAATCCATCTTCCACACAACTTAATTTTCCAGGAGTCTTACAGACCCCTGCTTAAAAACCTCCAATGGCTTCCTATTACCTATAGAATAAAAAAGTTCCAGTCCTGGAATTTAAGGTCTTCACAAGGTAAGTTCCAACTAACCTTTCCAGCCTTGTTTCACACCACTCTCCCTCATAGACATTATGTTCCAACAAAACTAAACTACTTTCTAGAATTTAATAACCCATCTCCCCCCTCTGGGAAACTGCACAGATCATTCTCCATGCCTGGAATGCATTCTTTCCTCATCTCCACATTTCAGAATTTTTAGCTTCCTTGAAGTCTCAGTTCAGGTGCCATCTCTTTAAGGAAGCCCTCTGAGATTCATCAAATTTTTAGTGATTTCTCTTTCCCTAAATTATATAGCATTCACTTATCTGTACATATGCTGGATGCATCTCACTCCTAGAAGAAAGTTATCTCCTTGAGGGCAGAGACTATTTTGTTTCTGTCTTCATAACCATAATACCCATATCAATGCCTGCCACAAGAAGATCCTTAATTGCTCATTAAATTAAGCTCAAGTAACTTCTAGACTCTTTGCTATCATTAGCTTGTTGTACAGCTTTGGGTTGGTGCCTCTTCCTCTCCAATCCTCCCCTTCATTGGTTTTTTGTAAGGGACACTGGGAGGGTCTGAGTGGAGAGTTTTGGGGGCACCAGTGGTGGAAGGAGGTGGTGTGGTCTGAGAGCTGGGAAGGTCACCTCACCTCGGCACAAAGGCTCTGTATCATTCCAGTAAGGGTCCCGGACATTGATACACTCAATGATGGCAGGTCCCTGTTCCAGAGAGTGACCAGGATCACAGGTGAACTCCACTGTTGTTCCAATGTTGTAGGTTGGATCTGAGGTTGTGAAGTTACCATTTTGGATGTAGGGCTCATAGCAGTGGCCCTTCTCAAAAGCTGGAAGGAGAGAAGGAGACATAGGGAGATGGGTAGAGAGCAGGTCAAAAAATCAGATCATGGTATGGATTGTTGCCCATCAAGGGCAGTGGTCCTTCCTATCCTAGTTCCTAGGATTTCGTAAAATCATAGATCGTAGGTTTACAGCTTGAAGTTACCTTAGAGGTTATCAGATTTCAAGCTCTCATTTTTGCAGATTTGGAAACTGAGGACAAAGATTAAGTGACTTGTCCAGGGTCACACAGCTAATAAGTATCTGAGGCAGGATTTGAACCTAAGTCTCCCTGGCTCCATAGGTATACTATCCATGGCATTTCTTCAGACTTCCTCTGGGGTTTCTGGGTTAGGAATATACCATGACATTCAACTTTTCCATGGTATCAGAAGACTTGGATCTGGACTCCACCTCTGACCATGTGACCTTGGGCAGATAATTTCGCAGTTATAAATCTGTTTCCCCATCTGTAACATAAAATATTGGAGCCAGAGCTCTGTAGTTAGAGTCAAGAAGACCAAGAAGTACTTCTGTGTGACAATGGGCAAAGCTGGAAGATCTGAGATCTAGATCTGGAAGGAGCCTCACTGGCCATCTGGTTCAACCTCCTTATTCTATTGACAAGGAAACTGAGGCCCAGGGAAGGTCATTGACTCATCTCTGAATTCCCGTAGCAAATATCAGAGGCAGGATTTGAACTCAAATCCTCTGACTCCAATCTGTTTCTTTTTCCACTGGACTGGATTATCACCAAACCTCATTTTTAACTTGGATTGATATATTCCACAAGGACCAGATTTCCCTGGGGACACTCATGTCTTCCAGATGTCTCTCTCCCTTTCTCTTCTTGCCTCCATCAAATCTTCCTGTACTCCCTCCTATCCTTCCAGCAGTGCTCTCTGCTCTCTGTCTAGAGAAAATGTACCCCTAAGTACAAGCAAAGAGATCAAGGCGGTGAAATAAAATGTGTCCTGGCGGTGGAGTCAGAGAAACTGAGTACAAAGGTTAGGTTTGCCAGTAACTACTTGTGTGACCTTGGGCAAGTCACTTGACTTCCTTAGACCTCAGTTTCCCCAGTTGTAAAATGAAGGATTTGGTCTAGATATAATCTTTCAGGTTCCTTCCAGCTCTAAATCTGATTGTAAGACAGCTTTTGTCAGGGCAGAGGAATAGTTTTTGTTGGCTGCTCTTCTATTCTCTGCTGTTTTGGCCTTCCCTTAAATATGCTTTCTGCCAAGTAGAATGTAAACTTTTTGAGAGCTGGGATAGTTTTGTTTTTATCTTTGGCTCCCCAGTGCCTGGCACAGTACCTGGCATGCAGAAAGTATATCTTACTGCTTAGCTAGGTTGTACAGTGGATAGCTACTCAATTCCTTGGGACAGGAGCTGAGTTCAAATCCCATGTCAGACACTTCTTAGCCCTGTAAACCTGGGTAAGCCACTTAAATTCTCTCAGCCTCAGTTTCCCATCTGTAAAATGAAGACAATAATAGCATCTACCTCCCAGGATTATTGTGAGGATCAAATGAGTCAACATATGTAAAGTGCTTTGTGAACGTTAAAGTTGCTTATTGTTATTCTAATTCTAATTCTAATTATCACCACTTAATCGATTTAGATTAAATTGAATTGGCTCCCAGAGGAAAACGGGGTATTTTCTTTTTCTGCCTGGAAGGCTTAGGCTGGAAACTGTGCCCAGTGACAGTCACCTGGTGAATGAAATGGCCCTGTTTGGAGAAGGCTGATGAACTCTGACCAAAGATGAAGCCAGTGATTCATTTTCAAGACTTACTCCTCCTTTGAAAGAGGAAATTCTGGCTTTGTCCCTGGTTTCACAATGCACTAAAATCTCCAAGGATAAATTCCTCCTGAGAGTGCCCTCCGTCCACCCTGTACCTCCTCCCATCTGCTTTTCCCCAAATGTCCCATTCAGAGATCTAGGCCCTGAAAGCCCCTTGGACAGCCACACTCTACCCCTTGGTCCCCTCCCCAGGGGGTTGGGAGGCCACCTTCAAATCGAATGTTGAAGACTGTGGAGGCCCTGGCCTCTTCTGCCATGAAGTAGATCCGGATGGTAGACCCTTCGCTCAGCAGACCCTCGAAGGGAACGTTCTCCGTTTGGAAGGAATCATAAAGGACAGTCGACCTGTTGGTCCGGCCACTGTAGACAACCATCCTAGTGGCCCAGGGAGAGAAAGTAAGAGAAAAGCAGAAGAGAGAAAGAATTCTCCATTCATTTTGTTCATAGACTAATTAGTGGGAATGAATGTCTCTTCTCAGAGACCACCAAAACACTTAACACCAGATCACAATATCATACCTGGAGAGCTAGAAGGGGTGGTAGATGCCCAACTGCTTCATTTCTTCAAGAAGGAAACTGAGGCCCAGGAAGAGAGAGTGACTCACCCAAGGTCACAGAGAAGATCCAGGATTTGAATCCAGTCCTCTGATGCCAGACCTCAAACACTTTCCTTTGTGTCAAACCAACTGCTTTTTTATTTAAATTTTTTGGAACTGGATAATTAAAAAAATTATTTGGTGTCCTGTCAGATTATAATATCCCTCATATGAGGGGTAATATGGTATAATGTCAGAGGATATGGGTTTAAATCTCACCTTTAATAATTACTACTTGTGTTACGTTGTACAACTCACTTATCACCTTTTGCCTCAGTTTCCTTATCTGTAAAATGAAAGGGATTGGACTATATGGCCTCTGAGTTGCCTTGCAGCTCTAGGGCTATGATTCTAGGATTCTTCCCCTGATGCCTAATGCAGTGTGCCCTTAGACAAGGATGTCTTTAGGCCTCAGTTTCCTCATCTGTAAAATGAGATCATTGTAGTAGGTGGTCCCGGAGGTCCCTTGAAACTCTAGATGCTTTGGTTATTTTTAGTTGATAAGGACATTAATTCTTCCCTTGCCTTCCCTTCCAGTAAAACCACCTCTTTTTCTCCCAGATGATGTCTTCCTGAGTCACTGGGGAAGAGATGAACAATTAAAGTCCTCTGCTTCCCTTCCCCTCTCTCTGGGTCACAGGGGCTGGTCTGAGTGTCCCAATCCCCTAGGTTAATGATGTGGGCAGGGCTACTCAGAAAAAACACATGCTTCTGTGTCTACAACTCATTTTTACTTCTACATTTAGTGTCCTTTTTTACAGGGCACATTAAAGTCACTGAGGCTCCAAGAGTCTCTCAATTTTCCACCAAGTGCCAGAGTCTGGCAGTGAGTCCCCAAATCCCTAAAATGTCAGGACTCAGGGGATAATTTTCAAACCATGTAGTGAAATGCAGCAAGCGTGTGGGAAATACTAAAAGCAAAGGAGTGGTTAAAAAAAAAGAGTCCTGGAATGAATGAGAAGAGTTATGGCCGTGAATGGAGAGAAAGCTTTAGAAGCCATTTAGTTTAAAGACCCTGGGGGGAACGCATGGGATAAATTCAATACAGCTTGGAATAACCACTGGTAAAGGGACTCAATCGGAGAAAGGGTAGCTGAGGATGAAACCAAAAGAGTGGAGACAGGAAGTTCTGGAAAATGACCATAATTTCATTGGTTACAGTATTGGCTATTGGCATAACACTGGCTTGGAAAGTCTTCTGCACAAATAGGGGTTAAACTTGGGAAGACTCTTTGCATCAAATTTCTCAAGGGGTTAATATCTGAGCTACATAGATAACTAATATACATATGTATATATATATATACACACACATATACTGTATGTATACATACATGCACAAATACATGTATGTGTGTATGTGTTCATCTCTCTCTCTCTGTCCAGCTAATATATCCATGTATCTATCTAACTAACCAGTTATGTATTTATCTCTCTGTCTAGCCAATCATCCATCCATCTATCTATCTATCTATCTATCTATCTATCTATCTATCTATCTATCCCCTTTCTATACTTTTTTCCTCTTCTTATAACAAAGGATCTTTGAAGGATTCAAGCATCAAGGAATTCAGACGGATTGCAATACCAAGCTCTGAGATATCACAGGGTCTCTGATTATATCCCTACGAGAACATAAGCTCATCGAAGGCAGGCGCTCTTTTTTTTTTTTTTTTGGTCCTGACTCCCTGCTGCCTAGTACAGTACCTGATAAATAATTGGAACTTGATAAATGCTTTTTAAATTGAATTAAATTGAATCTTGTATTGTTTGACCTAAAAAAAGGTCTGCTGTTGCTCCTTCCATTGAAAGATAAGGAGTCAGGAAACCTAGGCTTTATTCTCAGCTCTGTAATTGCCTCACTGGATGACCTCACACAAACCACATGGCCCCTCTTGGCCTCTGTTTCCTCATTCTGGAAAGGTGATAAAAATGCCATTATAGGACTATGGTAAGGAAAAAATAGCTTGAAGATTGGTTCTGGAGAAGAGTTGAAAAAACATATTTTTTTCCATTCTTTGTAGGGGTGGGGGAACAGGGATATGGAATATTTTGCATACATAACCAGGCATAGCTAATATCTTGTTTGGTCGTGCCAAATCTCTCCTTTCATCTTTACATTTTCATCTTTTTTTACACACTAGGGAAGGGACGGACATATGCTTAAGTGAAGTGTATATATCACCAAAGTTGTCAATATAAGGAAGAAAAAAAATGTGCTTATAAAGAATGGGTCACTTTTCTCCATTCCCTGGAGAGGTGGGGGAGTATGGGTGCATTACGTTGCATATGCCATCAGCTGTGGTTTCTATGTTAGTGGCTTCCACAACTTTTTTTCTTTGTTACAAGGGGAAGACTTATTGTTTGGGTGGGTGGATAGAATGACATATCTGGAAATGACTGATATAAAAACAAAAGGCATCAATAAAATGTTAATTTAAAATGAAAAGAAATGTGCTCATCAAAATTGAGGTATTTTTTACTATTATTAAAAACCGTTAGAAGGCTGGGTCTTGGCCAGGCTCTGCATTTTTAAGACATTATGCAAAAGGAAAAAAAAAAACCACAATCCACCAACTAGATAAGTCTCTTTTATGAAGTCATAAACAGGATTTTATCCTTTGATTTTTACTACGTCTCATAAACGAGGGTTATTATCTGTTGCCAGACTGAATTTCTAATGTTACTGAAACACAAACATTGATAACCACACTGGAATGCTACGCTGTATTTTCTGGGCATTTCTCGGGGTGCTGTGTGGGGTAGTGGAGAGAACACTAAATGGGGACTCAGGAAACCTGTCTTCTAGTCTTGGGCCTGCCTTTAATTCACTCTGTGGCATGTTTCAACTCATTTGCACAATCTGGGCCTCAGTTTGCCCACCTGAAAAAGAGGAAGTAGGTCTAGATCAGGGATTGTTGGCCTGGGGTCCACAGACACATTTAAGGAGGTTCGTTAATTTGATGGGAAAAGTTATATCTTTATTTTGATTAACCTTTGGTTTAATGTATAACCCTATGTATTTAATTTTATGCATTTCAAAACATGATTCTGAGAAGGTGTCCAGAGATCAACAAAGGGATCTATGACATAATGATGGTTAAGAACAATCAGATGATCTCTAAGGGCTGTTCTAGCCTGGAAATTCTATGTCCTATGTGCTAAAAACAGCGGTTCTCAACCTGTGGCTTATGTTTAATTTGTAACAATGAAAATACATCCTGCATATCAGATGTTTACATTACAATTCATAACGGTAGCAAAATTACAGTTATGGAGTAGCAACGAAAATAATTTTATGGTTGAGGTTCACCACAACATGAGGAACTGTATTAAAGGGTCATGGCATTAGGAAGGTTGAGAACCATTGTGCTAAAGCCTCTTCCGGCTCTGACATTCCCTATTCTAAGATCCCTCCCAGAGCTGACATTCTGTATTCTAAGCTGCTTCCCAGCCCTGACATTCCCTGTTCTGTGGAATGACTGACTGAAGGTCTGAGGTCTAGCCAGAGGGGATAGGGCAGGAACTGGGTAGTTTCTTAGTTTCTGAGGGTCTTACCTGTCCTTCTCGCTCAGGGAGAGCCTCTCAAAGTGTAGGTGTAGTTTCTGGCCTTCTGGTGCCTCAATGGTCCACACACAGACTTGACTTCCATTGCTGTTCCCAGGGTAGCTGGGTGAGAGAACTCTGCCAATGGTGGCATTGTGGACAATCCCTCCACAGGGAGCTGTGCCCAAAGGATATGAAATAGACAATGAGGAGAGGCAGAGAGAGAAAGTTAGGAATCCTTCTTCCCCTTGCCCCACAATGTTTTCACTTTGGGTAAGGACTGGGGAACCAGTAGCATCTGTATTCTTTATGCTTTTTTTTAGGGCCACGAGGGGGAAAGGACAGAAGGAATACAAGTAATCTGCAGCCTGACCTCTCTTTTTCGTATGGCTGACCCATCCTGAGCCAGGAACATCTACAAGACAATCTCCTGAGAATGGAAAAACTAATGGAAAGAACCTGGTTGGACATCAGAGGAATTGGCTTCACCCAATCATAGGATGGAAGAATCTGAGAACTGTCAGAGATCTCACCTGCATCTAATCTGACTTGTTACCCAAAGGAATCCTCACTGTAATATACCTGACATGTGGTTACCCAGATTCTCCTTGAAGAACCCCAAAGATGGAGAGCTCACCACCTCTGAAGCCAGCCTCTTCTTTGGCACAGCTTGAATTGTCAGGAAATTTTTCCTAATCGCAAGCCTAAATCTGCCTCTTTTCACTCCTTCCTCTTGTGTGAGAAAGCCATGACAGCCTTTAAAATGCTTTAAGAAAGCTATTGAATCTTCCTTGTGACTTCTCTTTACCTGGTTAAATGTTCTTAGTTTCTTCCATTAATTCTTATGATAATTTAATCAACCAAATCAAGAAGCATTTATTAAGCATCCACTACATCTCAGGAGCTAGGCTAGGTGTTGGGGGAGACAAAGTGAAAAGACAAAGACAAAAGCAAAAGAAACCCTGTCCTCAAGAAGCTGACATTCTGATGAGAGACAATGTGCATGTAGGGTCATTGATTTAGTTCCAAAAAGGACCTTGGAGACTGTCATATGTTTTTGTGGTTCTCATTCATCTCTGACTCTTCATGTCTCCATTTGGGGTTTTCTTGGCAAAGATACTGGAGTAGTTTGCCATTTCCTTCTCCAGCTCATTTTACAGATGAGGAAACTGAGGCAAAGAAGGTGAAGTGACTTGTCCAGGGGCACCCAGCTAGTAAGTGTCTGAGTCCAGATTTGAACTCAGGAAGATGAGTCTTCTTGGCTTTAGGCCTGGCATTCTATCCACTGTGCCAGCCAGCTGTCACAATGCCATGTACACCCCTCTTATTTTATAGATGAAAAAAAATGAAGCACAAAGAGATTAAGTGATTTGTCCAGAGTCAGACAGACAGTGACTCAGCTGGATTTGAACCCAGGTTCTCCTGCCTTGAAGACCCACATCCTATTCATTCCATCATGCCGCTTCTCCTATATATAGCTATCTCCTACACACATATGTATACATACATAGGTATATACGTAAAGTAGACATGAGATAAATTGGGGGTCAAAGGGAAGGTGTAGACTTAAGACCCTCCACCATCCTGACCAGCACTTAGCACGGTGCCTGACACATAGCGGCCTTAATAAATGCTTATTGACTGATTGAGTGACCTACTTCTGGATGTGCTCCAGCTTCTCAACATCTTTCATAAATGGTGACACTTAAGAGCTAAACATAGCACCCCAGTTATGGCCTGATCCAAGTATAGTATGGACGGAACATTATTCCCCTATTAAGTAGCCTAAGATTACATTAGCTTTTGGAATTTCAGTTTTGGCTCTGTCACTTGTTAGTTGTGTAACTTTGAACAAGTCTCAACTGTTCCCTTTTCTGGGCCTCAGTTTCCTCCCCTATAAGATGGGAGGAGACATTCAGTTAACAGTCCTCCATCTTATAATTTTGATAGTCATTTGTAATGCTCTTCCAGAAGAAGACAACTCCTAGAGAGTCTTTTCTAATGCTGCAGAATCAAAGGACTGGGGGATGGGAATCCCATTCCCAACAAGACCCTGGCAAGGTCAGGATCAATCCACTTTCTTCCAAAAAGTCAGCCCCACCTCCTCTTGGTGTCAGGATTTCATTGCTTGCATTATTAAATCAACCGATTATTCTGTTGAGCTTTTATTTACTGGTCATAGCTTTTCAACAGTCTTGCTTAGCAACAATTTTGGCTTAGTTCTTCCTTGATTTAGCATGGATATAAAAATGAATGTGGGAGGCTTAACCAGGACTAAATGTTATTTTCTAAAGAAGAAAGAGGAAAAGGAGAAAGACAAAGTAAGAGAAGAAGGAGAAGGTAAAGAAAAGGAAGAAGCAGGGAAGGAGGAGAATGAGAAAGAAAGGGAATATGAGAAAGAGAAGAGAGGAGAAGGAAAAGGAAGATGAGAGGGAAAAGGAAAAGGAGAAAAAAAGGAAAATGGAGAAGAGAGAGGAAAAAGGGAGAAAACATGAGGAAAAATAAATAGGAATAAAGAGAGAGAGAAGGAGGAGAGGAAGAAGAAGGAGAAGAGGGGAGAGAGGTAAGAATGAGAAAGAAAATAAAATCAGATGTTTGTAAAGTGCTTTATAAATCTTGAAGTACAATGTAAGTGCTAATTATTATTATTACTATAAAGAGAAAGAGAAGGGAAAGGAAAAGGAAAAGGTGAGAGAGAAGGAAAAAGAAAAGGAGAATGAGGAGAATAAGGAGATGGGGGGAGAGAGGGAGATGAAGAATAAGAAAAAGTGGATTCCAAAAGCCAACAAACAAAAGCTCTACAAAAACCTGAGGTAAACATCAGCTCCACTTCCACCTTATTAGGAATCAGATCAGGATCAGTTGAAAGGATTGAGGATAGTCCTTAGGAGAGAAGACTTGGGGATGGAGTGGGATATGATATATCTCTCCAGGGCTGTCATGTGGAGAGGGAAGAGTCTAGGAGACATGGGGAGAACTTCTGGAAGAACATATTTAGGAGTTACATAAGTGTAAGGAGGATGACTCTGGGCAGTTTACTTGTTCGGACTATAAATCTATCTTAGAGTTCTGAAGAAATTAGTTGCTGAATGTTCAGAGAAAGCAGTTGCTGATTTGCATAGAATAGGCTGGAAAGGATATACTTTGATCACTTAACTGCCAACTTGCAGCTGAGAGGAAGAAATAGTTGAGAAGATATATTTTGTTTTCTTTTGTATTAGTTGCTGACAAGAAGAAGGACAGCAGAGGAGAGAAAGGAGGAGGAGTGGAGAGAACATGCTTTCCTCTTTTTTAATTGTTGGCAAGAATGAGAAAAGAAAGATGAAGAAGGTGGAGGAAGGGAGGAAAAGGAGGAGGAAAAGAAGGAGGAGAAGTGAATAGAATAGAAAAAAGAAGGCACAAGATAATTCTCTGAATTGCATCTGTGTTTGTTGAGAGGTGGAGAATAATCTTGATAAATTAATAGAATTGGAGAGGCTTTTTGTCAATATTATTATAAGGATTTCTGCCTTTTTTCTAAAAGAGAATAATGCCACTTCAGCTAAAAGTATCAGTAGGCCCAAATCTGGAAGTGATGGATACTACAGATGCTGTCAACGGGGGTAAGTCCTGCTGAGCAGTAAAATAGCTTAGAAGTAGGAAACAGAGAAACAACCCAGAAGATTGACTTGTCCAATTTCACTACTCTGCCTAGTGAAGTGTTAATCAGCGATTCTCAACCTGTGGGTTATGTTCAGTTTGTAAGAATGAAAATACATCCTGCATATCAGATATTTATATTACGATTTATAACAGTAGCAAAATTACAGTTATGAAGTAGCAATGAAAATAATTTTATTGTTGGGGGTCACCATAACATGAGGAACTGTATTACAGGGTTGCAGCATTAGGAAGGTTGAGAACCACTGATATAGCACAACATGGATCAGCCAAGTTTAACAATGGAAGCACCTCTTCTACACAGAAGCTATGCTCATGAAAGATTTTTTTATGGACAGCTCCTGAGACAGAATGAGGACATGGAGTTGTGAGGTGCCCTGGTCACATATATTCCCTATGTATGTCCCTTGTTAATTACCCTGGGACCTGAAGTATGTGCTCGTTCTCTTCACAGACACTGTACATTGGTGGAAAAGTGTGATTCAGGTTTATAGGTAAAGTGCTATGTAAATATTATGTGATTAAGTAAATGTTTTAATTATTGTTAATTGAATATTAGTGGTTGATTTCCTTTGGATAATTCCAAGATTTGCCAGCTTAGAGGTAGTTTGAGAGGAGATGAGCCAAAGAAACAAAGAATGAGTTCCCATGAGAAAATGGGGAAAAGAGAGCCACCACCTGCTACAATGTGGGTTGACCCATACCAGATAAGGAGGAGCTATAGAAGTATAACATTCCTAATAATTGGAGCCTTCCAGAAGCAGAATGGGCTGCCTCTGGAAATGGTGGACTACCCTTTACTGAAAACCTTAAGAAATAGTCTGGATGACCATGTTGTCAGAGTTGTTGGAGAAATTCTTGCTTAGGTATGAGTAGGACCCCATGCGATGATCCCTGGGGTCCCTTCCACCTTTAAGATTTTGGAATTCTGCCTTTCTTCTCCCTTAATTGCCACCCTCTAAGTTTTCCCAAGCTCAATTTGTTATGTTTTAACTTGGTGTCTGAGGGCAATTAAATCCCCCACATCTAGAAACAATAGTAATTAACATTAACAATCATACCACATGTCATTCTTAGAGAACCCATCAGTTTTCTAAGATGTTTTAATGTCCATTATTTTAACTAATTCTCTTCTCAACTATGTGAGGTTGGTAGTGACTCACATTTGGAAAATGCCTGAGGAATATTCTTGGACCAATGTCACACAGCTGGATGTGATGGGTTCTATGGTTCTATGGTTGTGTTAAAAAGAGATAGGATAGGAAGATGAGTCAGGAGACCCATGGTCTAGACCTGTCTCTGCCCCCAAATGATTGGGAAATCTTTCATGAGTTACTCCCCTGCCCTGGGACTCAGTTTGCTTTTCTGTCAAAAACACAAAAATACCTGCCTTGCATACTTCTCAGTAGTAGTTGTGAGAAATACATTGGATAATGAATACAAAAGGGTCTTGGGAAGTATCCAATGCTCTATGGACCAGAGGAGCTATTATTTTTATCTTTCTGCTTGCTCCTGTTGTGTAGAGTGATTACAGAGACATAGGACCACATAGATCACAGGATCATAGACTTTGTGCTGGAGGGACCCCAGAGGCTATCTAGTCTCTCATTTGATAGATGAACAAGCAGAGGCCCAGAGATGTCACATCACTTGCCCAAGGTCATTGGATAGTGTCAGAGATGGGATTTGAACCCAGGACCTCTGACTCTAAACCAATCATCTCTCTACTATACAATACCGCCTTCTGAGATAGAAGGTCAGAAGCTTCTGAAACATTTATCTTTGCTTTCCATTGATTCCTGGGGGGTAAATATCTAACAATTAGCATTGACTAAAAGCAGTCTCAGGGGACAGTGAGTTATCCCTCATTGGAAGTATTCAAGGAGAAACTATATGACCACTTGTCCAATATGTTACGATGTAGAAGACTGTGCCAGGTTGCCGCTTCCCCCAGTTACTAGTGCTTTCTGTTTTCAGATTGCCTTCCATATATCCTGCATAGATATCATATGTATCTAGGCATGTACATATTGTCTTTCCCATTATTATATAACTTTCTTGAGGGCAGGGACTCTGTTTTTGCCTTTTTTGTCTCCTCATCACTTAACACAGTTCCCGGCAAATAGTGAACACTTAACAAATGCTTATTGACTTGACTTAGATATGGGTTAAACTATATGCCCCTTGAGTGACCTTCTAGCTCTGAAACCCTATAATTCTGTTGATCTGTGAAGGATCCTGCCCATCTCCCTCTCTTCCCTGAAGAACCATATTCCATACTGCCATCTTCCTCTAGGGTTCTGAGATCCAAGATGGGAGAGGTGAGGACAAAGCCCTGAATTGGCTACCCCCATCCATTTGCATGAGCTTCCCTTGGTCTGCCTTTGTAGACTGTACCTGAGCAGATGGGCTCCTGGCTGCTCCAGTGAGGCTTGGAGGCATTGATGCAAGTCAGCGTCTTGGCACCTTGCAGTTCATACCCCAGATAGCAATGGAAATGAGCAAGTCCTCCTGAATGCAGGTCCATCACTGCGACATCTCCAAAAGCGGGCCTCCGGGGGAAGCTGCAACTCAGCATGAAGGCTATAAATAAACACAGCGAACACTTCCCTTTGCAAGAGGAAAAAAATAAAACCAACAACAAAGAACTCATCTCAAATCCTGAAATCCAATTTGTGCTAATGAAGAAGAATAATCTCTCATGGGAACCACAGAGTGTGGAATTTCATCATATTCTTTGACTTGAAATTTTTGTAGAAAGTCCCAGTGTGGGAGCTTCCTTCATTCATGCAGATTACAATTATCTATAATTAATAGCCTTTGGCAGAGGTTCTTTATTTGGTGTCCAGGAACTTTGGGCTTTAAATATATCTATATGTGCATATCATACGTATCTGACTTTAAATAGAATTGGGTTTTTTTGTAGTACTATGTATTTTATTTTATGCATTTAAAGGTATTAATCTGAAAATGAAACTATTGGGTTCATCAGATTGCCAAAAGGTTCATGGTATAAAACTGGTTAAGAATGCTAGCCTATAGAGTTGTCTAAGACTTAGAGAGGTTAAGTGATTGGTATACCCACATCAGAGAAGGTGTTGTGCTCTATGAACAAAGCAGAATTGAAGGAACTCAAAAGAAATGTGAGATGCACAAACGTAGAGAATCCACCCCAAATGTTCATATGAACAATTTGAACTTTCTGAGCTCATATTGGTCTGATCAGTCACAGTCAGACACATTATAACTTGACTCTAACATAGTGATGCATTTGGTCCTCCTTGAGACAACAACCATCAGGGTCAAAAAGCTAATAAAGGCCAAGGGTAGAATTTGAACCCACTTCCAAGCTCATCATTATCTACTATACCATCCCACATTTCAGCATTTTTCTAACACTGAAAACTCCTAGGAGTTATCGTGGAGGAAATGTGCCTCTCTTAGTTGACATCTTAACTCTGAGAAAAGAAATAGCCACATATCATCACAAAGTAGTGAGATAGATTGTTTAACAAGAAGATCAAGACAAATTTAGTTCTCATCACTTCAAAGTGGTCACCTTGGGAGGCCAAATTCCTATTCCTGGTTGGGTTTAAAAAAAAGGCTATCCTACATGTTTAATGTTCTGTTAGCATGACTGCTTGCAACATATTTCTATTTGTTATAGAGGCCTAGGAAACTGCAGAATCTTAATATTTCCAGGGGAAACCTTGGGTGGAGGCATGGACCAATTAACATCATTATGTGACAAGTCCCAAGAGATTAAGTTTGGTTCCTGGTTATAGGTTCTGGGACACAAATTATGTATTAAATTAGTGGGTAGGACCAGATGTTCTCTGAGGTCCATTGCAGCACTAATGTTCTATGTAAAAATAGCACAGAGTCCTTAGTATATGAGATTAGAGACCTAAGAATCTCATTGTCCTTTCCCTTATCAGGAGAATCATATTTATTTTCAAGTACTATATTTTAGGAAGGATATCAATCAGTTGGAGAGTATGTATAGAAAAAGAAACATGATGGTGTTCATACTATAGGAGAATAGGACAGGGCTTTTATGGGTATCTTCAGTCATTTGAAGGGTTATTATGTGGAGATGCAATCAGACATGTTCTGGTTGGTCCTTGGGAACAGAACCAGTAATAATAATCATGTTGTTACTGCTTCTTTTTTTTTTTTTTACAGTTTTCTTGGGGAAATTCATATGGCAAAAAATAAAAATACTTTACTGAATAATAGCAATAACAATAGTAGTGATGATGATGATGATACCCTACATTCACTCCAAAGCACTATACATGCATTACTGCATTCAATCTGAGATAAGCAGCCTGTGCTATGGGGTATGTTTTGAGTGAGTGGGAAATTTGCTTAGGAACACATCTGGGGGAGGAAAGACAGAAACCAAATAATACAAGTAGGAGTTATAGATAGCAGCCTTTGTCCCAGTCCCTGCCCCAAATCCACCTTACACGACTGTAAGTAAAATAAACAAATACACCCGTCCCCGCAAATAACAACAGCAAAAATAAGACAACGTCCCATGTCTAAATGAGGTTGAAACACTTAGATGAAATAGTCGGTCACCCATATGTTTGGTCCACATGCTATTAAGATGGATGATTCTAGATATCCAGGTGCTGGGGGGCATTTGTCCCACTTTTTATCCACATCTTTTACTCTTAGGTAAATGCACAAGACGTGAAGAGTACAGAAAGTATAAGTTCCCAGCGAAATGTAGAGCTGGATGAACAAAAGGAAAGATAAGATAAAACAAAGGAAGAAGAAAAAGAAGAAAAATGGATGAACAATGAAGGAAAATGAAAAAATGAAGGAAAAGTAAAAAACAAAAGGGAAATGAGAAAAGGAAGAGAGAGAAAAATAAGATAGAAAAGAACAGGAAAGAAAAAGGAAGCAATGAAAGAGAAGAAAAATGAAAAGGGAGCAAGATAAGAGGAGTACAAGAAAAGAAAAGGCAAAACTATGAGGAGGAAAAGAAAAGAGAATGAGGGAGAGAATATAAAAGGAATGAATGAAAGAGGGAAAATAAAAAGAGAGAAAGGAAAATAGGAGAGAGCAGAGGAGACTTTGGAGGAAACTTGATCCCAGATAAAACCCAAAATAACACAAGACTGTCAATCTGTGTTTAGCTCCTACCCTGGTAGTGAAGCTGGAAGGTTCCAATCCCATCGTCCTGGAATGTTCGGAAGTAGACAGAAATGGTATTGGTTGGACTTCGGATCACTTGCCCCTCGACCAAGAGGGTTTGGTTGGCTAAGACCATCAGGTTGGGGCCATCCACTCCTCGGATGGAGAGCAGTTCTCCTTCAGACAGGTTCACACTCTTTACCTGGGGAAGAAAGGAGCAAGGATAGGAGAGACAGGATGAGGTAAGGTTTGGAAGATGGAAATATGGATCAGTCTTATTTTCATTACTCCTCCCCCTGTAGGAACAGGGTGGGAATGATTATCTTATAGAAATCAGCTGGTGGACAGTTCACTCCAACCTTGTCCAGGATTCTAGTCCAGTTCGTCAAAGAACAAACATTTATTGAGGGTCTACTATGTATCAGAACTCAAAAGTGGTACAGTGGGGGCAATCATAGGATCATAGAACTGGAAGAAACATTAGGGGATCAGTGTTTAATCCCTCCATTTTACAGATGAGGAAGCTAAGGTCCAGAGAGGTCAAGCCAATGACCCGAGGACCCAAAGATAATACATGTCTGAACTATGACTCAAACACAGGTCCTCTCATACTAGCTAGCCCTCCTTCCACTATACAACCCATCAAGTTGAAAACCTCCCATAAGCTACCTACAAGTATTACTCATTAGACCATAAGATTTAGAATTAGAAGGGACATTGTAGGTCATTTAATACAACTTTCTATCTTATTGAGGATGAAATACAAGCCTGAAATGATGAAGGGACTTCCCTGAAGTCCCACAGAGAGTAGCAGAATCAAGATTTGAAGTTACATCCTTTAATTCTCAATCCAGTGCACTACACACTGTTGCCCTTTGTTCAGTTTCAGTCACATCCAACTCCACTTGACCCAGTTTGGGGTTTTCTTGGCAAAGATACTAGAGTAGTTAGCCATTTCCTTCTCAAGCTCATTTTACAGATGAGGAAACTGAGGCAAACAGAGAGAAGTTGGATTTGAACTCAGGAAGAGAAGTCTTCCTGACTCCAGGCCTGGCACTCTACTCACTACGCTACCTTGTTGCCTCACTGTTATCTCTACACTTTGATAAATGAGACTATTACAACCATGATACCTGTGTGATTATAATCCTCTCTCTTTGTCTCAGTTTCCTCATCTATCAAATAAGGGGAAGATTTCAGACTGGGTGATCCCTTAGCTCCCCTCCAGCTCCAAATCTATGCTTCTGATTCTGAGGCTTGTGCTTGTCCTTTGACTGGCATTCTTTCTTCTTTGCCCACCCCCACATCTCTTCCTGTCCTTGTTTCCCTACCTGTGTCCCCTTGCTCTTGTTTTTCTCTAACTCTCTCTGTTTTTCTTACTCTCTTTTCTTCCCTTTCCCCTTCTCCCTCTCTTCTCCCCTCTCTGTCTCTCTTAGCCTCTTTATCTTTTCCTAACTGTTGTTTTTCCCTTTTCTGTTCTCTGTTTCTCTTTCATTTCTCTGTCCATCCCCATCTGTCTCCTTCCCCCTTTCTCTCTTCTTTATCTGTCTGTATATTTCTGCACAGAGGTCAAACAAAGACACGAAACCTGCAAGAAGGAGGAGGAATTTGTCTCTTTAGAACAAAGGAAGTAAGAGAATGCTCAGAGTGAGACATAGGTGCACTGGGGTTTCTCAATGGAATGCGCTTTCCATTCCCTCCAGGTGCATGCCATCTACATTGGAAACAAGCCTGATGGCATCTGGACCTCTGCAATAATCTGGTTAATCAGCCATGGTGGAGGTCTTCACTCTCAGTGCCAAGTACTTGAATAAACAAGAGGGCACTTAAGGGGGGACAAAATTGAACCTGGATTACTCCTCCCCCCTTCTCAGACTTCCTGAGTCTGATTCCTCTTGGCTGAAATCTGTAGATAGATAATAGCTCAGAGACCCCAAATATTTCAGGACGCACTAAATCATAATATACAAAATCTCAAATAGCCATAATTCAGACTTGGGATATTTTACATTAAAAAAGGCACCTTCTTTTAAAAGAAGAGTCATTTTCCAGTTGCATTAAATAATAAACTTCCCCAGTCTATTTAAAATAGGATTCAGTTGGTGCATTTTTATTTTGATGGGCCTCAGTTTCCTTATCCGTAAAATGAGATTGTTGAACTTGACAGTTTCTAAGATTCCTTCCCACTCTAGCTATAGGATTCTATGGAGTCCCACTAAGTTATGTCTCCTCCATTGTAGAATAGAGGTCAGCCTGGGTTCTTGAAGCCTGTGGCAGTGAAGAGCAATCTGTGATAGGTCCTGCCACACTGGAGGGGCTTGGAGTAGAGGACAGGCCAGAGAAAGCATAGATCTGCCATGAAAGAATCTTCATAACTACAAGAAGATATGCCACCAAGCAACATATTTTTTATTTGGGAGTGGGGTGAGTTGATGAAGAGAGAGAGAGAGAGAGAGAGAGAGAGGGAGAGAGAGAGAGAGAGAAGGAAAAGAAGGAGGAGGAGGAGAGGAGAAACAAAGGAGAGAGACAGAAAAAGAACACAGTAACTCATTAAGTTGATGATATAGAGGAGTTGGGGCAGGGATCTATGCTAGGAGAGACCCCCAGTGACTAAATTGCATATCTATGAAATACTGGTGTGTTTTCACCAAAAAGTCAAGAGAATTTCAGAGTTTCCAAGTTGGAAGGGGTTATAGATGTCACAGTCCATAGTCCATAGACCATTACGTGGATTCTATCTACAATGTCACTTATAAGTAAATTCACCTGCCTTTGATGAAAGTCCTTAAATATTGGGACACTCACTACTCTAAGAGGCAAGATGCCTCATTTTTGGATGGTTCTAATTTTTAGGAAGCTCCTCTCCCTTTGAATGCAGCCATGTTTGCCACTCATTGTTCCTAGCTCTTCCTTATTGGGTCAAGTAGAATAAAGGAAAAGAAGCCAGAACGTCAGAGATTCTCTAGTGCCTATATTCTAATCCAGTATCCTCATTTTATGGGTGAGGAATATGTCTCTTTCCTACAGCTATTATAGCCAACCTAAGTCTTCTGATTAAGAGTCCCTCATTCCATGAATGATCCTAATCTAACATCCTAGAATAAGATAGATTAGGGCAGAACAGAATCACCAGGCTGGATGGGATCTGAGACAGATACTCCTATTCTCTCATTTTACAAATAAGGAATCTCCTGTCTATATGATCTATTCACTTTAGTCTCCTTCAGTGATGACATTAGTCATGTTTTCTAAGAAAAGATTGCTCCCAAGGATCCATCCTGGACCTCTTCTGTCTTGCTTAGTGATCTCATTAGTGGCCATGGATTCAAGCATCATCTCTGGGCAGGTGAGTTTCCAATCTAACCTATCCATCTCCAGACTTTCTCTGGAGGTCTAGTCCTGTATAAACAACTGCCTGGGGACATCTTTAGTTTGAAATCTTATAAGCATCTCAAATCCAGCTTTTCTAAAACGGTGCCATTATCTTCTTTTTCTTCATAGATCCCCTCTCCTATTTCAGTGGAAGGTACCATCCTTCCAGTCATCCAGGCTCATACCCTCAGTGCCTCAACACTTTTTTCTCCCTCATCTTCTCATATCCAACTTCGTTGCCAACTCTTGTCAGTTCTGTCTTCATAATAGGTCTTGAATCTTTCACCTTTTCACTACTCCCACACCTTTAATTCAGACCCTAGGCATCTCTGGATTGGATTCCTAATTGGAGATTGTCTGCCTCTAGTATTCTTTGTCTCCAATCCACCCTCCAAATAGCCAACAAAATAAAACTGTAGATCTTACTCTGTCACTTCTCCATCCAAGAATCCTCAGTGACTCCCTATTGCATCGAGGATAAAATATAAACCCCTCTGTTTCACATTTTAGAACCCTTTATTTTCACCTTACCTTTCTTTTATTTATCTATCTAAATATCTATCTATTTAACATTATTTTATCTTAAAATTTTGATTATCAAATCTTCTCCCTCTTTCCCATGCCTCCCCCAAACACTGAGAAAGCAAACAATATGATGTCAATCATGCATGTGAAATCATACAAAACATATTTTCATGTTAGCCATATTGCAAAAAACCCAAAAAATAAAGTGAGAAAATTATACTTCCATTCTCACTCAGAGTTCATTGGTTCTCTCTCCAGTGGTAGAGAGCATTTTTCGTCATGAGTCCTTTGGAATTGTTTTAGATCATTGTATTGATAAGAATAACCAAGTCTTTTGTAGTTGATTATCATCACAACTTTGCTGTTACTATGCACAATGATCTCCTGATTGTTCTCACTTCACTTTAATTAGTTCATCTAGGTCTTGCTATATTTTTCAGAACTCCCCCCCCCCCCCG
The DNA here is from genome assembly GCA_028627135.1 of Pseudochirops cupreus. Taxonomy (NCBI): domain Eukaryota; kingdom Metazoa; phylum Chordata; class Mammalia; order Diprotodontia; family Pseudocheiridae; genus Pseudochirops; species Pseudochirops cupreus. The sequence continues at coordinate 578,100,499 of CM053580.1, read as the reverse complement.
CCTTGGCATTTCCCATAGCATGATAGTACTCCATCAAAGTCATATGCCATAACTTTTCCAGCTATTCCATAATTGTTGAGCATCCTCTCAATTTCCAATTCTTTGCCACCACAAAAGAGCTGCTATACATATTTTTGTATATATAGATCCTTTTCTTTTTCCTTTCATCCAGCAATACCAGTACTAGCTCTGCAACCTAAAGAGATAAAAGAAAAAGAAAAAGGACTTATATGTACAAAAATATTTAGCTGTAGGTCCAGATTGTTCCCCAGAATAGTTGGATCAGTTCATCACTCCACCAAAAGTTCATGAATGTAACTATTTTCCCATACCCCTTGAGCACTTGTTATTTCTGATAGGTATGAGGTGGTTCCTCAGAGTTGTTTTAATTTACTCTTCTCTAATCAGTACTGATTTAGAGCATTTTTTCACATGACTGTAGACAGCTTTGATTTCTCCTTCTGAAAACTGCCTGTTTATATTTTTGGATCATTTATCAATTGAGGAATGTCTCTTAGTTTTATCAATTTTCCTCCATGTCCTATATATTTGAGAAATGAAGTCTTTATCAGAGAAATTTGCCTTAAATTTTTAAATATTTCTTCATTGCCTATGATACCTTTCAGCAAAATGTAGTTTTACTAATTATATCTTTTAATTAGGTTTATTTGAGGCTGATACAATTTGAGCTATTGATTCAGCACTGCTCTTGGCACCTCTTAAAAGTCTGGATTTCAGTGAATAGGACTGCTTAGTAGGGTCTTTGATTGACTAAGACTCTTGGGAAGACAGACTGTTGTTGGTGGGAGCCAATTCTTTGTTAAGGCTTCTAAAGAGAAGTGACCTGCCACTTTCAATAGTTTTTGAGTATTTCTTGTTTCTAACATGAAGTATAGAACAGCAGATTCAACCCGGGTTCTTGAGAGATGGGAGCAAAATCAATACAAGTACAAGGTCTCTCCCCAGCGAGGTTCATGGATGCCTTGGGATGGAAGCATATGGGAGTTGCATATGCTAGCTCTTGAGTTTCTGAGTGATGGTCAGATCTAAGAGTGGATTTTCCCAGCCCGAGAGATGATAGAATCCAGGGTATGGAGGAGTATCAAGATTGCCTGCAGAAGCACATGGTAGAGCCACACATATGCTTGTCAATGTCTCCTGGGCTAGGGAGGGGGTGGTAGTGGTTCTTTATTTCCTAGGCAGTATGATTCTAGAATCTAGGCTTCCAGCCAGAAAAGAGATATTTCTTGGGAAGTGCTAGTTTTGGAAGTTGACTCATGAGAAACTCCAAGTTTGAGAGTTTGGATATCTGGTCCTGGAGAGAGAAAAAGGGTGTTCCTGAGAAATTCTCAAAGAGAATTGATGAGGATCACTCAAATGGGCCCTACTGTTGGAAAAAGGGATTAAAGCTACATCATATGGCAATAGGACACCAAGACACTCCATCTTCAGCTCTGGGAATGTTCACTGGTTGTCCTCTATGCCTGGAACATGTTCCCTCCTCATCTGTACCTTCTGCTTTCCTTGACTTACTTGAAGTCCCAGCTAAAATTTCAGGTTATCCATGAAACCTTTTCTGGTCCCTCTTAACGCTAGCAACTTCCCTGTCTTGATTGTCTTCCATTTATCGTGTCTACAGCTTGTTTGTACATATCCATTTTCATGTCGTCTCCCCCATTAGGCTGTGAGCTCCTTGAGAGCAGGGTCTAGCTTTTGGCTTCCCAATGCTTATTATCATAGTGTCTGGCACATACAACTAAAGATTTCATGAATATTATTGACTGACTATGATTTTACTGTGAATGATTTTGAGAGTGTAAATCTGTTGAGAAAAAGATTGCTTGCATGAAAGCACCAGATATGTTTGTCTTCTGGTGGAAAAATAAGACATAGGGCCACACTATGGGGCTATGTAAGACCCTGGGGGAAAGGATTTCACCACAATGGAAAGGTATTGCCCCACTGGTAACCTCAACTTCCTTCTGAAGAGTGGATTGTGTGCTACTTGAAATGCTTTATTTGTCTTCTGTATCAATTTATGGGCTCCTGAGGGTCCTTTCTGCCAAGTGCATTTTAAAAAAATGGGACCCAATAAAGATGGACACCTATCTAATAGCCATCTGTCACCTGGAGTGCTTGTATGAGGTCTGAGGATTCTCTTACCCAGAATGCGAAAACATAGACATGAAGGATATTTAGAAGGATCACCTCTTATTGGAGGTGACAGCCCAAAAGAAAGATCACTATTCTGAATCAGCTCCCCAAAACAGATTATGTCCATGCAAGCCCAGGGCTCTGTGGCCCTGAGCTACATATTGAAATGCTGTGTATCCCAAGTAGAATAGAAGTGCTCTGAAGGAAAGGAACATTTTCCATTTTACCTTTTAATCTCCAGTCCCTAGCACAGGGTCTTGCATACAGCAGGTGCTTAATTAATGTTTATCAAGTGGACTAATGAACCTCATCCTAAGAAAGGGGAAGTGACTCGTCTTAGAATATTATATGCATAGATAACTGGAATGCCCCTCTGAGGTATACTATATGTATTATATACTATGTGCATAGATAACCAGAATGCCCCTCTAAGGTACACACACATAGACACACACTTCTTGAGGACAAGGACTATTTCACTACTGCCTTTGGATGCCTAAAGTCTATGAGCTCTATAGTAGGTTTTTAAATGTTTGTTGATTGACTACAGGATAGTTGTATTTACAAATCCTTCCAAAAAAGAAAAATATATTCTGCTTTGTTGCTTTCCTAATTGTCAAACTCTCAATGTGCTGAGATTTATTTATTTCCATTGGATGGTTGTGAAAGAACATTGGCTCTGGACTCAAAAGAATTGGATTCAGATCCTTTCTCTGACACTACCAATGTGATCTTGGTCAAACCACTTAATTCCTTTGAGCCTCAGTTTACCCATTTGTCATGTGAATGAGTTGGTCTCTGAGGTCTCTTCTAGCTCTTGACCTGAGATGCTGTGACCCTACCCTGCAGCTTTGGTTTCCTTCTCTGTAAAATGAGGGGATGTAATCCAAATCTCCAGTTCTCCTATGGTTCCATGAAAGGACATTGAATCAACTTCTAATTAGAGAATAAAAACACGCAGACACTATTGCAACATGCAGACTTGCCCACGTAGCTGCAGCATGCTCGGCTCAGTGCAGTGTGGTTTGTTACCTGGAGCTCTACCCCATAGCCAGTGTAGACAGTCACATTGTAGGTGCACTCCAGGAAGCTGTGCAGGGGCAGTGGGGCGTAGTCGTTGGAATCTATGTAGCCCTCGGGATCGGAGAAGGTGATGCTGCAGAGAGCTGAAGGCAGACATTGCAGTTAGAATCATGTTCCCCAAGCCTAAGATTCCCATGGGCCAGCAAAGCCCATTCCAAAGACTGGAATGATCTATAGCTTTAGCCTTAGGGGCCTTGGAGGCTGGGAGGCAGAGAGAAAAGAGCTGAGGGTGGGAGAGGACTCAGGCTTTTTAGATTTTTTTAAGATTACAGATTTTAATAAGCATTTAGGTTTTGAGAGGCAGTGTCATTTAGCAAAGAGTTTTGGAGCCAGAGGACATGAATTTAAATCTTGTCTTTCCTACTTAATCTTTGTGTAAATTTGGGCATCAGATATAGACTCAGATCTGGGAGGGGCTTTAGATGTTAAATACAATGCCCCTATTTTAGAGAATCTGAGGCATGGGATGGGAAAGTGACTTGGCCAAACCACACAGATAGGAAGTGCTTGAGACAGGATTTGAACCCAGGTCGTCCAGACTCCAGCTCTGGCACTCTACCCACTACGCTATGCCATGTCTCCATTTTACAGGTAAGGAAACTGAGTCCCAGAGAAGGGAAATGTCCATCCTCTCTTCCCTCATAGAATAAGGGTTCCTAGAGGTCAAAGGCTGTTTTCCATTTGGGTTTTGGATCCCTAACACCTAGCACATTGCCTGACACCTAGTAATCACTTAATAAAGGCTTTTTTGAACTGGGTTGAATTTCGCAGATTGTACAGCATTCTAATGTTGTTCCCCAATTCTCCAGACTCCAAATCCAAAGCTCTTTTCACTGGTCCACGTGGCCTTTGGAAGCATTTTCCCAATCTGGACCTTTTCTGTCTAAATGAGAGGTTGGACTGGGGTCATAGGATCAGAGTTTCAGACATAAAAAGGACCTCGGATTCCATCTAGTATAGTCTAATCCCCCCTAATTTTACAAATGAGGCACAAGTATGTGCATTGATCACGTCAAGGGCAGTAAGCTAAGAGAGCTAAGACTTGAATCTACATTCTCTGATTTCAAATCAATCAATGAATAGGCTCTTTAAAAACTTAGAATAAATGTAGGGTTAGAAGGAATCACCTGATCCAACCCAAAATTTTACAAATAAAGAAATAGACTCAGGCAATGTGCTAGGCTTTATATAAAGAGAAAGCATTTATATAAAGAGAAATGCCTGTCCTCATGCCTGCTTTCCTTCTAATGGTTGAGAAATTCTGTTCTCTTTCTACATCCCAGCCTGCCTTCCAGGGTTGGTTTAGAGATAGTTAATGAGTTAAGGTAAAACCAAGATCATATGGGGAAGTTTATACTGATAGTCTCATTATGTTGAGAAAGGACAAAATTCATGTTATATTGTGGGTTTCATGACTGGTCAGTGAGGATGACCTATAAGATTCTTTCTAGCTTTAAATCCTATGAACATAAACAAACATCTTTGGTAGAAAAAAATTTGTGGATAGATCAATATTTATTGTGGACCAACAGCTGTAAAGCAGTGGATAGAGCACTGGGCCTAGAACAGGGTTAAGTGACTTGCCCAGGGTCACACAACTAATGAGTGTCTGAGGTCACATTTGAACCCAGGCAAGTTACTTAATCCTGTTTCTTCTTAACTCCACTCAACTCAGTTTCCTCATCTGTAAGATGAGCTGGAGAAGGAAATGGTAAATCACTCTAGTATCTTTGCCAAGAAAGCCCCAAACGAAGTCATGAATAGTAGGACATGATTTAAAAAGGACTCAACAACAAAAGCTGTTGGAAAATGCTGAAATGAAGAGGAGATCAGAGTTGTAACTATGCTTCTGGGATGAATGAACTTGGGGGAGGGGGAAATGTCCAGAATACTTTCCTACTGGGTGAAGTCCTTCCAGGAGAGGGGATAAACTATACCCAAGAGAAGCCTCTGGTCCCTGTTAGAGTATAGGGAGTGTGTAGGAGTGTATGGCTAGCCTAGGAGAGGCTCACCATAGTGACAGGACCCTCAGGACAGTGGCCTGGGGGACAGTTCTGCCACATAGAGTCAAGGTCCATTGGAGGACTATGAGGTGAGGAACCACAATGGTGTTTGGCATGAAGAGGAAGGTCATTTTCCTGGATGCTGGCGCTCTGAGTCAAAGCCCCTGTTGTTCTGAGAAAGATAACTGAAGTGTCAGTTTCAGACCTGGAAATAATGCAGAGATGGGCTGGAGTTGAGGAAAAACAAATCTGGAAGCCCCTAGTCTCCAGCAGAATCAAGATATACTATAAATGCATATTTGTGAAGGGCTTCCAGAGTTTCCACAGCCGATCATTGAGTTTCAGTCACCTCTCTGCCCCCACTGTCACCTTCTCATTTGGTTCCTGAACACAGCACGCTGGGAAAGATAATTAACTAGTTTCCAAATTGGCTCATTTGCTGAAGTCGTATGGGTATTTCTGAGGGTCATTTTTCAGAGAAGATGCGTAGAGCACCAGTCAACTACAGAAAAATGGCAAGGAAAGTGCCCCAGAGGAGCCACATCGACACCAAAACTGTCATGATTTGAAGCTATTTGACAATCAATTTCTTGCCAGTTGTTAGACCCTGTGGAGTGTATACAGCCTCTAGCAAGGCAACTATTAGCACAGCAACGAGATGAGTAAGAATAATCATAGTAGAGTGGAATGTGCAGGGGATTTGAAGTCAGGACTGGATTCCAAATCTATCTCAACTCATTCATACCTGAATTAATCTAGTTCTGGGAACTAGAAGAAAAGAAATTTATTTTAAGGAATAAAAACATAGCCTTGCTTTAGATTTTATTAATGACATTCTTTTACTCATTCACAAAAGGTTATAAGGATTTTGATCCAGTGACATTGGCTTCCTGGCTGTTCCTCCAACAAGACCCTCCATCTCTGGACTCGGGCATTTGCTCTGGCTGTGCACCATAACCTGGAATGCTTTCCCTTCTCTTCACCACCTGGTTTCCCTGACATCCTTCAGGTCCCACTTAAAATCATATGTTCATCAGTAAGACTTTTCTAATCCCTTCTTCTGCTGATTATTTCCTATTTATCCCAATTATAGTTTGTTTGTATGTAGTTGCTTGCATGTTGTCTCCCCCATTAAATTGTAAACTCCTTGAGGGCAAGAACTGTCTCTTGCCTTTCTTTGTATGACCAGAATTTAGCACAGCACTTTGTATGTAATAATGTTTAATAAATGTTTATCGAACAACTGAGAAGTATGATTCTGACTCATTGCCAGTTTTGGATCCCAACCTTATTCTGGGAGCAAAGTTACACATGTAACTATGATTCAGGAAATAGAATAGCAAGATTTATATAGCAAATTTTATATATATATATATATATATATATATATATATATATATATATATATATATAATATTATATTTAACCGTCAGGGGCTTCCCCATGTAGTCACTAAGCATTCATAGAAATTTCAGAGGCAAAAGGATCATCTAGTTGAGTGGTGTCAGACTTAAACAGAAATGGATCACTGAAATGACATAATTACTTGAAAACCACAAATGAGCATCACCTATGTTGTATTGTATTCTTATGTCTTTTGTTAAATATTTCTTAATTATATTTTAGTCTGGTTCAGGTTGCATTGGAGAATTTCTCCACAATGAATTTGATATCTCTGATCTAGTCCAACCTGTACCCCAACAAAAACAGCCATTATAATACATGAAAGGTCTTTTAATACTTTAATGGATCGCATGAATCTTTTATTCTCCAGGATAAACACCCCAATTTTCTTCACTACATTCCCATATTGCATGATTTTGAGACTCCTTACAGCCCTAGCTGTCTAGATCTGGATACTGTCTACCTTCTTAGTATCTTTCCTAAGATGTCCAGAACTGGGCTTTTTTTCCCCAGTTGCTTCTACCTGCATGGCTCTCCTCCTCTCTCCTGGGGATGGGTTTCAGTCTTTCTGAGACTTTTTCCTTATTTGTAAAATTTGGGGTTGGATCAGATGATTCCTTCTAACCCTACATCTACTCCAAGATTTTCAGTGAGTCCCACTAGGTTTTGGAAGGGACCTACCTCAATGGCTATCAGCCCACTCTATCCATCCATCAATCGGTGGATTAATCCACAAGCATTTATAAAGTGACTAAAGGGATGACAAGTGGAAAGGGACTAGATTGGTTCTGTTTGAGACCCCAGAGGGCAGAGCTAGAAGGAAGGCTTCTTCCAATCCCTGTCCCCAGATCTTTGTGTCACTCTCCCCCAATCCATGACATTATTTTGTAATTTCTTTGGATATATGTGGCAGCTAATTACAATATCCACGTTGTTTTCTGGATACAATGTAAGCTCTTTGAGGGCAGAGACTGTCTTGCTTTTGTTCTTGAATCACTCAGCACCTAGCATAGTGCCTGATATACAAGAGGTGCTCAATAAATCATTGTTTGTTCAGTGTTATAAAGACAGAACAACTTTGAGAGACTTAAGAGCTCTAGTCATTCCAATGACAAACCCTGAGTCCAGAGACCTGAGGATATGTCTACTTCCTGCCAGAGAGATGAGGAACTGGAAGTGAATAATGAGGCAGACGTTTTGGGGCATGGACAATATGGAATTTGTCAGAATGCCAGAGCTGGGAGGGGCCTTAGAACAGGGGATGTTGGAGCTGGGAGGGGCCTGAGATCAGGGGATGTCAGAGCTGGGAGGAGCCTTAGAACAGGGGATGTCAGGGCTGGAAGGGGCTTAGAACAGGGGGTGTCAGAGCTGAGGGGGGACCCTAGAATGTAGAATATCAGAAGAAAGGATCCTTAAAACACGTAGCATTGAGCATCAGAGCTATCCCATTGGAATTTATAACACCAAATGTCAGAACAAGAACACTGAGTTTTGGAGCTGGGAGCAACCTCAGAGACCATATAATCCAATCCCATCTCATAGAAGAGGAAACTTGGTGGAATCGCAGAATGCATAGAGAGATCCTCTCAGAAGGCAGGCTGGGGGAAACAGAAAAGCCTTCTGCCCAAGAGTTTTATAAAATAAAAGCTAACATTTTAACAGTTGAAGGGTTGCAAAGCACATTATAGCATATCTTATTTGAGCCTCACAACAACCCTGTGATGTAGGTGTTATTATCCACACTTCACAGATGAAGAGAAAGATTAAATGACTTGCCCAGGGATCCACAGATAGAAACTGTCTGGGCCAGGATTTGAACTCCAGCTTTCCTGACTCTAAGCTGGATGCCCAATCTGCTTCTCCAAGCTGCCTCCCCAGTGGCAGAGCTTACACCCAGTTCTCCTGACTCCTGGTTCCAGGCACTCATTACTACACCCAGGTGCATTACAGCCTTGAGCTGTGTTGAGCTGAGAAGGGCTTTCTGCAGCTTAGGAGTGTCTGTTTCTGCCTCCCCACCCCCAGATTACTCTTTCTTCTACTTTATCTTCCTTTCATGAATGGGGCAGTGTAGCCACAGCCAGAATCCTGAAACAATCATGGTCCCAAATTAGGAAGCTGGAAATGTGAATTCAGTTCTGGTTGTTGATAACCGAATGCTCTTGGGGCAAATTACTCCTCTCTGGGCCTCAGTTTCCTCATCTGCAAAATGGGAATAATTATCCTCATCCTGCCCACCTATAAAAGACAATGAAATATGAAGTTCTGGGTCACTCTTGACTCCTCAACAGCATCTACTGAACATATCCAAATTCTGTTGTTTCTACTTTCTCATCTCTCCTATATAGCCCTCCTCTCACTTTCCACACAGCCATCGTCCTAATACTCCCTCATCACCCCTCACATGTACTATTGTAATAGCTGTCTAATTGACCTCCCTGCCTCAAGTCTCTCTCTACTCCAACCCACCTGCCCACTCAGTTGCCAAAGTGATTTTTTCTAATCAAATTTCTGACCATGTCACTATCCCCCATTCAGAAACTCCAGGGTCTCCCTGTTACTTCCAATATCAAATATAAAGCCCTCTGTTTGATGATTAAAACACTTTATTGCCAGGCCTCTTCTTACCTTTCTAGTCTTCTTATACTCAATGCCCCATCATTCACTTTACTATCTGGCATGACTGACCTCAGGCCTATTCCTCTAATGCAATGTGCCATCTCCCAATGCAATGCCTTTTCCTTGGTTGCCTTCCATGCCTGGAATGCTCTCCCTCCACCATCTCTGCTTTCTGGCTCTCTTCAAAACTTAGCTCTAATCCTTCTTTATGCAGGAGACTTTTCTGTTTCCCCCAATCCACCATGCCTTCCTTCTGAGAGGATCCCTCTATGCATTCTGTGATTCCATCAAATTGAATTAACTCTTTGCCTCCTGCACATGCACTGGGTTTTCCCTCTCTGTGTATTCTATAGGTTTAGAATTTTCCTCATCCCTCTTGTTCCATCTATTCTGAACTCATGTTGCCTGTCTATTCTTTGGATGCTTCATGTCTTTATGATGTCTCCCATATTAGACTCTGAGCATCTTGAGAGCAAGGACCAGAGCTTTTTGCCTTTCTCTGTATCCCTGATACTTGACACAGTGTCTGGTACATACTAATTGCTTCATAAATGCTCGGTGACTGACCCAGGTCTTGTAGTTACAAACAGTCACTACATTATGTCAGGGTTGGTCTGGGGAAAAAATGGACATGCTCTGACAACATAGATAGAGGGTCTTGTTAGAAAGAAAGAAGAGGAGGGAAGTAGGACAAAGAATTGTGATCTTGGGTATTAAGTCTGGCATAGCAGAAACACTGAAGCATAGAGTTCTGTTGAAAATGAAAGAGACAAAGGAAAGGAGACCCAACCCAGGAAAGAGGGGAGTGAAACAAAAGAAGGGGATGGCATGAACACTTGTGGAGCTTTGTAAATTGACAAGTAGCTTGGAATTAATTTCAGCCCCCTGGAAATTATGTTTGTTTGGTGATGGGAAAGTGGTAAATGTGTGTGGCATGTAAATGTCTTTTGAGAGAGAATCCTTGAGAGGAACGAATGAGATAATGTGTGTGAAGGCCCTTTGAAAAGCAAAAAGCTCTCTCAACATAAGTCATCCTCAAGGCAGCTGTGCCTCAGTGAAAAGGGCAGTGGATCAGAAGCCAAGAGACTTGGGGCACAGCCTGTCCTCCCAAGTCACAGAGAAGCCTGGGGCCATCTGATGCTAGCTTCCTCAGACTCAGTCTTCCACTCCTTAATACTTTCTAGGCATCATCACCCCTACTCTCTTTCCCTCTGGGCAGAAGTCTCATGAAGGCTGAGTGCCTTCACTGCTGTTCACTTCTACCCTGTTCACTTCACCCTATTCACTTCTACAGGTACTCATCCCTTTTTCCTGTACATCTTCCACTTCACCTTCATCATTGACTCTCTTAGTCCTAATAGAAGCCCTCTATTGACCCTGACTCTAAGGTGGATGCCCAGTCCACTTCTCCAAGTTGCCTCTCCCCAGTGGTAGAACTCAAACCCAGATCTCCTGACTCCTGTTTCCATACTCCCAGGTGCATTAGAGTTGAGCTGTGTTGAGCTGAGAAGGATTTCCTGCAACTTAGGAGTGTCTGATTCTGCCCGCAGCTCACTCTTCCTTCTACCCTATCTTCCTTCCATGAATAGGGCAGCATAGGCACCCACAGCCAGAGTCCTATAACAGTCATGGCCCTGAATTAGGAGGTCATTCAGTCACCCCCACCCCAAACCCTTATACTTTTGATGGCTAAATTTATTGACAAAGTTTATACCAGATACTTCTTCTTGTTCTTAACCATTTTCTTATCAGTTTCTTTCAATGTGGACTTTATCTCTGTCACTCTGCTGGAATTACTTTCCTGAAAATCCCTAGAGGCAGGTACATGGCACAGTGAATAAAGAACTGACCCTGGAGTCAGGAGGACCTGAGTTCAAATCCTGACTCAGACACTTGACACTTAACTAGCTGTGTGACCTTGGGCAAGTCACTTAACACCAATTCCCTTGCCTTCACCCCTCCAAAAAAAAAAAGCAAAGAAAACCCCCAGATATTTCCCAATTACCAAATCCAATGACTATTTTCAACCCTAGCCCCCTTCATCCTCTCTCAACCTTGATCTTCCCACAGCTTTTCCCGTTGACAATCACCCCACTGTCTTTTACTGCTTATGCTCTCCTCCCTTGGACCTAAAAGATGCCATACTCATCTACTTCTCCTTCTATCTCCATCTCTTTTTCTAGCTTTTTCAATGATTTCCAATCTTTGTCCAGACCATTGTCCTGCATAGTCATTCTAGGAGAGTCTTTTGTTGTTCCTCTTCTCTCTTTATCCTCCCTCCTTTTGTGATCTCATTTTAACTTTCATGATTTCAGCAGCCTCTATGTAGGGGATTCCTAGTTCTTTATCTCCATTCCTGACTGCTTCAGCTCATCCCCCATATACCTGCTAAATTGATAATCCTTAAGTACCGATGTCACCTTGTTACTCCCCTGCTCAAGAAGAGATGGAGATGGAAGGAGAAGTAGATGAGTATGGCACCTCTCTAAGGAATTAGTGATGTCATAGTGTGTATTGTAGGTATTTGTGTTGGGGTCACATCTCCTCTTAGACTATGAACTCCTTAATTTACCTCAGTTTAGTGCTGTCCACACAGTAGGAGAAAGAGTGTTATAGTGGATAAGTCACTGATAGTTCACTTAGCATCAGGAAGACTTGGGTACAATCCTGTTCCTGATCTCTCTCTCTCTCTCTCTCTCTCTCTCTCTCTCTCTCTCTCTCTCTCTCTCTCTCTCTCTCTCT
>CM053580.1:578080442-578088397 GCA_028627135.1 Pseudochirops cupreus | reverse complement strand
TTCATTTCATTAGAAGTCAGAGATGCTGGGTTCAAATTTCATACTTATATTTACTACCTCTATGACCCTGGGCAAGTCACTTAGGCTCTGGGGGCCTGTTCCCTCATCTATAAAATGAATGACTTAGGCAAAATGGCCTCTGAAGTCCTTCCAGCTCTGGAACTATAAACCTAAATTACTTAACCTTTCAGTTTCCTGATCTGAAAAATGGGGGAGTTGGGCTAGTTGGCTTCTGAGGTACCTTTTACCTCTATATCTATCCTTCTATAAGTTTTCTAATCATCTGGGCTTATAATTTCAGACTCATTTTCAACTCTTCCCCCTTACTGCAATAGTGGAAAGAAGTCTGCCATCAAAGGAGCTGGGTTCAAGTCCTCCCTTTAACTCAAAGATCTATGTAACCTCGGAAAATCAATTCTCCTCTCTGGGCCTCACTTTTCTCATCTGAGGGCATTGGACTAGATGGCCTCTGAAGTCCCTTTTAGCTCTAGACTGAGGAACCTATGATTAGCTTGCAAACCACAAAAACCTTACTTAAAGGAAGCCATTATCAGTACAAGGCTCAAAGATTTCCCACCCCATGGCTCAAGAGAATGAAGGCCTACTAACCTGGAACCTGCTCTGTGGTGATGACGGTGGTTGTAATGATGGTAGAAGTCGTTGTCTCTTGACTCTCCTCTGAGGCTGAGCTGGTCAGATCATTCTCTACCATCTTCTCCTTCAGAGGAATGCGACTGGCCCCATCCTCTACTGGAGCATCCTGAGCTGTGGGAATGGATGCCTCAGCCTCATCTGGACTTTGAAGCAAGGTGTGTTCTAGGAGCGGCAGGGAGGTATAGGGGGAGATCTCCAAGGGGGCTGGGGTGGTGGGGCCACCACCTCCTTTCCGGCCCAGCCAGGAGGGCTGCTCAGCTGTCCCGTGTTGGCCTTCCAGGGTGCCAGAGGCCAGGTCCCCTGGTACATGAGGCTTTTCTGTAAAGAAGAAGAAGCCTGGACTGGAGGGGGCAGGCTGGGAAGTCATCCTCTGCAGCGTAGAAGGAGAAGCCTTTGGTCTCAAATGCTTTCTTGCTGTATTCACTTGCTTGAGAGAAGGGGGTTTCTTCCGTGGTGGAAAGGCATGCTTCCCACTGGGCTCTGTGAGGGCTGTTGACATGGGCAGGTTTTCCAGGTGAGCTGGCACTGTTCCCTCCAGCTCCAGCTCTGGGGCTTCTTCCCCAGGCTGGGCCACACTTGGAGTGGCACCCACTTTGCCTTCAGCATTCTCTTTACTGATCTTGTTTGTTAGTGCTTCAGGGTGCAGGTGGTATGGGCTAGAGGGCCCGACCCTCCCTTCTGAGTAAACATCTAGGAAAGGAAAGAAAAGATGCAAATAAATTCTGGGTTATTTCTAGAACTATGGACTGTTGCAGCTGGAAGAGACCTTGGGGGAAAGAAAGCATTTAGTCCAGTGCTCTCATTTTACAGTTGAGGAAACTGAGGCCCAGAGAGAAGTGATTTTCCAAAAGTCACAGAGCATTAGAGTATTAAATGTCAGAGCTGGAGGGGTCATAGAATAGAGAATGTCAAAGCCAGGAGGGGCTTTCAAAGAGATCAGCGCTAAAAGAGACCTTAGAACATAGAATGTCAGAGTTAGGAAGGATCTTGAAACAGAGACTGTCAGAACTGGGAGCAGCTGAAAAAGAGGATTGTCACAGTTGGAGGGGAACTTAAACCCAAGATGTCAGAGCTGGAAGAGATCAAAGAGAGAAAGAAATTTGTTCTGTCTCCTAGGCCCTTCTCAGCTTTGACTTTTAATGTCTTCCTCCCTCCCTCCCTCCCTTTCTTCCTTCCTTCCTTCCTTCCTTCTGTCTCTTCTTTCCTTCCTTTCCTTCCTTCCTTCCTTCCTTCTTAGAAGAAGAGGATCAGAACACAAAATACTAGATCTGAACAGGACCTAGCTGTTCTTGCCTTGCTAATCTGAACTCTAGCATTCGCCTTCTCTGCTCCCTCTGCTGGGCTGCCACATACTGCTGGAGGAAGACCATTCCAAATCAATGCTAGGTAACCTAAATCGAGATCTCACTGCTGTGTTGTAATTCTTTTATTCTGATTTGATTGTCTCTCTTTCACCCTTTCCCAAGTGGTTATTTTATTCTTTCTCTTCTCTTTTCAAGCTCACAAGTTCTCCTAACCCATCTTTCTCTCTCCACAAATATCCTTGCCTCCCACTTTACTGAGAAAACTTGGACCATCTTTTGTGAGATTCCTCATGTCTTCTCCTCCGTATCTCAAAACACCTTCCCATATTCACCCATTCTCTTATCCTTCGTTCTAGTCTCAGAGGATAAGACAGTCATTTGCTATGTCCAGGCTAAGCTTTCCACTTGTGTTTTTGATCTTATCTCTTCCAGTCTCCTCTATTCTCTTCCCATCAATCACCCCCAACTTCCCAACCTTATCTTCAATCTCTCCCCATCTCCAGCCTCCTTCTTGTAGCCAGGTTTTCTTTATCTTAGAAACAACAAGCCGATAACTTTCTTTTGACCCTGTCATCCCCTCACGCTGTCTCCTGTATCTCTCTTCCCCTTGAATGCTAAATTTCTAAAAAAAAAAAATGTTATGTATACTCATTGCTTCCAACCACCCACTCATTTCTCAACTTCTTGCAGTCTTGTTTTTGACCTCACTGATTAGATGAAATGTCCTTTCTAGGATAGTCAGTCACTTCTAATAGCTAAATCTTACAATCTCCTCAGTCCTCCTCCTCATTCACCTTTATGTAACATGTACCATTGTTTTTCTCCTCTCCTTAGTCTCCTTCCCTTGACTCCCACTACACTATTTGTTTTGTGGGTTCTTTTGTCTCTCTACTCTTTCTCTGGCTCCTCCTCCCTCTATTGTCCTGAAAATCTGAGTCTCCCCCAAGTCTGTCTCCCGGATCCTCTTCTCTTTTGTATCGACAGCATCTTTCTTGGTATTCTCATCCTCTTCCAGGGGTTCAATGACCATTTCTATGCAAATGACTTCAAAGTCATTATATCTCCTCCCAATCTCTTCCCACATTAAAAACTCTTTTGCTGGACAGCGATTCCTAGATCTCCTACTGGCAGCTTCAAGTCAACATGTGAAAAATAGAATTCATTGTCTTCAGCTTTTAATTCTGTCCCAAATTCCCTCCCTGCTATCTGTTCCTCAACTTTTGTTTTTCTACGGGTAGTAACAGAAGGGAATGCTGGGCTTTAGAGTCAAGAGAAACGTGGTTTGGAAACTCAACTTGTGGCACCTTGGATAAGTCATTTAACCACTCAGAGTTTGTTTACTCATTTGTCAAATGGAGGTAAAGATGCTTCAAAAATGCTTACTTCGCAGGGTTGCTAGAAAGTTCTCTGTTAAGCACAAGGGACCAAAGAAACTAGTGATTCCATGGCTATTTTTATTACTTTTCCTATAAGCACAATGATCCTTCCAGTCACTTGGGTTTGAAAGCTCAGCTGTTCTCCCTCACTCCCCTCACATCCTATATTCAGTCACCAACTGCATTTCCTGTTCTATTACGACAAGCTTCCACCTTTCTCTCTACTTCCATGGCCAACACTCTATTCCAGGCCCTCACCCTCTCTTCCATGAACTGCAATAATCATCAACTCTTTTTTTATAGAATTATGGGACCACAGAGCTAGGGCTGAAACAATCTCAGAGGCCACTGGATCCAACCCCAACATTTTAGGGTGGGGGGGAAACTGAAATCAAGAAGATTCCTAGTATTCTAGGTTGAGACCTCAAAGGCCATCTAGTCTAACTCTCTGCTTTGTACAGATGGGCAAACAGAGGCTCAGTCTTCCTGTCTCAAGCCTCACCCCTCGATAGTTTACCAACGTGATTTTTCTAAAGAGCAAATCCATCATGTCAACCTCCCTCAGTGTCACCCTCCCTACTCAGTAAACTGTGATGGTTCCCTATTGCCTCCAGAATCAAATACAGAATCATCTATTTGGCATTCAGAGCCCTTCATAACCCAGGCCCCTCCTACCTTTCCAGTCTTCTTATACCTTAGTCACTGATGAGCACTCTGATCCAGTGACACTGGCTTTCTTTTCCATGACCAAGATACTCCATCTCTTGAGTCTGAGCATTTTCTCTGGCTTGAAATGCTTTCCCTCTTGGCTCCTCTGGCTTCTTTCAAATCCCAGCTAAATTTCCATCTTTTACAAGATGCCTTTCCCAAGTCTTCTTAATTCTAGTACTTTCACTCCCTAATTATTTCCTACTTATGTCATATATAGTTTGTTTGGAGCAGCTAGGTGATTTTGTGGATAAAGCACTTTGTCTGGAGTCACGAAGACCTGAGTTCAAATCCTGTCTTGGATACTAGGTGTATTACACTTAACTAAGTTACTTAACCCTGTTTGGCTCAGTTTCTCCATCTGTAAAATGAACTGGAGAGGGAAATGGAAAAATGTTCTAGTATCTTTGCCAGGAAAATCCCAAATGAGAACAAACCCCCTAAATAAAAGGATTTGTTCTGTCAAACTTGGACTCAGCCAAAAGGCCACAATTGATGACCTAGAAGGGCCACATGTGGCCTCAAGGCTCCAAGTTCCCCACTCCTGCCTGCTGAGCCCTTTAGAAAAGGGAGCTGAGATGGGAAGTGATCTGCCAGGTGTTACACGGGGAGTCAGGACTAGATTGGGCCCAGGTTTTCTGTCTCCTGGTTCTGGGTCAGCTATTGAAAGTCTTTCGGTAATGAGATTCCATCCCTGCCTGTTTTAGGCCATCACCACCAGCATTTGAGCAGTGTCAACACCAAAAGAACAGAGAAGTGCTAAATAAAGAGTAAGTTCTGGGACTTGAGACCCAGACTTTTTCTCGAGCCCTAGTTCTGACTGCTGGCCCTTGTTCTCCTGGTGCTGCCCCTGGAGCATCCCTTGGTCCTCAGTGGGGCTGGGGAAGCTGCTTTGCTCTCATGGAGTGAGTTTCTCCGGCTCATTCTATATGGACTGCAGTACTTCACTTCTGGCATCAACAAATGCTTGTGTTGTATGACACTGATTAGAACCCAGACATCATTCCAGGAGAGCACAAGCTCTGTCTGCATCCCAGATGGGCCTGGTCCCAGTGCTCAGGCTGTGTGTCTGCATGCTGGCTCAGGAAGGGGAAATTGTCAACTGGCCAATTTTGTTGGGTCTTTCTAAAGAATGTTAGCTGGGCTATCAGAAGACCCAGATTCAAATTCACCTCTGCCACTTACTATATATGGGTTGAGGGTAGTGGAGTCAGAAGATTTGGGTTCAAATTCAGGCTTTATCTATCATTTACTACCTTGGGGGCAACTAGGTTACATAGTGGTTAGAGTCCTGGACTTGGAGTCAGGAGGACCTGAGCTCAAATCAAACCTCAGATACTTAACAGCTGTGTGACCCTGGAAAAGTCATCTAACCTCTATTTGCCTAAATTTTCTCATCTGTAAAATGGGGGTAATAATAACACCTACCTCCCAGGATGTGAGGATCAGCTGAGATAATAATTGTAAAGTGCTTAGCACGTAGTAGGTATAACATCATGTTAGCTCTTGTTCTTAGTGCCTGTGGGATCCTATAGAAGCTGCTTCATTTTGATGGGCCCCAATTTTCTCCTCCAACAAATAAAGGGTCTGGAGGGTCTAATATCCTGTTACTGATAATTTAACCACCTCTTCTTCCAATTAGCCCAAATGAACAGGTTTAATCATTGCCATAGTCTAAGTAATGCTGAGAATCGGGCAGAGTAATGTCCTGACTTGGGAGTCAGCAGTGCTGGGCTCCGGGCTGTCACTAACTGCCTGTGTGATCTAGAGTGTGCGTGGTTCCCTCTCTGCTTCTCTAGCCTTTATCACAAAGGCGATGGGTTTCATGAGCTGAGTCCCTCCCATCTCTGATCTCTCCTGTTCTAAGGTGTCTCCTAACTCTGATATTCCCTAAGACTCCTCCCAGCCCTGACATCCGCTGTTCTAAGGCCCCTCCCAGCCCTGACATTCCCTGTTCTAAGGCCCCTCCCAGCCCTGACATTCCCTGTTCTAAGGCCCCTCCCAGCCCTGACATCCCCTGTTCTAAGGTCTCTCCTAATTCTGATATTCCCTAAGACTCTTCCCAGCCCTGACATCTCCTGTTCTAAGGTCTCTCCTAACTCTGATATTCCCTAAGACTCCTCCCAGCCCTGACATCCCCTGTTCTCAGGCCCCTCCCAGTTTTGACATCCCCTGTTCTAGGGTTCCTCCCAGATCTTCACAGTTTGGCGAAGCCTCTGGATCTCTTCTTGTAATGTTTTTAAATGCCTAAAATAAAATGCATAGAATTACAAAGGAAACTAATTGAGATAGTTGTATACTCTCACACACACGCACATGCACATTCACACACAGACACACAGATACACAGACACACACACACTTCACACACCTAGGTTAAGAACCCATCTAGCCTTTTGCAGTTAACAAAGCACTTTGCCCACAATGTAAAGGACAGCAGGAGCCAAGTTGTGCACAGCCTTCAAAGCGAAACAGGGGAGTTTGTGTTTGATCCCTGAGGGAAGCAGGAGCCCCGAGAGGGTTTGTTTGTTTTTGAACAGAGGAGTGCCATGGTCAGATCTATGCTTTAGGAATACCAATTTGGCAGCTGAGTGAGGATGAACTGGAGAAGGGGAGACTAGAGCTGGGGAGACCAATGAGGAAGCTCTTGTCTTGGTCTGGGAAAGAGATGATGAGGCTCACACAGGGTGTGTTTGTGTGTGGGGGGGGGGGAGGAAAGAAAGGGATATTTTGATTTTCTCTAATTATTGGTGATTTAGAGCATTTTTTCATTTGACTATTGATAGCTTGCATTTCTACCTCTGAAAAGTGCCAATTCATTGTTGTTCAGTCTTGTCTCCGAGTCTCCGTGACCCTGTGTGGGGTTTTCTTGGCAGAGATACTGGAGTGCCTTGCCATTTCCTTTTCTAGCTCATTGTACAGATGAGGAAACTGAGGCAAACAGGGTGAAGTGACTTACTTAGGGTCACCCAACTGTTAAGTATCTGAGATGGTATTTGAGCTCAGCATGATGAGTGTTCCTGATGCCAGTCCTGGTGCTCTAGCCACTGTGCTAACTAGCCCCCTATTCATATCCTTTGGGAAAAAGAAAGAAAGGAATAGATTCAAGGGATATCTTAGAGATAAAACTGAGAAGAGATTGGATTTAGGGAGAATAAGAAGGGGGTAGATTCTGGGATGTGCACCTTGGAAGATGGTGGCATCTTCAGGAGAAACAAGGAAATTTGCAGAAGGGTAGAGTTTTCTTGGGGAGAATATTGAGATAAATAAGACTTTTTTAAAAGATGAAACAACTGGAGAGGAAGACAAATGAGCATGGGATCAAACATGGGATTCAATTTGTTCCTGACTATACTGCAAGTGCCAGGGTGGGACCCAATGCTAGAAATGGAGCAAGTAAGATCTGAATTCAAATCCTGCCTCTTACATCTACTTGCTGTGTGACTTGGAGCAAATGGCTTAACTTGTCTGAGCTTCAAACAAAACTCTAAAACCATAGGGAGGGAGTGTGGTACACTGGAAGGCTTGGATGACCAAAGACTTGCATTCCAATCCCATGCCAGGTACTCACTACCGTGTGGGGTTGGGTCTGTTTCTTCATCTGCAAGTCTAGTAAACAAGCATTTATTAAGTGACTTGCTCAGGGTAGCACAGCTAGTAAGTGTCTGTGGATAGGTTTGAACTCAGGAAGATAAGTTCTTGATTCCTGGAGAAGTGCTCCATGCACTATGGCGCCACCTAGATGCCCGAGGGGAAAAGATAATAAACACTATTTTGGGAATCATCTGACCATGGCTGCCTCCTACTTATCAATGCCTCCCCCTTATTTATGGAGCCTCAAACTGTATTTTATACTGCTAACCAGTACAGAGGGCAGGGGGACTGTCCTCTCTCTAATTCTGGACACTGGGCC
>CM053580.1:578057942-578075442 GCA_028627135.1 Pseudochirops cupreus | reverse complement strand
GACGAGATTGGAACTCAGTACCTTCTGACTCCAGGACCAGTGACTCTATCCACTGCATCACTTAGCAACCATGTCTGTGGGGATCCTTTTGATTGTAGAATTTAGAGTGGAATTTAGTAAATCAAGTAAATACCTTTGATTTTAGAGATAAGGAACTGAGGTCCATAAAAGGGAGAATATTTTCTCCCAGTGCCTCAAACCAGACCTGGCACACAGCTGAATGACTGAATGAATGAAAGACTTGGAAGAAATACAATGTGTGCATATACATACATACATACACATACATATATATATATTTAGATATATACATGATACATATTTAAATATGATATACCTAGATATATATTTAGATATACATACATAGATATAGATATATTTAGATATATACATAGATATATATTGAGAGAGAGAGAGAGAGAGAGGAGAGAGAGGAAAGAGGAGAGAGATACAGAGACAGAGACAGAGAGACAGAGTTAGGATTCAACCTTAGTGTCTCTGATTACGGTCTCAGACTTTTTTCCATAATATAATTGGCAGATCACAACTACAACTCCAGTGCCTGGTCTTTTAAAGTTACTATGTCCAAAAACATCCAAGCAAAACTGATGATGAGTCTTTTCATAGGTTCATGGATTAAGAGTTGGTAGAGACCTCTAAGGTTATCTGATCTAACTCTTTCATCTTACAGGTGAGGAAACTGAGGTGTAGAGAAGAGGAGAATTATTATAGCATCATAAATTTAGAGTATTGAGTGACTTTCAAGGTCATCAAGACTAACCTCTCACTTTACAGTTGATGAAACTGAGGCCCAGAGAGGGTAAGTGACTTGCCCAAGTTCACACAGGTAGTAAGTGACAGAGACAGGATTTGAACCCAGGTCCTTGGATTCCCAATCCAGCACTTTCCACTGAACCATGCCATCTTCTTTGAACTTAATGTTACTGGTCACTGGACAAAAAGCAGACTAGCCTTCTCTGGGCCTACACTCACAAGGTCTTCCAATTTGAGTAAAGACTTGCCAGAGCTTTTTTTTCTTCTGTTACAACTTTTGAGTGACCAAGGCAACCTTTGAACCCTGATGAGGCATCAGTGACTGAATGGGAGAACCAATCAATGACAAGCATTGATTAAGCACATCCTATGTACCAGGCATTATTCAAAGTAAGGAAGTGAATAAAACCAACTCTTTTTTGCCAAGTTCTCACTAATTCAATTCAATTCAACATTGTTCAGGTCTCTGTCCTTGGTGCTGATGACACCAAAAGAAGAATGGTACACTCCTTGCCTTTAAGGTGATTATAAACTACTACCAAGAATTCTTACTGATTGTGGGCAAGCAGATTAGTGGCAACCTACAAAATAGTGCTAACTGGTTGGTTTGGAGCATTGCCCCTAATAGAAAAAGATAATTTTCCTGTTTCATATGGGGCAAACGATGCTAAGGACTAGGAAGACATGGAAAATCTCACATTCTTTTCTTGAAGAAAGAAGACTGGCATGCACGAAAGACATAGCTACATTTATGAATTTATCCTTAATGACAAGTGGAAAAGGACATGGTGAAGTTCAATTATTAAACACATAGTGGAACAAAGTACTGTACATGAGACTGAAGATGTAAAAACAAAAATGGCATAGTACCTGCTCTTGAAGGGATTAGAGTGTATTGGGTAGGGAGGAGAAATAGCAATCCCTTTCAGATGAGGGACTATTTCCCTCTTTATCTTTATATCCCTAGTGCCTCACTTAGGGCTTGGAACTTTACAAATGCTTGCTGGTTGACTGATTGAATAACTTGAGAGAGATGCAATATACAGACATTCAGATAAGTATGATAAAAAGAACCTGAAGGAAGGGAAGAATGCCAGCAACTGGAGGCAGGAGAAGGACCAAATCAGTCAGTCAATAAGCATTTGTTAAGCACTACCATGTGCCTGGAACTATGCAAAGCATTAGGGATATGAAGAATGACTCAATTACTATTTCTGACGCGTATGAGTTGTGTGAAAGAAGTCAACTAACTCTTAAGTTCCCCAGTTTTTTGAAATTAGGGAGAAGTGTCTGAACCCCATTGGTGAAGAGATTTTCTATCCTGGGATGTAAAAATCACCCCTCTTCACACACAAAAAGGAGGGGTGTTGTGTTAGGCAGTAGAGATAGGAAGAAAAATATAAAAAATCTCTGTCTTCAAGGAACTTATATTCTACCATTTTAAAGTCTCTGTCCATGGTACAATGGAAAATGCATTAACTTTGGAGTGTGTGGACTTGGTTTCAGATCCCATTCCTAATGCAGTGACTCTGGGCAAGTCATTAAATCTCATTGGGCTTCAGTTTTCTGACCTGTAAAATTATGGTGTTGGACTAGATGACCTCTGAGATCCCTTCTAGCCCTGGATCTGTCATTCTGTTTCCAACTATCATCCTCTACAGCAGAGATGTTCAACACACCGCTCTACAACGATCCTGAGTGCAGTTGGAACCAGATTTAAATGAAATTGGGAAATATTTAACAAAATAAGTAGTGATACAATGAAACATAGATAGCATTACATTGTGAAACTAAGTCAGGATGTGGCCTGCAGGGATCCTTGTGTTAGGATTAGCAGTTCCATTTATATTTGAGTTTGACATCACTGGCTTGAGGCAGAGTCTACACTTGCTGCCTTATCTCCCTCTGCCAATTTCAGGTGGGTCTGGGATCACCAGAAGTGGAGGTGAGTGTTGTAAGGCCCTAACCCCTCACATTAGACTCCAAGGCTGTCTGGCCAGTGACATGAAATGCCCAGAACCAAGCCCTTCCTCAATGTCTCCACAATTGCTGGGTCTCATTGTCAATATCTGGAAATCAAGGCAACACTTTCCCTCTGAGGGTTAACTGCCTATCCTGGCCAATGAGAACAGTGTCTTGGATAGGCAGAAGCCCTGGAAAATATGCCAGGGAGGGGGTTTTGAACAGAGGCTGTCTTCAAGTGGTTTGTATCAAGGCAGTGGCAGGTGGTGGGTGCTGAGCTTGGCTGGAGAAGGGGGAGTAGCAAGGGTGAAAGGAGTGGGAAGGAGCTGGAAAACACTCAAAGGCTTTGTGTTTTGGTCTCTCAGGGCAGGGAGCACAGAGACAGCTTCAGTCTCCTGAGTTGTCCACCTGGCTTCTTTCACAGATGCCGCACCCACACATGGTGGTGGCATTATGCAATTGCTCAGGAAGTCAGAGAAAGACTTCTTCGTATACTCCCCACTTCCCCTTCCCCTAAGCCAAGACTCCCACAATTGGCCCACACAGTGGAAGATGGGTGGCCAAGAGAGCGGCAGCTTTTTCATCTTCTGTGAACAGTTCCAGGGGGAAGGCTCTGAGAATAGTCACATAGACTCATTTGGGACTTCCGAGCTTGGCCCTCTGTACTCTCTACAGGAACAGGGAGTTGGAAATATTTTTATGCTCTGATATTGCTATGCCAGTTCCACATAGAGTCACAGAAGGCTGGGAAAGTTTTTTCCTGGAAAGCTTTGGAAATTGAAGGGGCCTCCAGTTGTATGGGCTCCAGAGGGCAAGCCAGCTTGGAGGTGGACAAAAGACTGAACTAGAAGTCCCTTTAAACTATAGGACTCTATGGAGATGAACCACTTAAAGAATTGTGACCCCATACTGGAAGGGATGACCAACACACTGAATGATAGAGTCAGGATTGGAGAAGGTCTTGACAAGCTAGAACACTGGACCAAAATATAGCAATAATAATAACTGGCATTATGATAGCACTTTAATATTTTAAGGTTATTTATATCCTCACAAGAACCCTGTGAGGCAGGTGCTGTTATCAGAGATAAGGAAACTGAGACTGAGAGAGTGTAAGTAACTTGCCTAGTGAGCTAGTGAGTTATTGAGGTAGAATTTGAACTTAGGTCTTTCTGGCCTGGGGCCCTATATACACATAACTGCATTACATAATACTGATGATGATGATGACGGCAGTGATGGTGGTGATGCTGGTGGTGGTGGTGGTAGTGGTAGTGATGGTGGAGGTGATGGTGGTAGTGGTAGTGATGGTGGAGGTGGTGGTGATGCTGGTGGTGGTGGTGGTGGTGGTGGTGATGGTGGTGGTGGTGGTGGTGGTGGTGGTGATGGTGGTGGTGGTGATGGTGGTGGTGGCGATGGTGGTGGTGGTGATGGTGGAGGTGGTGGTGGTGGTGATGCTGGTGGTGGTGATGCTGGTGATGCTGCTGGTGGTGGTGATGATGATGGTGGTGATAGAATTGAATGAAGAAAAATGTAAAGTCTTGCACTGATATTTTTAAAAATGCATTTTCCAAGTACAAGATGAAGGGAAGTGTAACTACTGAGCTATTTCTCTGAGAAAGATGGGAGGATTTTAGGGGGTTGCAAACCTAATAAGCTCCAATAGTATCATATGGCAACTAAGAAAAGGGATACAGTCTCAGGCTGTATTGAGAAGGGCAAAGCATCCAGGAATTAGGAGATGCAAGTTCCACCATCTTGGTTCAACACATCTGGAGTATTTTGCTCAGTTTTGACTTACAGTTCTTCCACATTTAAGAAGGACATCGATGAGCTGAAAAATGTCCAGAGGAAGGCTACTAAGATGGAGGAAGGATCTTGAGTGCATGCCATAAGAGAATCAATTGGCAGAGCTAGGGATGTTGAATCTGTCTAGAGAAGTCTTGGTGAAACAAAAGGGAGAGGTGATAACTGTTTTCAGGTATTTAAAGAGGGATTAGAAGGGGCAGCACTAGACATGGGGGCTGAAAGTGTTAAAGACACAATTTTAGACTTGAGGTTTTAAGCATTAGAGCCATCTCCAAGTGGAACAGGCTTCCTGAGGGAGGTGGGGGCCTCTCTTCACTGAAGGGCTTCCAGAAAAGCCTGGACATGATCACTTGCTGGGTGTGTGGAAGACTTCTTTTCTAAGTCCCAATTTCATTAGATGGTTCCTGATATCCCTTCTAGCTTTTCCATTCTGCCAAGTCCAACATTCTGATAATAAAAAGCCATTGTAAGCTATATCAAGTGAGACCATGTATCCAGAAACCAGGGGACAATCATTCTGCTGGACTCTGGCCTGGCCAGGCCACATCAGACCATCTAAACAGAAGGAACTTGGAATATTAGCAGACAGTTTACAGGTAAGGAAATGGAGGGGCTAGAGAGGGGAAAGACTGAATTAAGGTCTCACAGCAAATTAGTGACAGTGCTGGGATTAGAGCCAATGTCCTCCTGACTCCTAGGATAGGGGATCATTCCACTATTCCAAAATGTCACTGAAGTTTCAACATCTTTTTGCCTTTTATTAAAGGGGCATTTAAATCTTACTGATCTTCCCATTTCATGGGGTATAGTTTTCCTACCCCTTAGTATTCATCACTGCTTAATCTTTTATGTGGCTTCTCCAGGCTCTTCATCACCTTCTTAGTTTGGGGAAATGAGAAGAGGACGGATTCCAAGATGACCTCGAATGGTTGTCCTTCATATCTACTCAGTAATCCCCAGAATGCTTCCATGAAATATCAAACATCCAAGGGCATTGAGACCCAGTAGAGAGCCTGCACTGGACTAATTCATGGCTGGGTTCTAGCAGCAGAGCTAACCACAGGCTTGTTGTACCTCAGTTTCCTCCACTA
This sequence comes from Pseudochirops cupreus, assembly GCA_028627135.1. NCBI lineage: Eukaryota > Metazoa > Chordata > Mammalia > Diprotodontia > Pseudocheiridae > Pseudochirops > Pseudochirops cupreus. The sequence goes on along the minus strand of CM053580.1, from coordinate 578,069,806 downwards.
TACAATGCAGATGTTGGAATAGACCTCTACCAGACCCTCACAGCTCTGATATTCCATGTTCTAGGTCCCTCTCACCTCTCATGTTCCATGTTCTAGAATTCCCTCCCAGATTGGAAATTCTATGTTCCAAGGACCCTTCTAACTATGTCATCACATGCTCTAAAATCCCTCCCTAGCCCTCAATGTTCAACCCCTTCTTCCCTCCCAGATCTGACATCCTCTGTTCTAAGAGCCATGCCAGTTTTAACATTCCATGTTCTAAGTCCCTTCCAAGCTGTGACATTCCATGTTCTAGAGTCCTTCCCAATTGGACATTCTCTGCTCCAAGGTCAGGCTCCTCCCAGCTCCTACATTCTCTATTCTAAAAGTCCTCAAGCTGTTAGATCCTATGAGTGCATGATACCATGTGCCTCACATTGTGATAAATGCTAGGGATATAATAATGAGTGAGCCACATTCCTGCACATAAGGTGTTCAACAACCTAATTGGGAGATTGGACATAGAAATTATGAGGCAGCCTCCACTATGTCCAAGGAGGAATACAGACAACAACCCAAACCTATGGAATGGCATCCCACCAGGATCCCAGATTCTTTCTATTTTCACATGAGCTCCATCTTAAAGGGCACACCTGTCACTCTTAATCCTGATTTTCCACTCCCTAGACATTAACAGACCCCTCATTGGTCTCCTGAACACAAGCATTTCGTTGATCTTTGCTTTAACAAAGCATGAAATGAATCATGAGATGGAGTGATTCCATAATGAGGTGTTAGAAAGATATCCCAATTATGAAAAGGTTGAATGCTGACCTTAGGCAAGATAATGGGGCATGGAGCCAAGGCTCAGATATAAACCAACAGAGCAAAGGTTTCATTAACTGGGATCTCTGAGGTGAAAAATAGGGAGCCGTGCCAAGGAGCACCTCGCCAACAGGATTCAGCACCTTGAAATAAAGTCTTGAGGTACTGTAGAAAGCCTAGAAGGGTGGGAGGCTGATGCTTCAGTCCTGGCTCTGTGTGACCTCAGGCAAGTCTTTACCCTCTCCTAGGCCTCAATTTCTCCATCCATAAATTGAAGGGATTGGGATAGATCAGGGTTGTGGGAGCAGCAGCCACATGTGGCCTTGAGGTTGAATGTTCCTCACCCCTGGTAGTAGATAATCTCAAATTTCTATTTCAACTATAACATTGTATTTTTGTCCAATCATTTCAGTCATGTCCAACTCTCCATGACCCCATATGGAGTTTTATTGGTAAAGATACCACTAGAATGGTTTGCCATTTCCATCTCCAGTTCATTTTACTGATGAGAAAACTGAAGCAAACAGGATTAAGTGACTTGTCCAGGTTCATACAGCTAGTAAGTGTCTGAGGTCAGATTTGAACTCCTCCTAACTCCAGACCCAATGTTCTATCCATCGCACCACCTAGCTGCCCTTCTAATACTGTTTGATTGACCCTATAGACCCATTAATAGATGAGTGAGATAGGAAGGAAAGGTCCTTGAATGATTCTCTGACCTTATGCCAATCAGGCAGTTTGTAGCAAGCAGAAGAGAAACACTTCCAATGCTTGAACACTTCCAATGACAGAGAGCTCAGTACCTCGACAAGACAACTCATTCCATTGATAGAACAATTCCATTGTTAGGAAATTCTTCCTTAATTTATTCTTGCTTAATTCTATAATACTGAGGGATTATGGTCATTATAACATAATTTACATTATAACATTTTTCTACTGCTTTATAGCTGCAAAGATGAAGTTAGTCAAGGGGAATAATAATCTATCAATCAACAAAGCTGTGTAACTTTGGACAAATCACTAATCTCTCCAGTCCTCATTGTCCTTATCTGTAAAATGGACACAGCCTTAAAGAGGCCCTTGCAGCTCTAGGTCTATGATTCTATGACTCAGGGGATCTCCCCCAAATCACAACCTCTCCTTCCTGGTCTGTAAAATGAAGGGATTGGATTCTGTATCCTCTCGAGGTCACTTCCAGCTCTATGATCTTAGGATTCTAAGCATTAATTAAACGCTTATGATGTACCAGGCTAAAAGCTGGAAGGTTACAAAAAAAAAAGAATTTCTGCCCTCGGTGAGTTTCTATTCTAATGGCAATAGCTGTCACTTACATAGTGCTTTCTGCTTTATGGCTCCTTTCTTATTTTTTCCTTACAACAGTTCTGAGTTGCAAATATTTTTATTTCCATTTTACACATGAGGAAACTGAGGCCCAAGTGCCTTGTCCAAGTCCACAAATGTAACAAGGAGCCAGGGTAGCATTTGATGCCAGGGTCTCCAACTCCACATTCAGCATGATTTCTCCTATATCACATGGAGTGACATTGGATCAGACAGATAGGAGCTGAGCAGAGACTAGACTTAGGCACTAAGTTAAGTTGTTGCTTTGAGTTCTTTCAAACCCTCCACGACCCCATCTGGAGTTTTCTTGGCAGAGATACTGGAACGTTTTGCCATTTCCTTCTCCAGCCCATTTTACAGATGAAGAAACTGAGGCAAACAGGGTGAAGTGACTTGCCCAGGGTCACCCAGCCAGTAAGTGTCTGCAGTCAGATTTGAATTCAGGTCTTCCTGACTCTAGGGCTGGCCATTCTATCCACTGCACCACCCAGCCGGTGGAGTGGTGGAGATGAATTGAAACAGCTCTACTGATTCCAAGTGGACCATTGTTGTCACTCCTGTGCAGGCAGAGGGAAGCCTGTGCCATTTTTTTCTGGCCCCCTTAGTCCTTCTTAAACTGGATCCTCCCAAATTTACTGTCCCCACATAGTCTAGAAAAACTCTGGTCATTTTTTGGGTCCTAGTCTTTCTTTGTCTATCTATGTCTCTGCTATTTCCCCCCTCTCCCAACTCTCTCTTCCCAGAAACCCCTGTACTTGGATCTTCTACACCTGGCCCCTCCTTGGTTACTGTTTTCTGCCCATGTCATCAGACTGTAATAATGAGTTTGCAAAGCACTTCATAAATATCTTCTCGTTTTATCTTCAAAATAGCCATGGCGGGTAGATGCCCCATTTCACAGATCAGAAAGCTGAGGCAGCAAAAGCAAAGTGCTGCCCACTGCTCATCATACAGCTGAGGGAGGATTTGAATTCAGGGCTTTCTGACTCCACCTGCCTTTTACCTATAATAATCAATCAACAGACATTTATTAAGCACCTACTATGTGTCAGACAGTGCTAAGCACGGGGGATAAAAAAGAGGCGAAAGATAGTCCCTGCCCTGAAGGAGCTTCCAGTCTAATGGAAGAAACAACATGCAGACATCTATACAAAGCAAGCTCTATACAGGATCAACAGGAAACAATTAACAGAGGGAAGGCAGTGGAGTTAAAAGGGAAAGGCTTACCTGTTGTGTGACCTTGGGCAAGTCACTTAACCCCAATTGCCCTGCCTTCCCCCCCTCCAAAAAGACAAAGAAGGGGAAAGGCTTCTTATGGAAGGGGGGATTTTAGTAGGGACCTGAAGGAAGCTGGGAGGTCAGCTTGAAGGAGGGAGAGCATTCCCCAGTATAGGGAACAACCAAAGAAAATGCCTGGCGCTGAGAGGTGGAGGATCTTGATTGTGGAACAGTCAGGAGGCCAGTGTCCTTGGACTGAATAGTATGTGTCAAGGGTCAGACAACTGGAAAGGTAAGAGGGGGCTGGGTTATGAAGGGCTTTGAATGCCAAACAGGAGCATTTTGTATTTGATCCAGGAGGAAAGAGGGAGCTTCTGGAGTTTACTGAGTAGGGGTAGTGGGGTAGAACCTGTGCTTTAGGAAACTCACTTTAGTGGCTGAATAGAGAATAGATTGGAGTGGAGAGAAAACTGAAGCATGCAGCCCTGCCCCCCTCAGCAGCAATTACAGTAATCACAGGGGTAGGAGTGTACCTGGGGGGAGGGGGTTGGTGGTGGGCAGATGGCAGTGCCAGGAGACAAAGGACATTTTCAAGAAATGGTACAGAGATGAAATGGACAGGCCTTGGCACCATCTTGGATCTGGGGGCTGAGAGGGAGTGAGCAATCCAGGCTGACTCCTAGGCTGGGAGCCTGAGGGATGGGAAGATGGTGGTGCCCTCAACAGTCATAGGGAAGGTAGGAGTAGGGGAGATTTAGGGGGAAAGATCATGAGTTCTGTTTTGGAAATGTTGAGTTTACAATGTCTATGGGACGTCCAGTTTAAGATGTCTGAATGGCAGATGGAGATGTGAGGTTGGAGGTCAGCAGAGAGACTGAGCCAGGATGAGTTGATTTGAGAATCATTAGCAAAGAGATGGTCATTAAATCCATGGGAGTGGATGAGATCACCAAGTGAAGTAGTGTAGAGGGAGAAGAGAATAGGGCACAGACCCTTAAAAGGCACCTATGGTTAAAGGGCATGATCTAGAAGAGGGTCCAGCAAAGGAGACAGAGGAGCAGAGGTCAGAGAGGGAGGAGAAAAACCAGCATAGAGATGGGGTGTCCTGAAAACCTAGAGAGAAAAGGGTATCAAGGAGGAGAGAGTGATCAACAGTGTCAAAGCCTACAGAGAGGTCAAGGAGAATGAGGATTGCTAGCATTTATATAGCGCTGTAAGATTTACAAAACATTTTACATAAATTATCTTATCTGATCCTTACAACAATTCTGGGAGGTAGGTGCTATTATTATCCCTGTTTTATAGATCAGAAAATTAACAGATAGAGTGAAGTGACTTGCTCAGAGTCACACAGTTGTCAATTACAGATCTAGAAGCAAAACCGAAAGTGATCAGGACTCAGAACCCTTCTCAGGTTCAACAAGTTGAGATGGGAAAAGAGGCACTCTGGACAGAGGCACAGCATAAGCAAAGTTGTGGAGGCAGGATAGTTGAAATATTACTGCCTCTTCTTCATTAGATCAGTCTTTTTCTTCATCTTTCCCCTCCACCCATGCTTTTTATACAGTGATCAGAATGCACTAAGCACAGCTGCAAGGCTATTAATGGGGCATGTTATACAATATTGATCTATCCCAGTAAACTCTATTCCTCAGCACCAAGTGGAGGGAATATTAATAGAGGGCTCTGAACCACAGGCCAACAGCCTCGCTCTTCAGGGTCTAAGACATGATCGCAGTCCTGCTTTATTAGTCTGATGATGAGACCATGTTTCATCACTTTTTTTGGCCGGAGGCTGGGCAGCTTTGATATCAAAATGTGATTGAGAGGAAGCCCAGCTATATAAGGAGGAAATGAAAAATAAGGCAGAATTAGGGGTCTGACACATTGGAGACTGAAGTTAGCTTTAATTTTCCACAAAGCAAAGGTGATAGATGGTCAAAGGCAGACATTGTACGTGGTGTGTGTGCACGCGCGCGCGCGCACACACACACACACACACACACACACACACACTGTGTTTCAATGCTGACTCACTGGAAGTCTTGTGGAAGTTAGGGGATAGGAGGGAGGGAGGAGGAGACCCTTGGACTGCTCCTCCCATCTGTCTTCTGTTTCTGTGTCCCAATTCACACTACTTTAGTGAGATGGGGTCCAGTAGTCCTGATGAATATAAATCATCCTGAAAAATATCAGGCCACTGGATCCAGATGGCTCTGGAAGAGAAAGTGAGACTGAAGAGGGGGTCCAGGAGTGTCTCCAGTAGGGTGTGGGGCCCAGCGCCCTCCATAGGGTCCATATGGGGCCAGGAACCATCATCAGAGAGTATTTCAGCTCCAGGGACACAATAACAACCTCATCACCACAATCCTGGGAGGTAGGTGCTGTTATAACCCTCATTTTACAGTTGAGGAAACAGGCAGGCAGAGATGGTATGACTTGCCCAGGGACACATTGGTGGTCATTGTTTGAGACCAGATTTGAACTCAGATCTTCTGACTCCAGTCTTGCTCAGAGCCCTGTGACACCAAAGTGCCATTCATTAGACATCAGCATGTTTATCTAGGCTAGGGGGTGGGTCAAAATGAACACAAAATTTGACTTTGAAGGGGAAGCCAGCCCAAGGCCCAAGGGACCAGTTGAGGTGGTGTGAGGGGTGGAGTGTTGAGGAAGGGGATGGAGCAGAGTCCTCTCCTGGCCATGGGCTGATTTATATGTATGATCAACACTTCACTGGAGGAGGAGTGTAGCTCCTACCCTATCCCACTTCCCACTGCCACCCTCAGTCACTGCTTATTCCCCAGTGGCACCCAAGTCTTCAATCTTCCTCCCAAAATGCAAAGACCAACCAGGAAACAGGGCTTGGTGTGCTTGCCTTGATCACCTCCTGGGGAATACTTTGCTTGGAGATTACACATAACAACATCAATTAAAAGTAATCATTTACAGAACTTCATAGTCCTTCCTAAAGGAGAATGGGGGCCAGAGTCCGAGTCAAGCATGGAAGCTGCAAAGAGGCTGTTCTTCTGGATGTCCAGGGAGCTGTCCTGGAGTGGGAGGTGTTGACTGGGAAGGTAGTCAGCTCCTCCACCCTGAAGGGCTTCAAACAGAGGAAGGACGGATGACCACTTATTGGGCCAGAGCAGACAGGATTCCTGTTCAGCTGGCCCTTGAAGTCCCTTTCCATCTTTGAGATCTAGTGGGGGTCACACGTAATACAACACAGAACCAGATCATGGGTTCATTTGGTGAAAAGGGAGAGAGTGGTAACATAGAAGGGAATATGGAGAGACTTTCTAGAAAAAGTGGGTTCTGATTCTTGAAGGAAGCCAGGGATCTTTGGAAGGAGAGTGTTCCAGGTATGGAGAAGATGATGAGGTAGAGGAATGGAAACCAGTTGCCTCTTTTACCTGTGTGACCTTAGAATTTAATCTCTGTGCCTCAGTTTTTCCATCTGTAAAATGGGGTGGTGGTGGTGTTAGATCACCTCTAAGGTCCCTACCTCCCCTAAATCTCTGATCCTGAACACTGATCCCCTCTAATGCTAATGCCTTCTCTCCACTGACTATCAACAATTTATCTTGTCTGTACCTTGCTTGTATACACACGATTCCTTGTATGCCATTTCCCCCATTATATCATGAGCTCCTTGAGGGCAGGACAAGTCTTCTTCCATTCTTTATATCCCCAGCACCTTACAGAGCCTGGCACAGAGAATGGGCTTACTAGTTGCTTGTTGATTTGACTTGACTCTAAGGGAAGGAGGCGGGCATCCAGGAAAGGCAAACCAGAATGGATTCCAAACCAAGCTATTCACTGACGTCTTGAAAGATTCAGACTGGACTGGATGGCAAAGGAGTGATAGCCCAGTCTCTGAGGTCCAACTGAGGCATTCTCCCTACCAATGGAAATATGTGAAGGGCAGACGTGGAAGACGAGTTATCACTATTATTGACAACAATAGTAATGCTAGCATTTATTAAGTTTCTCCTGTGTGCTGGGCACTGTGCTCTATTCGGGCCTTTCAGTCATGTCAGATACTTTGTCACCCTATTTTGGAGTTTTCTGGGCAAAGATACTGGAGTGGTTTACCATTTTCTTCTCCAGCTCATTTTACATATATAGGGAAACTGAGGCAAACAGGGTTAAGTGACTTGCCCAGGGTCACACAACTAGGAAGTGTCTGCGGTCAGATTTGAACTCAGGAAGATGAGTCTTCCTGACTCCAGGCCTGGCACTCTGGGTACTATGGCACCCCCTAGCTAACATCTCATTTGGTTCTCTCACAAGCACCCTATTTTTATATTGTTGTCTATTATTATATAATTTACATTACACTTATTTGATATTAAATATAATATTTACATTATTATCAACATGTTATCAATATATTATATTTATATTATTATACTATATTATAATTTCTATTATTATATTATTATCTATTATCTCCATTTTACTGGCATACAGTTAAGTGACTTTCCCAGGGTCACACAACTAGTAAGTATCTGAGGTCAGAGTTGATTTCACATCTTCCTGACTCCTACACCAGTGCTCTAACCACTGAGCTACCTTTAGACTTTGTCTGGGCCTGGAGTACACAAGTGCTTGGTGGGGAGGGAGAAGATGCCAACTGAGAATGAGGCCGTCCTTGAATTAGAGGATCTTAGGATTGGAAGGCACTTTAGGGACACAGTGTGGTACAGTGGAAGGAGCCCTGTAATTGGATTCAGAGGGCCTGGGTTCAAATCCTGGCTCTTCAACTTAGCATCTTATGTGACCTTGAGAAAGTTAATTCTTTTGTCACCTGTAAAATGGAGTCGTTGGACTAGATGCTGCCGAGTTCCCTCCCAGCTCTGCTGCCATGATCCTTCAATTAGCTTCCATTGAGGCACTGTCCCAATCTAAGAACAATCTCAGCTCCAAATCTTCATTAACTTCTGAAGGAGTAGGATGGTCTTTTGGAGGTGGGCCAGTCATCAGGAGCTGCTGCCCTCTCTAGGACACCAGTTTTCTTAAAGGAAACGTACCAGGTTGTTTCTTAAAGCACAATAGAATTCCATTTTCATCATATCTAATAATTGTTCATTCTGATTATACATATTTGTTACAAGAGTTTCTTTCCTTGCGGTGGTGGTGATGGGAATGATGTGTGTGAGAGAAAAAGTTTGTTAATTAAAAAATTAATTAAAAAACTCAAACACATCAAAAATAAACGTCATTGTATGTTATGTGGCCCATTCTTCTCCTAACCTCATCTGCCAGCTTTGCTGGGTCTAAAGGACATGCCAAAAGCAAAAAGTGGCTTTTTGTTTTTAAGGAAATTGGATCAGAATTAAATCAGTAACTTGTGAAGGTGCCAGAGTCATTGGATCTGGCTGGGAACCACAGCTCTTTGTTCTGGATGGAGGCTCAGCTTGCTGTGGCCTAAGCTGACCTCACCTGGGTGCTCTTCTGTGTGCCAGACTGGCCAAGGGACCAGGTACCAGGAGAGATTTGCTAGGGACCTGGGGGCTGTAAAGCCTCTGAGAGGGGCTGGCCAAGCAAGGAGAGTGTCTTCCTGGTCCTTCCCAGGTAACATCACTGCCCAATCTCCCCAGTCTTATAATTGAGAGCAATAAGGTCTACACTATGAATGAATGAAAAAGCATCCATTAAGTGTTTACTGTGTATCAGACATTTTGATAAGTCTGGGGGATGTGAAGAAAGATAAAAAGATTCCATGATTATGTATACATATATGTATACACAGACAGACAGACAGAGCAGAGACAGGCAAGGAAAAAGAGAGACACACACACACACACAGACACACAGAGATAGACATACAGGCAGAGACAGATGAATGGCAATCTGAGAGGAGAAGATACTAGCATTTGGGAAGGGGACCAGTACTTTGCGATTCTAAATTGATAATCCTATGAACCTTCATTCACAGTGTTTGTTCCTTCACCAGGGCCTCTGTCTTCCCTTGCAGACTCAAAAAGCTATTGATTCAGCTGCTAGGATCACCATGGTGGAGGGAACAAGGATTGTGTGGTCATCTAGCCTAACCCTTTCATTTTACTGATGAAGAAACTGAGACCCATGGAGGATAAGTGACTCATCTAAGACCACACAGTTAGTACCAGAAATAAGTCCTCTAAATCTGGAGCTCTTTCTACTGTATCATAACAATTATTATTTCATAATTGCTGCTGGATACTGGTATTAATGCACCAGGGGATCTGTAGACCACCGCACAGTGCGCTGATGCATGTCTTCCCTCTCACACTGAATTCCTCTTCACCTACTGGGGCTGCCAGTGCCAGCCTGCACTCACCCAAGACTTCCTCATTCCAAGCACATTCATTCCCATAATCCACTTTGCTTTGGACCACACTTTGGCTCTCTGACTCACTTGCCAGGGCTCCAGAGTCCTGGATGCGTCTTCATTCTCCATCCTCTGCATAGACTCTGTCTTCCTAAACCACTCTATGGGAGTTTAACCTCCCCCCAGCTCCCACTGGGGGACTGTCTTCTACCAAGCCATCTCTAACACCAACATCCAGAGTCCACTCTGGAGTGTTTTAAATCAGTCCAGAGACCAGTTTGTAATTTCAGGTGCTCATTATAGATGCCTCTAGCTGCAAGAGCACAGCTCTCTCCCCATTGCTGGCGTTTGAAGACTCAGGCACCATGCAGCAAGCTTTCTCTGGCTGAGCTTGACTCATGCCTGAATAATTCATGATACCAACCCAATGCTTTGGGTCAAGGAGAATCCCTTGACTGAGAAGGCCCAGTTCCATTGCTGCCCTTTGCTCCGTAGGGACATTCCACACATCAAATGTTAGGGAAGAAGTTGCCCTTCACTCTTTTCTTATCCAAGGTGGTTGTTGAGTTGTATCTGACTCTTCATGACCCCGTTTGGGATTTTCTTGGCAAAGATACTGGAGTGGTTTGCCATTTTCTTCTCCAACTCATTTTACAGATGAGGAAACTGAGGCAAACAGGGTGAAGTGACTTGCCCAGGGTCACACAGCTAGTAAGTGTCAGAGGTCATATTTGAACTCAGGTCTTTCTGACCCCAGCACTGGTGCTCTTTCCGCTGTGCCACCTAGATGCCCTTATCCAGGGTACAACAACCTCCCGCCCCAAGCAACCCAAACAAAAATCTGTGCTTGTTGTTTCCCCAATGGTGATGGTAGCTCCTTGAGGACAGGGGCTGCATTAGCCTTTCTTTGTATCCCCAAAGTTTGGCACAGTGGCTGGCACATAGTAGAATTGTTTATTGGCTGATTGGCCTTAGGCCATGGTCCTCAGTTTCCCTCTTTGTAAAAAAGCGAGATGTTGGACTCAGAGTAAATAAGAGTAAATGACTCTCCTAGCTCTAAAGCTATGGTCCTATAATCTTAGGGACCTTGTCTCACGGGATACATTTCTCATCCCTTGCTTATTTTTTTCTGCTCTTCTTGAAATCACCACAAGACCAACCCTGAAAGACTGTTGTTCAGATACACATCATCCCCAGTCCCTGAAACTTTGGCCCCCAGATCTCATTTTACTCCAAAAGGTCCATCTATTTCATCTTGTTGGTATTCAATGTTTACTGGAAACCAACCAGCCAATCAACAAGTATTTATTAATTGCCCAGGCTGTGTCAGGGAGACATAAAGATGAATGTGAAATGTTCGGGAGGTCCAGAGAGCCGCGATCCCATCCCAGGGAGCCACGGCCAGAACAGTCCTGAGGCAGGAAGTGTAGCTGGGCATCTTGGGCCTTCCTATAGAGCCCATTGGCATAGAACATCAAGAGATCTGGAGAAAGGCCCCCAGGCTGTTGGCCTCCCTGTGCTTCCCTGTCTCTGGAAGATGGGACTATATGGGGAAAAAGTAAGAGGTGTATAGGGCCTGGAGATAGAGGCATGGATGGGTCAGGATGTACATGGAGGAAGGGAGCAGTCCTCTCCCCAATGAGTTCATAGAACTGTGGAAGGGCAGAAAGAAGCTTTCACAGTGGGAGGATTCAAAGTTCCACAGTGATAAGCCCCCATCACTGACCAACTCTTTAAGGAAAATGAGAGGTGGATGGTTCTGATTCAGAGCTGGGAGGGGCCTGAGAACAGGGAATGTCAGGGCTGGGAGGGACTTTAGAACAGGGAATATCAGGGCTGGGAGGGGCCTTAGAACAGGGGATGTCAGGGCTGGGAGTTCTTAGGACATAAAATATTGCATCTTAAAAATTATTAAATCTCTTCTATTCAGGAATAGATGTAAACTCTTGAAATCCTTGTTATCTTCTTGTCATTTTTATTGCAGACAATATAACCAATTTAGGGTTAAAGCTGAGGAATCACATTAGAGGCAGGTGAACTGGGGACAGGCAGCCTAAAGGCCTCAAATATCCTTTCTTAGGATCAGCTTATGAGGGGCAGCAGAGGGAGGAAGCAGGAGAGGGAAGGAAAGAGGGAGAAGGAGGGAAGGGGAGAGGAGGGGGGGAGAGAGAGAGAGACAGAGAGA
>CM053580.1:578007013-578057442 GCA_028627135.1 Pseudochirops cupreus | reverse complement strand
GAGAGAGAGAGAAAGGGAGAGAGAGAGAGGAGAGACAGAGAGACAGAGAGGCAGAGAGACAGAGAGAGAGAGAGAGGGAGAGAGAGAGGGAGAGACAGAGAGACAGAGAGAGGAGAGAGAGAGACAGACAGAGAGAGAGAGCGCTCCCCAAATAGCATTTCTGCATTTCTCTTTTTGGGGAATACGTAATCGTCTCAATTAAAACACAGACCAGAATATTTAATGCCGTGGAAATCGATTTCGTTGCTATTTAAACAATTTCCCCTCGGAGAGATCAGGCTTTGCTTGGCCTAATTCGGATGAGTAGTCATTTCCTTCCCCTCTCAGAATTCATATCTGCTGCCACCCCAAGTCCTGGCTTACAGAAGGCAGTTTCCCATCCCCAGCAGTTTTGAAATCCTTCCAGGGAATAGAAAAAGGAAGAAGCCTGAACCGGGACCACCCTGGCTAGGAGGCAATCTGTGGATGTAGGGAGAAGGAGGTTCCACCATGTTGCTTTCTCTCACTCACTGTTTTCCGCGATCATACTACTTTTGTTCCAGAGTCTACCCCCCAGGCACAACTCCTGGGCACATGGTAGGCACTAGGCTTTTAGACTTGATTTCCATTCAGCAGGCTCAGTAACAGCCCACTCAGGTCACCAGATAACATGATCAGAAGTGGATCTTCTGGGAATTAGCAAGTTTTCCGCAGAGGAGACCCTGCTCCTTGCTGGGGCCATCTCTTAGTTCTCTTAATATTGCCTGGGTACCAGTGGATCAAAGTGGGCATCCACTGATCATCTCTTCTATATACTTACATATATACATGTTATTTCCTCCAATGGAAAATAGTCTCCCTGAGGGTAGAGACTGTTCCATTTTTGTCTTTGATCTCCAGAGCCTGACATAATTCATGGTATATAGTAGGCACTTAATAAATGCTGCTGAATTGATTGTTCCCTTGTGTGCCTGGCACGCCTACATCCCTTTCTAGCTGTAAAGCTCTATAATGAAATGTTCCCACACAATTCCTTCACACTATGTGACTCCCTATTGCCTTCTGGTTGGCCTACAACTTGAATCCTTCAGAGACTGGTATATTTTGTGACCTCATACACAATGTCACTGGAAAAACACTGAGGTTACAATGTTGGGTGTTCACTTCAGGGGAAAGTTCTGTGGTAACCTAAGATGGGTTCAAATCCTGCCTCAGACTGTGTGAACTGTCTGTTTGTTGAATGAGCAACTCCCTATTATTCTCATGACTCAATTCCTTATTCTATAAAATGAGCTGGTTAGCTTTGATGTCCTCTCTTGTTCCCTGCAGTTCTAAATCTAATGAACACACAGCGTGGTTTGGTAGTGGGATAGAAGCAGGAGCTTAGTAGGAGCTTAACAAACTGTAGGCTCAGAAATTTAGCAAGGTCAGGGACTTCATCTTGCCCAAAGGTCTAACTCTGTTTTTCCTCCCTGCCCCAACAGAACATCCCTGGTAATTTGTATCCCAACAAAGATTTCTCTTTCTGGGCATCTCTTTGTCTAAAACACAAACAACCCCACCTGTATTTGTCTGGCATGTGTTGGGTCATGGGTTTTCCTGACTCTGTGTTTCTTCCATGAGCCTTGATGGTTACATGTTCTTTGCTATTACAATTTGGTGACTCTGTTCTGCCATTCTGGGTCTGCCAGTTACAGCCTGGGATCCTGCCAAGTATCTGGAATTGAAATGACCTTGATCGTGGCCTTTTTGTTAGCAGCTTTTTCCATTCCACTCAACAAACAATTACTAAATGCCTACTATGTGCAAGATGTGTATGTTTTAGGGGGAATGTGGGGGCACCTAAAACAGGGGTTCTTAACTTCTATGGTTGGCAAAGTTTTAAAAATATCTTGATAACTATATTTTGATATAATTGACTTCCTTTGTTATACAGTAGATTTAATTATATGTATTTAAAAACATTATTCTGAGAAGGGGTCCACAAGCTTCATCAATCAATCAATCAACTAGGACTTATTATATTAATACATATTATATATCAGGCTAAGACTCGGGGAGGAGAGGAAAAAAAAACCCACCCCCTGCTCTCAAAGGACTCACACAAATCCCTGCATGCAAAGGATTGCAAATTTTCCAAAAGCAATTTAGTCTGTTTTCCTCTTCCTGTTTAATTCTGAGCCTAACCCATAGTCCATTTGTGGTGTTTGTCCAAGATTTCTCTCTCTATAATATTAGTTATCATTTATATAGGTTTAAAGTTTGCAGCGTGTATTACCTTTGCAAACACATCCATTTCTGTGCCTACTTCTGAATGTCCCTCCCATTGGCTTGCAACCTCTTTAAGGGCAGGTCTTGCTTTTTTCCTTTCTTTGTCTCCCCAATTCTCAGCCTCATTTTTGTTACTTAATAAATGCTTATTGACTTACAAATCAATACATTTGTCTGTATCTATAACTATATAATAATTAATAATAGTAATAGCTTTTATATACGTATATATAGCATTACTATATATATGCACACATGTATGTTTTTACTTTAAGGTTTTCAAATCACTTTACAAATATCTCACAACTGCCCAGGCAGTTAAGTGGTATTATCTTTCACATATTATGGATGAGGAAATTGATTAAAATAACTTGACCAGCCTCACACAACTGGTAAATGAATAAGGGCAGATTTGAACTCACGTCTTACTGGAGCAGCTAGGTGGTGCCATAGTGAACAGAATGCCAGTCCTGGAGTCAGGAAAACTCTTAGTTCAAATATGGCCTCAGATACTAGCTATGTGACCCTGGGCAAGTCCCTTAAATGAGCTGGAGAAGGAACAGCAAACACTACAGTATCTTTGCCAAGAAACCCCAAATAGGGTCTTGGAGAGTCACACATGGCTGAAGAATGACTGAACAACTTCTTGACTCCAGGTTGAGCGCTCTATCCACCTAACTGTTCCATTAGGCAAAGGACAGGGAGGACAACACAGAGAAAATCTCCTGATTTTTACAGACCAACAGAACTGATATCCATACTTACAGATTTATATTTTTATGGGTATACACAGATTTTTACATATCTATATTGAGATCCATATCTATCTATGTCCCAGTGGACATGGTCTATAGGTCATTCATTTCATTCTTGTCATGATCTGGAAAATAAGGTTTTTGTTTTTGTTTTTTAGCATCAGTATCCTTCCAGTGACATTGTTAAAGCTGTGAGCCACAGAACATCTTGGTCTCTGAAAAATTGAAAGTGAAAGGGCTACAGAGAAGTGTATGGTGGGTCTGAGAAGGCTGTGGTGCAGAGACAATAAGGGGCCACAAAGAATCGTCCAACAAAAGATGTTGTAAAAGAAATGCAGAATCAAAATAAGATGGTCTTGTCATGGAGTGAGAGCCAGGGACAACTGTGAAAGGCTTCCTGCACATTGGGTGGCCCCCTAGTAGTGAAATTATGTAGGGACATGGACAAGAGCAGAACAAGGTGGTGGGCAGAGAAGGGTTGCCATCTGCATCTTGAAGAGACTATAGGCATTGATGGGATCAGTTTCATTTGAATATTTGGGAACATGTACAAGTCACAGGTTCCTCCCCTTCCAGGTCAGGTTGATGGCTTCCTACGTAGTATTGGGAAGGGTCACCAATGGTCAGTCATCT
This sequence comes from Pseudochirops cupreus, assembly GCA_028627135.1. Lineage (NCBI taxonomy): Eukaryota > Metazoa > Chordata > Mammalia > Diprotodontia > Pseudocheiridae > Pseudochirops > Pseudochirops cupreus. Next base: position 578,053,804 of record CM053580.1, on the reverse strand, counting down.
CCATCTTTGAGTAGCAACTCCATCCAAATCAACTCAGTAACAACAACAACGCTTTGCCTTAAATAGTGATCAGTACTTAGAAGTAGAATGGTAGGAACCATCCTGAGGATCATCTGAGAAGGGCACTATGGAGCCAAAGATATGGACTCAAATCACCCTTCTGCCATAAAAGCTGTGACCTTTGACATATTAATTCATCTCTCCCTGCCTCAGTTTCCTCTTCTGTAAAATGGAGATGATAGCCCTGTGGTAAGCTACCTCATGGGGTCGGTATTTGTGCCAAATGAGATAACATATGTAAGCAACAACAACAACTGCAAGGCACCATTTTGCTGTGTTCAACAAACACCATCTCAGGGTTTAATCAAGGCAGTCTGCATCAGTTAAATGTTAACCACAATCCCATTAGGCAAATAACAGGAATGTCAATACAGGCACAATCTCCTAATTTGCAGATGATGATGGATTAGTCGGTTGAAGGATTTTAAGAGTCGTGGGAATATTGAATGCATTCTTTGCTCTCCAGTACTTTGATTAATTCTTAGGTATTTTTTTGGAGTCTGCTAAGTACCTAGCCCCCATGCTAAGCAGTTTGGGGGTTACAAGTACTTTGTAGATCAAGAAATAACCCCTGGAGGTGTCGGAATGAGAGCAAGAGTTAACCGATGAACAGCCTCTGTCTTCTGTATCCTTGCCATGGCAGCTGGAATCAAGGAAGGGTTCCTGTACATTAGGTGGCTTTCCAGTATGGAAATTATGCAGAGTTATAAGAACTGCCCAATACTGGCAGGCAGAGACAGGTTGCAGTTGGTATCTTGTAGGGACTATGGGATTTTTATAATGATGGGATTATAAATTCATTTAAGTATCTGAGAGCATGTGCAAGCCAAAATATCTAGGTAGTGGGTGCTTCATCACTTTAGGTAGTCAGGTAAGGATTAAATATCCACCTTTTGGGGTATTCTATGGAGGAATTCCTGCTTTGGGAAGTGGCTGGATTAGATGATTCCTCGGATTGTGCTCACTCTGAGACTATGTGAAAGAGATCAGTCTCTTTGATAGCATAGGACTAATTTAATTAAATTCAATGCAACAAGCATTTAGTAAGCACCTACTATGTGCCATGGGATGTGCTATGGATATAAGATAAAAACGAAGACAGTACCTGCCCTCAAGAGGCTTATATTCCATTGGATTCAATTTGGTCCAATTCAATCCAATAACCATTTCTTAAGCATGACTATCTATCTGTGGGGCACTATAGGAGGCCCTGTGAGAACAAAAGAAAACAGCTACTGCCCTCAAGGGGTTCATATTCTACTTGACTGAAGTCAATTCAGTGAGGGTTTGGGCTCTATACAGGACTGAGAGGCAGTGATGAGGAAAGAGGTGGCCTCCCATTGTGGCTAGAAAGTTGGCCTTGGAGCCCCACAAGGAAGAAGTGGGATTACATCTTACTTTTGCCACATGATATGTGTGGTGTGAGGCAAAACATCAGACTATGGGGGAAGCAGCAGAATACAGTGTGTGTGTGTGTGTGTGTGTGTGTGTGTGTGTGTGTGTGTATGTGTGTGTGTGTAGTTGATTCAATCTTTCACTAATTCAATCAGCATTTATTAAGTTCCTGTTGTTTGCCAGGCCACATGCTAGACATTAGGGATGCAAAGAAAAATTGAGAAAGAGTTCTTGCCCTCAAGAAGCTTACATTCTAATGGGAGAGATAGCACACATATAAATACAGTGGTTATGTAAGATATATGTATATACACATATGTGTGTGTATACATATATATATATATATACACATACATACATACACATATATATGTATATATACACACAGAATGAATGGGAAGTAACCCAAGGGGGCAGTGAACAATGGTTGGGGGGGGCAGGGAAAACCTAGTGACTGATATTTGGGAGGATACACAGGAGAAGAGCGAAAGGGGTGAGTCTGCAGAGGATAATAAGGCAAAGGTCAAAGATAACTTGGTGTTCAATTTTGGCTATGATACTGACAAAAAGAGATAGCTAGGTGATGCAATGGATAGAGTGCTAGATCTGGTCAGGAAAACCTGAGTTCAAATCTGGCCTCAGACATTTATTAGCTGTGTGACCCTAGACAAGTCACTTCACCCTCTTTGCCTCAGTTTCTTCATCTGTAAAATGAGCTGGAGAAGGAAATGGCAAGTGACTCCAGTCTCTTTGCTAAGAAAACCCCAAATGGGATCATGAAGAGTCAGAGAAGACTGAAAAACACTGAATGACTTGCAAAGAGAGTTGAATACACAGTTTCTAAAAAAATGGCATTCTTAACTTGCAGTTCATGCATAGATTTCAGGGGGCCATGAACTTGGATGGGGAAAAATGGCATCTTTATTTCATTGATTTCTAAATGAAATTGAGCATTTCTTTCAGTTCTTTACAAACATCATTCTGAGAAAAGTCTAAGTTCACCAGCCTGTCCATGGGGTCCATGAGGGAGGGAATAAGCATTTATGAAGAGCCTACTATGTGCCAGGCACTGTGTGAAGTGCTTTGCAAATATTTCATTTGATCTTCACAACAACTCTGGGAGGTAGATGCTATTATGACTCCTAGAGTAAACTGATGCAGACAGACAGAGATGAAGTGACTTGCTCACAGATAGTAAATGTCTGAGATTGGATTTGAACTCAGCTCTTCCTGACTCCAGGGTCAGCTCTCTATTTACTGTGCTGCCTAGCTGCCATGATATAACAAAAGTTAAGAGCCATTGCTAAAGTTTAACTTCCTCATTTTAGAGATAATGAACCCAAAGTGGAGAGGTAAATTGCTTTGTCTAACATCCCACACATAGGATGTAGTAGAGCTACATAAGATTCAGACCCATGATTCTCAAACTCAAGAGCTCTTTCCATTAAAAAGTGACAACTAGGAAGATAGACAACCATACAGGAGTGGAGAGGGGGAACCTCTGTCTACCACAGCTCAGTTTTTCCCAGCAATATCTTCTTTGTCTTGGTATTTTCCATCCCACTTCAGGGAGAAGAGTCTGTTACCCTGTCGGGGACTTGGAACCAAGCTCCCACAAAGTGAACAGCTCAGAACTCTCCATTAGAATCCCAATTTTGTGCAATGGCACTCTCTATCATATCCCACTAAAGGTAAGATGAGATTGGGAAGCCTCTCAGTAGTGGGAAGGAAAATTCTGACATGGGACTGAGGAGGCAGGGTCTGTATTGGGAGGGGAACAAGGGTCAAATGAAAAGCTAAAACAAATCCATAGTAGTATGTATAGAGAGCACTGTGATCCAGAGGATGAGACAGTTGGGAAGGTCAGTTGCTTCAATACAACTCAGTGCAGTATAAGATTAAAACAACAAAATGGAAGGCATGCCGAGGAGTTGACTATTTGTCTGACAACCTGTTTTCCTCAATCTTCAGTTTTTTTTTTTAATTGCAGTAACTCAATTTCCTTACATGCAGCACTACCAATGCTCATGTCCTACTACTGTCATTGGGCTATTCCCCTAAGCCTCTGTCTAACCCAGATGTCTCACACACCCCCTCCCCACATACACAGGTACACACATGCACACACATATGCAAACACACAGAGTCTTGCTCTCACCATGCAAAGATCCCATTTCAACTTCCCTGCAATAGCACTTAATTAATGTTTGCCAACTGACTGTTAGTTGGACCAAATGGCATGAATCTGGCAGCCTCTATTGCTTCATACATCTGTCTGTGTTTCAAGGATGCCTTCAGCCAAATGCCCAATCAAACCTAGTATTTGAAGGCCAGTCAGATTCTAAGTCACAAAACACAGGGGAACATACACAAGGGATGGTCACGTAAGTAACTGATTTCTCCAGGGCTATAGTCATCTGCCAAAGAGAGGTCCCTCCTAGCTCTGTGGCTTTTATACTCTCTATGCTTAAGCAGCCTGTGGGTCTATCTTAGATTTTTCCCTTTCCTTTAATTCTCATACCAAATCAATCCAATCAAATCCAATAAATCTCTACTGCAGAGAGCACAACTCCAACAGGCTGGCCACATTGTTCAAATGCCAAATGTACGCTTGCCAAGAAGACTATTTTATGGCAAAATCATACAGGGCAAGTACTCACATGGAGGCCAGAAAAATTGAGATAAAGACATTCTCAAGGTCTCTCTTAAGAACTTTGGGAATGATTGTGCGGCATGGGAGACACTAGCACAGGACTGCTCAGCATAGTGTGCCTTCATCAGAGAAGGTGCTCTATGAGTGAAGCAGGATTGAAGTGACTCAAAAGAAGCAAGAGATGTGCAGATTTAGAGAATTCCCCCCCCCCAAATATTCACAGGGAGTATTTGTGCCCAACCTGACGTACAGCATTCTGAGCTCATATTGCCCTTTCCTCAGAGATTATACAGAATTTAGCACTGTGACTGGCACACAGAAGGTGCTTAACAAATGTTTTCTGATGCACAATATATCCTGAATCTATGACATTTGTCCCTAGTTTGCATATTATCTCCCCCATTAGACAGGGACGGTTTTGTGGGCAGGGACTGTGTTTTGCTTTTCTTTGCATTTCCAGGGCTCAGCACAATGTCTAGCATACAGCCAGTGCTTAATAAATGGTCATTATTAACTTGACTAGGTCCTGTTAGTTTCACTTCTTCAACGCATTGAATTCATTTTCTTTTCTCTCCCTAATATCCTTCACCCAGTATGGCTTTGATGATGACCTGCCTTACCCACTATTGAGATTTTCTTAGACCTTACCACTTTTTCCACCCTTCCCTTCCCCAAGCTCTTTGCCCAGGATCTGACTGTTCTACTTCATTGAAACAAAGCCAGCAAACATTAAAGGCCTACTGTGTGCAGGGTCGTATGATTGTTCAAAAATTTTCAGTAGCTATTGACCCCAAAGTAATATTCAAACTGGTTGGGGCAGCCAGGTGGTACAGTGAATAGAGCACCAGCCCTGGAGTCAGGAGGACTTGAATTCAAATCTGGCCTCAGACACTTAACACTTACTAGCTGTGTGACCTTGGGCAAGTCACGTAACTCCAATTGCCCTGCCTTCCCCCTCCTAACACACACACACACACACACACACACACACACAGACACACACACACACACACACACACAATTAAAAAAAACACTTAAGCATTGGTTGAATAAATGACTGTCATTCCATGGAGCTCTCCAGCTGTGGTATGAAGTCTAATTTAGTCAACACTCATCCATCCATCCATGCCTCCCTCTTTTTATCTGCTGTCTTCAGGTAGCCTCAGAGTCAGACACAAAGGCTGCTGCCATCCAGAGAATTATCAAAGGTCGTTGCCATCTTGTCACTTCCCCAGTTCTCCCTCTCAACTCCCCTGATTGTGCTAACCCTTGCTAGTGTGGCTTGATCCTGTATTGTCTTATGTACTGTTATCTAACTCTTCCACATGTCTTTACTACACTATATTGTGCACTCCTGGACATCTGGGATGGTATCTTATTCTTACAGCCCCCATGGCACCTTAGCATGAAGTAGGTGCTCCAGAAATGCTTGTGGGATGGGTTGAAATGGGCTTCTTGGAGCTGTGGTTCATTCAAGGGGTCTCCACTGTGGCAGCCACGTGGCCACACTGACTGATAGAGAAGGAGCCCAAGGCCAGGTGGAGATGTCAGATAAAGCCAGCCAAAGTCATCATAAGCTATTTATTTCTTCGTTGGTTCCTCAGAAGGACCTAAATCTAATCTTAAGTAGCTGCACGGCTGGATTCTCATTTCTAATACAGATGCTATCAGGTTCAGAGCTACCGATAAACCCTTCCTCGGCTCTCTAAGGCTCTGAACGTGGGCTTGAGTTAAATGCCTGCAGTTCCTCATGCTCAGGCAGCATCCTCTAAATCAGGGAGCTATAGATAACCTGAGCCAGGTTAGTGGGAGATTCTGCTCAACCACCTGAAGTAACCAGGCTGGGGTTCAGAATGGCCCATTTCATCCACATCGATGGAACCCATAGATAAGGTATCAGGCAAGATACAGGACCCAGGATCGCTGAGGCTTGTGGGAAATGCCAAAGATAACAGGAAGGGCTTTGTTTATCTAAGCTTAGAACAAGGCCATCCATGGAAACAGAAATCTCAGAGCTGGCTGGGATTTCTGATGTTATCTTGACAAATACGAATGGGAAGTAGGAATCAGGCCCTTATGAGATCCCACATAAATGATCATCCAGCTTCTGCTGGAACAACTCCCTCCACTGACCAGGAGCTCATGGCCACTAACAGGCATATTGAGACCACCTTTTTCCTCAGCCCTTACCTAGCCTTTAATCACTGAATGGGTGTTATCTCAAACAAACTGAGACCTGGGAAAGACCTTAGCTTAAAAAAGGTCAAGTTCTCCCACTGTATCCTGGGCCATTGCCAGTTATCCTGACCCATGTCTTGCCACTGGACTCTGATGACTCTGGAGAGGAGAGTGAGGCAGGCGACTTTGCACACTCCAGCCTCACAAATTCAATTCACTTGCAAGTTAAGACATCACTCTCCTAATGTCATTGGTCCTCTTGGAGAATGGAGGGTAAACAACAACAAACCACAAGAACCTATTAAATTCCTTCTATAAGCTAGCCAATAAGCTAGATTCTCACAAGTGAAACATTCCTACCTTCAAGGAGTTTACATTCTAATGGAGAGATACAACGTGTATTTGGCATAGTTTTGTAGTTAGAATACTGGATTTGGAGATTGGAGGTTTAAATTCTGCCTCTGATACTTACTAGCTCTTTCAACCTGGACAAGTTACTTCATCGCTGTCTGCCTCAGTTTCCTCAGCTATAAAATGGGAAGATTGGACTTAATGGTCTCTAAGTTCTCTTCTAACTCTAAGTTAATACTTCTATGTCCATGGATAAAATACAAATATATACAAAGTGATAGGAGGGGACGGGTATCACACTAATTAATTCTGTAAATCAGGAATTAATCTCATTGATTTGCACCTTCTACACGTATACCTTCTGTCTTTGGACTTCACTTCTCCTCTCACCCTCCTTTTCAACTCCCTATTATGTGTTGTCTTCCCTCAGTTGAATTCAAGTTTCTTGAGGGCAGGGACTATCTTTTTCTTTGACTGCATTTACATCCTCAAACACAGGGCCTGGCACGTAGTAAGCACTTGATAAATGCTTTATCTCCTCCTCCTCCTCTTTCTTCTTCTTCCTTTCTCCCCCTTCCTCCCTTCATCCTCCTTCTTCTCTTCTTCTTCTCCCTCTCCTTCTCCTGCCCTTCCCTCTTCTCCTCTTCCTTCTCCTTCTCTTGCTCCTCCTTGTTCTCTGCCTTCTATTTCTCTTCCTCCTTCTCCTTTGCCTCTTTTTCCTCCTCCTTCTCTTCCCTTTTCTCTTCCTCTTCTTCTTCCTCTTCTTTATCCTCCTCATACAGCAAAGGAAACAGCCTTTAGATTGGACACAATATGATGGATGGATTAAAACTCAAATTAGGTGAGAAGAATCAGATTATTGGGGTACATATATGCCTGTGGTCCCTTTCAATCTCAGTATTCTTGATTGCAAAATCTTCTAATTTTGACATTCTCTAAAGCCCCTCCCAGTCCTGACATTCTCTGTTCTAAGGCCCCTCCCAGATATGACATTGCCTGTTCGAAGGTCCCTCCCAGCTCTGATAGTCTCAGTTCTAAGGGATCTCCCAGTTTTAATGTCCTATGATGCCATAGGAATAGACCACCAACTATATTCAGTGAATTTAAGATGTTAGCCCCACATAAATTCTAGCCAGGGCAGTGAACAAATTTCTAGACATGATCTTATGGTGGGTGCCATTTTGAGATTCCCTGAAAAATAACTGGAGTCAAGAGACTGGAAATGGGCAAATAGTCAGGCCTCTTTCAACCACCTGGTTTACCACATGCTTCCATTTGTGGTCCAAGTGCCTTCTTCAGCACTCAGAAACTGGTGGCTTGTTGCCAGCTACTTTGTTCCAAGAAGGTAATAGAACAAGAATGGAATACCTCAGACTCCCAAGCTGATGCCTGATTGGGCACCAGGTTGTCAGGGCCCTCACAGAAGCAGCATCCACCCCACTGTCGCATGAAAGAGGGCATCATCATTGCTATGGTACCATCCCAAGATGCCTCCCTCCTCCCCCTTTCCAAGCAGATGATGAATGATCTCTTGCCAGATATATCCCAATGGGGATCCCTTTCTTATATAGGTCGGATTAGAAGGCCACTTAAGTCCCTTGTGACTCTCAAATTTTTTGACTATTCCTGGCCTGGTCTGGAAGACAGAGTGGGATGAAATGGTTTTTCTCTCCTCCCCTCCCCTCCCCTCCCCTTCTCTCCCCTCCTCTCCCCTCCTCTCCTCTCCTTTCCTCTCCTCTCCTCTCATCTCCCCTCCCCTCCCCCTTTTTTCTTTCCTTTCCCTCCCCTCCTCTCCCCTCCCCTCCCCTCCACTTCCTTTCCCTCCCCTCTCCTCCCCTTCCCTTCCCTTCCCTTCCCTTCCCTTCCCTTCCCTTCCCTTCCCTTCCCTTCCCTTCCCTTCCCTTCGCTTTCCTTTGCTTGCTGATTGGCTGATTGGTGGATTGCTGTTCATTTATTTCGAGACTATGAGAGCATCCCTTTTTGGACCTGAGGTGGCCCTGGATGTGGTCCTTCCAGGATTTTTTTTTAAGACTGAATTCCTCTGTCCATTTGCACTGTTAACAACACCTCCTCTCCCCCCAGTCCTTTGTCTTTCCGAGTCTCTTTGACTTTCTGATGGAGAGGTGATCTCAAGTCTGAAATAGCATCAGGACAGATGAGTGAATGGGAGCCAAACAAAGTGGCAGAATTACCAATTACTGGCAGCAGGATAAATGGGCCACCACAGACACTTTCCTTTGCAGTAATGCAAGGGAAGGAGAGAGATCTTACAGTATGTGAACGTGAAAAGAGAGCTGGTTCTTGCTGAGAAGAGAGCTGCAGCTTCTGTGGGGGCAGAGCAAGGGCACCAGGAGCTAGGCAATGCATTGGGTGGGTGGGAGAGTGAAAGGAAGGAGCAGGCATGGGGGTCACTAACCATCAGAGCTTGAACGCTAGCTTCTCCTGAGGTGACCGTCTTTCATGAAGCACTCGTATGGAGTGCCTCTAGAGTGCCTCACATGGAGGGCCTCTAGAGAGCAGATTCTGCAACATCCTGATTAGTGAATGATGGCAGCACACAGGATTTGGGGGCTATAAATTTAGACTTGGAGGGAACTTTAAAGATCAACTGGTCTAACCTTCCCATTTTATAGGTGAGGAAACTGAGGCTCAGAAAGGGTAAGGGACTTTGATAATCTCATAAATTCAGAGGTAGACAGGACCTTGGAAGCCATATAGTCCACCTCCCTACTTTTAAAGATGAGGATCCCACAGTAGCAGTCAGAATTAGAATGGAGTTTTTTCAACTTGTGCATTCAGTGCAGCAAGAAGCTTTCCCTTTTTTAAAGGTGAGGAAGTGAGGCCCAGAGAGGGTGGTAAAGGGTCACACAGGTGGTAAAGGGTTGAGCTGAGATCTGACTTCAGGGCCTTTGTCTCCAAATTCAGTACTGTTTGAAGCATACCTCAAGATGTCACACCATTTCTTTGTCTTCAATTCCACCCCACCCCCACCCCCCCAATTTGGAAAAAGGCCAAAACAATCCTCTTCACTTCTGCCTATTTCGGTGTATTTGGGAAAGTCATTAGGGTGTGCTGTGCCTCAGTGTTTCTAATCTGTAAAATGGGTACAATAGTATTTCCTCTGCTTAATTTGCTGAGTTGCTGTGAGAGATCAACTGTGATAATAGATGGAAAAGAGTTTTACAAATTGTAAGAATGCCAAACTGTATGTGAATATGAAGAGAGGGCTGATTCTTGGGGGAGATTTTATTATGATCGAGAGATCAAGATTCTAGTTCTATCACTGTCTCTAACTTGCTGTGTTACCTTAGACCACTTACTTGCCCTTTCTGAGTCTCTGTTTCTTCTGTCTATACTATGAGAAGGTTAGCGGACCTAGTTATCTGTGACCCCTTGTTTCCGGTGGGCACTGAGTGGGATCCTAATCTCTTGAGCTGGAAAGGATTCTAAAGTTCTAGATTGTAGTTCAAGTTCTGCTTTTACAAGGGGAGGACACTGAAACCCTGAGGGAGGAAATGGCGTGTCCCAAGCAACACAAGCAGTAAGTGGAAGGCAGAGCTGGAATCTGAACTTAGGCCCACTGTTCTATCTCTTCCATAAGAAATAAAGGTTCACAGACATTATAGAGTCACAGCATCCCAGGACCCATCTAGGCCAATCCACAAGAACCCAGTATCCCTGACAAGTTCTGCTGGGAGCCATTAAGGAGCGGGGACTCTGACTATCTCCCGAGGCAGCCCATTTCACTTTAAATGAGGACTTCAGGAAGCAGAATGAGATGCGTTTTTGGACAAGACCAATGTGAGAATTTGTTTTACTTGACTACACAGCTTGATTACAAGGGATTGTATCTCTTTTCAGTGGGGAGGGGAGAAAGGGGAAAGATAGTGGGAGGGAGAGAACATAATCTTTGGCCATTGAAAATAATAAAATTCAATATAAAAAGAAAATAAAAAAGGTAGGAGGACCTGGTCCCTTGTGACCAAGGATGTAGGCTTCATTTTCCAAAAGGTTTGCCTTGGAATGGAGGAGATAGGGCATGTCAGCTCTTGAAGGGCTGTCATGTGGAAGACAGAGTAGATTTATTGTGGTTGGCCCCAGAGAGCACAGCTAAGAGACCTGGTTGCATTATCAAAGAAGCAGATTTAGGTTCTGATGCAAGGAAAAGCTTCAGAATAATTCAAGCCATTTGAGAGGATGTGAGCTACATCAGGAAGAAGGGAACTGTCCTTCAATGGTGGTCAGATAGTCACCAGTCAGGGAGGCTATAGAGGGGAACCTTATTCACAGGTTGAACTGGATGCATTCTGGGACTCCTTTTAATTGAGATCTCATGATTCTATGACTCCAAATACATGGTGCCATGACCAGAGGAATCCCTTCCTAGTGTGGATTTATTTATTTAGGTCTATTTGTTTTGGGGGAGGTGATGACTGAAGAGGACTGAAGAGGGTACAAGCATGGAACAGTAGAATATGAAACAATAACCCAAAGTCCTAGGCTAACCTTGTGCTGTCTTCTCTTCTTGCCTGACCCCAATGACTCCTGGGAAGCAGTATGGCACAAGGGAAACATGTAGTCTCCGGTTCAAATCCTACTCCTGATAATAGCTGAATAAGCCATTAAATCTCCTCAGTGCTTGGTTTTCTCAACTGTCAAATGAGGGGGTTGGACTAGCTGATCATGGAGATACCCCTGAGCCCTACATCCTTTCTTAGCCTTCACCAGCTCTGAGGTGTTTTTCAGACTGTCTGACATGGAGGCTCTCATCTGCAGAGGGTGCTTCCTTCAAGGTCAAAATCACACCTGGCTTCGACATTTTTATTGGGGAATTTATATAGGGATCTCTGCCTGGCTCTGAGCCAAGCAGGGTTACCATGGAAACCCATCAGTCTTCCACAGACCTGCTGCCAGCTCTCCCCTTAGCCTCCACCTGCACTGGAAGGAGAAGCATGAGGCTCCATTCCCCAAGGGGAAGGATCCATTGGGTGCAGGGGTATACTGAATAGCAGCAGCTCACATTTTGAGGGAGCTCTACAGTTTAATGGAATAGACAGTTATAGACTGTTCTAAAGTTTGCAACTCACATTGTGTGAGCCTCACAAAAACCCATCCTTTTTGTGAACGATTAAGGTATCACCATCCCTATATGACAGAGCAGATGACTGAAGCTCAGGGACCTTATGTGATTCAGCCTTATTCACACAACTAATAAGTGCCAGAGGTGGAACTGGAAGTCAATGAGTGTCCTGATTCCAACACTCATTCACAACATGTCACTCTCTTGCTCGGTAAACTCCAGAACTTTCCTATTTGAAGAAGACAGAAATTCCTCTTTGGGGCATATAAACCTGGCCCCAACTTCCCTTTCAGATTTATTTGATATTTTTCCCATTCAGGCACCCAACTATTTGGCCATATTGGATTTCCTGCTGTTTCTTTTATCTCCCATCTCTGTGTCTTTGCACTAGCTGGTTCCCATACCTAGAGGGCACTTCCTTCTTATCTCCACCTGTTAGAATCCCAGTTTTCCTTTGAAACTGCTCAAATGCCAGGTTCTGCACAGAACTTTTCTTGATCCCAGCCCCTAGCTCCAAGTACTTTGTCTCTATTTTCTAATATAATTATATATGTATTTATTTATTCACTAACTATGCATACACATGGGCAGCTAGGTGGCATAGTGCATGGAGTGCTGGTCCTGGAGTCAGGAAGAGCCATTTTCCTGAGTTTAAATCCAGCCTTAGACACTTACTAGCTGTATGACCTTAGGCAGGTCACTTAACTTTGCCTTAGTTCCTCCTCTGTAAAATGACCTGGAGAAGGAAATGGCGAACCACTCCAGTATCTCTGTCAAGAAGACTCCAAATGTAGTCACAAAGAGTTGGATATGACTGAGAAATAATAGAATAACAAATACACATATACATATCCAGGGTATATGTACATATATACATGCATAAACACACATATGTATGTATACATACATACATATATATATATATACATATATACAGACATGTTTTCTGCGCTTTTAGTATACAAACTCTTTAGATTAGAGACTGTTTATAGTTACACTCCCAGCACTTAGCACATAGTAGGCACTTAATAAATGATAGCAGATTGCTACAATTCTGTGAAATATGTATACATATTATCATCCCTATTTTCCAGATAAGGAAACTGAGGGAGAAGGGAAGAGAGAGAGGTAATTTAAGGCCCCATAGTCATTAAGTATCAGAGTCAGGACTCCAGTCCATCTGTTTACTCTAAGCTCAGTGTTACTCTGTATCTGCAAGTCTCCTTTGGAGAGCTGAGGGGTATTGGAGATAAGTGACTTGCCCAAGCTAGTAAGTGTTAAATGTCTGAGGCTGGATTTGAACTCAGGTCCTCCTGACTCCAGGGACAGTGCCTTATTCACTGTGTCACCCAGCTGCCCCAAGCTGAGGGATATTTTTAACTTTTCCAATCCAACAGCTTCTTCTTAGCTTGAGATGCTCCATCTCTTCAGGAGAGATGGGACCAGCAGACAGGTGCAAAGAAAAGAATGCTGAACTTGGAGTCATGAGTTCTAAGTTCAAATGCTGGTTCTTGCCTGTGTGACCATAGCTAACTCAGGGAGAGATCACATGATTTGTCCAAGGCCACACAAAAGTTTTCCCATCTGTCAAAAATGATGTAAAAGTCCAAGACTTCTGAGGTTCCTTCTGGTTCTAAACCTATGATCCTAAAGTTCTAATCATAGCTCATTTCTCAGGGATCTGTGTGTCTTTTGGTAAATAAATTAATCAGAGCTATAACTGTGCAAATTAGTTTTGAGTTGTAGGGGGGATGGTGGCGCAGTCTGACCATGGATGCATTTGTCCTGGGACAGGGGACAACTCATTTCTTGGAGATTCTGGCACTTACTCCCATGGAGGCTGGGGTAATGGTGGTCCTTGGGAGAATCAGAGAATGGTATCAGGACTCTGTTGGTGGCATCCTTAGGATGAGTGGTTGTCCCACACATCATCAGATGACTTTATGTTATGTTGGGGACACAGTGGTTGTCAAGGGATAGGAGCATCTGCAAATGCTCAGAGGCGAAGCCCCATTTACCCTATACTGGTTCATAGCTCTGAATTTGTCCTCTCTTCACTTCAAAACTCATGATGCTCTGACCACAGACACTCCAAAAGGGAACCTTTGAGAGGCTGGCACAACTCCTTTCTCTCCTGGCCACATGACTGGCTGCATTGCTCCCTGGTGGTTGAAGATACATATAATTTATTTATTTAGGGTTCTAATCCCATCCTTCAAAATTTATCAGTGGTAATGAGGGTCCTCTTAGAGGGTGGGTCATGTCTGTTTGCAGCGACCTTCTTAAAATAAAATGTGGAACTATTTTGGAGGGTGACTAGGACTGTTTGTTTCTAAATATCATGAAACAGTTATTACTCAGAGTTCCCTCCTCTTCCCTTCATCCCCTCCCTTCTAAACAGGTGCAGCAAGATTAGTGGTAATTTAAAAAGTAGGATTGCCTCTGTGTCAATTTCTAGCTAATGAGGAAAGCACACTGCGTAATTGCTGTGTATTAATGGGCGCCAACAATGCATCTTCTCGAGCTGTTTATCGTGCTGGGGCTTGGCTTCACAGATGTGCCTTCTGGGAGCCAGGAGCTAAACTGGAGATAGGATGGCTCCATTCTCCCTCCTTTTCTTTAGCCAAAGCTCCAGGCCTCCTTGGCTGCCTTGTCAAGGAGGGAAATAACTGAGAAGACAGATGATCCCATTTCCTCTCCTTAGATAGTTCCTATTCATAGACTGTTAGAGAGGGGAGGGCTCTTGAAAATCATCCAGTTTAATCCCCTCATTGGACAGAGAGTGAAGGCACAGAAAAGGGACACAATCTGTCCAGAGTTACACACAATCTACAAGTGAAAGATCATAGACCTAGATCTGAAAGAGAACTTAGAAGTCATATAGTCCAACTACTCTCGATTTACGGGTGAGGAAACTGAGGCAGATAGGATGAAGTGACTTGCCCAGGGTCTCACAGTTAGTAAGTGTCTGAGGCCAGATCTGAGCTCAGTAAGATGAGTCTTTCTGACTCCAGATATAGTCCAACTACCTTCAATTTACAGATGAGGAAACTGAGGATCAGAGAGTTTAGGCAGCTCTGTCTCCTAGACAGAATGTGGAAGATGATAGGACCTTAGATTTGGAGATGCAAAGGCATTAGATAGAATTTAATCCAACCCTTTAATTTGACAGATGAGGAAACAGGCCCAGAGAGGTTAAGCAATTAGCCCAAAGTCACACGTCTACTAAGAGGCAGATCTCAGAACCATGGGTTTAGAGGTGAAAGAGACCTTGAAGGTAATTTCACAGATGCAGAAAATAAGGCCATCAGAAGGGAAGTGACTTGGTCAAAGTCACACAGATAGAAAGTGGAAAAGTCAGGATTCAAATCCAGGTCTTATGACTCCAAAACAAACAAGCTGATTATTATTATTCAGGATCTGAGTAATAATGAAGCACCCACACCAGACATGCCACAGACCACTTCTCCATCTCCCTTCTAACTCCAGTAACTGTCCAGTTCCCTTTGTGTGCTGCCTTCCCCTATGAGGAAAGAAGAACAATAGACAGCATTTATATAATACTTTAAGGTTTGTGAAGGGCTTTAGAAACATGATACTCACAGCAGCCTTGGAAGGCAGGTGCTGTTATTATCCCTATTTCAAAGATGAGAAAAATGAGGCAGATTGTGTGACTTGCCCAGGGTCACACAGCTAGTAAGTATCTGAGGTTGAATTTGAACTCAAGTCTTTCTGACTCCATGTCTATCCATCGGGCCTTCTAACTGGCTTGAGGGCAGGCCCATCTATCTTTCCTTCTGTTACTATTTGTATTTCAAGTGTTTAGAATAGTGCTTGACAGTATGCTTAGTAAATGCTTTGTTTGTCTATTCATTCATCTGTCTGTCTGTCTATCTATCTATCGTATCTATCTCTTCCTATTCATCCATCCATCCATCCATCCACCTCTCTCTCTCTCCCTCTCTCTTCCCCTCCCTCTCAACTTTCTCTTTCTGTCTTAATGACAACCCACATTTCTATAGTACTGTGAGATATGTAATTTACATGAGGTGAAGAGTGAAAGGGTCATTAGCTCCACTTTGTAGATGAGGGATCTGATGCTTGGAGATGCTGGCAAAGTGACTTGCCCATGCTTGTGGCTCTTTTGCTGGCTCTGTGACACAGACAACAGCCTCCTCCTGCCTGTCTATCCTCTCAGACTCTTCTTGTCCAGGTCTTCCTCCCATAAACCCTCTCCAAGAAGCCTGGTCAACACCCAGGAGACCTTCTTCAAATAGTTAGAATTGGACTGGCTTGGTGATTTCCTTGGTATGGGACCCTCTTAGTGAAGAGCCCTCCACTTCCACTGAAGATGAGCACCTCTTCTCCAGTTGAGAGTCTTGAGGGAAGTGAGGTCTTTTTTTGACTGTGAGATCATATACCATCCACCATCCCTGTCCATTTTGCCATGCCACTTCTCTCCCCTAATATTAATAGTTCATAGTAATAACGGTTTAAATCTATGCAGCCCTTTAATGTGCATTATCTCATTTGCCCCTTTACAACATTCCTTCAAATTAGGTACTGTAATCATTCCCAGTTTTCAGATGAGGAAATAGAGTCTCAGAGAGGTGAATGGGTGTGCTCAGGGTCACACATCCAATCAGTGACTGAGAGGGAATTCAAACCTGTGTCTTTCTGAATTCCATAGAGAGCTTTAACCACTTCACAATACTGCCTCTGACTCTTTTGACCTTTCATAAAGACTAACAGCTCACATCATCCAGCCATCCATTGGACTCACTGTGTGACTGACTGATCTTTAAAAATCCAGGTCAATTTCTTTCCGACACATTTGGAATGTCTTGGCAACTAGATGACATAGTGGATAGAGTATTGTGCTGGATCAGGAATCAGGAAGACCTGAGTTCAAATCTCTCCTTGGACACTTACTAGATTCATGCTCTTGAGAAAGTCACTTAACCTCTGTTTGCTTGGATTTCCCCATTTATAAAACAAGGGCAATAATAGCACCTATCTTACAGGGTTTTTGGTGAGGATCAGATAAGACAATACATGTACAGTGTTTTGCAAATGCTAAAGCACCATATAAATACTCCTCCCCCTCCTCCTCCTCCTCTTCCTCCTCCTCCTCTTCTTCTTCTTCTTCTTCTTCTTCTTCTTCTTCTTCTTCTTCTTCTTCTTCTTCTTCTTCTTCTTCTTCTTCTTCTTTCCTTCCTCCTCCTCCTCCTTCTCCTTTTCTTCTTCCTCCTCCTCCTTCTCCTTTTGCTCCTCTTCCTCCTCCTCCTTCTGCTCCTCCTCCACCTCCTTCTTCTCCTTTTCTGCTCCTCCTCCTTCTCCTCTTCCTCCTCCTCTTTCTTATTGTTACAGTTGCCTGCTCAACCTACCATGCTCTTTTCCATTGTCCTTGGGGAGACCTTCACCTTCAATTCTTTGGAAACTGTAGTGTCCCATGATTTGCAGTGGTGGCCATTAGCAGGACATTGGCATTAAGATGCCAAGTCTTTGTTTCAGAAAGAAGCTTGTTAGCCATTAAATGAACTGCATAACATCCCAAAGGCAATTCAGTGAGTTCTCCTCCAGCTTGGCTCATTATCCATTTATGGTCTATGTCCAAGATATATACACTGATGAACCCGCTCTGTGGGTTGTCCATTCAATTGCATACTGAGCAATACCCAGGTCTTCATTTGAATTCAGTTAGACTCAATTTAATACAGTTTTGTCAGTGTAAATGATGCTAGAGAAGATGTATTACCATCTGTTTGGCCACTGTACCCTGAGGAGACTGGGCCTTTCCATCTGCCCTGAAGTGGAGCCCTCCTCTGTTCAGTGTCTGCCTTTAGTGGTGTGTGAACTCATGATAGCACAGATTGTCTTCTTTTTCTATTTCTATCCCCAGATTATAGTACTTTGTATACTGTAAGAGCTTAATAAATGCTTTGAATTAATCCACTAAATAAGCATTGTTAAGTACCTGCTGTGTACTAGGTACTGTGCTAGGTCTTGGTGACAAAATGATGATAGTCTCTGTCTCCAGGAAGTTTAAATTTTACTAAGGGGATAGATATGAGAAGAACTTGTCTTGACAAATTCCTTCCTTTCCCTATCACCTGAGAAATAAGCCCCCAAATAAAAATCATACCTCACACAAATCTAGCATTTTAGAAATTAAAAAGTATTTTCACATCTGTGATCTTATAGTCAGGGCAGGAGTTATCATGCCCATTTTACAGATGAGGAAACTGAGACCCAGAGAAGACCAATCACTTAAACAAGATCACACAGCTGGTAAGAGGTACAACTGGGAACAGAACCCAGGTCTCTTTATTCCCATCTCATTATCTCTTTTACTCTGATGTTTAAATTACCCAGACTGTCAAAGGAGGAATTCAGGTACTAGGAGTAATCATTGTTTGATATATGCATACATACATACATACATATGCACATATTTGTGTGTGTGTGTGTTTGTATAATGAGATAGGTTTTTTGTATGTGAGTGGCAGGGGTGGGAGAAAATATCCCAATTCCTGGAAATCTTAAAAAATAGTAAAGACAATTCACCATTTTGAGTAGTTTAGATAAAAGTTTAGTGCTTGACTCTGTCCTGTATAATATTTTTATGAATGATTTGGCAGTTGTGTAGATGATAGATACAGTTATCAAATTTGTATCCGACACAGATATAGGAGAGCTGTCTAACTCAACAACAGAGTCAGGTTCCACAAAAATGATCTCCCCAGCTTTAGAACTCTGGGCTAAAGTGAATAAGATGAAGTGAGGATAAATGTAAAATCATACAGCAAGGTCCAAGAAATCACTTTCACAAGCACGAGAGTGGGACAGGGCACAGTTCTACGTCAGTTTGTTTGAAAAAGATCTGGGGATTTTACCATTGGACTGCAAACTTAACAGAAGTTTGGTTGATGCAACTGAGCAAAGAAACTTAAGCTGCATTAAGAGAAAGATGGTGTCCAGAACTAAGGTGGTGATAATCCTTTGTGATTTATTCTGGTCAAACCATGTCTACCGTATTATTGATTTCCTGGCCTCATATTTTGGGGGTAATATAACTAAGCTGGAGAGCATCTAAAGAGGGGAGCCTAGAATGCTGAAGCGTTCATAGAATCGTAGATTTAGAGCTGAAAGGACCTTCCAGTGTTCTCATATTTATGGTGCTATTTCCTACTATATGCTAATTTACTTTTATTTACTCATACTCACTTTACCCAGATCAAAATAACTTGACCAAAGGCACACATAAGGAGTAAACTGTGGAGCCAGATTTTGAACCCAAATGTCTTGACCCCAATACTTCATTATTTCCATTGCTCTTGACTCCAAATCTGCCACTCTATGTACTAGATCACTTAGCAGGTGTACTAACCAGGAAGCAATTCAATTCAATTATGAAATATTTTATAACCTCCCAGCTGGAGGTGCCTTCCCTCCAAACCATCTTATATCTTTTATGTTTATGTATATGCCTCCCCTAGCATCCAGGCATCATATATCTACACACGCCTCCCCTGTCTTAAGGACAGAGACTCTTTCATTTATTGTCTTAATATTCTTGGCAACTGGCACACAGTTGATTTGAAAAATGTTTGATCATTGATTGGTTGATAGAAAGCTGTTAAGTTAATAAATGTTCAAAGGTTCCAGAAACAAACTAGCCCAAGCCCTGGCTGCCTAGAATAACTTCCCAAGGCCAAATTAAAGCTGGAGAGGAGCCAGCCATGCCAGGCAGAGGGAGCAGACAGGAGGGGATGTGCCACAGGAGATAAATGGCTACTTGGCTTCCATGTGTGCTGAGAAGGCCAAGGGCATCTCCCAAAGTCAGACACAATTGCCTAGAAAGGGAGACAGAACACGAGCGGGCTTTGCAGTCCCCAAAGTTCTGGGAGTTGGGAAGGCAGAAGCATTAGAAGCCCCCACAGTCTTAGCTAGAAAGAAATTATCCAGGGAATGTTTAGGGGAATTGTGGGGAGCAGTCAGGGGAGCCCCCTACAGAACATGCTTAGGATAGCAAGGAATGAAAGAATGGAGAAGCTCTGGTGGAGGCTAGCTTGGGACCATTTTCAAATGTCATTAATCTAGAGCAACCCTTACAGCCTGCAAATGGGGAAACTGAGGCCCAGAGAGGGGAAGGAATTTGGCCATGGTCACACAAGTGATAAGCATCAGAGGTGAGATTGGAACCCAGGTCCTCTCACTTCACAGATGGCAATCTTTCCATTGTACCACACTGCCTTCCCCCAATCAGTCAGTGAATGGATGATTGTCTATTTACCATCCATATATTCAATAGGCATTTTCTTTTTTTTTTTTTTTTGCTTTTTTTGGGGGGGGGCAGGGTAATTGGGGTTAAGTGACTTGCCCAAGGTCACGTGGCTAGTAAGTGTTAAGTGTCTGAGGTCAGATTTGAACTCAGGTCCTCCTGACTCCAGAGCTGGTGCTCTATTCACTGCACCACCAAGCCGCCCCTCAATAGGCATTTTCAGTGTCTATCATGTAAATAGCATTGAGGGACCCAAAGAAGCTAGACCTGGGTCTGGAAGGGTGCTCAGGGACCATCTAGTTCAACCCTCTCATTTGACAGAGGAGAAAATTGAGACCCAGAAAGTTTAAGTGACTTCTCCAAAGTCACACAGATATGTATCTGTCAGTCAATAAATATTTTTGAAGCACCTACTATGTGCTGAAAGTATAATAGATGCTAAACAAATGACATGCTTTGTCCTTACTCTCTACATTCCCCTTGGAGGGATACAACACAGAAACAGATAAGTACATGTAAAGAGGTGGTCTTTTGAGTCTGGTGAGAATGCTAACACCCAGGAGGAATCAGAAAGGCGTCCTGGATGAGAGAGCACCCGAGCTTACAGGTAGAATGCCAGAGTGCATGGGGTGATGGGATGAGAGTCAGGGAGGCCTGGGTTAGAATAATGCTTCAGATCCTCTCTAGCTATGGGACCCTGGGCCAAGTCCCACCTGTAAAATGGAGTTGACAATAGTGTCTACTTCATGGGACTGTTGCAAGGGTCAAAAGCATGAATGGCAGCTCCCTTGGGTTACCAGCTTTTATTGCTTTTGAAGGAAGCTAAGGACTTTAAGAGATGGAAATGCAATATGCTCAAAGTATGGAGGATAATCTGTGCAAAAAGCAAACAGCTGGGGATTGCACCTACTACATACATAGGATAACCTGTGCAAAAAGCAAACTTGGGGAATGCAATACCATGTTGAGCACCTACTGTGTGCAGCGTGCCAAGTGTGGTCCTCTGGAAATAGAGAAAAACTTATGCAGATGACACAGAAGACAGGCTGGCAGCCCCAGGAAATGGAAAGTAAACTGGCTTTTTAATGCAGAGACTCAGTTCTATTGTTAAGGCCAAGGGTAAGTTATTCCCCATGCTCTGGACTTAAGTTTCCTGAACAGTCTATCTCTAAGGTCCCTCTGTTATATAAGGCTGGTGAAAGTTATGACATAGTAAAATGGTCTTA
Organism: Pseudochirops cupreus; assembly: GCA_028627135.1. Taxonomy (NCBI): domain Eukaryota; kingdom Metazoa; phylum Chordata; class Mammalia; order Diprotodontia; family Pseudocheiridae; genus Pseudochirops; species Pseudochirops cupreus. Next base: position 578,032,577 of record CM053580.1, on the reverse strand, counting down.
TGCTTAGAGCATTGGCCTTGGAGTCAGGAAGACGCGAGTTCCAATCCAATCTAGGACACTTGCTAGCTGTGTGATCTGAGTAAGTCACTTAACTCTGTTTGCCTCAGTTTCCTCATGTGCAAAATGAACATAATCATAGCACTGACCTCCCAGGGTTGTTGTAAGGATCAAATGAGATCACATTTGTAACACCCTTTGCAAACCTTAAAATTCGATGTAATGTCAAGCCCTATTGGTTAGCTAATATTCCCAGCAGACCTACTGGGAGACTGAGTTGTATAGTGGATATAATGTTGGACTCAGATTCAGGAAGATGGAGGTTCAGACCCTGCCTCTGACATTATTACCTGTGTGACCTTGGGCAAGTCAATTAAATGTTCTGTGCCTTGGTTTCCCCACATGTAAAATGTGGATGATAGTCGTGCCTACCTCCCAGGGTTATTATGAGGATCAAATGAGTTAATATATGTAAAGTGCTGGGCAAACCTTAAAGCACTACATAAAACTCTAGGGATGATGATGATGATGATGATGATGGTGGTGGTGATGATGATGGTGATGATGATGATGGTGATGATGATGATGGTGATGATGGTGACGGTGATGATGGTGATGATGATGATGATGGTAATGATGATGATGGTGATGATGATGATGGTGGTGATGATGATGATGATGGTGATGATGATGATGGTGATGATGATGATGATGGTGATGATGATGATGATGATAAGACTGAGTGTCCCCACTTCACTCAGACTGGAAATGCAGCAGCCACTCATGGCCTCAATTCCACCACTGATCAGCACAGAAGTTTTGACCTGCTCTATTTCTTACCTGGACCATTACACCCCCCACCCTCACCATGGCTCCCCACTCCAGAGGTCTTACCATGCTGGTGCCAGTCATTGTGAACATGCCACGCCATTGGCTTTACCTCTATTTTAGCTCAGAACTCCTGAGCTCAAGGGATCCTCCAGCCTCAGCGTCCCCCACAGTAAAGATTACAGACATGTACCACCAAGCCTAGATAGGTATAAATTGCAGTGGCTTGAGCAAGAAATAACACATTTGCAGTATTTACATTAAAAAAAAAATCCAGGCAGCTTTCAGTGACCAAGGTCATTATCTACCCATCACCCTTTTTTTGGTAGTTGTTTTTAAAGCATGGTCACAGGTCTTTGGAGATGGGCTGTCTTACCCTTGTTTTCTAAGCAAGACTGGATCCTTCTGAAATTGATGTCAGATCCAAAATTAATCCCCTGCTGTCTGAGTGCCTCAAGGCTTGGCCTTGGCTCCCATCTCCAGCATTTAATAAGCTCCCTTACTCAGGTAAGCCAAAGGGTGAAACCAAAACAAATCATTGCTTCCATTTCTAAAAGTGGTCTGAAATGAGTGAGATGGGATAGTTATGCTCCAGTCAGGCCAGAGGAAGAGTCAGCAACAGCCAGATTCTGTAGGCGATTGGAGTTCTCTCCACTAGAAATTCAGTTCCTTCAGAGTACAATGTGAGAAGGGCAGGAGGGTTCTTGGGCAAGATGGACAATGATCTGTAATCTAATCAGAAACTCCCCAAAGTGTTCAATGCAATGGGCAGAGGGCACTCAGAGCACTCCATGTGAAGAAGGAATGATCATCCATACCAAGAACAAGGGAAAGCTTGACCATGGAAGACTGAAGTCAACTCACCAAGGCTTGCTCAGTTGCTACACCCAGAGAAGATAACAGGGTGTGTGTGTGTGCATGTGTGTGTGTTCTCTCCGTGTGTCTGCATGAGTGTGTATATGTGTTCACACCCTAGTTCTAGATGGACTAGGGGGTCTAATGGATGTAATAGTATGCAGATACAAAAGGACTGGTCAATGGGTAGGATGGACTGAATCAAGAATATGGTAGAAAGGAGTGAGCATGCATGGGGCAAAGGAGGAGACAATGTGGGATCTTGGAGAAGTCATGCAACTTGCATGAGCCTCAGTTTCCTCACACCTAATGTGAGGGAGTTTGGACCCTATGATTTCCGAGGCCTCTTTCAGCTTTAAATTCATGACCAGTGATGAGTGGTATGTGTATGTGATCCAATGGCACACTTCGGGATGGGGCATGTGCGTGGTGGAATCACAGGATCTTAGATTCAGAGGCAGTCAGGTGACAAGCACTTATTAAGCACTTATTGATAGCAGGCATTGTGCTAAGTGGTGGGGAGACTGATATAAGTAAATGAAAAGAGTCCCTCCCCTTGAGGGGTTGGGGTGAAGATACATAGGAGGCAAAGTCTGGGTAGTCAGAAGCACAGCTCGGGGAGGAATGAAGGAAAGTCAGTCTGAATCAGTTTGTAAAATGGAATTCACCAGTGGGAGAAGGGACCAGCATGGTAGAGGGATGCTCCAGGGTGAGAAGATTCCAGGCACCGAGAGATGTCCCAGGGTGAGAAGGAGGTTGGTGAAGTCCAGAGTCAGGAGGACTTTATTTTTAACCCCTGTGGCTGACACTTTCTGTGTGACCTTGGGTAAGTGAATTAACCTCTCTAGGCCTCAATTTCCTCATCTCTCATATGATGGGTTTGTACTAAAGGACCTCCAAGATCCGTTCCAATTGGAGGTATCTAATATGGCAGCTAGGTGGAGCCATGGTGCACAAAGCACTGGTCCTGGAGTCAGAAAGACTCACCCTCATGAGTTCAAATCCAGCCTCAGACACTTACTAGCTGTGTGACCCTGGGCAAGTCATTTAACTTTGTTTGTCTTAGTTTCCTCATCAGTAAAATGAGTTGAAGAAGGAAATGGCAAATCACTCCAGTATTTTTGCCAAGAAAACCCCAAAGGGGCCATGAAGACTTGTCCATGACTGAATAACAGTGAAAACTAACTGTGAATGGAATGGGAAACCTTGAAGCCCAGTGGTTTCCACGTCCCTGGAAGTCTTCAAACAGTCTAAATGAGCACCTTTTAAAAAGACTCCTTTCTCAAAAGGTAGGGAACAGAACACCAGACTTGGAGTCAGAAAGGGCCCTTCCAGCTTTAAGACAATGCTCCATCATATTGATTGGACGAGATGCTCGTGGAGGTTCTATCTGGTTCCGGGGTTCTGTGGGTAACTTGCCATGCTTTGTACACCAACTCAGCAAACACACATTAAACCCTTACAATGTGCCAAGGCATTGTGCCATGGCAACAGAGTATGCCCATGCTCTAGGCTGTCAATTAGTTGACAAACACATTGCTGAGAGGCCAGAGTGCAGAGTGTTTTTCAAATTAGTAATTCAACTCAGCTGCAATCCCAGATTGGGGTGGGGTGGGGGAGCATTAATTACGAGCTACTCCATCTTCTCCAGGAAGCTGCCAGGGAGAGAACATGCTGTGATTCAGCTCCAGACGAAGGAACAGTCTTTTGGCTCTGCTCCCCACTGTCAATCTGCAGCCTCCCCTTCTTTCAGGGTCAAGAACAAGCCCTGCATCCTCTGGGAAGCCTGCCCTGCTCACAAACTCAGAGCCAGAAAGGACCTTAGACACATACAGGGCAGCCTCCTCTTCTACAGAGAAGGAGCCTGAAATCTGGGGAGAGGAGAAAGGGACTTGTTTAAGGTCATGCAGGTCGCCAGTGTCAGAGGTAGGATTTGAACCCAGGTCTGTGGACCGCAAATGTTGGGCTCTTGAAATTATACTCCATCTTTAAATACTAGCATTTTTACACTTTTTAATTTATGTTTAATGATGTCAGCATTGTTACTTTTTACACGAGCATCTTGTCTCCTAAACTGAACTTTAAGCTGCTTGAGGAAACAGCTGTCTCTGTATCTGCCCTTGGAGCCTAGCACAGAACTGGGCACAGAACAGGCATTTGGGGGGTAAGCCAGTGTAGACAAAGTACTACACAATTTCTAAGAATTCTTTAAGGGCTAATATTCTCTGTTAATAGCTGTAAGCTCCTTGACCCCTCCCAGCTCTGACATTTATTCTCAGGCCCCTCCCAGCTCTGCCATCTCCTGTTCTAAGGCCCCTCCCAGCTCTGACATTCTATCCTTTAAGGGCCCTTCATCAGTAGTCTCTATGGAAATTAATTGTTCAAGCTTCCTGGCAACCCTAATTAATAAAATTTGGTCTAATGTGAAGATGAAGAAGAACCAAGAGTTCTGGGCTTCCCATCTTCAGTAGTGGAGGGAGGCCTGCCCCTGAGACTCTGGACCCAGGCCTTCAGAGCTTTTCTCTGCCCTTGACTCCCTGCCTGGCCAGGGTCTGGTTACCTCTCCTCCTGTCCACACAATTCCTTTCCTGCCTTTTTCTGCAGGGTTGGTGGGAGGTATTTACAACTGTAAGGGATGACTTGGAGCTCCTTTGCTAGATTATGGCCAGGAGACTTTCTGGGGTCCGAATTCCCCCTGAGAAGCAGGAAGATGTTGATGGAGGTCTCAGTTGTGATGCATTCTGAGTGTGAGCCTCTGGCAAATCACTGAACATCTCAGTGCTCTGGGCAACTCTCTGAGATGATAAATTGGTAGCAACAGTGCCAACCTGGGTTGGTGAAGAGAATTTCTTCAAATGAGAGTCACCCATACCAATGATTTCTTAAGTATTTCCCTAGCACCATCCCCTTGGTGATATCAATGAAGCTTCCTGCCTTTGCCCTTGGCGGGATCATGGGCTCAAGCATCTCGGAGATGACGGGGACCTCAAGGATCATCTCATCCAATGGGCAAGCTGCTAGTAAATGGCAGAATTCCAGGTCACTTGGAGCTTTTGGGGGAGGACAAACCCGTGACGTGTCCTATGTCCCCTTTCCCTAAAGTGACGGGTGACATCTCATGAAATTGGTTTTACATGGGAGGTGGGATGATGTCAGTTCAGGAAATCTGCAAAGCAGTCCTGTTCACGTGGCTTTGGGCAAATCACTCTCTCACCTAGGAAACGGGAACGGCGACATTCGCCTTTTCTTATTTCCAACATAGGCTCACAAAGCTGGTCCCACCATTGTACTTTACAGGTGGGGATACTGAGGCCCGGAGAGGTGAAACCTCTTGAACGAGAGCTGCTGTTAAAGGTTGGAAATAAGTAAAGTCTAAAGGGCAGTGAAGTAGAGCAGTAGACAGATTGCTGGGCCTGGAGTCAGGAGGACCTGAGTTCAAATCTGACCTCAGACACTTACTAGCTGTGTGACCCTGGGCAAGTCACTTCATCCCATTTGCCTCAGTTTCCCCACCTGTAAAATGAGCTGGAGAAGGAAATGGCAAACCATCCCAGGATCTTTGCCAAGAAGACCCCACATGGGGTCATGGAGAGTCAGACACAGCTGAATATCTAATTTATAGTGAACCGGGGTCCTTCTCAAATCCTTCCTTCCCAGGAAGACTCTTCTCCCTCCTCCATCTCTGGCCTGCACCTCAGTCTGGCTCTGCATAAACAAGAAGCCCACCTCTTTGCCCTCCTCAGGAAGGCCTGCTTTCTGAGTTGGACAGAAAATCCACCCATTTCCAGGGAGACTGATGCAAAGAGAAGCAAGTCAGATTACGCTCCTGGGAGGCGAAGGGAAGGAAGTGCTGGGAGGGGGACTGAGGGTCATCTCCACTTTGGGGACTTTGTGCCCTGGCCATTACTTAGCAGCTGGGTTCAGGGGATATTACAGCCCCACAGTGTCTGATGTATGAAGAGCCAGGCAGAGGCTGGCAGAGAGTTTAATTTAGCAAGAGAATAACGGGCCTAACTCTTCCCCCAAAACATCTACAAATGCTGATTCAGAAAGCATCGACTTTATCTCCAGTGCCAGGCGGTCAGGACAGGCCCCAATCACAGCAGCACCAAAGGCCTCAGAGTGGGAGAGACCTGGGGGAGGAATGATTGGTTCTGGGAAGGTGGCCTGGAGAGCCAAGATGGAGGGGTGATGGTTAGCCCCTGGCAGCACTGGAGAGCTACCGCAGCTATACCTGCCTCTGGGGCAAGTTAGGGGGAGTGGGAGGAGGGAGATACAGAGGAGGTGTGATGTGGGGGAAGGGAATAAGCATTTATTAAGCACCTACTACGTGCTGGGCACTGTGCTAAATGCTTTATGATGCAAAGGGCAATATGATGGATTTGGGAAAGAGAGGGAGGGAGGGAGGAAGGGAGAGAGAGACAGAGAGAGAGACCGAAACAGACAGGGACACAAAGACAGAGACAGAGAGAGATGGAGAGATGAGAGTGAGAGAAATAGAGATAGAGATAGAGGGAGAGAAAGAGAGAAAACAAAAAAGAGAGATAGAGACAGAGGGAGAGAGAGACAGAGAAAGAGATGGAGAGATGAGAATGAAAGGGGAAGAGAGAGAGAAGAGAAAAGAAGAGAAGAGAAGAGAAGAGAAGAGAAGAGAAGAGAAATGAGAGAAGACTAGAGGAGAGAAGAGGAGAGGAGAGAAAAGAGAGAGAAAAGGAGAGAGAGGGGGAGACAGAAAGAGAGAGGGAGGGAGGGAGACAGAGAGAGAGACAGAAACAGACATACAGAAAGAGACACAGAGACAGAGACACAAAGAGAGATGGAGAGATGAGAGTAAGAGAAACAAGAGAGATAGAGACAGAGGGAGAGAGAGATGGAGACAGAGAGAAAGAGAAAGAGAGAGACAGAGACAGAGAGACAGAGATTAGGCAGAGAGGTAGAGATAGAAGGAGGGAGAGAGAGACAAAGAGAGAGAAAGAGAAAGAGATGGAGAGATGAGAATGAAAAGAGGGAAAGAAAGAGAGAAGAGAGAGGCGGGAAGCACAATGATACAAGGTCAGTCCAAGTGGGGTATGGTCATGCTGAGAAAGTGGTGTTTGTCACACCCCACAGTGGTTGGGGGAACAAAGCCCCTGTTTGGTGATAGAGGTAGAATAATAATAATAGTTAAGTTATATAAACACTTGCTCTGTCCTAGGCTCAGTGTTAAGTGCTTTGTAATTATTATCCTTACAACAGCCCTGGGGGGGAGGTTCTATTATTATTGTACACCCTCTCCCACCGAGGATTGCAAGGTGAGGTGCAGAGACATCAGCTGTCATGGGGGGAAAGCCCCTGGGGAAAAAACATGCCCTGCCAGGGGTAAGCACCCTGGGGCAAAGCTCCCTTTGGTCCTTGCTAATTATGTCTTTGTTGTATAACATATAAGACCAGAGAGGAAACATGACAGATGGAAAGGACCTGGTTCTCCAGTCAGAGGACCTGGGTTCAAGTCCCAACTCTGATGCTTGCTGCTGACCTTGTCCAAATTCCCTGCATCCCTGTGGCTTCCTCACCACCCCCCACATTCATTTCATCCCACTGGCCCCTTCCTCTAATTGATCGTCTCTTCCTAGCACCTCCATTTCAAGGAACGTGCTCTGGCTAGTTGTATACTGAGTCCCCTAAGATACCCTTGGCCCTTCTTGTCTCCCCTTCCATTGAAGTCTTATCTCTCCCCATTAGAATGTACATTCTTTGATGGGACTTGATTTTGGTTTTTTTTCTTTTCCTTTTAGCTTGTATTTTTATTCCCAGTTATTAGCAGAATGTTGGACACAAAGTAAGTGCTTAATAAATGCCTGTTGATGACTTGGTCTCTCTGGGCCTCAATTTCCCCAAGTGTAAAATGAAAAGGTTGGAGTAGATTGCATCTAAAGTCCCTTCTTAAGTGGGATCTATGCTCCTACATGATACAGTAAGAAGAATTCTATGTATGGAGTTATAGGATCTTAGCTGGAAGGTACCTCGGAAGTTGCCATTTTACAGATGAGGAAATAGAGTCTCAGAAAAGTCAAGCAACTAATCCAGGAGCTATTTCCACAGTCGAGTCAGAAGTAAGACTGAATTCGTCTTTCTGAATCTGTGTCTGCCCTCTACTCACTACACCACCCTGTTGTGACAGCCAGGGGGCACTTCATCCACATTTGATAAACTATGTGACGTTTAACCCAAGTCTCCTGTTCCAGAGTGACTACCACTTCTATCTCACTGTCTCTTGTCTCCCAGAAAATTCAACTCAACTCAACAAACAAGTGACCGGTGTGCTTGACTTGGAATCTTTAAGACTCGAGTTCAAATCCTTCCTCAAACATTACCAGCTTTGTGACCTTGGAAAAGCATATGACTTCTCTAGGTCTCAGTGTCTTCATCTGCAAAATGGGGGGGGGGGGTTGTATATCTTACACATACCCAATTATTATCACATTGTCTCTCCATTAGACTGGTAGCCCCTTGAGGGCAGGGACCACATTTTTATCTTTCTTTGCACGTTCAGCACAGTGCCTCGAACACAGCAAGTTCTTAATAAAGATTGCTGATTAATTGGCTTCTAAGGGCTCTTCCAGCTCAAAATCTATGATCTTATCATTCTCGGAAGACTAGCAAACTATGGTCTGTCTCATTGCTCCCTGAACACTACAATATTGTATGTAGCAGGTGTTTAATGTGTGTTTGCTGAGTTGAACTGAATTAAATTGGTTTGGGTTGGATTGCCTTGTAGGGAGAGTCACACTGGCTCCCTACTAGGGGTGGTGACTGACCATTTGGGAGGGCAATTTTTATCAACTGTGGAGATGATTTTTCCAGCCTGATAGGGGAGGCATTGAATTCACCAAGTTGGGGGAAAAACACCATTTCCTTAAGTGCATCCCATCTCTGCTTTCCATAATTTTTAGGGAAAGTCAGGGTAGGAAGTGTCACCTGCTTCCACTTTGTCCTTGAAGAGACCCTTGTTGTCCTTCTCCAAAATTAGGCAGGGCTTGAAGTCTAATGGCTTTTGACAGTTTGTGAGCAATCCTGCTGCTTGCAATCAAGCACAGAGAACTTGGAGAACCTGGGGGCTCTGAGTGTTCATAGACATCATCGATTATCTGGAGGAAAGCCAATTCCTATGGAGGCAGTGGCAGCCATCCCAGAGACTAGTGTATCCTGTCTCTGGGCTGATGGGATGTAGGATTGACAAGAATTATTTCCCTGGTTTCTGATACTTTTTAATCTCCACAGCTATGGGTAGGTTTCTGAGCCTTAGTTTCCTCCTTTGTAAAATGGGGAGTCTCTACCTCTACAGGGCTTGGTGGGTGGGTGGGGACAGGAAATGCTTTATAAATCTTAAAGCAAGAAAGAGATGTAAATTGATGTTATTATCAAAATTGTGTGTGGTTGGAAGAAGAGGAAGAGTATTTCTGATTGTCTCACCACTCAGCAAGTTTGTACTACAAGATAGCTGGGATAGTTGTTATTGCTACCTAGAATCCTAAAAACAAAGACTTTTAGCTTTGTACTCTTAAGATTTTAGACTTTTAGAATTATAAAGTCTTAGAATCAAGTCCAACCTGTCATCACTCAGTACAAGAATCTGTGCTTTTTATGAATTCCTACAGATGTTCATCAGGCCTCTTCTTGAATGTCTCTAGTGATGGAGATCTCACTACCTAACCCAGCAACACATCCCATTGCAGGGAAGCAATACTCTTTAGAAAAGTGACAGCCAATTGACAATCCAACGGCAAAAAAAACCCCAAGAAAATTAAAGTGAAAAAAAAAAGCCCTTTTTACTCTGTAGTCAGAGTTTACCAGATCTCTCTTTGGAGGTGGATAGCATTTTTTATCATGAGTCCTTCAGAATTGTCTTGGATCATTATCTTGATCAGAGGAACTAAGGTGTTTACAGTGGATCATCACACAATATGGCTGTTACTGTGTACAATGTTCTCCTGGTTCTGCTCACCTCACTTTGCATCAGTTAAGTCTTCTGTAAACCTAAATATTCTGATTTCAAACCCAATGTTCTTCTCATTTCTCCATTTTTGCCTTTGCTTCTATGTATTTCTACAGTTCTATATGGTTTCCAAGACCTCCCACATCCATGATGTTCAGGAAAGAGTCCTGGATTTTGAATCACATGACCTGAGTTCTAAAGCAGATCCTGCCATTTACTACTGAAGTGAATCTTGGTGAGTCACTTAACCACTTCTGTGTCCTCCCCTAGAAAACAAGGAGGTTGGACTAGATCACCTCCCAGGTCCCTTTGGACTGTCAGTCTATGATCTTACAATCTCATCTGATATTCACAACAAATATGTGAAAGAAGTAATCAGAGCAATAACTAGGATGGGGTGCTTTGCCCCAGGGTGCTGACTTTAAAGGACACTGCCATGCTTGCATAAGTTGGGGTGAGCTTTCTCCCTACCTCACCCTGCTCCCCACACCCTGACCTTCCTAATCTTCATCCCTGACGTCCTGGGTTTTCTACTTCTGCTATCTCACTCCTAAGAGGAAGTATTCTATTCCCATTCAAGCGAGAGCTCAAATATTCCTGATTGCAGCTCTGGAGGTCATAAAGGGCTGTCAATCCCTTCTGTCAGAGAGACCGAAGGGAGGGGAAGCAACTTGCCTTGTGGTCACACAGTTTGTAAATGGCAGAGAGGGCAGGGGTGGGGGAGGGGTAGAGATCAAGGTCAAGATTCATACCGAGGGGTTTCCTTTATGCTCCTCTCATCACAGCTCAGTGCCTGCGCCTTCCCCTGTCTTTCATAATCACCAGCCCTAAGACTTCTCCCCACAATGACTTGACAATGAGAGCCACTATTAGGAAGGATTGTTCTAGGGAATGTAGGCTGGCTGTGTTAATTTGCTTCTCTTGTCATAAGACATCTTTTTAGATGATGAGGACCTCGCCATTGATCCCTCAGAGCTTAATAACCAGGGCTCTTTATGTTAATTAATTTAGATATTGAGAATATTCTCATTAAGCTCAGAGATGTCAGGTCAGATAGAGTGAGCTCTGAATTCCCAAGCTAAACTCAAAGCACGCTGACTGCTTTCAATGTGGCAAATGTTCCCTAAGCTCTAAGTCTCCTAGCCCTGTTTCTGGCCCGGCTATTGGTGGGTTATTCTAAAAGTCACTTGGTTTGTTAGTTCCACATAATTTCAAATGAATACACAGCTGCTCTTGGTATTAGCTGTGTGGAGTGGTACAGGGAGGGATGTGTTAGTTTTAGAATCAGGAGGTATAGGTGGGAAGCCCAGCCCTTCCACTTATTAGCTTGGTAATTTGACAATCATTTGCCTCCGTTTTCCTATCTAATGAATGGGGCAATAATATTTGCATTGCCCAAACAGGGTTGATCCTGCCTAATAGGATCAAATGAAATAAAGAATATGAAACTATTTATAATCATATCTTAAAATACATTGCAAGCCATTCATAAACTCATTCATTCATGCCTCACTTTGCCTCAATTTCTCCATCTGTAAAGTGGAGATCACAATACCTGTTGATCCTAAATTAAGGGGCTATCGTGTACCTTTAAAGAAAATAAAATCCTAGATACTTTGGAAAACTTAATGGATTTTCTGAATGCAAGCTGCTACTATTATGAATCAGAGGGGATGACCAAGATATTCCCATTGCCAACGGAAGTGGCGGCTACTCCCCTGAGTCCATTTAAACATTAGTTTACAAACCATTTACTACTTGACTAGGAGGGGAGGGGGCGGAAAACTCCAGCACAGAGTTATAAGGCACCGACAATAGGAGATCAATGAGGGAAGGAGATGAAGTGGTTTTGAAATGATATGCTGGAAGACTATTCATCACAGAAGGTAATTCCACGCAGCCTGGACCCCATCCAAGGGGGTCCGAGAGCCTGAAGGATGGGAAGGAAGGATTTCATTAGGAGATCCCAAAGTATGGACTCCAAGGGCATTCTTTGATGATTATGTGTGAGGGAAATCGGATCCATTTCTCTACGGAAGATGACTCATTAACGAGTCGATCAATGAATCAAAAAAAGAAAAAAATATTCAGACGCTCATCTTAGGAGTTATAGGGTCCAGAGAATAGACTTTTTACAGAGAGGGAAACTGAGGTCTAGAGAGGATAAATGACTTTATAGCATTACAGATTTCGATGTGGAAGGCACTTTAAGGACACCTAGTCCAGGTTGTACCCCTGCCTCTACTCTGGAGGACGCCACGGAAGCCACCATTTACACAGAGGCAGTAGTGAGTTTTGTCAGTGTGTTTCTTTTCATGGTGACCTCTGTTGGCCTTTTGATAGCTTTCTATTGATGATGAAAAAACATCTTTGGAAAGCAGTAAATTGGCAGGCTCAAACAAGCTTATTGGGGCTGGATGACAGCTAGGGGTGTTCTCAAAGGGTAAGGAAATACGCAGAAAAGAAATGCTCGAATAATGTATTCAGTTATAGAATGCAATTTGTTCATTGTTACAAATAATTCATCCATAAAATAGATCTTGCAAAGGTATGCCTGCTGACTCTCCTTTGTACATCCAAGTCTTGGCTCCGTCACTAATTCACTGGGAAAATGAGCAATTTTCTGCCTTCTTTTGGGACTCAAGTTTCCTAAGCTGCTAGAGGAGAGAGTTGTATTTCAGCCAGATGACCACCAAGGACCCTTTCAGTGCTGCCATTCTGTGTTCAAAGGGTCCTCCCATCCCTGACATTCTATATTTCTAGGGTTCTAACTGCCATTCAGTGTTCTAGGTCTTGAGGATTCTTCCTGCTAGAAAGAGGACTTGTTTCGGAGTCAGGGGACCTTAGGTCAAATACTGGCTCTTCTGCTTACTATGTGGCCTTGGACAAGTCACTTGACCTCTTCGGGGCTCAGTTTCATCTTCATAAAATCATGGGTTTGGACTAGGTAACATCCAAGGCCCTTTTTATATATAAAACTATGATTTTCTTGCCTGGCATTATGTTTGACTGTTCCTTTGAGCATTGTCATACCATGTTCTATGGTCTAAGGTCTCTTCTACGGGCTGTGATTTCCTGATACTAAAATGATTGCTCCTCACCAAGAGAAGGGGATGGATTTCCTGAGTCGTTCACACTGTCTCGGTCCCTCTAACTACATCGGCTCTTCCCTGTCATGTGGGCGTGCTTGCTGCAATGAGCAATCCGCTCTCAGTGACCAGGTTAATTGGCACCCCGAGGACTGAACTAGTGACTTGAGCCTTATTAATATCATGCACCAACCTGCTGAGATGACCAGCTACATTCACACAAAGCAATACTCTGTTGACAAAGGCTCAAATGATTCGGCCTGTGACCTTGGTTACAGGAGACACAGTTCTGGTCAGTGCTTTAGGATACAATATACTCCCCCTTAGAGAAAGGGAAACCATTTTACCTGTTCTCATCAGTTGGAAGGAGATGCTACAGGAAGAAAGGTGGAGAAGTGCTAGAAATACAGGTTGACATTGAAGTGGGGTGGTCTTGTTCATGTCAGGGCTGGGAGGGGCCTTAGAACAGGGGATGTCAGGGCTGGAAATGCCTAGAAGAGTTTTCTTTCAATTCTCTTCCTTTTATAGAGCAGGAAACAAAAGCTCAAAGATTTTGAGTCCTTTAGCCAACTTCACAGAGCGGGGCCAGACCCCAGGGTTTTTCCCTTCTGGGACAGTGTTTTCGACTGACCTTAATGTCTCAAGTATTCCAGGCTTTCAGAATCAATGCTCTACACTGAGCTTACAAGCATATTTTTTAAATATACTACCAGTAAAACCTGGAAATGATAGTAACTTGTATCCAAGCTGTAGCTTTTTGGTTCCTGTAACATGAAATTATCAGCAACTACAAGCATCGCCTTGACCACAGAGGAGAGGATAATGGGCCAGAGTGGACTGAACAGAACTCATGGCTTCTTCCACTTCTGAACACTTTTCATCAAGGATATTTTCCAACAGATTCTGTATTCTTGGCATTTCTGAGAGTCTCAGGGCTGGAAGAGACCTTAATAGGTCATGAAAGTCAACCTGGGGCTCTCCTGCCCCATCTCTATGTGGCTAGTTATGGCATCTGCTTTTCACATTCCCAAAGACTCAAAGAAATTCAGAGCAGAAATTCAGAACCTCTCAACTCCAATCAGTGCCTGAAAAGCAGCCATCTTCTGGAACAAATTGACAATTGGTTATCCAGCCTTTGCTTGGAGATCTCCAAGGAGAAGAGACCCATTACCAATCAAGGCTACCCATTACACTTTGGGACAGTGCTAAGTGTTAATAATAGCTAGCATTTATTAATAGCAATAGTAATAACCAAATTTTATTATCCCCACTTTATAGGTGAGGAAACGGAGGCAGGCAAAGTGTAAGTGACTTACCCAGGGTCACAGAACTTAATAGTAAGCACCTGAGGAAGGATTCAAATTTAGGTCTTTTTGACTCCAGGTAATACCCACAGTGTTGGGAAAATTTGAATCAAGCTTAAACCTGTCTCTCTGTCATTTTGACCTATTCATGGCTCCTGGTTTTGCCCTCTGGACCCATATAGAAACAAATCTTATCTCTCTTTTTTATGATGTGACAACTTTTAAAACATTTGCTGGCAACTATCAATAGAATCTCATACCTGGACAGGACCTCCAAGGTTCCCTAGTCCAACCCATACCTGAACAAGATTCCTCTGTACAACATTCCCAACAAGTGGTGGTCTAGCCACGGCTTGAGGCCCTCCAGTGATGGGGAGCTCATTACCTCCTTAGGTGGCCCATTCCACTTAGAGATCCACGTCTTTGTTGTGGCTCCTGCTTTTGCCTCCTGGAGATTCACTTTATTTCATATGCTCTCATGCTCTGGAACTTTCTGTCATGCCTAGCCTGAGTCTTCTCTTCCCTGGTTCCTTTGGTCCATCTTCGTGTGACGTTAGCTGGTCACCCTCCTTTGGACACCGCCGTCTTCTCCATGTGCTTCCTAAAACCTAGTGCCTAGAGCTGGACGTAATAGCCCAGACATGGTGTGTCTGGCTCAGTGGGTCATACCAGCCCAGTGTGCCGGGCTGAATATTCCCACTTCCCTGATTACACGTGCCCAGTGACACCGGCCTCCCTCCGGGCTGTCTGTGAACAAGCCCCTCCCTCTCTCAGCTGCAGGCATTTTCTCTGACTGACCCCATGCCTGGAATGCTCTCGCTCCTCCACTCTGCCTACTGACCTCCTTGGCTTGCTTTAAATGCCGTCTTTACTGGAAGCCTTTCCCAATCCCTCTTAATCCCCGTGCCTTCCCTCTGTGAATTTATTTCTTAAAGAGCTTGCTTTATGTATTTGTTTGCTGGTTGTCTTCCCTATTATCGCCTCTTTTTGTATCCCTAGTGCTTAGCGCAGTGCATGACACACAGTAGGAGCTTAGTACATGTTTATTGATCGTTGGGTTCCTCCACCAGGTCACCTTCCTATGGTATAGACTCAAGGTCCTTCCCCCTTCTGGGTGCCCTCCTCTGGACATTCCCCATCTTTCTTGTGTCCTTCCTAAAGTGTCATCCCTGAACATAAGAAGCCAGGCAGGATGTCTCAGAGCAGAAGACAGCAGGAATTCCCCCTTCTAATTCCTGAGGGCCACACCTCATGTGTTTGGGTGCCTGCGTGTGGCTGTGACTTAAATGTGGTTTTGTGGTTATCTACAAGACCAGCTCTTTGGGGAACACGGCTCTTCTGGAGAGGTTATCGGATCCTTTCCTTAATCTGATTGTTCATTCCTTCTGCTGCCTACAGCTCCCCTCTCTCCCTTTCTCCACAAGCCACGTGGAAGTCTGGGAGGCTGATGGTTCCTTCCTTGCAGATCGCCTTGCAATATTTTCACTAAGGGAAAGCTCACTGCCTTCTAGTCTGATCACAAAGGGAGTTGTTCTGAGGGGTTAGGGCATCAAGAAGGATGGGAATTGGGGCAGTGCCAGCTAATGGAAACATGTACAAAGAGGTGACCTCCACGCTTGGACAGGTAGTCAATAACACTAATGACTCACATTTGCATTTAAGGCATAGGCTCAGGTCAGTACTCAGAGCTTTCCAGAGGAGAAAGACCTGCTGAGCTTATACCACCTGACACAGGCTTCTGGAACCCAGGCTGGCCTCCACACTCTGATAAGACAGCACTATTTTGTTACCTGAGGCCCAGCCTGGCTAAGTTTGGGAGAGGATAGTCACTATGTCAGAAGCAGGAGGATGAAATGTTTGGCCAAGCCAGCTGTCAAAGACCAGGGCCATATGGTTCCAGAAGGCAGGGAAATCTGGGTATGAGACCAGCCTCTGACACTGTCTAGCCCTAGTGAGAGCCCACATGCAAATCACTTAGCCTCTACCAGCCTCAGTTTCCTAATCTGTAAAATGTGATAGAACCTGCCTTGTAGGGTTGCCATAAAGCTCATACGAGGTAGACGAGGGATAGAGAGCCTGTGATCTTGAAGTCACATGTAGCTCTCTGGGTCCTCAAATGCGGCTGTTTGACTGAATTGGGCCACACTTGAGGACTGAGAGGGTCAGAGGTGGTCTTGAGGCTGCAGGTTCCCCACCCCTGATGTAGACAACGTGCTTAGGATCTCAGAAGCCATTGAATTCAACCCTGCCATGCTACATGCAACCCTGGCCCAAAGCTCATCGGTATGGGACTTACTGGGGAAGATGTATGTCCCATGCCATACATGTGGGGACACTGAGGCCCAGGGAGGTCACAGATAGAAAACTTGGGCCTAATATTTATCATCACTATCATCAACATTAATGACAATCATCATAAATGGCCCAGGGAAGTACTGAGTTCCCTTTTCACTGGATGTTTTATAATAACCCTTAGCAACACACAGTAGGCACTTAATAAATGTTTACTGATTGACTTATTGATTAAGAACAATAAAGAAAGTCACTTCAGAGGCCATTTCGTTCAACCTCCCCATTTTATAGAGGGGCAAACTGAGACCCAGGGAAGTTAAGGTCTTCGCCCAAGGTCACAAAGGTAGTAAGTGTCAGAGGCAGGATTTGAATTCAGGTGCTTTGATTCCTAAGTCAGTGTCTTCTCCACAATGCAATGGTTACAACTTAGTTGTGATCAGTCTTAGTGAAGGGGGTTCACACACACACATACACACACACAAACACACAAAATCAAAGATCTTTGACGCAAGCATTAAAGTTTAGAAAGTGCTTTCCCATAATACCCAGTCGGGGTAGGAACACAAGTTTAGAGCTAGAGACCGTCTAGTGCACCCCTTTGCTGTGTACATGAGGAAGATAAGAAAGCTGCAGCAGAAGGTCAGATCATTGAGGAGGGGGATGATTTCATGTTGCTCTCTATTCCTTGCCCCTAGCCCAGTGCCTGCTGCCCCACAGTAGGCTCCTAACTTGATTACAAATGGTCATAGCTTTGGTGAGTATCTGAGCAGGGGCTCACGTCCAGGTTACCTGGTTCCAAGCCTAGACTTCTCTCCACCACTGCCTGCCCAAGAAAAGAGCCAGAGCCTTGGAGGCCCCTGAAAGTGGAGGATCTTAAAGCCAGGAGGGGCCTTCCAGGCTTTCTAGGCCAATCCAATTTTCAGATGAGGAAGCAGACAAATAGAGATGTGAAGAAAACCAGCCCATGTGACACAGAAAGGGAATGGTCTAAAGAATGTCTAAAGAAGGGCCTCCCACTCTAAAACTGGATTGTTCTTACTGTGCAGCTGGTCTCCCAGCCCTCTCTCTGCCCCTTATTGCACAGAGGAGGAAACCAAGCTTAGGGGTATGAGGTGGTTTTGACCAATGTCACATAGTAAATGACAGAGGCAGGATCTGAAACCAGATCCCTTGACACTCATTCCAACATTCTCTCCCACACTGCTCCCCCATCTGTCTCCCCATTGCACAGGACAGGAAGCTGAAGGTTAGATAAGTGAATCCTGAATTGCTCAAGATTGCACAGGGAATTAAGGGCAGATTCTACTAGTTCTGCATTCATGACTAGTTCTGCTTTCCTCTTTGGTCATGGGTCTCTTTCAGCAGCTGGAGGTCCTTCTTTTTAGGCTATGGGGGAAATCTGATTTTACTGGTCTAGGGACCTCCCTGGTGAGGAAACTCCTTCTACCAATCAGGTCAGTACTACCCCTGTAATCAACACTCCTAGAGAGTTACCCTAGAGAGTTACTCCTAGAGGGCATTGAGAAGGTAAGTGACTTGCCTAGGGTCACACAATAAGTATGTATCAGAGACAGGACCTGAACCTGGGGTATTCTGGATCCTAGACCAGCTTTCTGTCTACTGTGCCATGCTCTTTCCAATTTTACTATCTTTTGGATTCAGGGTAGTTGCTGCAATCATGGGGGACATCAGAATTCAGCTAGTGTTTCTGGAGGCATTGGAAAAATCCATATGTCGTTCCCCAGGGGCCTGGGTATACATTTTCCTCATCTCATTATGTGCAACAGACTCCTGCTGGCCTTGAATGTAAAGGTAAAAATGTCTGACTCTCCTGCCCAGTGGGTAATGTATCAACAAATTATAAAGAGCTACGGGGGACATTGGCTGATTGCCCCAGTGCCTTTTTGCCTAAGACCTTCTGGCAGGTTCTGTAGAAAGGAGGCGGTCAGGTCCTGTTAGGACCAGAGCTCTGGACAAGGAATCAGGAGACCAGGCTGTGTTGCTGACTTCCTGTGTGACCTTGGTCAAGTCACTTAACTCAGATGGACCTTAGTTTTCTCCCCTATAAAATGAGAGGGTGGGATCAGATAACTTCTAAAGTCCCTTCCAGTCCTAAATTCGATGATGCTCTATAATAGTGATCAATTACATTGTTATTGGGTTGGAGGAAAATTACTGACTTTTCACACCTAGTCTTTCTTGCATTATTTAGTGGACTTCAATCAATGTGATGTGGCAACCAAAAACACTAATGAGATTTTGGGTTGAATTAATAACAAGAAGTATTTAAATAGTGCTTTAAGGTCTGCAAAACACTGTACAAATGTTGTGTAATTTGATCCTCACAATTCTGGGGGATAGATGCTATTATTATCCTCATGTTACAGATGAAGAAATTGAGGCAGACAGAGGTTAAGTGACTTGCCCAGAGTCACACAGAGAGTGAGTGTCTGATTTGAATTCATCTCCCTGACGAGGCAGCTAGGTGGCATGGTGGATAGAGGGGTGGGCTTGGAGGCAAGAAGACTCCTCTTCCTGAGTTCAAATCTGGCCTCAGACACTTATTTGCTGTGTGACCCTGGACAAGTCACTTAACTCTGTTTCCCTCAGTTTACTCATCAGTAAAATGAGCTGGAGAAGGAAATGACAAGCCACTCCAGTATCTCTGCTAAGAAAACCCTAAATGGGATCATGGAGAGTCAGACAACAGAGTCAGATGACAACAACATATAATAGGCACTAAGACACAAAGAAAGGCAAAAACAGAATCCTTGCTTGCCCTTGTGGAGCTTTCATTCTAGTGAGGGAAACATGTAAATAAATAGATACATACAAGGTACATAAAGAGTAAATGGAAGGTAACCACTTGTCATGGAGAGAGGTTGGATAACCCTTTGTTGGGTAAGTCATAATGGGAATTCCTCCCGTCTGTGGTTAGATGATACAGCTGCTTGTGTCCCTCTACCTTTCAAATTCTGTGATTCTGTTGTATCCCAGCAGATGGTAGCAGAGAGCAGCAGATGACCCAAGAGGCTGAACAGCTAAGGATAAACAGAGATTAGCCTAGTAAAAGTAAACACTTGTGGGTGGAGCTTGGTGGCTCATGAGTTACGGTTTTGATTGAATGTTCAACCATATCCACAAAGGATCTTGAACACAAGCAGATTTCTGGAGGCCCAGATGTGGAGTGGTCTCCTGGGGCTCATCACATTTGATCTTCATGATAATTTTATGAAGTAGAGAGGGTCATATTAAGTTTTCTTCTCAGACTATAAACTCTATGAAGGCTGAGACCATGACTAATCCCAACTTTGAATCTCCCCTTATAGCTTTCTTTCCCCCTCCCCTCAATAGTATTTTCCTCTAATTACATGTAAAGATAGTTTTCAACATTCACTTTTGTAAAATTTTGAGTTCCAGATTTTTCTGCCCCCCCTTACTTCCCTCCCCTTTCCCAAGACTGCAAGCCATTTGATATAGATTATACATATACAGTCATATTTCCACATTACGAAAGAAGAATCAGAGCAAAAGGGAAGACCATGAGAAAGAAAAAAACAAAAAACAGTGAAAATAGTATGCTTCAATCTGTATCTAGACTCTGTAGTTCTTTCTCTGGATGTGGTTAGCATTTTCCATCATGAGTCTTTTGGAATGGTCTTGAATAATTATATAGCTAAGAAGAAGTAAGTCTATCATAGTTAATTATTGCACAATGTTGTAGGTGCTGTGTACAATGCTCTCCTGGTTCTGCTCATTTCACTCAGCACCAATTCATGAAAGTCTTTCCAGGTTTTTCTGAAATCTGCCTGCTCATCATTTCTTATAGCACAACAGTATTATATTACATTCATATGCCACAACTTGTTCAGCCATTCCCCAGTTGACGAGTATCAATTTCCAATTCTTTGCCATCACTAAAGGAGCTGCTATACATATTTTTGTACATGTGAGTCCTTTTCTCTTTTTTTTTTTTATGATCTCTTTGGGATACAGGCATAGTAGCTTTGTAGCCCTTTGGGCATAGTTCCAAACTGCTGTCCAGAATGACTGGATCAGTTCAGAACTCCACTAACAATGCATTAGTGTTCCATTTTTGCCACATCTTCTCCAATATTTATCATTTTCCTTTTTCTTATAGGTGTAAGGTGGTACCTCAGAGTTGTTTTAATTTGCATTTCTTTAATCAATAGTGATTTAGAACATTTTTTTCATTTGACTATAGATAACTTTAATGTCTTTGTCTGAAAACTGTCTGTTCATATCCTTGGGTCATTTATTAATTGGGGAATGATTTGTATTCTTACATATTTGATTAATATTTTCTCTATATATTTTAGATATGAGGCCTTTATCAGAAACAATGGCTGTAAAAATTATTTCCCAGCTTTCTGCTTTCCTTCTAATTTTGGTTGCATTGATTTTGTTTGTGCATTTTTTAATTTAATGTAATCAAAATTATTCACTTTGCATTTCATAATGTTCTCTTTCTCTTGTTTCATCATAAATTCTTTCCTTCTCCTTCGACCTGACAGATAAACTATTCTTTGCTCTTCTAATTTGCTTATGGTATTATCCCTTATGTCTCAATCATGTATCCATTTTGACCTTATCTTGGTATAGGATCTGAGATGTTGATACCTAGTTTCTGCTTACCATTTTCCAGTTTTCCCAGCAGTTTTAGTCAAATAGTGAGTTCTTATCCCAAAAGCTGGAGTCCTCAGGTTTATCCAACAGAAGATTACTATAGTCATTTACTACTGTGTCTTGTGTACCTAATGTATTCCTCTGATCCACCACTCTACTCCTTAGCCAGTACCAAATAACTCTGATGATTGCCTGTGTATAATATAGTTTGAGAGGTGGTATTTCTAGGCCACCTTTCTTTGCATTTTTTCCCCATTAATTCCCTTGATTTTCTTGACTTTTTGGTCTTCCAGATGAATTTTGTTGGTTTTTTTTTTAGTTCTATAAAATAATTTTTGGTAGCCCTCATAGCTTTCTGACTTAAAACATTACAATCAGTTATTTCAATTTAAGACATTTATCAATAATCATCTCCTTATCATACTGCCCATTCTTTAGCCATCATTGTCAATCCCCTCCTACCAAAGACTCAGTCAGACTCCACCCTTGGCTCCCCTAGCTTTGTTAGGTTAGTTTTCCAAAGACCTCACTTTCTAGCTTCCTTCCACCATGCTGCCTCAGGCATTCCCCAGTCCCAGCCCTCCCCCCCCCCCTTTTTTTAAAGTGCTGCTTTATATGTTGTCTTCTCCCTTTAGAATGTCGCGTTCTTGAGATCTCACTTGCTTGCATTAATGGTATTTAGCATGGATTCTGGCATATAGTTAGCACTTAATATATTACTTATCTATCTGTCTGTCTGTCTATCATCTATTTACCTATCTATTTGTCCAACTATCTATTTATTCATTTGTCCACCTACCCTTCCAACTATCTATCTATTTATTCATCTGCCCATCCACCCATCTACCATCTATCTGTTATCTATTCATCCACCCATCCAACTCCCTCTCATCTCACTAACCCATGTGACTTGAATGATCACAAAAGAAATTCCTAGAATTTTCTTGCATTAAAAAGTACTATTAGAATTATTTCTCAGAATAGGAGAAATAAATCAGTCAATTGATCAGTTAACAAGCATTTATAAACTGTGACCATGTGCAAGGCATTAGGCTGCACTGGAAAGAACAGAACATAGGATTTCATGGCAAAAGGAAGGGCTTGAGCCCGAATTGAGGCTCTGCCATTAGCTAGCTAAAAGGTGTAGATAAATGACTCTCTGGACCTTGCTTTCTTCCCCTATAAAACCAGGGGTTTTGACCAGATAATCCAAACAGCCCCTTCTACTTACACCTTTGTAATTCAACAAAAACTTAGAAAGTGACTCTATATCTATGAACAGATAGGCACTCTGAGTCATTCAACAATCATTTATTATGCATAACTATGTGTCAGGCATTGTGCTAAGGACTGGGGATACAAAGAAAACCAAAAGACAGCCCCTGCCTTCAAGGAACTCACAATCTAATGGGGGAAACAATGTGAAAACAACTATGTACATTCTCTCTGTGTCTCTGTCTCTGTCTGTCTGTCTCTGTCTCTCTCCCTCTCTGTCTCTCTCTCTCTCTCTCCCCATCTCTCTCTCTCTTTCTCACTGTTTGTGTATATGTGTGTGTGCATACACATATACATACACACATACACATTATATGTGGAGAAAGGGGTGAAAAAGAATACCATAGAAAGAAAAGAATAAAAGAACACCCTAAGAAAGAATGAATATGATGAATATAAAGAAGGGTGAGAAGACTTATGTGAACTGATGCAAAATGAAGTAAGCAGAACCAGGAAAACAACATAGATAATGATTATAACAATGTGAATGGAAAGGGAAAAGCAAATAAGCCATGAAACTTAATTCTGTCAATTATAATGCTCAAGGTTGTCTTCAAAGAAGAGATAAAAATGTTCTTTGCAGAGGTAGAAGACTATGGGTGTGGATACTGAAGATATAGTCAGATTTGTTTGACTTATTGGTTGGTTTGGCTGAATTGACTTTTTTTCCTTCTGTCTTTGTGTCAAGCAATAGCTCAATGGGGGGATAGGAAGAAAGAGGCCCCTAGGTGCCTGCCTCCCCTGCACCCCAGTTGTGTCTCTGTCTTCTGACCTGAAGCTATCCAGGCTGAAGGGCATTTTCAGTATGAACTTTGTGGAGGTGGATGAAGGGCAGGGGGCAATCTCTGCCTCACCCAGACCCACTCTCTGTGGCTTCCAGGTGATTCCTGGAAAGGAGCTGGCAAGGCTAATAACACCTGTTCTTTGCATCTGTCAGCAAGAAGTTGGATCCCAACTGGTAGAGGCTCTGCCTCATTAGAGAGATTTAATTGTGCCCTTTAGAGAGTATCTGGCTAATCAGACATAATGTCCTCCACCTTTCCCCTGAGCCCAGCTCATCACTGCTAAGTGTCCATTCTCTGCAGAGTTGCCCAGGATCAAAATAATCACCGTTAGCTCATTGGAACCTAAACCTGGATCTGAAAACCCATTGTGGGTTGCTGGGAAGGCCCTCCAGCCTATGAGGCCTGCACTTGGGCCTGTCTCCTTCCCTCTGCCTCCATCTCCTGGCAGTTCTATTATCTTCTCCATCTACCTTTTAACTATTAAAAGATCTCTTCCCTTTCCTTTTTCATGGGAACATAGCAGCCAGTCACAAAGTCAGTCAATTGTTGTTGCCTAGTTGTTTCAGTCATTCCTGACTCTCCATGATCCCATTTGGGGTTTTCTTGGCAAAGATACTGGAATGTTTTGCCATTTATTTCCAGTTCATTTTACAGATGAGGAAACTGAGGCAAATAGAGTTAAGTGCCCAGGGTCATGCAGTTAGTATCTGAGACCAGATTCAAACTCTGAGAGATGAGTCTCCCAGGCCCAGTACCCTATCCACTGCACCACCTAGTTGTCCAAAGTCGGTCAACAAATACTTATGAAGTCCTACTATGTACCAGCCAGGCACTGTACTAAGCCCTAGAGACACAAAGAAAGGAAGTGTTCCAAAGGTAGTAGAAGCATTGCAAAAGGTAGTAGTGAATTCATACCCGGATCATCTGGATCCAAAACATGCTTCTTCTACTTTCTCTGCATTCTGTATTTTGGCATTGGCATATAGATAGATATACCTAGCACAGACTTTGGCACATAGTAGGAATTTTTAAAATGTTTGTTGGATTGATTGGTTGATAACTCTGTGACTTTGACCAAGTCTTCTTTCTGGGCTTGAGGATTCTTATCTACAAAATGAGGGAGGTGGGATGGTAGAATGGATGCTGGTGATGGAGTCAGGGGTCCTTGGCTCAAATGCCCAGTCCTGCCACTTGCTAATTGCATGAGCCTGGCAGCTTAATTTCCCTGAGCCTCAGTTTTCCTCATATTTAAAATGAGGATATTGGTCTAGATAATCTCAGAAGTCTGTTTCTAAATCTATGAACCTATAACCTCAGGCAAGTTCCCTGGGCCTCAATCTCTTAATCTGTAAAATTCAGGGTAGGGGTCGAGTAGATAACCCTTAAGGTCCCTTCCATTTCTAAACCTTTAATCTTGTGACTCAATGGCTTTTGGAGTTCCTTCTGTCTCTAGATTTGTGGTCTATTCTCAGGGTATGAAGTCAAAGGTTCCAATGGTGACTTTGCCATTGAATACCAAGTTACACTAGGGTCAGTCATTTCCTATCCTAAGCCTCAGTCTCATAGAATTTAGACTCTTCCTGTCTTGAAACTTCCATGTCTATACCCAATATCTTTATTGCTTTCCTCTCACTTTTTTGTTCAATCTTGAAGTCTGGCTTCTAACTTCATTATTTCAATGAAACTGTTCCCTCCAAACTTCTCAGTGATCTCTCAGTTGCCAAATCTAAAGACCTTTTCTCTGGCCTCCTCCTTCTTAACCTCTCTGTAGCCTTTGATGCTGTAAACCCCCTCTCTTCCTGGATATTCCCTCTTCTCTAAGGGTCTTCATGACACTCCTCTCTTTTGGTTCTTCTTCTTGTTAGACTTCTCCTCCATTTGCATTACTGAATTATTATTCATATCCCATCCCAAACTGGAAGGAAACCAGGGATTTCCAGAGGTGGAGGTAAGGAGGGAGAATATTAGGAGGGAGAATATTCCCCAAGGTTCTGTCCTGGGTCATCTTCTATTTTCTCTCTCTAGTCTTTCTCTTGACAATCTCATTAGCTCTCATGGGCTCAATGATAAGCAATTCTGAGGTCTACCTGCCCAGCCTAGTGTTCCTCCTAAACACCATTCCCACATCACAGACTCTTGGACAGTTCCACCTGGAGGACCTGTAGACATCTCAAACATATCCTGTCCTAAACTCATCTCATCAGCTTCCTCCCCAAGCACCCCTCACCCAAACTCAATTCTCGTAGTCACTAAGGCTTCCATCTTAGTGTCATCCTTAGCTCCTCACTCTGACTTTTCTACTTATCCTTGTCATTTTTGTCTCTGAACCATCACTCATGTATGCCCCCTTCTCTCCACTTATCCAGCTGCCACCCTAGTCTGGCCCATCATCAGCTCTTGTCTGGAAAACCACAGTAGCCAAAGAATTGGTCTGGTCATCTCAAGTCTCTCTCCAAACCAATCCAACCTCCACCCAAAATGATTTTCCTAAAGTGCAGATGTGGCCACCCTTCTCAT
>CM053580.1:577962492-578006513 GCA_028627135.1 Pseudochirops cupreus | reverse complement strand
GTAGAATCAGGTCACAAAACTCTTGAAAGGAGAAAGTATCCAAGAAGAGAGGGTGATCAATACTGTTAAATGTAACAGAAGGTGAGAATGAGAAAAGATCAACAGATCTGTCAATGAAGGGCTCAGTGGTAACTTTGGAGGGAGGACTTTTGGTTGAATGATGAAGTCAAAAGTCAGACATCAAAGTGAGTGATGAGAAAGGCACTGGGGACAATGATTACAACGAGTTTTTGAGGAATTTGGCTGAGAGAGAAGAGTTACAGGATGATAGCTGGAGAGATTGTAGAGTGTAGTGAGGTATTTTTTTAAAGGATTAAGGGCATAGTCATGCTTGAAGACAGTAGGTAAAGTTAGGGAGAGAGTGAAGATTCAAGAGATGAATGATGGTATAATCTGCTGGAAATAAGAGAGGATGGAATCAAGGGTATATAAAGAGGGGTTAATGGGGTTCATTTTAGAGGAAGGAAATGGCTTGGAATCTGGTGGCCAAAAGAGAGAAACAAAAAGAATGTGTAGTGAATTGGACAGTCATCTACACTAGAAGTGGAAAACCCAATTGTGTGTGTGTGTGTGGTGGGGTGGGGTGGGGTGGGGTGAGGTGGGAATAATGTTCCCAGTTCTGTGTCTAACTAGCTCTATAACTTCAATAATAACAGTTTATATTTCTGTTGTAATTTAAGATTTACATACTGCTTTTTCTAAAATTAAAAAGAAACCATATGAGCACTGCAAGTACTGTCATTTATAATTTACAGATGAAGAGACTGAGACCCCAGAGAGGTGAAGCTTATGAAGCTATTTTCTAAAGGTTATATGACTAGTAAGGGTCAGAACCAAGGCTTGAACCTACTCTTTGCAATACATCATGATAACACTGAGAGCATCACCTGCCTGGAATTTGAGTTTCTCATCTGTAAAATGCAGTTAATCGTTTCTGTCTTGTAGACTTCAGAGGGCAGGAAAATGGATCAACCAAGATGAAGAACTTGAAAGAGCTCTACAAACAAGAGAGCAACACCATCAGTGGAAGAATAGCTTTGTCTTCCCACTTGGACTATCATCTCTGTGAAGGCTTGTCTTCTGATTCATTTTTGTAGTCCTCACTGGTGGGCCATTAAAAATACTTCTGTGGTCCTTTCAAACTTTACTATTTTATGATTCAGTGACTTTAACTTTAGTGGGCAGACAATCTTTTTTTCCCCCCAAATGACTTCTTAGATTGACCGGCAAGTTTGGAATGTAAAATTTGTAAAAGAACTGTCTTCACCAAATGTACCAGATGGTTCCTAAGGTCCTTTTCACTCTAATATTCTATGTTCTAAGGCCTCTCTAGAGGTAGCTGCACTGGGCCTGGATTCAGGAAGACCTGAATTCCAATCCAGCCTTGGATATTTTCTAGCTGTGTGAGACTTTGAACAAGCCACTTAACCTCTGAGTCCTGACAAAATGCATCCAGTGGAGAAAGAAATGGCAAACCACTCCAGTATCTTTGCCAAGAAAACTCTAGGGGCGGCTAGGTGGCACAGTGAATAGAGCATTGGCCCTGGAGTCAGGAGGACCTGAGTTCAAATCCGACCTCAGATACTTAACACTTACTAGCCGTGTGACCTTGGGCAAGTCACTTAATCCCAATTGCTCTGCCTTCTCCCCTCCAAAAAACAAAAAAGAAAAAAAAAGAAAACTCCAAATGAAGTCACGAAGGGTCAGTTGCTACTAAACAATAAGAACAAGGCCCCTTTGACATTAGATGTTATAAAGTTGCATCCACCTTTAATGTTCTTTGTTCTAAGGGCCTTTCCATCATGGATATTCTCTGTTCTAAGACGTTGTGTTGTTTGTTTTTTTTTTCCCAGCTCCTCCCACCACTAACATTCCACTTTCAAAGTTCCAAACTCTTCCGCTCAAACCTTCCATGGTAGTCTTTATTATGCTCTGATTTTTTCTATTCTAAGGTCCCTTAGGGCTACAAAATTTTATGTTCTACATTCTAAAATCCATTTCATTTCAAACTTTTTATGTCCCAGCATACTCCAATATTCTATGTCCTAAGTGAATTTCCTACCGACATATTCTATGTATTAAAGTTCTTTCCAGGTTTAACATTCAATATTCAATGTTCTAATGTCCCTCTAAACTTAAACATTAGATTAAATCTCATTCTGCACTAGTATTCTGTGTTCAAGAAACTTTCTAGCTCTATGATTCTAATACCATTTCCTAAAAATTTTTTCTCAAAAATTCTTTTGATATCTTTTATGTTTGTAGTGCCTGTGTTTCTAAATCTCCTTCTCCCCTTTTGCCTACAAAGCTATCTTTGTTACAAAGAAGAAAAAAGAAGTTAAGCAAAATTAAGACATCCACAAGTCTGACAGAATATACAAATCCCCAAATGTATAATCTACCACCTTTGCAAAAAAAAAAAAGGAAGATGCATTTATTTTATTTCTTCTTGGGAGTCAAGCTTGGATATTAAAATTAAACAGAATTAAGGTTTTTAAAAATTCTTTTCATTTACAGTATTAGGCATTGTACATATTCCATGTGTCTACTCCATACTGTATCAGTTTATGTATGTCTTTCTATGCATCTCTGGATTGTTTATGTAGCAAGGGTTGAATCGGAACACCTTATAGAGTGCTAAGCCTGCACCCTGGACATGTATCTATGTTTATAATCTCTTCTGGCACAGTAATATTCCATTATTTTCATTTACCAATTCATTCGGCCATTCCTTGATAGGTAGACCTTTACTTTGTTCCCTCACAAAAAGTGCTGCTGAGAATGATTTGGCATATATGGGGACCCTTCTTTCTGTCTTGGGGTGTATACTCAATACTTAGAACTCTGGTCAAAGACCATAATTTAATAACTTTCTAAGAATAATTCCAATTTGGTTTCCAGAATGGTTGGACCAATTCACAGCTCCATCAATAACAGGTAGTAGTATATCAGTGCCATTAGTATTAACTACTCCCATCTTTTGTGATCTTTTCCAGTTGAGTGGTTGTGAAAGAAACCTCAAGATTGTTTTGATCTATATTGCTCATATTATTAATGAGACAGAGAAATCTTTCATATGGTTGTTAATTGTTTGCAGTTCCTCTTTTGATAATCATTTATTCATGTTCTTTGACCATTGAGTGAGGTTCCTTGCTATTTCTAAGCCCTCTAAAGCATCATTGAAGCAGAGGGAGAGGGGAGGTAGTATGACAGAGCTTTGAGATTCACAAATTTGACCATTGAGTAAAGGCAAAGATGCTAGGGTTGGAAGAGGAAGGGCAATGAAGGCTTTTGACTCCCTCCAGACTTTTCTGCTGAGCCCATCCTTCCATGTACTAGACACTTTCCAATGAAGGGGAATGGACTGATAATGGCCAAAGAAGGGAAGTTATACTCAACTCTCATTCCTATCTCTGTCAAGTCAACTGGGGATCAGAAATATTAAGAAGTAGCATCCCAGTCACAGAGGAGGCCAATGTTCCATTAAAAAAGTCTTTATCTTACGGGGAATAAAACCCAAGGGAGGCAGTTGCTTAGCAACAGAACCCAGCTAGTTTCCATCACTGTATTTATTAACTCTTTATTCAGCCAATTCAGCATTGTCCAATTTTTCCTGAAATAGTGCCAAGGATTCCATTTCTGTAGCACAAAACCAAATGCTTTCTTATCTTCTCCTCCTCTTATCTCCTTTCTTCTCTTCTCCTCTGTTCTCTTTCCTTTTCCTTTCCTTTCCTCTACTCTCTTTTTCTATTTTCTCCTGTCCTTTCCTCCTTTCCTGTTTCTCCTTTCTGTTCTCGTTTCATTTTCTCTCCTTATTTCTATCCTCTTTTCTTCTCCTCTAATTTCCTTTCCTTCTTCTCTCTTTTCCTCTCCTTTCCTCTTCTTTCTTCTATAACCAAAGATCTCTCCTAGACAAATGAAAAACACCCAGGCACATCCTGACTTAGCTGATGAATCTCCCTTGGGTTTTATCCATCCTAGGCAGACTAGGATCATAGATTCTCAAGAACAGAACCACTTAGAGATTTACACACAATTCAATAAACATTTATTAAACAGAGACTATGTACTAGGCATAGTTCTGGACACTGGAAGTCTTAACACAAAACCAAAACCATCCTTATCCTCAGGAAACTCACATGCTTCTAGGAGAGAGACAGCTCATATTCAGGGTAAGAAAACAAAACTTTGATGATTCCCAATTCAAGCTAAGTCAACAACCATTTATTAAGTGCCAGGTACTGAGCTAAGTGCCAGGGTTACAATGAAAGGTAAAACAAAATAAATTTTAAGACTCTGAGCTCAACGAGCTCATAGTCTAATGGGAGAGACAATATGAAAACAATTATATACCAATATATACACACACACACCCCCACACAAGGCAAATTGGAGATGATCTCATAGGAAATACACCAACATTAAGGGATTTCATTCTTATGTGGTTCTGAAATACATAGGATCATATATTTAGATTGGGAAAGAATCTCAGAGTCCATCTAGATGCAGGGGCTGTTGACTTTTTTGGTGACATAAGCTCCTTTGGAAGTCTGGCAAAGCCTACAGATTCTTTCTCATAATAATATTTTTAAATAATTGAAGGGAAAATCAGATTTCAATAAGAGATTAGTGAAAAAATACAATTCTTTTCCATCCAGGGTAATGGATTCCCTTAAATCCATCCTTGTACCCCTATTATCTAATTTACCACTTCATTTTACACATGAGGAACTGGGGTGCTAAAGGCTGACTTGGTCAAGATCCCAAAGCTCTTAATTAGAAAAGCCAAGATTTGAATCCTTGTCCTTTGACTCCAAATCCTGCCCTCTTTTCCAGGTATCACTGCTGCTGCCTTTTGTGATTATTGTTACTAGCAATAATATTCCCTTCTTTTTTGCATCTGGTCTGGGCTACTTTAAAATGTGTTTGAAACCCTAGAATATGCCTGAAGCTGATGAGAATGGAAGATCTTAGAAGAAGCTTAGAAATTTTCAAGAGTAGAAGCATGAGGCCAGGTAGAAATAAGGTAAACAAGCAGAACTTTGATCACTCCTTTGAGAAATATTTATTAAGGACTGTTTGCCGAGCATTCTGCTGGAAACTGAGAATTGAAGATTGATAAGACACTGCTCTGTAGGGCTTTGCAAACAATTGGAGCATAATAAATGGTTGATTGGAATTGATCTGGAAAAAGAAAGCTCCTATGGAGCTTATTTTTTGTTTTTGTTTTTGGTGGGGGAGAAGCAGGGAGATATATAATAATATATCCAATAATAACCAGTATTATAATACAGGGCAACAGCACACCAAATGAGAAGGTTATATATGGTTTTCAGACTTTGGTGCTCAAAGTCCAACATTAGCTGTTTCCTCCTCTATTTCAGAGGGTGCAACGATCATATATGCACTCCCCATACAGAGATAAAGCTGTGACATCATCTCCATTGGAGTGTTTGCCTAGTACTGGGGATGGATTGATATTCTCTAGCATACATAACCTTGGATGGGAGACCCTTTGTCTCCACTGAAGGTGGGCTGAAAGCATTTGTCTTCTTATACCAAAGGCAGTCTATCAATATTTCAGATTTCACCAATCCTCAGGCAGCTTTTGAAAAGAAAAATGCACTAAACACTTACTCCAACCTATCTTGTTATCCCAACAGACTTGAGGTGATAGGTTTCCAGTGACTCTCCCTCTTGATACCTCAAGAGCTTTCATGAACAAGACAGGTAAAACTTACTTTGCTTGGCCCTGAAGAACAGAACTAAGATCAGTGCCTAGAATGTGTGGGAAGATGAATTTTGCTCAATATGGGGAAGGACTTCCTGACAATTAAAGTTGTCTAGCATTGGAGTGACCTGCTTTTAAAAGTTATGAACTCCCCACCCCTGGAGATGTGGGGGGCTGGACAATCACCTGCCAGGGAAGCCACAGAGTGAATTTCTGAAAGGTTTAAAATGTTGTATTGAGAGTCCTTCTAGTGTTTGAATGTTAAAGTGAAGGGATTGAATGAAACAAAAAAAATTAAAATCTCTGCCAGTTCCGAGTTCTCTCTTCTAAGGACCCTCCTAGCTCTGCCATTCCCTGTTCTAAGGCCCCCTCTCAGTTCTGCCACTCCTAACATCCCTTCCAGCTCTGATATTCTTTGTCCTAAGGCCCCTCCCAGCTCTGACATTCTCTGTTCTAAAGCCCCTCCCCGCTCTGACATCCTCTGTTCTCAGGTCCCTCCTATTTCAGACATTCTTTATTCTAAGTTCTCTTCCAGCTTTGGCACTTTTAGGGTCCTTTCCAACTTTAATGTTCAATGACCTAAGTTTTCTCCCATTCTGACAACCTGGTATTCACATTTATTCCACAAGCATCTGAATCATGTTGCTCTCTCATAGATCCTCTGGTGACAAACTCTGAGTTGTTCTCTATAGGGAATAGTCTCATTTTTCCATGTTAAAAGAGACACAAATTGTTCACAATTTCCCACTGTTGTAAGAGCAATTTACCTTCATTATCCTAAATCTTTCAGCATTTCTTGAACCTCTTTTTATATGGAAAAAACACTCCTGATGTGATCACAGGAGATAAATCTGCTATTTCACATTTCAGAAGGTAATCAAAATGCTTCCTGCCAGACTAGGTACTCATTACAATTTATAGTGAGAACTTGAAGATGCCTTTATCATTCTTTCTCATCTGTCCAGGGTTATTGTTTCCATTAAGGACGGGAATACCTAAAGGCAGAACAAAGGAACATGGAGAAGTCTTATCAGGTGGATGTTTACAATTCTCATTAAGGTGCCTTCCTATGTAGCACTATTTGGAGCTGGACAGCTCCTTTTTGTTACCTTTCTGTTTGAACAGTGATTAGTGGGAGAAAGCATAACCTCTGAGTGGGATGTGAGGATGAAGGAATACTCTGAATACTCTGGCAAAGGAAGGTGGTTACAAAGAGCCTGAGGACATTTAGCCTGGAGAAGAGAAGATTTAAATGTGGTGGAGTTACACTGGATTCACATTTTGCATTTGAAATGAGGCATGGCCTTTGTGAACAGAGACCTGGACCTAGGAAAAACCTGGGATCGAGTCTTGCCCTGACACATTTTAGCTGTGTGACCTTGTAAGCTTCTTGAGGGCAAAACCAGTTTCTTTTTTTTATTTTTTGCTTTTGTATGCCAAGTAACACTTAATAAATGATTTTTGATGGACTGATTAATTAACTTCTCAGTGCCCCCCACTCCCCAGCCCAACAATTCTCTTACTAGTTAGAGGGAGTTGACAATCTATGTCACTAAAGGGAATTTCCACACTGGGAATTCACTTCAACCCTCTGAATTTCATTTCTTTTGTCTATTCAATGGAAGTAATAAATCATAGAATTCAGAACTGGAAGAGCTCATCTAGTTTAACCTTATTTCACTGAAACTAAGACCCAGACAAGAGAAGGGACTTGCCCAGGGTCACACAAACAATCCCTAGCAGAGCTAGAATACAACTGTCTTGTGGAAGCTCTTTCCACAACCCTATTTGTCTATTCTCCTCACAGGAATGCTGTGGAGATAATTGAGATAAGGAATGTGGATGTCTCATCATGTTTAGAGAGGGACTCGAGGTTTGTGAAAGTTATGCCAATGAAACACATACTCTAGCAGACCCTACATCATTGGAAATGCTTTGAGTGTTGGCCTGGAATCAAGAAGGATGTCTGTAATCTAAGGACCAAAAGAAGCTAATCATCACTGGGCCAGTCACCAGGTGATGAATTTTTTCATCATGGTGACTCATGAAGACAGTACACTAACTAGGTACATACAAGATATGTACAGGGTGGTAATTTCAGAGGCAAAGACACTAACAGCTGGAGGACTGGGCAAAGGCTTCTGCAGAAGGTTGGATTTGAAAATAAACTGGGTTCTTTCAAACCTCAGTCCAAATCCCACCTTCTGCAGGAGGTCTTTCTTAGCAGAATTCTGCCCCCACCCCACCCCCAACCCAGT
Organism: Pseudochirops cupreus; assembly: GCA_028627135.1. NCBI lineage: Eukaryota > Metazoa > Chordata > Mammalia > Diprotodontia > Pseudocheiridae > Pseudochirops > Pseudochirops cupreus. The sequence continues at coordinate 577,998,524 of CM053580.1, read as the reverse complement.
GCCTTCCCCTCTGATATAATTTCTGCCCATTTACATATTGTCTTTCTGATTAGACTGTGAGCTCCTTGAGGGCAGGGATTGTGTATTCCCAGCATTTAGCATAATGCCTGGCACACAGGAAGCTCTTATTAGTTACTTTTTGATTACTTGATTGATACCAAGGTATAGAAGGGTTGCTACCTGCATCAGTAAATGAGGTCCTGGAAGGCCAAAGCTGACAAGATCACCAGTCCATGTAGCATGCCTGAGTCTAAGAATGCCTTTCCAACATCTGTTGTGGTTCTGGTTACTAAGGCTTAGAGTGCTCTGTAAATACTTAAACAGATGGACAATTAACTCTTGTTTATCTCAGAAACTCTTTCCATTCTCTGTCCTACGAAGACCTCCAACTCGAATCACGAGTGTAAGCCAGAAGGACAGAAGGGCAGGGACCAGAGTAAGCAAGAGTGTGAAGATTTCACAAGTATCTGATTCAGCATGCTACATTCCAAAAAAATGACTATCCACGCCTCTGCCTCCATCCATAACCATGGATTTAGAACTCATTTGATCGGAGCTGTTCACTTTCCAAAGCAAGAAACTGAGGCCCAGAGAGGAAAGAGGAGCCTAAGAGGTCAGGCATCTCCTTTTCTCTTGTTAAATTGGCCAGCATTGCTCAGATGTTTGTGTCTCAGAAAAGCATGGCACATGCCAATTTTGTATACAGTGTACATATTTATAGGGTGGAATTTCACAGCCCAGACACTCATGGCAACTTGTTGCTAAACTGCTGCCTGTCTTTTCAATCGCAGGGAGCTACTTATCAAATAACTCAGTGGTGCCTTTCAGTGAACAGGAGGCAGAGAGGGGGTGATGCTGCCTCGGTGTCTGAACTACTACATAAATACAGGTCTGGAAAAACCCAGAGCTCTTCCTGAAGTTTACCTTCAATTAAATAAAATTAAAGTCAATTCCATTTCAGTCAAGCTAATAAACATTTATTGGGCAACTACTATTACCAACACTGTGCTGGATTCCAGAGATATCAAGGCAAAAATCAAACTTACATTCTTCTAGGGGGCAGTGACTGTGGAAAACAATGTGCAGAGAAGTAAATACAAAAATATCCAAAATAAATTAGAGGCATGAGGGCAGAATGAAAATTACATTGGCTCTGATGTCAGAGGACCTGAGTCCAAATCCTGCTTCTGATGCTTACTCCCTGCATGACTTGTAATCTCCCTGGGCCTCAGTTTCCTTATCTGTAAGAAAAGAGAGTTGGATAAAATGGTTTCTGGGGTCCCTTTCAGCTCTAGATCTATGAGCCTACAATAAATGCAAAGGAATTTGCAGGAGTGAGGAGTGAGTAAAGAGATCAGAAAAAGGCCTTCTATGGGAAGTGGCCTTAAAGGAAACTAGAGATTGAAAGAGATAGAGGTGAGAAGGGAGAGCATTTTAGGCACAGGGGACAACTAATGAAAAAGCATGGAGATGAGAGGTGAGTTTCATATGCAGGGACCAGCAAGTATGACTGAATGCAGAGAGTGGTTGACTCATGAGACAATAGTACTTAGAGCTAGTTTTTGTCTACAATCATGGTTCCTGGGATCTTGAGGTAGAAATCATGTTGGAGACATTTCTTTCCCTTCTATGCCTTTAATATCCTGAATCTAGTGGCTATGTCCAGATTTATTTCCCTTAGACAAGAGTTGCTTTAAAGTGGAAATTAGTGAATTGGGATGAAGTACAGATGTGGGTTATTTTCCATAACAAGATGCTGATTAAAAATGATGTAAAATAGGTTGACAGTAACATCTTTTTGGAAAAAAAAGGTAGTGTGAGGTGGAATGGACTTCATAGTATGTTAGGTGGATTTGGTTGAACAACTGGGTCCAAAGAGTAGTAGTTAATGGTTAATGGTATCTTAGGAGCACATACAGTGGAGTGTCCCAGAGATCTCTGCTTGGCCCCATGTTGCTTTATGTTTTTGTTAATGACGTGGAAAAAGGCATAGATGGGATGATAATTAAATTTGCAGATTACACAAAGTCAGAAGACATGGCTCACACACTGAATGGTGGTAATGGACCCAGCAAAACTCTTGACCATCCAGAACCTTGGACCAAATTGAGTAAGATAGAATTTAATATGGCTAGATTTTAAATCGCATGCTTTTGTAAAATGTGGGAAGTTAGGCAGCAGATCATCTGGAAAAGATGCCAGGGTCTCAGGAACTCAAAGTTCAACATGGATCAATAGTGCAATATGGCAGCCAAAAAAAAAAAAGCTACTGTGATCTTGGGCTATTATAAGACAGGTTAAATTTTTAAGGAGGAAATAGTTCACTGCACGCTGGCCATTTTACATCTAATACCCTATGGCCATAAATTGTGGGATACTATTATCTCCAAAGAATGAAAATTGTGAAAATCTCAAGGGCAAGAGAGAGACTATTGGATGGTGGGGACAAGCCTGATAATGTCAAGACTGATTACTGTGCTTGAGAAATGGTGTGAAAGAGACCACCCAAGAATGATGTAATTGGAACAGAAGTTTGTGTGGTATAGTAGAAAGAATATTGGCTCTGGAATCAGAAAACCTGGGGTCAAATCCTACCTCTTACCCTTAGTTCCTCCATGACTTTGAGCAATAATTTCAGCTCTCTAGGTCTCAGTTTCTGCCTCTGTAAAATTATAAGGTTGGATGAGATGAGCTCTAAGGTCCTTAGACCTCTTATCTTTCTATATCATAAGGACAAAGAATAATGGTTTAACAGCTTGAATGCTGCATTGCTACCTAAGGAATTGAAAGAGGAAGTCCTTCAGCCCTTTGGATGTGTGGTCTGTGGGAGAACATGGATAAGAATCACAAAATACGAGGGCAATGAAGCAGTTAGGTTGTAAGGTTGATAGGCTTCTGGGCCTGGAGTCAGGAAGATTCCTCTTCCTGAGTTCAAATCTGGCCTCAGATACTAGCTGTGTGACCCTGGGCAAGTCACTTCATCCTGTTTGCCTCAGTTTCCTCATCTGTAAAATTAGCTGGAGGAGCAGTGAGGTGACACAATTGGTAGAACACCAGCTCTGTAGTCAGGAGAACTGGAGTTCAAAATTGACCTCAGATACTAGTGTCTGTGTACTAGTAAGTGGCTCTGTGACCCTGGACAAGTTACTTAACCCTGACTGCCTCAAAAAAATGAGCTGGAGGAGAAAATGGAAAACCACTCCATTATCTTTACTAAGAAAACCCCAAAAAGGGTCAGGAAGAGTTGGACATGACTGAAATGACTGAACAATAACAATGATGGGTTACAATCTGTACCCCTGGTGAGTGTACCTACACTATGTAGTGATCATGGAGTCATAAAGTGTTGAAGTATAAAAATCTTTCACTTATTTTAAGGTCACTTAACTGGCAACCCAAACTATACAGAGCAAAGCCAAGAATCTAGAAGGAAGCAATGAAAATGGTCTATGAGCTATCAAAAGATGTCTTTAGGTACATGCACTAAAGCTCATGCATTTCTCTGATAGGAAATGCCCTCAGAACCCAACACATCTACTCTGATCTTAGGGAGGAAGCATGGTGCAGTGGAAGGAAAGCTGGATTTGGAGGCAGGATACCTGGGTTAATATACAGGCTTTGGCACACAATACTTGTGTGATCTTGGGCAAGCTGCTTATTTTCTCAATTAGCTTCCTTCTCTACAAAATGGTGGGTTGGATCAGATAACCTCCAAGATCCCTTCCGGCTCCACATCGATAACTACACTCCACTAATGTGGATCACTACCCATCTATGCCTGCCCATCCTGTATGACTTGTCCATGTCTATGTGGAGATCCTCCAAAGCAAGTCACCCAGAATGCCTGAGGCCTTTCTCTAGATCTTAACATTCAATAGAGCGCAAAGACTGTCCTTTCACTATCCTGAAATCTGGCCAACTGACCAATCCATTTTTCCCCCAATTGTACATCTGTCTGATCTTTATATTTTATATTAGCCATAGTTCAAACAAATTGAGTTCTCCGATTCAAAGAGTTGGCACACTGCCAACAAAGAAGTGACATCCCATCTCCACTTTGTATCAATGTGACAAATATGAGGAAGAAACTAAGGATACTGACCCTGTGACTCCTTATGCTAAGCTACCAATGAAACCTCCCTCCTTACTCTGAACCATCTTGGAGTGCTAAGAAGTTTGGAATTAGAAAATTAAAATCCTCTTTCTCTCAACTAATAATTTTTTTTTCTTCAGGGCCCAGCTACACTTGTGTTCTTTTTAATCAAAATTATGAGGACTTTGAAATTGATTCAGGTAACTTTACATTTATAAAAATGTCTTTCTCAGTGTAAGGCTTAGGATGTCTAATTTTTTTTTCCAGAAGCAAATTTTACAGTCAGTTCTGTTATAAATGCCTTTTAATTTACACAGCAACACTAACCATAAGCTTGCAATAATATATAGTTTTTTTTTTAATATGCAGGCAGGTTGGGGCTGTGGAGGAAGCAGATTTAATCATCATTTACTGATTTCCATTCTCATCCACTCTGCCAATTTTTTTTGTCTATGCGAATTAAAAAAAAAAAAAACAAACTCCAGCCCTTTTATATTCTAGACCAAGTATGAGGCTTGAAATCATGGAGCCCTCACCCCACTTGCTCTGGTTTGATGTTCTTGTGTCCTGCTGGCACTTACGAGGCTCTAAGCCGCTGGTTTCTGATGTATTCTTAGCACATCTAACCACCATCTCTCCTGCAGTGCTGTTGGAGAGTGGTGCCTTAACCACAGGTGGACAAACCTAGAAGACTTCAAATGAGTCATGGGCTAAAAAGCTTAGCCAGTTAGGAAGAAAGGAGGAAAGGCATTAACTCCTTTAAGCTCTGGTTCCATTCAAGACACAGCCTTTCATTGCACAAATGTTTTCCTCTTTTAAACACCTAAAATAATAGATGTACCCAGTAAAGACAACCGGCCTCCCTTCCCATCTATTCAGGGAGTCAGGCTAAGAATTCTGCTGGTCATCTTTGTTTACCCAAAACAATATCACAAGTCCATGAGACATTGTATTGCGGTCAGATTTATTACAAGAGAAATGAATGTGCATGTAGAACCCAAAGAGTTCATAATCCATATGGAAGCTGGCATATTTTTAACAGTACAACAAAACAAAGGGAGTAGGAGGCACCAGAAATCCTCTCCTAAAGGGGCGTGGCAGGGAAGAAGGACAGGTCCAATACAGGTGAGAAAAGGGGGGAAAAACATCCCAAAGGGGAGGAACAAAGCAATGGTAAAAAGTCACAGATTTTTTTTCTCCTCTTGGGAACTGCTAGACCACGAAGATAAGATGATCTGCTTATCTACAAGGGTCCCAGCTACACGAGTAGTTTCCCACACTAGTGTAGATTGATTGGTGCCTGTCTTGACTCCCAAGGACACACAGGGAGTCTAGTTTGGGATGCAAACAATAAAATATGTCAGCTCGGGGGTATGTGTGTGTGTTCATTCTTTACACATTCAGGGCCTTTTTCAAACTCTGGGTCCAGTGTTTCTGGAAAATACGGCAACTCAAAAAGACAAGTTCAGAGAACCCTTTCACATTCCTTACCACTATGGACGCTTGTCACAGTATCCCAGAATCTCACAAGTTGAAGGGACCTTTGAGGCTCCCTACTCCCACCCATACTTAAAAAAAAAAAACCCTTGCAATGTACCTGACAAGTGGTCATCCAGCCTTTGCTTGAAGATTTCCAGTACAGGAAAAATATTTAGGCAGCTTCTTTCTTTGAGAACCATGTCTCTGTATGCAGATGCTATCTTTGTGAGGCAGGTAGGTAGTGCAATAAATGGGCTCAGAGTCAGGAAGATTTGAGACCAAATCTGACTTCAGACACTTAATAGCTCTGTGACCTTGAACAAGTCACTTCATGTCTGTCGGCCTCAGTTTCCTTAATTGTAAAATGGGGATAATGGGAGCACCTACCTCCCAGGATTGTGAGAATCAAATGAGATATTTTTGAAGTGCTTGGCACATAAAATAAGAGTTATATAAATAATGTCTATTATTATCATCATCTTAAAAGATGTTGTGTGAGGATTTCCCTGCCTTCCTTTGGGATGAAGATACCTAAATTTTCTCAGTCTCTGACATAAAAAACACCAGCTGAGTAACAAATACAATCATTTATTTTGTGTATATGTGTGTATGAGTGTACAAGTTTTAGATAAAGTCTAAACTTGAGTTATACAAAGAAATATCAACAAATTCATTAAGTAAGCTACTATTATTGTCCCCATTTTGGTGCGGAGGTTACAATGGATTCTCGAAGGGTCTGCCATTTGGTTTATCATTCTGGAAAGGACTTGGCTATATTCTGGTCATGGTTTCACAACAGTGAGTGACTCTACTGTGACAGGACCACTTGACCTTGCCATCCCCTCATGCTGTTGTCCAGTCTCCCTTTCACTGCAAGCTCTTGTAAGTAATCTTGTAACACTTCCGTTACCTCTATTTTCTTATATCCCACTCATTTCTCATTTCCTTGTAGTTTGTCTTCTGACCTTCTTCACTCCAGTCAAATAGCCCTTTGCAATCACCAAGAATCCATGAGCTGCTAAATCCAATGGCCTTTTTGTTTGTTTGCTTGGTTAGATCTTATTCTTCTTGAATTCTGCAGTTTTTGCTGCCATCTTCCTTCTGAATAGCCTTCCCTCCTTTGGATTCCATAACAATGTTCTTTCCTGGGTTTCCTTACACCTTTCTGTTCATTCACCTTCCTTTCTTTTGCTAGTTCATCACCCAGTTCCTTGCCCTTGTTCTGTATTTTTCAAGAGTCTTCAAGAGCCCCTTAACCAGTTTGCTAGCTTTTGGTCATTTGCCCTCTCTGGGCCTGAGTATTGAATGAAAGATTAAGTTGCAGCATAGGTTCTTAAACTGAGATGAGTAAACTTTTTATTTTAACATTTCAGTAACTAGAGATGGTACAGTGGATAGAGAACTGGACCTGGAGTTAGGAAGACCTGAGTTAAAATGCAACCTCTGACACTTACTGGCTGTGTGACCTTGGGTAAGTCACTTAACCCTGTTTGCCTCAGTTTCCTCATCTGTAAAATGAGCTGAAGAAGAAAATGGCCAGTATCTTTGCCAAGAAAACCCCAAATGGCATCACAGAGAGTCAGACACAACTGAAATGACTGAACTATGAACAGACTATATTTCAATAAGATGTTTTCATTTGGAATACTGTGTATTTTATTTTATATATTTAAAAACATTATTCTAGGGATCTGACCATAAGTCACACAGCTAATAAATATCCGAGGCAGTATCCTAACTCAGATCTGCCTGACACCATGTACACTATACCACCTAATTCCCTGATCTTAGGGTAAATATCCAGGCTCCATTTGGTTTGCAACTCCTAGATCTTACTCCTCCCTATGGGGTCAAATGGGGTGAAAATAGAACAAATTGATCCAGGTGACTGCCCTTCAAATACTTGGTGACATTTCTCATACCTCTAGCATCTCTTCTTCTCCAGGATAAATATTGGCTTTTTGATGTCTGGAGCTATATATAGTTGGAAAGCATCTCAGAGAGAGACAAATCCACTCATCTTATGGAGGCTCAGAAAAGGGGACTGACTTGCCTGGGGTCCCATAATCCACTCCCAGTTCCTTTAAATGATATTCACATGACATACTCTCTAGGGTTCTCAGTAACCTGTCTACCCTCTTCTGGATGCTTCTAGCTTTGATCAATGGATAGCACTAAATTCGAAAGATTCATTATTAATATCATTTAATTTTAATATTAATTATGGCATTAATTAATGTTATTATAAAATTATGGTGTGAAGAACTGAATACAGTGATCCAGACATAGCTTGGTTAGGGATGTGGCAGCTGGTGGTGAGACTGGAGTCAGGAAGACCTGAGTTCAAAATGGACTCAGACACTTGCTGTGCAGTAAGGACCCTGGGCAAGTCACTTCACTGCTGTCTGCCTCAGTTCCCTCATCTGAAAGATGGGCATAATAATAGCACATACTTTTCAGGGCTCTTGTGATGGTCAGATGAAATAATATTTTTAAAGCACTTAGTACCATGCCTGATATATGGTAGGTGCTTAATAAATTATATTTCCTTCCTTGTGGAGAACTATTCTCTTTTTCAGGCAAAGGCTCCATTCACATATCTTTCTATAGCATTGGTTTTGGATCCCTTTGCAAGTAATTGCCTTTTAAATTTTCTTACAGATAGCTAAAACCTCCAGATCTTTTTCTTTTGTGCATTGTTGTCTTGCCACACCACCCTCATCCTGTACCTCTGAACACAGACATAACATTCTCTTTTTGTCTTTGTTGAATTTCATTTGATGAAACTGGGATTATTGTTATAGCCTGTGCAGAGTTTTTGGATCTGGACTCTGTCATCTCATATGTGGCCTGCCCCTCCTTGGTTCTTGTCATCTGAAAATCTGATAAACATGTCATCTCTGACCTCATTCAGGTCATCAGTGAAAAGGGCAAACAGTACAGGGCTTGGTGTCTTCCACCAGAGACCTCCTTCCTGTCCCTATCCTTTGGGCCCAGTCATTCAGCCAGTTCTAACTCCATTTAACTAGCATTATTTAGTTGCTATTGTGCTGTCTTGTCTATTAGGATAAGGTGAGAAACTTTGCCATTTTTTACAAGTATGTGAAGACTGTGTGCCACCCTCAGCCCTCAGTCAGAGGAAAATCTGCCTACTTATTGAGATGCTCATCTCCAGAAATCTGGTCCCTAGGTCACAGTTTTGGATTTTGGATTTTTTCCAGCCATAGCAACTCATGATGACTGGCTGTTAAGTCATGCCCTGAGTCACACCAGTGAAATTGTGATTTCTAGTATTAGGATCCTAAGATAAAAGGATAACACTAAATTTGATGGATTCCTTATTAATCTTAATTAGAAGAATCCTAATTAGATTGTGATCCTAAGATCACAGATCTAGACCTAGAAGAGGCCTTAGAAGGCACTAAATCCAACCTCCTCATTTTACATATGAGGAAACTGAGGCACAAAGCCATGAAGTGATTGGCTCAGCTAGTAAGTAGCAGAAACAAGGTGCAACTTCAGCTCTACCTGATTCCAAATTCAATATTCTATTCACTATGGTAACTAGCATTCCTAGACCTAGACCTGGAAGGAAACTTAGTGGCCATGTAGTTCAATCCCTTCATTCTATAGATGAAGAAACTGAGACCCAAAGAAGGATCACACAATCATAAAGCTTGAGCTTGAATGAATGCACCTTAGAGGTCACCTAGATTCTGGGTCTAACCCCTTCACTTTACAAGAGAGGAAACTGAGGCCTGGGGAGGTTAAATTAGTCACCCAAGCTCACACAGAAAGTAGGTGTAAGTAAAATAGCAGCACCAACTGAAATTTATATAACACTTTCAAGTTTCCAAAGCACTTTACTCTATCTCATTTGAATCTCACAAGAGACAAGAACAAGAATATTGGGGAGTTACTCATGTTTCCAAAGCCAGAAAGGGTCAGGGGTAAGATTTGGACTCATGCCATTTTGTTTCTATCCTGGATCCAAGTTCAACTCTCTGTTGACCATACCACACTGTCTAATTGTCCTGCTGTCTGAGACTCAATCAATAGCCCACCTTAATAACAGTTGACCACAAGGCATAGGATCTCCCTTAACCTAAAAAGTGCTCACCCTTAACAAGAGAACAGTGCCCAACCTCTTAATCATGAACAGCCTCCTAGTTGTTCCTGTTTGCCCCAAGCTCTAGCTTAAAGCAGATTCTTGGGCAGAAACACAAATGTTGTTCAACAGTTCTGTTCGGTGTGCAAGAGAGTGAGACGGAAACATCTTGTTGCAGTAATTAAAGGCAGGCAAGTTGTTCTCAGCAGGCCTAGTTGGCCTGGTGTTCCGCTCATACAAAGTTTGGGGAAGGGGGGGGTTATTGATTACCCACTTAATGGGATCCATTTTGGTTGTTCATTAAAAAAGAATTAAGGGAATTTTCCTTGGTGAGGAAAGGGAGGAAAGCAAACCAAAACCCCAAGAGAAAACAGCAAGCAGAGAGCAAGCATCTCCATGAGCTGATTTTGCTACATGGCCTCAAGGGAGCTCCCAATGACTTTAGAAAGAGTCTCTGTCTTGATGGATGAATGAAATCTTCCCCAGGAAACAAGTACATTAGATGATCCAAATGAGAGCTGGGCTGTTGAATGTCAGAATGGTGGGCGATTATTGCTATGGTTATCACTGTTATTATCAGTACTGCTAAGGTTATCACCTCTCTTGATGCTCTTCTCCGATGTCTCAACATGGCATGAAGTTCACCCATAGCTCTCGGAAAAATCACGGAATCTCAAAGTTGGAAGAGACTGCAGAGGCCATGTATCCCAACCTGCAACTAAGCAAGCAGCCTAAATACACCTCACCCAGAAAGAGGTCCATCAAGCTTTGAATGTGTCCAACAAGGAGGAACTCCTCACCTCCCAAGGCGGGCTGTTCCACTTTAGAACAGTTCTCTTTGTTATGAAGTTTTTCTTGTCATCAAATTTCAAATTTTCTCTCTGAGAGTTCTAACCATTGCTTATGGTTTTGATCTTTGGGGCCAAGCAGAAAAAAAAAAGGCTAAATTTCTTCTACATACCAGCCTTTCAAGGATTTTACAAGACTATCATGGGTGCTTGAAGTCTTAACTTGTCCAAGCTAACCAATTGGTTATCATATTGCATGATACTGAGTCCTTTATCATTCTGATTACTCTGTTTAGGACACTCTCCACTGATGACAGTGTCCTTCCTAAAACAGGATGCCCAGAATTAAACACAGTAATCTAGATGTATTTATGCCTAGGAAGCAGCTCTCACACCTCTTGCCAAGCTGAAAAGGCTTTGAATACATGCCTGGTGATAGATTCTGTATCTAGCTTGCTAAACCTCTGAGGCTCCTTGTCAAACTGGTCCCAGCAGGACAAAGTGTTTGGCCTTGGTGACTCTCAAAGCTCATCTCCTAATGTATAGAATGGCTACCATTAGCATGGAAAGAGGAAATAGCCATGCTGATGAAATCACAGATCTTGTTATTAACATTTTACATTACTATAGTACTTTGCGTTTTACAAAATATTTTCATATACATCATTTCAGTTGTGCAGTTCACATATTTACAGAGAGATAAATCATATACATATATACATAATTCTCTGCCCTTCCAACTCTAATGTTCTCTGTTCCCAAGTCCCATTAAGTCTGACATTCTATATTCTAAGATTTCTCATTTCCCCTGCTCCTAGTTATTATACTTTTTGTTTTAAAGCCCCTTCCAACTCAAACAACCCTGGCATTCTAAATGTAAAGTTTCTACATTCCATAATTTTGTATTGTGAAGTCCCTTCCATTTTAATATTGTATGTCCTAAGAGTCCCCATGGCTTTGACATTCTGTCTTTCCTAGTTCTGACATTTTATGTTCTAAAGTCATTCCCATCTCTGTACTAAGGCACCTCTTGGTTCTGATATTCCGTTTTAAGGCTCCTCCTAGCCCTGGAATTCCATATTCTGACACCCATCTCAGCTCTGACATTCCCTCCTCTAAGGCTTCTCCCAGCTCTGACATCCTCTGCTCTAACCTCACCCCATCCCCACCCCACTACCTCTCAGCTCTAACATTCTCTGTTCTAACACTACCTCCTAGCTCTAACAGTCTCGGACTTCTAAGGCCTTTCTCAGCTCTGGAAGGCATGGTCATAGGAGATGAGGCAAGACAAGGCAGTTTAGATAACCTCAGTGGGCTGATGAGTTAACTAGTTTAATCTCTTTACTTCTTATTTCAAGGAAGATCTAGTTAACTCTTTTAAAAAGAGAAATCTAAATGTATCATGTTAAGTGAGTAATCAATAACCCTTGAAATTTCATGGTAAGAGAATAGAAGGCTACCCAGGCATGCTGAGAGCAACTTCACTGACTTAATTATGGCAACAAGATGCTGCAGTTTCACTCTCTTGCATACACATAGGGAAATTTACTCAAAGCACAATTACAATCACTGAATATTACATATGTCACTGCTAGAAACTAAACACAGGCTACTGGGATGCAAGACCAAACAAGAGAGGCAACTTAGTATTATGGGAAAGGTACTGGACTCGAAGTCCTAGCACATAGGTATGAGCACTTCCACCTATGTGACCTTGGACAAACCAATGCTCTGAATGGCCTCAGTTTCCTTATCTGTAAAAAGCCATTGAGAAATACATGAAAAAATTTGTGGTATGTGACCCAATGGAATATTATGTACCATAAGAAATAAGGACTATGAATAATTCAGAGAAGCATGGGAGGACTTGTATGAACAGATGTAGAACAAAACAAGTAGAATCAGGAAATGAAATATGCACAGAATAACTCCAGTAGCACAAATGAAGGGAACCACCACCACTACAAATCCCCGAATTGTATACCGTGTAAATATATTGACCAAGCTCTCACTAGAGGAAGGGAAGGAAAAAAAAAGTTTTTATTTAACTTTGCACAGATGGGATTCTGTGGGCATGGATTTTTAGACTCAGATGAATTGTCAGTTTGGATGAACTGACCTATTTTCTTTTTCTTCATTACAAGGGAAGGTTTAATGGGTCAGGGGAAAGGGAGGGATATATTTGGAAATCATGGTGATGAAGAAATAAAATGTAATTATAAATTTAAAACAAACAAAAAAAGAAATAAAAAAAGTCATGGGGGATGGGGAATAATATTAGCACTACTTCCCTCACAGGGTTGTTTATAAGGTTCACGTGAGATAATGAGTACAAAGGCGTCTTTACAAAGAATTTGGAGAAAACTTGACAAATGATATCATGAATCCTCTCTTATGTTCCACTGTATGCATAGCATTTTTTCCCTTTTCTCATTTTGTATGTGTTTAAAATAGGTTTTTTTCATTTACAAATTGCAAATTTTTACAAATTTATCAAAAAAATCCAAATGCTATCAATAAAAATCTATTGAAAAATTTAAATGTTTTCTACAAACACAAACTATTATTTCAGGGGAGGTCCAGGGACCTGGCATAGTTCTATAATGAATGATAAACACTAGTTTAAGAAAAATCTTGTACCTTGATGGTAATGGTTTGTCCAATAGTTGGATTACTAGTAATTTCCTTGGGGGGGGGGGGGTTCACCTTCCATCTGTTCAGATCAGGACCCTGCTATGGCTGAGTTGAAAATGTTCTTGAGCTACTGCCAACAATTCCATAACCTCTAGTCTTAGAACCAACCTGACAAGGAAACTCTCTGAATTGAGTTAATCTGGTCCCTAGGTTAAGTGACACACTATTCTTCACTGTGATAGTATTCAAAGCCTTTCCACATTGGTAGGATGAGCTAGAGTTGGGGCTTCCCTGGCATAGCTTTTTGGGAATGAAGGATCCACCTTTATACCACAAAGAACTTTGAGGAAAACTTAGGAACTGTTATGTTAAAATACTGGACTTCTTTTACAAGATTCAAATGTCAAGTATAAGGTTTTACAGGCTATTTCTACATACTTATTGATGCTAATTTAAGTCAACATGCATGTATTAAACACTTATTGTATGCCAAGCAATGTGCTAAATTCTGAGGATACAACAAAAGTCAAGAACAAGTTACCTGGCCTCAAGGAGCTCACAGTCTAATACAGGCAGCCAACTATGTACAAACATGAGATATATGGGATAACCTGGAAGTAATTGCAGAGGGAAGAGATTAGAACTCTGATTTCTTTACCAAGAAGACATAGCATATTTCATCAGCCTTCCACTATTTTTGCCTGCCCTTTTCCTTCCCTACCCCCTATCTCATGAAAGATCATGAATTAATATTCTTTATCTTTGCCATACAGCCTTTGCTTACAGGTGACTGCAACAGTGGACATTTTTTGAGGATCAAATGGAGACAGAAGCCAAGATCCTGGCTCCCCAATTCCTGACTTAGGCATCCATTCTCTGCCATATTTAGAGAAAATTAATCAAATTGGGGTAGCTAATTCAGGGCTAACCACTCTGGAGAGGACTGTGAAGAGTATGGAAACAGCTTTGGTTTAGAAGAACAGGGTGAAGGATAATTTATGACTAATTTATGGAATAAATAAAAATGATGTGATAAGATTAATTAGCACAGTTTCCATTTATTTCAATTGGGGATAATGACAAGTTATAAAGGATATTAAACCCTCTCATCCTCACCCAGATTTTTGTAACTGAAAACTCAATTCATTGCAGACATGGCAGCAGGTGTGTCTCTCTCTCCAAAGTGACTGTGATCCTAACAAGTGGGTATAGATCAACTTTTTATCATCAAACCCTTATTTACCCATGGTTTTCTATAGTTATTTCCAAGTTACTCTTGAATCAGTCCCGACTAACCTTGTGTTGACTGGGGCTTTGACTTTTGGCTATGGGACTGTGTCCTCTTACCTTATTCTTTACTCCTGGAATAAATAACAAGGTTGACTCCTTTTGTGGGGTGAAGAATCTTTTAGCAAAAGTACCTATTTCCTCCACAAACCAGAAGGACTCAGAGTATCCATACTTGTTGAAAGTTAGATATTTTCTACTCTCCAAGACTCTACCTCATGGCTATGCACTGAACTCTGAATGACATTGGGGGGAGACAGCAGAACATAGGACAAAGGACATTGAACTGTACATCAAGAAACCTGGGTTCCAGACTTGACTCTGCCACTACCTGGCTGGGGGATTCAGTGCAAACTCCTTTCCCTTTCTTGGTGCACCATCATGACATTGAGGACAAATTCCAATGCTGCTACTTATTTATCTTACCATCTGTGGGACTTTGGGCAAGTCCCTTCCTCAGTTTCCTCATCTACAAAATGATCACCAGGTGATCATGAAGAACCTTTCCTGCTCTGAGATTTATGATATTGGCATTCTAAGTTCAGGGATACTTCAGGCAAAAGTCTAGCCTGGGGGTCCAAGACATGCTCTCCAACCATCAACAGATGTCAAGATCTGCCCCTTGTCCCTTGGTTCTCTATTCTAGGCAGGTTAACCCATTTAATATTTCCTTATTATAATTTAGCTATAGGTTCTTGGATGGCCATGCTCTGGAATTGGCTCCTGAGCCCAACTAGACATATCTAAAAGACTTTCTGGATGCATCAGTAACTGTCTAATTTTCAGAGTCTCCTTGATATTCTTGCTTCATATATGCTATTTGTTGGTCATAGATCTTTTCCTCCCCTGCTTTATCTTGTCCTCTCTTCTCTCCTT
Organism: Pseudochirops cupreus; assembly: GCA_028627135.1. Lineage (NCBI taxonomy): Eukaryota > Metazoa > Chordata > Mammalia > Diprotodontia > Pseudocheiridae > Pseudochirops > Pseudochirops cupreus. The sequence goes on along the minus strand of CM053580.1, from coordinate 577,983,259 downwards.
TTCTTTTCCCATTCCTCCTATCTCTTCCTTTATCTTCCCTTCTTCTCCTGACCCCCCTTTTAACCTGAGCCTGAATTCTCGTGCCTATATTCACTAGCTCCTACCTATTTGCTTCTTTTTTGTCGACCTCTGATCTTGGGGTGTTTTATTGACCCTTTATCACTTGTCCATAGTAACTGATTCATAACTTTCTCCAGCTCTCCTCCATTGCTTATCACTCACTTTTCTTTGTCCTGGCCTCCTGCCCTATTTCTTAGATCTGCCACCAGCCAGATCCCAGCAGGGCACCAAGGATAGGGCACCTGACTTGTCATCCCTGGCTTTGGATCTCAGCCCATCTAGATCTTCTTTGGTTCTATCTTGCCTGTTTTGACTTGGACCATCTGGCAAGATGGCAACATTCCCGCTCACAAGATGGCCTACGGAAGTCTCCAAGAGGCACAGGCCAAGTTAGCAGGGATGGAGCCAGAAATGGCTTGGTTTCATCCTTCTGTCATAAGCCATGCCCTGTGGTGGTGGATTTCACTTATTTATATAGCCTAAATACCTGATTTATTTAATGGATGCCATTAGTCAAAGAGTTTTGCATGAATACAGAGCCCTATAGGCAGGTAGTGGGTGAAGTAGATGGGGGTGGGGGTGGGGAAGGATGCAGCTAGAATTAGTAAGACTCAAATTCAAATCTGTGTGACTATGGGCAGGTTACTTAACCTTCATGTGCTTTAATTTCTTCATCTGTAAAATGGGAATAATCATAGCACCTCCCTCCTAGGAGTGTGGTAAGTTTAAGATGAGTTAATCTTTATAAAGTGCTATATAAATGCTAATTAGCATTACTAATAATGCTTCTGCCTGTCTGGCTTTGGGGAAAAATCAGAGAATATTTGAATTAGAAGGGACCTCTTAGTTCTTGTGAGTGGATTCTACTTAGTGCCACATAATCCTGGAAACTCAGAACTAAAAGGGACCATGGAGATTTCTGGTCCAACCTAGCCCTGAATGAGAATCCTTTCCATGACATAAACATTCAAAGTAACTGACATGCATCTAGTAATTATTATCATTTTCAGTGATCCAAAGTGATTTATAAGCACTATGTCATGTGACCTTTATGGTAACACTGTGAGACTAGTATTATAGACATACAATGGCCCCATTTTAAAGATGAAAACATTAAGGCTCAGAAGGTTAGCAGTTGGTCCACGGCCTCAATGATATTAAGAGTCAGTGGTGGGATTTGTTTCTTTTTCCAAATTCTATGGGAGAAACCAACAAGAGAAGGAACAGGAGCAGAGTAAAGAACCCACAGCTGTAAGACCTTGTTTCATGTAGAAAGAGCACTGGATTTGGAGTCAAAGTACCTGGCTTCCCATCCTGGCTCTGATGTCTACTAATAATAGCTAATAAGTATATAAGGTTTCATAGTTTGCAGAGTGATTTTTAAAATAGTATCCCATTTGAGCTCAGTGAGGCAGATGCTGTTATTATGGCAGGCAGAAGTTAAGTGAGTTGCCTAGGATCACAAAGCTAATAAGATTCTGAGGTAAGATCTGAACTCAGGGCTTTCTAACGCCAAGTCAGTATTTTGTCCACTGCACCTCATTGCTTCTTACATATTACAGGTTTGACCTTTGGTGGGTCCCTGTAATGATTCTGGGATTTGAAGATCTTCCATGCCCCTTGAACTTGCTGATGTAGCATGAAGGGGTGGAGCAAGAGAAAGCCAGAGACAAGCTAGTGTCTATGTTGTGGTGACTGGAAGCAGCAGCAGCAGCTGCAGCGCGAACTCCTTTTTCTTTGAATCTGCCAGAATCTCTGCCAAGGACTCCTGCTGAGGACTGCCAGGGACACGAACTGCGGGGGGCTGGAGCTGCTGGGAGCAAGCTGCCTGGACACTGAGCAGTTGCATGAGTGAGGAGAGGAGGATCTTTGCCTGAGGTAGCCTGTTCTGTTTTGAAGGCTTGAGAATGTGGGTGTTTACTACATTAACTACATGTGCTAACTTCATAACTAATGTGTTGCCTTTGACTTTCTGGTTTTGGGACTCAGTTTTCTGGTATTTGAATAAATGCTCTAGCTATATTTCCCATGTAGAGAGCTTGTTACATTTTGTGATTGATAACCATATTAGCATACTTATAGTTACTGTAGGCATTGTGAATACTGCATTGTTGATACAGTCCCTGCACCCAGGGGTATGCTGGTAAATATTTAACAATCAGCCCTCTGAGAAGAAAGGAACATGTAACACACATTTAAGTTTAATCCGTATTTTCTCCATTAGTTTCTTAAGTCTAGGTAATCAAGAAAATAATAAATCAAGCCATGATTTGTAGCATTTGCCAGTTTCTGAGATGTAAATGCTCAGACTAGACATTTAACAATGGGCTGGAGATTCAAGCTGACATTGCCTTCTTTCTCATATCCATTATGGTCTCTGCCATCTGGGGATGGCTCCATCTCTGTTGAGTAAAGGGGACTTTTTATTCCCTCAAGATACTTTTGAGAGAGTAGACCCTTAGAAACCCCCACAGAACTAACTGTCTCTGGGAAAGGCTTGAGTCATGAGGGGACCCCATCTAGGATGATGATGATAGCTATCATTTATATGATGGTTTAATGTCTGCAAAGCACTTTATACATATGAAGTCCGTTTATCATTACAACCCTGGGAGGTAGGTGCTATTTTTATCTCCATTTTACAGTGGGAAAAACCGAGAAATGACTCACCTAGGGTCATACAACTAGCAAGTGGCTGAGGCTAGATTTGAACACAGGTCTTCCCATCTCAGCACTCTATCCATTGTGCTACCTAACTGCCTAGAATATGAGCTGGTTAACTAAGCAATTGATAGCTGGGGGGGAGGGGGGTGGATAGAGCACTGGGCTTGGAATCAGGGAGACTCATCTTCCTGAGTTCAAATCTGGTCTCAGATTTTTACCAGCTGTGTGACTCTGGACAAGTCACTTAACCTTCTTTGCCTCGGTTCCTCATCTGCAAAATGAGCTGGAGAAGGAAATGGCAAACCACTGCAGTATTTTGCTAAGAAAACCCCCAAATGAGGTCAGAAAGGGTCAGACACAAATGAAAACTCAACAACAATAAAGGCTGAGGTTAAAGACAGTCAGAAAGGTGTGGAAAGAAGCTGTTTGGGAGTGAGTGCAGGGGAAACTTCTAGATGGCTCTTTTCCCCACCCTCAAAGCTGATTGGAAGCCTACTGAAACAATGGTAGTTGGGGAAGAAAAAACTTACAAGTTTCTGGTATATCTCACTTATCAGTGAACAATCAGTGTTGCTCTTAAAGGCTATGTGCCCCCTGGGAAAACCAGACTCAGTTTCACCAGCAGGCTTGGTCTCAGCCTCACAAGGTACCTGCTTCTACATGGCAGATCCCCCCACAGCAGCTCTCTACTGCCTGTCTTCCCCATGGGCAAGCTCAGCCAGCCTGAGCTACATACAGTACAATCACGTCCAATTAAGAGGGTCAAATATCTCTTACACTCAGCCCCAAACCTCCCATAGGGCCAGCCTTTTGCCTTATATACAAGGTTAGTGGCCATCTGCCCGGTGATATTTGGGGCCCAAGATTTAGCAAGGATCATCCTAATAGCCAGGCCTTTGAGGTTTACAAAGCATGATGCCTATAATCTCATTTAACCCTCATAATAATCCTGTGAGAAAGGCGCTATTATTAGCCCAATTTTTTAGCCGAGGAAAGGGAAGTGGAGGGGGGATGACTTGCCTAGGGTCACGAAGCTAAGTGTGTGAGTAAGTAGCTGAGGCAGGATTTCAGGTCTTTCTGACTCCAGGTCTGACACTGGAGTTACTGGGAGGATAAAAGTCACCTTGGAGATCACCTGGGTCAATCCCCTAATTTTACAGATAGGTAAACTAAGCAACCAAGGGAATAAAATGACTTGTTGAAACTTGTAAGATGAATAACAAGAATATTTACATAGTAAATGTGCCAGACACTTTAGTGTCTTTACAAACATTATTTCATTTAATCCTCAAAACAACCCTGAGAGGTAGGCACTAATATTGTGCCCATTTTACAGATAAGCAACTGAGGCAAATAAAGATTGAGTGGATATAGGGGCCCTGGGGGGAAATGTACATTCATGCTTGTAAGAGATATGATTTTAAAAATTATGCTCCCTTCTCCCTCCCCCTCTCTATGCCCATTTTCTTTTTTGTGTGGGCTATCGGGTTCTTGCCCAAAGATAACGATATCTCTGCTACCCTCCCCAAGCTGGTGCCTGAAATGTCACCATTCCCAGTTGCTTCCTTTGGGCTAAGCCTTGTCCTGTCCTTCTGGGTATAAAGAAATACAAATTTCCATAAGATAGGAGGCTTCTGGAGGAACTAATAGTTCTGGAGTGAACTAGAATCATACAAATGTGAGAGTCAAGAAAGAATTTGGAATCAAGACACAGAATGCTAGCGTTGGCATGGACAGCCTAGAACAGAGAATGTTCCCTAAGATCTTGGTATCCAGTTCCAATCTGTCCCCTGAGCTTTAGTCTGCCATTGCCTTTTGGAAGTTGGGGCAGAATTTTTGATACTTCTCTCCTATAGTGCTGCCCAAGTGCAGATCTGACCATGTCACTCTTGGCAATCAACCCCAGTAGCTAGTTCCCTTTGGCTCCTAGGATCACATTCACACTCTTTCATTTAACTTTCAAAGCCCCCAACCTTTCTTTGAAGCATCATTTTCTCCTCCTCCTTTACTCTGTGATCCCTCACTCATAGATGGGCCATATCTAAGCATCCTGATGTATATCTGGTCACTGGACCCAGATGGTTCTGGAGGAGAAAGTGAGGCTGGTTACTTTGCACAGCCCTGCCTCACTTAAATCCAAATCACTTGCAAGCCATGGCATCACCTTCCTGATGTCATGGTCCTCTTTGAGAACAAAGGACCAACAACTCACTCACAACACTCCATCTCCTCTCTCCCATTTCCATCACTTTGCACTGACTGTTCTCTGTACCTGGAATGTCCTCCTCACTTCTGCCTCACAGAATCCCTCTCTTCCTTCAAGACCCAGACCAGGCATCACCACCCACATGGAGCCTTTTCTCATCCTCCAAATGCTAGTGTCCTTTGTTATTGTTGTCATTTCAGACACTTCCTGACTTCATTTGGGATTTTCTTGGCAAAGATATGGGAGAGATTTGCCATTTCCTTCTCCAGATGAGGAACTGAGGCAAACAGGGTGAAGTGACTTGCCCAGAGTCACACAGCTAGTAAGTGACCGAGAGGTCTGATTCGAACTCAGGAAGATTAATCTTCCTCATTCCAAGCCTAGGGCTCTATTTACCAAGCCACCTAGTTGCCCTGCCAGGATCCTACTGTCCATCTTGCAGACCTTATATTTATTTGCATTTCTTAACTTTATTTGTCTATACATATATTTATATACAAGTCCCCTGCATTAGATGCTCCTGGAGGGTAAGGAGTATTTCATTCTTTGTATTTTTGTCTGCAGACCCTAGCACATAACAAAGGCTTCTTATGTGATTGATAGAATACTAGTGTTTGAAGAGACCTGTGGAGCTAAAATGCTACACTGCAAAGGATTTTAGAACTAGAATACTTTCCATTCTCCTCTCTGACCTTCCTTGCTTCCTTGAAGTCTCACCTGAATTCCTTCCTTTTCCTGGAAACTTTCCTTAACCTCTCTTAATTCTAATGCCTGCCTTCTGCTCATTTTTTCCTGTTTATCCTGGATATACTTACTTTGTATATATTTGTTTGCATGTTGTCTCCCTCATTAGATTGTAAGCTCCTTGAGGGCAGGGATTATCTTTTGCTTCTTTTTGTCTTATCAGCCCTTAGCAGAGTGTCTGGCACTTAGTAGGCACTTAATAAATTGATTGATTGACCTTAGAATCAGTGATTCTGAGAGGCAGAGCTCCATGGAACTTCTTAGAATATAGACCAGTGGATATCAGTGCTAAAGAGAGCCTTAGAATGTAATTGGGAGGGTTTTCAAAACATAGAATGTCAGAGCTGGGAGGGGCCTTAGAAGTCAATCCAGTTCAATCCCATGATTTTGTAGATGAAGAGAATTTCTACTCCCAGGGAGTAGAAATGCCTTGCTCAGGATAACACATAGCATTAATGTTATAGCTGGAACTAACACCCAGGTCCCCTGATTTGGAGGCAGAGGATCTCTTTCCTAGGATGTCATCAGAACATTGGCAGGTGGCTGGGGAGGGTCACACTGAAAGGTCAAATTATACTTACTTCAAAATAGTTTCCCCCCACAATGGAATTGGGAAGGAAGGAAGAAAACCAAGCCACTAGTACTCTAGTTGGGAAATTAGGGAATTTGATTCCCAAAGGAAGGTATGAAACTAACCTGTAGAGGACTGCATTAAATGACCTCAGAAGCTATACAAACAACCACAGTCTCAGCTAGGAGAAAGCTCAAAGGACATTGAGTCTAGTCATTCTACCGCACAGGCAACATAAGGTACATCTAGTACATTCCATTCTCATATGCCCAGTGACAAAGAGATCACTACCTATCCCAGGGTTACACCCACTCTTTTTGTTTGCATTACTTATCATTAGTCAGTTGGTTCTTCACTGGGGTAAAATCAACATCCCTGTTATCACTTTCTCATTGGTCCTAGTTCTGTCTTCAGTGTCTACAAAGAATAAATTTAATTGAGAGTGTATGAGAGGGAGAAAACTAAGAACATCAAACAGTCCTTATTAAGGTTTCTAGCCAGGGCATTTGCCACCCTTTGGAATACCCAAACTTCAGCTGTTGATCCCCCATTCCTTGTCCTGCCCACCCCAATAATTTATGAAGGAATAGGGAAGTGGAGACAAGATCATCACTCTAGAACTGAAAGGGACTGTTAAGTCATGTAATGCAATCTCCTTCATTTTACAGGTGAGGAAACCAAGACCCAAAGAGGGGGGAAGAGCACTGACCAAAGTTTCATAGTTAATATGTGGCAGAGTAAAGATTTGAACCCAGGTCCTTTGACTCCACTCCAGCATACTTTTTGCTGCATCCTATTAAGCAGCCATTGCCGTATTCATGAGTAGCCCACCTCTCAGGAACAACAGCCCAAACTTTGCATCCTCAACCTGCTGTCTGGGAGCTTCTTGTGTTGAATCAGTGGAAGGGAAAGGATGTGTTCAATGTCCCTACATCTTCTGTGACTGGCTGGCTGATCTGCCAATCAACATTTGACCCACCCATGACACCATGCCTGTTAAGTAACCAATAGGAAATGTCATGCAAATTATAAGATGTCTCAGATTGCTGTATATGCCTATTTTTTTATGTCCTACAAGTCTGCCTGGGGCTGTGGTAGCACAAATTCCTACACCTGTCTGCCTCTGCTCTCCATCACCTGAGCTAGATGGGTACATGTATGAGAAACCCAAACAAAAGACCAGTGTTAACCTTTCTCTTTCAAGGATAGACTCTGACTGCCCAGGAAAATGCAGCCACTTAAGTATAGAGAAAGACTGTGACACACTGGTAAAAGTCCAACCTTGGTTTAGCCCCGACTTCAGAAGGCTCAGAGTCTGGAGTTTTTCTTTCCCCTGAGAGTTTCCCAACACTGGCAGACTACCTATCACCAGGGTACACTTTGGCCTTTTTGTATGAAGGGGAGAAGGGATGCATCTCAGTCTCTGACAACAGAGGGCCATGCAGAAGGCATAAGAGTCCCAGAATCTTTACGTGTCAGAATTAAAATGGACATTAGAACATAGAATGTCAGAGCCGAGCAGGTCCTTGGAACAAAGAATGTTACAGAGAATGTTAAAGCTGGCAGGGGGCATAGAACAGAGAATGTCAGAGCTGGGAGGGACTTTAGAACAGAGGATGTCAGGACTGGGAGGGACGTTAGAATACGGGATGTCAGGGCTGGGGTGGGGCTTAGAACAGGGAATGTCAGGGCTGGGAGGGGCCTTAGAACAGTGAATGTTAGAACCAAAGGAGGGTTTAGAACATAAGAATATAAGAACTAGAAGGGACCTCAGAGCAAAGAAAATCAGAAATGGAGACCTTAAAACGTAGAGTTAGGAGGGCCCCTAGAATAGAATGTGGTCAACAAGTGTAGCCCTTTTATTTTACAGAGAAAACCAAGGCTCATAGAGATGACCTAATGGGCTTGAGGTCAGCCATCTAGTGAGCGGTAACCTCTTGGTTCTCAGACCATTGCTTCCCTCATATGACTCTCTTTTGTACCACTGCAGTCTCAGGGAGCATCATGGGACACACCGAGTATAAGTATCCAGGTTTTTAGGATCAAAAACTGGACCTGAAAGGGACCTTGGAGTCCATCTAGTTCAACCTCCTTATTTTCCAAATGAGGAAACTGAGTCAGACAGAGGTTAAGTAACTTGTTCAGGGTCACACAGCTAGCAAGTATCCAAAGTGACATATGAACCAAGGTCTTCTCGACCCTGAGTCTAACGCCCAAGGTACATACCCATATTCTGGTTTTAGGATTTACAAAAACTGTCTGAATAGATTTCAACTTCAGTATAAAGAAAAGAAGCCTGAACTTCATATAAGGAAATTGGACCTGGATTTTGGTTCTGGTACTTACTCTCTGAATGACCTGGAGTAAATCATTCTCCATTTCTCTGAGCATCAGTTTACTAATCTGTAAAATAGAAGTCTTAGGTTTAGAGATGGAAGGAATCTTGGACTCTTGTCCAAATCTTTCATTTTATAGGGAAGTAAACTGAGGCTAAGAGAGGTTTGGATGCCTTGCTCAAGGTCAAGCAGGTTTTTTGTTGTTCAGTTATTTTCAGTCATGTCTGACTCTTGGTGACCCCATTTGGGGTTTTCTTGGCAGAGATACTGGGGTGGTTTACCATTTCCTTCTCCAGCTCATTTTACAGATGAGAAAATTGAGGCAAGTTGAGTTAAGTGACTTGCCCAGGGTCACACAGTTAGTAAGTGTCTGAAGCCAGGTTTGAACTGGGAAAGATGAGTCTTCCTGACTCCAGACCCAGTACTCTATGCACTACAGCGCCACCTAGCTGCTCACAACAACCAGGTAGGGATCTGGCTTTACCAGATCTGAATCTTGAATTTTCAGTATAACATGGTGGATAATAATGCCTATGCTTGTTGGGTTGTTATGGGATGGGGGTAGTAGGGAGAAGGGTGAGAGATGCCTTGTAAACATTAACCACCACATCAGTGTGAGTGGTTACTTCTCACCCAGGGCCTTTGGCAGATCCCCCTGGATTTTCTTCCTATTTCCCCCCATCATCAGTCAACATTCAGTATACATGAAGTACACAATGTTTGCGTGAGCTCAGTAACCAAAGGTCAGGTGCCCACTGTAGACAAACAAAATGATATTTACCCAGAATCACAGACTGTCTGGGGCCCAGGAGTTCAGCCATGGAGCTCTTTCAATTCTCATTCCCAGTGCACAGGAGGCATTCTGTGGTCTCATCACTACCTCTAGTGGACACTGGTCCACATCACCCCCAGTGACAAATGGTCTGATAATAGTCCAGCTTCCTCATTTTCAGCCCAAGTGACCCCAGGCAGGAAAACTGAAGGCCCGATACATTTCCTTGACCAAACCAGACAAGCTCTATGGGTCCCTCCTCCTGCCTTGATCCCCCTCTGTTTTCCTTCCTCTGGATCTGTCGCTTTTGATGCATCATGTCTCTCTCTGAATAATAATAACTGTCTTGCATTTGTAATAAGTATCTTCATTTGTAAAGCAATAATAATAATAATAATAATATGTAAAACATATAATAATAATTGTATAATAAATAATTGCAAAGCGACAACGATAATAAATGAATAATTGTCTTGCATTTGCAATAAGTATCTTGCATTTGTAAAGCAGAATGAACTCTCACTTATTATCTCAGTCAATCAAAGATATTTATTAAATGCCAAGCACTGCACTAAGTGATGGGAATTCAAAGAAAGGCAAAAGGCAGTCTCAGACCTCAAGGAGCTTACACTCTCATAGGGCATTATTATCTAACATAATAACCATAGCTAGAATTTTTATAGTACTTTAAGGATTTCAAAGTGTTTCCCATGCACACACACACAATTATTTATATAAAATCTCCTTAAGTTTTGGCAACGACCCTCTAAGGTCATATGATTACTCCTGTGAGGAAAGCAGAGCAGAGAATATTTTCACCATTTTTCAAAAGAGGAAACAGTCTGAGTCCGTATGGTGTAACAAGGCAGTGTATTTTAGTGGAGGAAACAGACTGAGGCTCAGAAATGTCAGAAATGTTAAATGATTCACCCGGGGTCACAGAATTAGTAAGTGTCAAAGGAGGATTTGAACCTGGGTCTTCAGGATTCTGTCCAGCACACTATGCACTATAATACTAGAATCACTCACATTTACAAAGAACTTTGGGGGCATTTTGATATATGCTAATCCTCACAAGAGCCTTCTGATATAGATGATATTAAACTTTCCATTTTACAGATGAGGAGACTGAGGCTGTGAAAGGTTTGATTTCTAAGTCTGGTGCTTTTATCATTAGTTAAGATGCTTTTGATGTCTCACTTGCTCTTTGCCATCTTACCCTACACAAGACATTTCCTACTTCACATATATTTTTAAACAGTATTTCTGTTTAGGCAAGAACAATCTAACTAGGAACCTCCTTTTACACTATGAACCTGCTCTGTGTGCTGCCTCCTGGCAAAGGTCCACAAGGGCCCATATCTTCTTGGAGGCAAACCTGAAACACCAGGATCTCTCAAATTCTGAGCCAGAGAACCAAGGTGCTGCAACATAGGCACCAGCCATTGCCAAATTCCCAGCAGCCAAAGGCAAGCATGTGGGGTAACCCAGGCAAGTCCCTCTCCTTCCCAACTAACCCCTGTGACTTTGGCCCAGATCACCCAGATAATTGTCACAGCCATCTGCTTCATTCTGGCAACAGGGGTCTGCCTTCTTTGTGTCAGTTCAACTCTCATGATGGACCCTGGCTGCCTGTTCTAAAGCTCTCAGTCACCTGAGCCCCCTCAGAGGTAAGCCAGATCCAACCAGGCTCCCTTAAACAGTTCATTCATGGCCTTTCATATCCAGTTCAGTGCATTTAGCCACTGCATGCTGTGAAGTGGTGAAAGGACAGAAGGACCTTTGTACATTTATGATGTCCCTGCTGTTAAGAGAAATGCATCCTGGGAGAATCTTCCCTCATAGTCATGCCAATCACCATCCCACATCCCCTTTCTTCTCATCTTCCTCCTTGACACAGAAGGGACCATCTTTATTCTCGCCTAACAGTTCAACTCAACAAACATTTATTAAGCACCTGCTGAGTTCAGAGAACTATGCTAAAGCACTGCATAAGCTGATCCTTGTCCTCATGAAACTTAATGTCTAATAGAAGATCATTCATATGCAAATGGACATAATAAGAGCAGTAAGTATATAAAAGAGATACAAAGAAAGGACTGTGAGATCTGAGGATGGAATAGTCATTTATGAGTTGGGAAAGGTTGGTTATAAGGGAAGTCTTCATAGAAGGTACAGAACCTAAGTTAAGCCTTGAAGGATGGTGGCTGTTAGCATTTTTCTTACAGACATGAACTCTGACTGAAGATGGTTATGATGCTGATGAGCATAGGGAATGAGTAGACTTAAAGCTGGAAGGAACCCAAGAGGCCATATTAGTCCAAATCCTCCACTTTACAGAGGAGGAAACTGAGGTCCAGAGATGTTGTCACTTGCCCAAAGTTCCTCAGCTAGTCAGTCAGTAGTAGGGTCAGGTTTTGAACCCTGGTCTTTTGACTTTCAGTCCAGCACTCTTTCCATTAGACCACACTATTCCTTCAGAGGAAACAAAAAGACAAATTGAAATCAGGGCAGAGATCTCTCTTAATGGTTCATTTCATTTTTGTACGTGAGGGTTGAGTGGGTCAAAATCTATCACATCCCCTGGGGAAAGGAAGCTGCTCCAATTTATTGTCCCCCTACTTAGCTTGAGCACCCCCTAGTGAAAATTAGTGATGGGAAGTTGAAAATGTAAATATAACTAAAAATGAGCCTTTCCCCCCCTCCCCACTAAGCAACTTACAGGGATATGTTTTGGAACATGATGTAGAGAACAAGGCACCCCAGCCTGATGAGATACATCATTTATTCCTGGAAGGGGGGGGAGAGAATGAATCATTTGACTTATTTGTGCCCAACTGAATCATCTGAACACCAGTAAGATTCCATCAGCCAAAGACAGAAAGATCCTCCTAAGGAGGCAACTATATATGGAACTCCAAGGGACTCATAAAGGAAGAACCATAGAGTAAACACAAACTTACAATGACTATGTTTAGCCATGTGGCCACAAAACCTTGAGTTTGGATTTTATAGCACCAAAGGACTTAGAGCTGGAAGGAACTTAAGACAGCAACCTGCTTATTTTACATAGTGGGAAATTGAGGTCCAGAGAAGGATAGGAATTTGCCCAAGGTCATACATGCAGTTGATCTTGAATTTGAACTCAGAACACAGAAATAGCAAATCTCAGACTCAGAAGGAATATTTCTTTTAAAAAATCAAGAGAACTAATACAACCTCACATTTATGGCACTATCTGCCTTCATTTTTCTACCATTTCCTTCCACAAGTCTCCCTATAAAATATACCACCACTGACCTGATATGTCACCAGGAATCAAATTTTGCTTTTTTGTGTCTTAAAATAAAATGGCACATGGACAAAAGAGGAGCCACATGGAAGCAAGTCCTTTTCAAGTATTTCAAACTTTCTCCAAAAAGGAGTTCTGAATTTAGGCTTTATCCATCAGCCACTATTTCTAGATCAGGCATGAATGGATTTGGGATCTTTTTATTAGAGAGACAGAGAAGTGAGAGATAGAAGAGAGCATATAGCATGAGATGTTGGTGCTGAAAGGAATCTTGTTACACAGAATATAGATTGTGAGAGCTGAAAGGGACTTTAGAACACAGGGCAGTTGAGAGGAACCTTAGGAAAAAGAACAGAAAACATTTAAACTCAAAAAGGAACCTGTAATATAGGATGTCAAATTTAGGAGAAACCCTAGTCTAGTCCAATCCCCTTATTTTATAGATGAGTAAACTTGGGTCCATAGAGGTCATGTTATACAATTCCCAAGGTCATACAACAGCATCGAAGCCAAGGACAAGAATTACCTCTTTGTACTATGAGTCTCTCCCTCTTGCCATTAAAAATGGAAATTTAATATGAAGGTCAAATGTAATGAATGCCACCTTTGATACTACCGTCTTAGCAGGAACTATCTCTTGGCTATCTTCACTCACTCTCTTATGAGTCAATGTCTTGAAGTTAGAATAGCATGGTTATTAATGGGCCCTTGGTAAGTATTACATCAGTTGACTTTAATTTGTTGCTGACCTAAAGTTAATTAAAAATATATGCTGGCTAGCCATGCAGCATTGGGCAGCTGGACAAAATGTGAGGCATCATTGGAAGAGTAGGGAATTTGTAGTGGAAAAAGTATTGATCTTGGAGTCAGGAGACTTAGGTTGTAGTCCCTAGCTCTTGCACCAACTTGCTGTCTGGACTAGGGTAAATCACTCAGTTTTCTTATCTGCCAAAGGTAAAAGAAACTCACAATCAAAATTCCTGGTTTAGTTTAAAATGTCACTATCTCCTCTTTAAGCCTTGACTTCCATGAGAGGGGCCTCTAGTGAAGAGAGGGAGAAGGGTTGGTGGGCAGAGATAATGATGGTTTGAGGGCAGAGTTCTCTTTGGTTGATGACTTTTCTTTTATGATCATGGGATTCTACAGGGTGGATTCTCTTTATGGATTCTCTTTATTCTGTGAGTGCCCAGTTTCAAAGGGGGGTGGTCTGGTGGGGCAGAGACAATTTCAAACGCATCAAGCATTTGTGCTGAAAGAGGCAGCTAATTAGGATGGGGGCATGCTGTGGCAACAAGGGATTTATTTAAATCAAGCAATTGTTTTGAATGAGACTGTCCAAGCCTGGTGTAAATCGTGAATATGACTGGCTCATCAACCCCGGGGGCTTTAACGATATGCTTTGTTAAACAAAGGGTTATGCATTATTTTCTCTCTAGTCTGCACACGTAGACATAGAGTCAACTGGATATAATAGCGCTTGTTGGATGCATTAAAAACCCTGCTTTGGTTGGAAAAACTAGACTTGAAGGAGAAAAAAAAAAGCAAGGCGCCCCCGCGCTGGGAGCTGTCCGCAGGCTCCGGTGCTGAACACGCAGGTGTGGGAGAGCCTGGGCTTTGGCCAAAGAGAAGAGATGAGCCACTTAAACCCAGCCTGGGGTCTGAGGCAGCCCAGACTAGAGGCTAGAACTAGGCAAATGTTTGTCCCCAAACGGTTTCTGCTTAGGATGTCCTCCCACCTACCCGTAACCTGGGTCGCCCCAGCCCAGTTAGTTCTTTCAACATGAGGGGCGCTGTTCCCGGTATTGGGGGGTGTGTAGCTGGCAATGGTTGAAAGAGAAATAATAATGGAGCCTCCTCAGAGTCCTTGAGTTCCAAATCCTTAACTCTTTGGGTCATCGCTTGCTGAGTTTAGGAATATCTTCCCCTTCCCCCCCTCCCACCTCCCCTCAAGTTTTTCTGGAGAGACCATCCAAGGGACCTGTGGGGTTAGGGCAGTAGGGAAGAGGGTGGGGTCGGGGACTGTGGGATGGGAGGGCTTTAAAGAGCCACTCTCTCTTAAACCCTTCTATCTCCCCAGGAAAGTGCAGGACCATTGAAAGCAGTCTTGACTTTCTGTTCAGCACCCTAGGCTAATGGTGCTCGGAGATCTCAGCCTGTGAAAAAGGAGGAGGGGCGGAGTCCACTAGGGTTCCCTAATATGGGAGTTCTTTCAAGATAGGAGCCTCCCTCCCTCCCTCTTTCACCCTCCCCCTCCCCTAAAGTTCCCAGCTCAGATCAGCTCTTCCCCTTGGGAAGCTACGCCCTAGAAGTTGCTGGGAGGCCGTAGGCTGAGGTGTCCCCGCAGAGAGCTCAATTCCCTCGGGATCCAAGGGGGGACACAGACCCTAGCCCTCCCCCACTCCCAATCCGGGACATCCCCGTTGGAAACGCCTGGACCGCAGAACGAGTGGTCCTGGGGTAAACTCCTCGACCTTCTCTCACGGTTCCATCATATCCCAAACCCATCCACTCCTCCTTGATACCCCCCCCCCACTCCCACCCCGCCCCGGAGTCTTATTTGCGCTTTCATATCCCGGGGATTCCGGGTGGGTGAGGAGATTGTTCTGGCCTGGAGTATGTGTATGGGTGTGTGTTGGCCGGGGGGTGATCTCTAGAGCCTGGGACAACCCTGACCCGGAAAGAGCAAGGGACCACCAACTCGACTCTGTTCTGGCTACCCGTGGGGTCCGAGCGCAAGAAAAGAGGGAATTCCCTGGTCTCGTCGCAGAGCCCCAGGTGGGAATTGACTCTAAAGCTCACCCCCACCCCAATGTCCTGATGCCCGCTACTCTCTGTAACTTTGCCCGCCGCGCCCCCTCCACAGCCCCCCGTTACAGCACAGATTGAGGGCAAGCTCTCTCCTACCTCCTAGCTGAGCTGCCTGGCTGCCCAGAAGAAGGACGAGCAGCAGTGAGAGTGGCAGGCGCCCCGCGGCTGGCGGCCCGGTCCCGGGCATCCTGGAGGAGACCGTGGTGGAGATGGTGGCTGCTGTGAGGACCCACAAGCCAAGCGAGTGGGAGACCCACTGACTGGGCTGTCCAAAAGGAGCAGGGAGGAGGGAGGAGAGACTGAGGAGGAGGAGAAGGAAGAGGAGGAGGAGGAGGAGGGAAGAAGAGGAGGAGGAGGCGAAGGGAGGGAGGGAAAGCTGGGGCTCGGCCGGCTCCCTTGCTCTCAGGCTAGAGCTTTCGGAGGCTCCGGGTCGGTCCCGCCGCGCGCGTGGGGAGAGAGGGAGGGAAGTGAGGAGGAGGGGACGCCAGGCTGGGGGAGGGGCGGGGCGGGGAGGGGGCGCGGGCCAGGGGAGCCCCGGCAGGCGTGCGGGAGGCGGACGGAGGCGCGCTCAGCCCTGCAATCCCGGCGGCTGTTGTGGAGCGCCCAGCCAGCGAGACAGCCAGAGAGAGAGAGCTAGGGAGCGAGCGCGGGCGGGCGGCAGAGTGAGGAGGAAGAAGGAGGAGGAGAAGGACGGAGGGAGGGAGGGAGAAACGGACGGAGGGAGGGAGCCAGCTAGATGGAGCCGGGCTGGGGCTGAGGCTGTGCAAAGCGGTGAGCAGGAAGGGAGGGAAGGAAAGAGGGAGGGAGGGGAGTCTAAAGGGAGCGGGGGAGCGAGAGAAAGAGGCGCCGCGTGGCCGCCGGAGCGCGCCCTCCCCCAGCCTGTGCCTGGCCTCCTCTAGCTTTCCTTCTCTTTCTCGAGGCACCCTCCACCTCTCCCAGGCTCCCTCCTTCTCCCTCAACCTCCTTGTAGGAAACCCAGGTCGCTTTCTGTCTCCCTCTCCTCTGATCTCCACCCTCAGGTTTCCCTGCGTTTCAAAGTTCACGGTGATCTCCCTCTTTGCACATTCTCATCTTCATGCTCCCTTCCTTCAGTCTCCACTGCCCCCACCCCCATAGAATCACGGGACCATGGAGTTCCACTTCCTTGTTTTACAAAGGAGGGAACTGGGTTTAGAGAGGGGCGAATGACTTGTCCAAGGTCACACACTTTGGGATTCCAGCCTAAGACTTTTGACTCCAAATCAGTGCTTCTGCTACTTTGTCTCAGATGTCCCTCTCTCCCTAACCTTCACTTCCTAATTCAAACCAGGTTGCCAGTCCTAATCAGCTTCACATAAACCCCTGAGGGTGGGATCCTCCCCACCTTCCTTTCGCCCGAGCTCTCCTGCCTACAGAGCCAGGTTGGTGCAAAGGACCTCGAGTCCCCATTCACAGAAACGTAGAAAGGTTAATCTTTAGTTTTCCCTTCCGGCAAGAGGCCCTGTTTTGAGCCACTAACGACTCATCCTCTGTCACTGAGGAACGGAAAGGAATTGGATAGGGAGACTCTGGGCATTGAGCCTATCAACCATTGGCGATCCTTCTCTCCTAATGACTGGGCAGCCTCACCTAGTCCTTTCCTATCCCTGGCTCATCAAATTTCAAAGACCCCTCATTTGTTTGAATGAATATACACAGGCCTCTTTAGCAAGCAGAATGAGCAGATGGAGAGCATTCTCACAGGCAACAACAGGAGAAATGTTACTTTAGAAGGAGCAGTGAAGCTAGAAATCCTTATTAAAGATTGTGTGTGTGTGTGTGTGTGTGTGTGAGAGAGAGAGAGAGAGAGAGAGAGAGAGAGAGAGAGAGAAGAGAGAGGGGGGATGGGAGAAAGGGGAGAGAGAGAGAGGGAGGGAAGGAGGAAGGGAAGAAAGGAGGGAGACAGAGAAGGAGGAGGAAGAGAAGGAGGAGGAGAAGGAGGGGACAGAGAGAGAGAGAGAGAGAAAGAGAGGGAGGGAGGGAGGGAGGGAGAGAGAGAGAGAGAGAGAGAGAGAGAGAATGCTTCCCTTACTATGTCATCATGAAGCACTTACCTACACTGAAGAATTAGATATAATGGCTCCTAGTTCATTGCCTGCCTGACAGAATAGGGAAATGGAGGCCCAGGGTCATATTACAGAATGTGAAAACTGGAAGGGATCTCAGAAATCATCTAGTTCAAGGATGGGGAATTTGTAGCCTCAAGACCACATGTAGCCTTCTAGGTCCTCAAGTGCAGCCATTTGACTGAATCCAAGCTTCACCAAATTCCAAATTCCCTTAATAAAAGGATTTGTTCCATAAAACTTGGACTCAGTCAAAAGACCACATCCAAGGACCTAGAAGGCCACATGTGACATCAAGGTCATAGGCTCTCCACCCCTGATTCTAGTTCAACAGTCATTTTGTAGAAGAGGAAATTTGAGAGCTACAGTGGAGAAGTAACTCGGAGGAGAGAGGACTTGAACTCAGGACTATAAGTTTCAAAGTCATTCTACTAGGATGGATACACTGTCAGTACCATCAGGTGACACTGAATTTCATATATTTCATAGTTTTTGCCCATTCTCTCTCCTTATTTTGGAGGAAATTGGGGTTAAGTGACTTGCTCAGGGTCACAAAGGCCCATTCTCAATATATACTATTGGCACCATCAGGGGACCCTGAATTTCATCTATTTTTCCCAATTCATTTCAACGGGCATTGATTTAAGAGGCTGCTTTGTCCCAGGTGCTGTGCTATGTGTTGGGAAAACAAACAAAATCAACCAAGAAAGATACAGCCTCCAACCCCCAGAAGCTTTCATTCTACTGTACTCCTTAAGGCAGAGATTAATAAGTTTGTCTAGTACCTTTCTGGTTCCCCTCCCTACTGACCTCACCTCCAACAGAAGGACTCCAGAGAATTCCTAGACATGATTAAGAATTCTCTTGAACTATGAAGGCATCTAGTGAGTGGCTGAAACACCTATAGGCAGAAAGGGATAGGATCAAGGCATGCACACCTGATAAATAGCCAGCCCTTGATGAATGTTTGTTGATTTGAGCACTGAATAGGAAGAAAAGGGGAACAGGAAAGGAAAAGAAAAAAAAGAATAAAGGAAAAGGAAACTCAAAGACGAGAAGAAGAAAACAAAGGTGCACACACAGCCTGGGAAAGATAAGCGCCTGGTGCTGAGAGGGAGAATGTCATTTCAGAGGGAATCTGCACTTGCATCATCAGATTTCAGATTTGGAAGGGGCAGTGTTGTGCAATGGACTGTGTTCTATAACTGATGTCAGATGACCTGGGTTCAGATTTTGGCTTTGCTGTTTTCTACTTGTATGTCCTTGGGCAAATTCCTTTACCCTCTCTGGACCTCAGTTTCATTCTCAATCAAATGAGGAAAACTCGATGACTTCTCAGGTGTCTTTCTAGCTCTGTCTGTGATTCTAAATTACTTGGTCCATTTCTCATCCTAGAAATATCTCTGTTCCTTCTCTTCCCCTTTCCTTTTCTGCCTAGATCTGTCACAGTGCCTGAAATTCTGAAATTCAGTTTTCTTGGAATAGGAGGCAGAGCAACGTAATGTAATGAATCCTTGTCTGGAAGTTGGAAGATCTGAATTCTAGTCCTGGCTCTGATGCCAATGTAGTCTGTGACCTTGCTCAATATCACATTATTATTTTAGCATTACTATCACAATACTAATGAGCATTTTAAAGGGCAGCTAGGTGGCACAGTGAATAGAGCACTGGTCCTGAAGTCAGAAGGATCTGAGTTGAAATCCGACCTCAAACACTTGACACACTTACTAGCTGTGTGACCTTGGGCAAGTCACTTAACCCCAATTGCCTTGCCTTTCCCCCTCAAAAAATATATAAAAAATAATGAGCATTTTATACAACATTTAAGTTATAGCATTTCTTTTGACCCCAGAAAAAACCCCTATAAGGTAGGTGCTATTTTTTTTTCATTTTTATAGGAGAAAACGGAGACTCAGGTTAAATTACTTCATAGGTAGTAAACGTCTGAGCTAGAATTCAAACTCAGGTTTTCCAGACTCCAAGTCCAACAATCTATCCACTGAATCATCTAGTTGGTACATAATATCTTCCAGCAGAAAGGGACCTTTGGACCATCTAGTCCAAACACTTCATGCTGAGGATGAGGAAACTAGCAGCAATCAGCCATCTTTGCCTGGCCACAAAAGACTCTTGTGAGGATCAAAGGAGGTAGTAAAAGTCATAGTGCTGGCTAACATCTGATGCTTTGGACATACACAAGTCTTCCTTATTCATTTGCCCAACTGATCATCTTTGACCCCATCATTGACCTAGCAAAGAGAAAGAGCTGAAGGAAAGGGCCACAGATAAGCCTGGATTATATATATTTTTTTAAACAGGAGAAATAAGAATTTGTTAAGGGGTCAAATTATGGGGTTCTGGGCACAAGGACATTAGGGAAATAAAAGAACAGTTATTGAAAGGTACAAAGTGTCTTAAAGGAGAGATTGAGGGAGGTCGGAGACAAATATTACCTAATTTTGCCAAGGGACTGAATATCAATAATTCAGTCACTGCAAAGATTAGCTGCAGATGTCTCCTCCTCCAGCATTAGAGTCCAGGCTGGTAACAGATTTGTGTATGTAACATTCTACATATAGTACAAAGTCAAAAGAAGATTTGTTCACAAGACGCTAATTATAGTTGGTTAAACATAGATGGCCAAATAAACTAATCCAAGATGGGGGGAAGGGATCTAAATGATCACAACTGCTTATCTATACTGATCCTAAGTAACACATTCCCAAAACTTAAGTTGACTTTGGTTCAAGTGTCCATTGGACGACAAGTCATTCCATTAAACAGCAATATTTTGTCAAATAATTGAATTTTATTGATGATCCTAAGAAAATTACTGCCATTTTCCAGTGAAGGTTTCCTCCCTATAAAAGCTCGTCTTTGTTCAAAAGAAGGATAGGTAAGCCAAACAATTCAATGCATTTGCCTGGTTTGACCACTTATGAGCCATCCCACAGCTGTAGTGCACTAACCCACTGTAGAGAAGAGTGAGCTATTGCCCTAAATCATCAGCATTCCCATATCCTTCATTGCTATTGATCTTTAAAATTACTCATATAAGCTATTCTCCTGCTCGGGTTTTCTTCTTTCTTCAGCGCTTCAAAGCAGTTTCTCTGGATTCTTCACGTTTTTTAGCCCTTATAATTCTATTATATCAATATATCAAAATTTGTTCAACCATTTCCCAGTTGATGGGCACTTAACTTTGTTCTGAATTCTTAACTACTACAAAA
>CM053580.1:577942713-577962392 GCA_028627135.1 Pseudochirops cupreus | reverse complement strand
CCACAGTCCTGCCAACACTGACTCTTTTTGTCTTTTCTCATCTTTGCCAGTCTTATGGGCACTGTCTCCAGTAGAAGTAGAGCTCCTTGAAAGACTGCTTCATTTCTTTTTGGTCTTTGCATCTCCAGTGTCTAGTGGCCGTCACATAGCGGATGTTTAATAAATGCTTATTCTTTGACCAGTGGGAAGTGAAACCTCAGAATTTAATAGCAATAGTCTCCTGGCAATCATAAATTCATAGATTTATAGCTGAAGGTTACCTTTGATATCATCTAGTCCAATGACCTAATTTTACAGGAATAAATTGGGGGCCAGAAGGTCTAGTGATTTGCTGTAGGTCACATCACCACCATCACCATCATCATCATGATAATTAATAATAATATCTAGCATTTGTATTTAAAGTTCACAAAAAGCTTTACAAACATTGTCTCAATTTGTAAACTGAGGCAGATAGAAGTTAGAGACTTATGAAGAAGTATCTGAGGCCACATTTGAACTCAGGTTTTCCTGATGCCTGGACCAGCCCCCTATTCTTCTGCATGATCAGTCAGTAGCATTTGAATCAAGCTCTTCTGACTCTAAGAGGGCAACTAGGTGGCCCAGCAGACAGAGTGCATAGCCTGGAGTCAGGAAGACTGATCTTTGTGAGTTCAAATCCAGCTTCAGACACTTACTAACTCTGTGACCCTAGGCAAGTCTCTTAACCATGTTCACCTCCGTTTCTTCATCTGTAAAATGAGTTTGAGAAAGAAATGGCAGTATCTTTGCCAAGAGAACCCCAAATGGAGTCATAAAGAGTCAGAAATGTGACACCATAACATAAGAAATGTGACACCATAACATAAGAAAGTGCTAAGCTGTTGAGGACCCAAAGGACATTAGAGGGTTGTTGTTTGGTGGCTATTAGTAGTACCTGAACTAGAAAGGACAAGGTACTCTCCCGTTGGTCTTCCAATAAAGGTAAAATCACTTTCCCCAAAGATAACCCACTCCATTTTGGAGAGCTTCCTTTATAAGGAAAATGTTCCTGACGTTAAATCTTTGTCTGGCTCATGGTGGCATCCACCTATGCTCCTGGCTCTGCCCCCTGGAGCTGAGGGTACCACATCTAATCCCCTCAGCATTTCAGATACTTGTAGTCAACTCTCCTGCCACCCCTGTGTCTTGTCTTTTTCCCAGGTAAACATCCCTAGATTGTTTGACTAATCCTCACAGGATATTTTTACCAGGCCCTGGTCATTCTTATCACACTTTGAGTAATCTCCAGGTTACAATAAGTCCCCTCCTAGCATTTAGAGCTAGGAGGGGCCTTAGGGATCAACCTTGTCATTTTACAAGTAGGGAAACAATGGCCTACCTAAAATGCAATCCCCAGAACTGAAGCCAGAGCTCCAGGTGGGTCTAACCAGGGCAGAGGGAAGACAGTTGTAGTATTGCAGGACTATCTACATTTGAAAGAATCATAAATGAATAATGACAATTTTTTGGATTTCTATAGGGTCCTATGACTTATAGAATCCTGTCACATCCATTACATGGTGGAGCTCATTTGATCTTCTCTTAGCCCTGTGAATTGGCAGGCCATGTGTGGGCTACTTTCAGTGGTGGTAGGGTTTCCTCTCATTGGAGGCCTTCAGGCAAAGACTGGATGGCTACTTTGGGGGGATGTCATGGAGGGCAACTTCTAGGACCTCCCTCCCAAAACTACCTTGTATTTATTTTGTATATATGTACATAGCATCTCCTCCAATAGACTATTCTTGTCCTTGAGAGAGAAGACTTTTCCTATTTTCGTTTTCATATCCCCGGGACCTACAACGCCTGGTAGACAGTGAGTGCTTGAATAAATTCTTGATGAATCAGTTGATTGATTGGTTGAGGTATAGGTTGGACTATGGGACTCTGAAGTCTTTTATCCTATGGTTCTGTGATCCTGATTAGGGAAACTGAGGCTGAGAAGTCAAATAATTTGCTTAAAGATACACAGTCGATCTGGGAGACCCAGATCTTCTGATGTTCAATCCAGGCTTCTTTCCATTGCAATGCATTGGCGTAGACCCCATGTGATGTCCTGGAAGTGAAAGTCACTCCCACCCCCACATCTCTCCATCTTTCCATCCTGCATCAGAACTGGTGTCTGATGGACCCTAGGTACAAAAAAGAAAAGAGAAAAAGGGAAAACTTTTATCTTCAAGTCACAAAGGAGCCTTGGAAGAGCTGTTTTTTAAAAAGAGGGAGAATGTGAGGATGCAGCAATATTAGTACTGCAGAGGAAAACCCACTCTGGGTCCTTTGATGTGAATGAACCAGACATTTGACTGCAAAAGTCTCTTGAGGAGGGTCTGATCAAAGTTCTTTATCCCCCCTTTTTCTCACTGGCCTTAAAAACTGGCAGATATGCTCAATGCCACTGGGAACAGTAACCTCGACTTATCTCACCAGGACAGGAGCAGCTCTGCAAGCCCATGTCCCAGCTAAGTACACCTGTCCATACTCCATGTTCCGAGGCCTCTTTGATATGAAGGGTGGGCCATCTCTCTTCTTTTTGGACCACATGTGATGTTGCTGCCAGGGAAGATTCCACCAGAATTCAATTCCCTGATTTCCAAAATAAAGTGTCCAGAATGCAAAGCAATCCAGGAGCCCTGGTGAGATGGGTTGATTTGCATTCCCAGAGGCATGCCTGCTGAGGTTGGTATAGAATGCTGGGCACCACCAAGAACTCTGGGAGAGCTTGTGAAGGAAGGACAAAGATGGAGATGCTGTTTTAACCCTCTTACTTCAGTCAAATTCCCCTCCACCGTCAAGGGGAGTTTGTCCTGTCTAAGGATTAAGATCTGGGTATCTTCAGAAGGGTGAAAAAAATCAATAAAAAGTATAGTGGTGTGTATTTATATGGAGACTCCTCTCATTATAAAATGTGACACACACATTTTTCAGAACACAAATAAAAACCTCTGGCCTTATAAAGCATAATTCTGGGTTGCTTTAACGTTTTTGCATTTGGTGATACCTTCAGATGTTTGCCCTCTTCTAAGTCAATCATAGAATCATATACTTTTAGAGCAGGGCAGGGAGGACAGCTCAGGAGGCATTCAAGGTCACTTAGATGAAAGCCTTGAAAATAGCCTTGAAAACTGGTTTAAAAAAGATAGAATTGACTAGAATCATGGAGGCATCAAGGTCATAGAATTGAAATTGGAAAGTCCTCAAAGATCACCCAGTTCAGTTGTCTTACTCAACAGAGGGATAAACAGAAATTAGGAATGGGTTCCCCAGGTCTGGAATGCCTTTCCTGCTCACCTCTGCTTCTTGGAACCCCCAGGTCTCTTCAAAACTCAACTCAGATCCTCCCTCTTTCAAGAAGGTTTTCCCGATTCCCCTACTGATTTGTGTCCCTACCCCAATCATTGTGTATTTATTTTGTATATGATCTATATTTCTTTATCTGTGGACTTATTATTACCAATAAAACATAGGTACTTCGATAGTAAGGAATATTTTGCCCTGATAATTGCATCTCCAGCATCTACCACGGTGCCTGACTCATTGTAGGTGCATCATAAATCTGTACCATCTAACTGGACAAGTTTCTTGACTTTTCTGGACCTCAGTTCTTTCATTTGTTTTAAGGCCCCTCCCAACTCTTCCATTCTATACTCAGAGATTCCCTTCTAGAATTTAGATCCTATGGTTCTGTGGACCATGCTTTATGGATGAGGAAACCAAGGTTCAGAGAAATACATGTAACTTGCTTAAAATCTCATAGTGATTTTATACTCCAAATTCTGTTTGAATATTCTAGACTATTTCTATCTTTTAGCTTCTTTCCAGCTCTGATATTCTATGTTCAAAGATTCCTTTCAGTTCTAATATTTAAGTTTCTCCTAAGTTCTGATGTTCTCTATTCCAAGATCTGATGGCCTTATTTCTAAACTCTCTTCCAATTCTGAGATTTTCTGTTTTAAAGTCCCTTCTGGTTCTAACATTCTAGGTTCCTAGGTCCCTCTCAATTCTAACAGGCTGTGTTCTAAGTTCTAAACTTCTCCTAAACTCAGACACTTTCTCTTCTAAAGTTCCTTCCAGTTCTAATATTCTATATTCCAAGATCCCTCCAAATCCCAATATTCTCTGTTCTAATTTCTGCTCTAAGGTCCCTTCCATTCCTAAAATTCTAGGTTCCAACATCCTTCTCAACTCTCAGAGTCTGTGTTCTAATATCTCTTTCAGCTCTGAGAATCTCTATCCTAAGATTGCTTCCAGTTATAACATTCTAGATTCTGAGGTCCCTCCCAGCTCTAAAAGTCTGCGTTTTAATCTCTCTTCCATCTCTGGGAATCTCTGTCCCAAGATTCCTTCCAGTTCTAACATTCTAGGTTCCCAGGTCCCTCCCAATTCTGACAGGCTATGTTCTAAGTTCTAAGCTTCTCCTAAACTCAGACACTCTCTGTTCTAAAGTTCCTTCCATTTCTAATATTCTATGTTCCAAGATCCCTCCAAATTCCAATAGTCTCTGTTCTAATTTCTGTTCTAAGGTCCCTTCCATTCATAACATTCTAGGTGCCAACCTGTTTCCCAATTCTGATAGTCTGTATTCTAATATCTCTTCCAGTGCTAACAATTTGTAGGCCTATAGCTTTAAGAACCCCCTTAGTTCTTAGATTCTGTGATTCCTTAGAGAACTACAGCTTGCAGGAAGAAATCTTTTTCTGCCCCAAAGAAACACATGTATCTATGGGTAGTGGAGGGGAGGTGAAAGCAAAGGAAATGTCTTTGTTTAGCAATTTTCCTTGAGCAATTTTATTCTGTTGGCTTCTATCATGTTAGAAAGCTAAAGTTATCAGGAAGACATCACTGCCATGGTAACTGTAAGAGAAACAAACAATGCACTCATTGTGTACCAGTGTGCAGAATGGCGATTTATTTATTTTTCTTACTCTGACTTAGCCTAGCAGTGACAGACTAGAAGGGGCCAGCCTAAATGGCTCCACTAACGGGATTCTCTTACTGCAATGACTGGAGATGCTATTAACCAGTCAGTAACACTTAGATCCTGTTCTTTCCTGAAGACTCCATTGGAAATTCATTCTTTGAACTGGGAAGCCTATCCTTTTTTCATGGCCTTGAAAAATGGGTACCTTCAATCAGAGTTTCAGAGCTGGGAGGGACCTTAGAACAGGGAATGTCAGAGCTGGAGAGGTCTTAGAACAGGGGATGTTAAGGCTGGGAGGGGCCTTAAAACAGGGGATGTCAGGACTAAGAGAGGCCTTAGAATAGGGGATTTCAGGGCTGGGAGGGCCCTTAGAATAGGGGATGTCAGGACTGGGAGGGGTCATAGAACAGGGAATGTCAGAGTTGGGAGGAGAATAAGAACACAGAATGGCAGAACTCTTACAAGGCATCCATTATTCACTGGTATTATTTATATACATATACATATATATATATATATATATATATATATATATATATTACTTGTTTCTATCAACATTAAATGTTTTCTGTACACATGTATTATCATCATATGTATAGACATATACGTGTATATAATATTAGCTGAGAGATAGCATGGCATATGGGAAAGAGGAAAAGCTTTGGAATTAGGAAGACCCAGCTTCACTTCTGGCTATGTGACCCCAGGCAAATCATTTAACTTCTCAATATTCTAGCCCAGTGGCATCAAACTCAAATAGAAATGGATCCCTCAGGCCATATATTGACTTGGAAAACCACAAATTCACATTATCTTTGTTTTGTTGTATTTTCATTTATTTTATTAAACATTTCTTAATTACATGAAGTTCATGATTCCCATGGATGTTTGGCAGGCTACATGTGGGGCCTCAGGCCACGAGTGTGACAGCTCTGCTCTAGGTAACTCTCAAAGATTTTATAGAAACCCAGGCAAGTTGCCTATCTGTTTTGATGGAGGGGTTTTACATTGTGAGTCAACCCCATGGATGAAACAGATTTGGACAATATTTTAAAAGAGAGAAAATTATTTTAAGTGAATTAGCTGTTATACATGTTAACAAACTTATTTATATGCATATCAATACATTGAAGCAGCTAGTCAGTCAACAATTTTTTTTTTGAGTTGACCACCAGATACTGTATGGGTTTTTATTCTTTTTAATTTTTTAAAATTAAATTTAATGTTTATTTTTAGTTTACATCATTCATTTCCACAAGATTTTGAGTTACAAATTTTCTCCCCATCTTTCCCCTGCCCACCAACCCAAAACAGCAATCCCACTTTATACCCCCTCCCCCAATCTGCTCTTTCCTGTATCCTCCCCTATCCCCCCTCTGACTTTCCAGTAGGGCAAGATGGATCTCCCTACCCCAGTGCCTGTATATCTTATTTCCCAGTTTCACATAAAAAAAATTATATATATATTTTAAACATTTGATTTTAAAACTTTGAGTTACAGGTTTTTTCCCTACCTCCCTTGTCACCCCCCTTACTGGGAAGATAAACAATTCAATATAGGTTGTACATGTGTAGTTACGCAAAACATTTCCATAGTGGATATATTGTGAAGGACTGACTATATTTCCCTCCATCCTATCCCACTCCCACTTGTTCTATTCTCTACTTTGACACAAAAGTGTGTGCTTCTAACTACCCTCCCTCCCTCAACCTGCCCTCCCCTCCATCAACCCCCTTCTCATCCCTTTCCCCCCTTACTCCCCTGTAGGGCAAGATATCAAATTTAGTGTGTATGTCATATACTCTCACTAAGCCAAATTCAATGAGAGTAATCCTTTCTGAGCTCCTCCATGCCCTGTAACCAATTCATATTTTTCTTGGAAGCTCTTGGTGCAGGAGTTCTGATTTCATTGTCTTCCTCCCATTCCCCAAAAAAGAAATCTAAGGTTTGATTACTCTGCTTGCTTTGCTTCCTTTGCTTGCTCATATTGCCGCTCAATTCCTTGACTTTTGAGCTCTTTGCCAAAGTAGAACTCTGCTTCCAGAGGAGAGCTTTGTCCCAAATTGCTGGAGTTTTCACAGCTGCCAGAGCTATTAGGAGAGTGCTGTCTCTACAGCCCCCACCAGCTCTGGCTCACTGGTCACACACCTCAGGACCACCACCCAAGACTGTGATCCAGATTAAAGGCAGGTTAAAGCAAGAGTGATTACCCCTCAGAATGCTCACTTGCCCCCCTTGCAATCTTCAGGCTGGGAGCTCTGAAGCAGTTACATGGAGGCAGCTGCAGGGCTGCCGCACCTCCACCACTTCTAGCCCCAGGGGCAGAGGCCAGATCACACTCCATCCCCCAATCCCAGTTCCAACAGAGTTCCACTGACCTTTTACTTTGTCTTTGGCATTTATGGGTTAATATTTCTGGAAACCACAGCTGCTGGTGATCCACTCTCCAGAAGTCTGCTCTAGCTGCTGCTGGTTGGGGCCACCCTGGGGGCTAAAACCATGGGCTTACACGGGGCTGGGCTCAGCTCCCAGTGTGCTGCAATGGACCCTTCCTGTTTGCCTGCTGGGCTGCCTTCAGTGGGAGATTTGTTTCTGTCTGTCACTTTGTGAGTTCTGCAGCTCTAAAATTTGTGTTTTATAGGTATTTGAGGTAGTTATGGAGGGAATCCATGGAGTTTTCCTGCTTCTATGCTGCCATCTTGGCTCTGCCTCCAACAATTTTTTTTTAAAGCACCAATGTGCCAGGCACTTTGCTAATCATTAGGGATAGAAAAAAAGGCAAAGACATGGTCCCTGATTTCAAGGAACTCTCCTTCCTATGGGGGAGAGACAAGGTGCAAAAAGCTATCTATACAGGGTAAATTGGACATTATAGATGTCATTATACATGCACTTCCATGGGGGTGGTGCAGCTAGATGGTTCAGTGGGTCTAGAGTGCTGGATCTGGAATCAGGAAGGTCTGAGTTCAAATCCTACATTAAACACTAGCTGTGTGACCCTTAGCAAGTCACTTATCTGCTGATTGCATCAGTTTTCTCAACTGTGAAATGGAGAAAATAATAGACAATAATACCTTCCAGGGTTGTTGTCAGGATCAAATGAAATTATATTGATGAAGTTCTTCAATGCCTGGCACACTTAATAAATGTATATTTTCCTCCCTTCTCTTCCCTTTCCTTGCTTGGTATGTATCCAGGAACCTGAACTGGAAGTCAGGAGACCTGGGTTTGATTTCTGACTCTGCCACTAACTTATTGTCTGACCTTAAATAATGTCAACTTTCCTCTCTGACCCTCAGTTTGTACACCCAAAAATGATGGGTTTGTACTAGGTTATTTCTAAAGTCCTCCTCAGCCCTGAAATTCTATATTATGTGGTCTAAGGTCCCTTCCAGCTACAACATTCCGTGTTCTAAGGCCCCTCCCAGCTCTGATGTTCTTTGTCAGAAGGTTTCTCCCAATTCCTGTTCTATGTTTTGTGTACTCTATGAGACCAGGAAATCTCAGCTGTTCCATTTAGTTGGAAATCAGAGTTCAGTGGATAGAGAAACAGAGAGGTCATCATTTCAGAATCAGAAACCTAAGGAAAGTCATGTCAACCAGATATCTTCATTCCCTTTCTCCTGATCACACAACATACTCCAAAGTCAAACAAGGATTTTGGATCATTCTCGTTTCTCTTCTCCTTCCACAGCAACACATATACTCACGCAGACTCTTGTGAATTGTTTTCCTTCTGCAATGGGCAACGTGGCAAACATTTTATTTATACCCAGTACTCTGAAATTGAACTTCTCCTTTTCCCACCCCCCTCCACTCCCTTTATTCCTTGGTACAAAGAAACTAAGATCCTATACCTCTGGGACTGGTCAACAAGCAACATCCCATTCCCTGGTCTGAACTGATTATTAATCATTCACAAGACAGCCTACGCCAAAGAGACCAATTACACCCACTGGAGGACATTGGGTCAATTAAGGCCAGCAGAGGTAGGCCACAGGAGACTGAAATGAATCTCTACTGGCAGGTAGAAGAAATCTATGGAGAAAATGACAAGTGCATTCTTTGAGAAATGACCCATGAAAAGGAGCCTGGGAATTCCTAAATTGGAAATATCTGTTTTTGTTTTCTATAGATTTTGGAGAACTTTGTAAGTCAAAGGACTCTGTTGCAGGCAGCCCGATGGGGTGTCACCAAGAACTACGTTCCTGAATCCTGTCATTTACTTGTTTTGTGACCTTGCATATCCCTTCTCTCTGAGCCTCAGTTTCCCCATCTGTAAAAGAATGGAAGTAAGATATGAACATCCCTAGGATCCTTCCAGCTTTGACAATTTATATTCTATCAAAAACAGTATTGTGAATAATGCACTGGACTGGGAATCAGGAAGATCTGAGTTCAAATCCCATCTCTAAAACTCACATCTGGGTGAACCTGGGTAAGGAACTTTGGCAACTCTCAGCCTGTTTCCTTCTCTATAAAATAGAATACTACTCACTGCCCTTACTTTTTAGTGCTGCTATAAGCATCAGAGACCGTACTTGTAAAGCACTTTGCACATATTGAACTTTTATAAAAACAGCTTTAATAGGTTCTAAGGCCCCTCCCAGCCCTGATATCCCCTATTCTAAAGTCACTTGCAAAACTAATATTCTCTGTTTTCTGTTCTAAGGACCCTTCTGACTCTAATAATCTATTTAGCCAAAGTTCAGTAAGCATTTATAAAGAACTCACTGTGAACTATGCTAGATTCTGGAATTACGAGGACATAAACAAAAAAAAATACTCTCTTCAAGCATTGACTCTTATATTCTAAAACCCACGTAGAGGTGAAATCACTTACCTTAGTCACACAGATAGTAAATGGAAGGGCTGTAATTGGAACCCAAAGACCAGAGACAGAGAAACAGAGGCAGAGATGGAGACAGAGAGAGAGAGAGAAAAAGAGAGAGAAGAAGGAAGGAAGGAAAGAAGGAAGGAAGGAAGAAAGAAAGAAAGGAAGAGAAGGAGGGAGGGAGGGAAGGAGGGAGGGAGGAAGACCAAAAGAAAAATGAGGGGGAAAAGGAAGAAAGAGTGTAGTTGTTTCTTTCCACACCCTGCTTATAACTCAAAAGCACTATAAATGACCTCCTAATAGGCAAATTCCTGAATGATCTATGATTTTTAGTGTGGGTTACTTCCCCAGTGTGAGAGTTTCCTTTATCAATATAGATCCATAGAAAAATTTTAGGGAACTGCCTGAACATCAGTCAGATTAAGAGATTTATCACAGAATCACAAATTTTTACTGGGAAGGAGTCTCAAAGACCTTTAGAGCCCAGCCCTTCATTTTGCAAAAGAAACTGAGACTCAGAAAAGGGAAGCTGTCAGCCCAAGGTCATTTAGATAAAATCGGTCCAGGATTTGGACCCAATTCTCCCTCCACATCCAGAACTCTTTTAAATGCATTGTGCTGCCCAGGGTCAGGCACTTAGCAGAATGAATGTCAGAGACAGGATCAGAAATAAGGATTTCCTGATTTTTAACTCCATACTCTATCCACTCCAGAGTGCTCACTCTCCCTTCCTTTTCTTCCTTCTTTTCCTTCCCTCCGTCTTTTATTCCCTCACTTTTCCTTCCCTCTTTCCTCCTCTCCCTCCCTCATTTCCTCCCTCCCTTCTTTCCTTCCTCTCTTTCTCTTTTCCTTCTTACCTCCTTTTCTTCCTTCCTCTCTTCCTTCCTCCATCTCTCCCTTCTTTCCCTTTTTACTTTCCCCCTCCTTCCTTCCTTTCCTGGTCCTTCCTTCTGTTCCTCCCTCTCTCCTTCCTTTCTTCTTTCTCTCTTTCCTTCCTTTCTCCCCTCCCTCCCCTCCCCCTTCCTTTCTTAGACCCGTGACTTTATTGACAGAGGGAAATCCCCCTGATAAACTCCATTTACCAACGCAGGTCAGCACCTGCTCTGCACCTGACCCAGACTGAGACACTGATAGTGAAGTCACTTGCCCAGGGTCACCCCACCAATATATATCAGAAGTGGGTCTTGAGCCCAGACCTTCCTGTCTCCAAGACTGACTCCCTGCTGCCTCTAGAGCTGGGCTATATTTCCTCCTGAAATGTTCATCAATACCTTTCTCTCTCTTACTGAAGATAGATCTTAATAGGCTTTCCTCTGGAACTCTGGTCCTAGGCTCCTTTGTAATTACCACAAGATCCATTGGAATTTACTGTATCCCTCAGATTAACATGGAAAAACCAATAAGCCTACCAAAAAAAACTTGGATGTGTTCTACAGCTAATTCAGATTTTATGTTATAATCATGTTTTAATGCTGATCCTAATTACCATAATTAAGCTGCATGTGACAGGGCTGGCTGGGAGAGAGACGCTGTTATTATTCTAAGGCGACTTTGTCGCTGGTGTTTCCAGATTTTGGGTGCACCCTGCAATTTGTCAGGGCAGAACTCCTGTGGGGATTAGAGGGAGGAAAGGGAGGGCAGGGGCCTTGGCCCCAGCCCAGGAGGGTCTTCCAGAAAGGCTTGTCTCTAAGGTACATGCCAAAAAGTGGAAGAGCAAGTTCCCCACCTCTTGTGGACCTTAGATCTCTGGACAGGTGATGAAGATGGTGCTGGATGGTGGTGGTCATGGTGATGGGGGTAGTGGTGGTGGTGGTTGTGATGGTGGTGATGGTAGTGATGATGGTGGAGGTTGGGGTGATGGGGGTAGTGATGGTGGTGGTAGTGATTGTGATGGTGGTGATGGGGTTGGTGGTGGTGGTTGTGATGGTGGTGATGGTGGAGGTAGAGATGATGGAGGTGGTGATGGTGGTTGTGATAGTGGTGATAGTAGTGATGATGGTGGTGGTGGTGGTGGTGATGATGATGGGGTTGGTGGGAGTGGTGATGTTAGATGATGTAGTTCAGCAGGATAAGTGGTCATGAGCTTATATTTGGAAACTACCACTGATAAAGAGACACTACCTCATAAGACAGCCTATTCATGCACAGCTATCAGCATATATATGTACATATATATATATGTGTGAGTGTGTGTGTATAGATACATGCATGCATATGCATATGTATACATACATACATATAAATACATGCACATACATATACACATATAATACATGTATTTACATATATATATATTTATCAGTGATGTTCATTGTTTAATCAGCTAGGAAAAGATTATGAAGTCACAGATTGAGAGCCAGAAGGAACATCAGAGTGCATTTAAAGCAATTCATGCCTGAACGGGATCTCCATATTATGAACTGGATTCTGCAGCCTCTGTCTGAAGCACTCCAAGGAGATATAATACATTTCTTCTCAAAGTGGATCATTCTCTTGTGGCTTAGTTCTGTTAAAAAATTCCTCCTCCTCTTATATCAAGACTATATTTTTTTAGATATTCAAGGGATTTCATTTAAATCAAATCCAATATAAGATATGAAAATGGTTTCATTCCTAATCAAATTGTGGAAATACAAGAATATTTTCAATATTATTTTAGCCCTGAAGTATGTTTTAATATCCTATACTAACATTATAATAACTTGTCAAAGATGAATTTTCCTTCTTTGCAACATGGGAGGTCATACCTGGAGCTTCAGAGGACTAAGGATTCTCGGTCTGGAACTAGGAGGGATCTCAGAGACCAGCCAGTCCAACCTTGTCATTTTGCAGATGATGACTCTGGAGCCCAAAGAAAGGAAGTGACTTATCCAGGGTCATACAATTAGAGACCACCAGGGACAGAGTTCAGATCGGTGTCACAAATGACAGATCTTTGACTGGAAGGGATTTCAGAGGTCATCTAGCAGAACTCATCCAGTTTACAGATGGGAAAACTGAGGCCCAGTGAGGGAAAGTGACTTATTCAAGGTCTTGTCACTTTTCTTAAATGGTCACAGCCTACCTTTGAGCATTTAATATTTCTCTATTTATTTATATCTGTTGTATTCATAAAGTTCCTTTCTGTGTCTTGGTAGATGGACTTCCAATATTCTCTAATTATTTGGAATACAATTCCTCTTTCTATCATGACCTATCGGAAATTTGCTTAAGGTCACAGAGCTATGCAGCAAAAGTTCAGGATTTGAACCCAGGGAGTCTGACTCTCCAGTCAGTGTTCTTTTCACCATACCACACTGCCTCCCTAGGAGACTGAATACTGAAATTCATAGGATCATAGCATCACATACCCAGAGCTGGAGGGGACTTCAGAGGCCATTTAATCTAATTTCTTAATTTTACAGATAGGGAAACTGAGGCTTAGAGAGGGGAAGTGACTTGCCCAAATTCACCTAAGCAGGAAGCATTAAAGGAAGAATTCAAACCCAGAGAACCAGCATTCTTTGTGTTGTACCATGCTTCCTCTCTAGGACGGCATACACATTTAGTCTCCTAGGAGGCCACAGATGGGTGGCTATGAGCAATTGACCGCTGAGTCTAATTCAGTGGGAGGATGCTTTGTGCTGAAGTTTTCCACCAGCCACTGCAGAAGAGCATCAGCAGCCCCCACTCAGGGAGAGTTAACTGGCCTTCAGCAAAGCTGGGGCTGGAGCCAAGCTCAGAGTCTCGGGCAAGCTCCCCAGGCCGCCTGCGCCTTTGTTGGCTCTCCAGGCCTGAGCTATTCTTGGACGTGCCAGCGATTTTCTTTCTGGCTTTTGTTTGTGGCCAATGGGAGGCCATGTGGCCCCCGCTCCCGCTTGAGGCTGGGCAGGAGTCCAGGCTGCAGTCACCTCCCAGAGAGGACCGGGGGCAGCTGCCCTCAATGGGAGCCAATGGAAGCAGCATTTGTCATTTTTCACTCTTTCTTGCCTACAACCAGAGCAAAGGCAAACTTAGATCCCCAAACTTCCCCCTCCGTACCCCCTCTACACTCCAGGGAGACAAGAACCTTCTCTTCTTCCTCCATGAAGGGGAGAAAAGAGAAAGGGAGGACAGGGAAAATGATCTCCCTCCCCTCTGTGCCTGAGGAAGACAAATTCCTTACACTGGACTGGAGAATCCAACAAAATGCAGGTCTATGAATGCCTTGTGCAGTCAGATCTGACTTATTCACATTAATAATTCACATAGGAGATTTCTTCTGCTTGGCCCGGGAGGCCAAAACTAGGAAAAGTGGGTAAAAGTAGGAGAAAGGCAGATTGTGTGTGTGTGTGTGTGTGTGTGTGTGTGTGTGTGTGTGTGTGTGTATGTGTATTGGGGTTAGGAGGAGAATAATATTATTATCATTATTGCTGTTATTAGGTGGGTTTGGTTCAAATCTGTGACTTCCCTGGGGTGGTAAAATGCCCATAAGGAACTAACTTCCTTCACCAATGCAGGTCTGCAGTTCATAATTTTATAGATTTGCTTGAGGAATTGAGCTATTCTAGGGTCTCTCACAGTTTGTATATGTTGGAGACAGGATTCGAACCTTCATCAGTCTGACTCAGAGGCCAACTCACTATTCACTACTTCACACTCTGCTTTAGCATGTGAGTGGAGAATCTTACAGGAGTGGAGTGGAGTGGAAAGAATGTTGGGCTTAAGAATCAGGAGTGACTTCTCTTTGATGGCATTATGTGGGCATGGGAATGCCAGTGTTGGTTTGTTTCCTGTCTTATAAAATGGAGGTTGTTATACATGATGTACTATTCATCTCACAGGGTTTGTAGGATCATGAATAAAAAACTGAACAGGACCTTAAAATCTCCCCCTGCCCCAATCATTTGGAGGAGGGAACTGAGTTCTAGAGAACTAGTTTGACTTCCCTAAGGTCATAAAGAGTTCCCCATTGGATGGTTAGCCCTTGGAAAGAAGGGTTTCTCTTTTCCTTTCTCTGTATCCTCACATTTAGCACAGTGCCTGGCACATAGGAAATGATTAATAAATATTTTTTCATTCATTCTATCCATCTATCCATCCATCCATCAATTCACTCATTTATTCATTCACCTGCCCATTCATTCATCTATCCATCCATCCATCCATCCATCCATCCATCCATCCATCCATCCATCCATGTATCCATTTATCCTGTGCTTTTACATCAGCTATTGCTCATGCCTGGAACATAACACCTCCTCACCTTATGCCTGGACAGTAGCTTTCTGTTTTTTAAAGAGATGTCTCCACTCCAAATGTTCACATGGATTATTTGTGCCCAACCCATGGTAAAGCATTCCAAGCCTGTATTGGTCTGAATAGCCACTGTACCTTGACCCCAACATAGTGATGTCATTTTGCTCCTCTTTGAGAATGAATGACAACAACCAACCAGCTTCCTATTTGGTCTCCCTGCTTCCAGCATCTCAGATCTTCTCCAATACAAGATTCTCATAATAGTTTAACTAATCCTCCCCAGTCACAGGGCTGACCACAGTCCTCCCTTGCTTGGTTCATTTTTGCATACCCACTCATCTGCTTGGCATGTAAAGCCCTCTGCAATCTAGCTCCAACCTACCAATCTGGATCCAATCTATTAAGCAATGTGGAATTAGCAAAACAAATGTCACCACTGACCAGATGGATAATCTTGGGTAAGTCATTTAAATTCTGGGCCTCAGTTTCTTCCTCTGTAAAATGAAAGGACCGACTTGGCTAAACTCTGACCTGCCCTCTTACACTAGTTCTTTGATCTCCTTACCTTTCCAAGTCATTTTTTCCACCACTGTTTGCTCACAGCCAGCGTCCTGGTGGCTCAGCCTCCAACTTGGTGTTCCATCTTCTGAGTCCTTTCACCTTTTGATTTTCTGCATGAAACCTTTTCTGATCCCCTCAGCTGCTAGTAACCTTTCTCTCAAATTGCCTCGTATTTAACGGCTTTGCATATATTTGTTGACTTCATATTTGTGCTGTGCATTTTCATACTTATGTCTCCCTCCCATTGGGATGTAGGTTCATTGGGAAGATGGAGGTTTCATTCTTTGTTCTTGCCTCCACAAAACCTTGCACATGGCATGTAGTAGGTGCTTAATAAATACTTGTCGATTGGTTGGTTGATTGATTGAAAGTGTTCCCTTTTTGACACCACTTCTTAGAAGCTTTAATTTTGAGCCTCAGCACAACCTTCTACAGGAGGTCTGTCCTGATCCCCCCTATTGCTAGTGCCCTCTCTGCCAAATTAAGTTGTGTTAACTTGGAATATCTTTTGTATTTACTTCTCTGTCTACAAGTTTGATTCTCCCACTCCCACCCATCTACTCCAGTAGAAGAATATAATCCACACAATTTCATTTTTGTCTCAGTTTCTCCAGCACCTATCCCAACCTATCCCAATGCCAGCTATAAAGTAAGTAATGCCAGATGAGTGGGCATGCAAAAATGAACCAAGCAAGGGAGGACTGTGGTCAGCCCTGTGACTGGGGAGGATTGGTTAGACTATTATGAGAATTTTGTATTGGAGAAGATCTGAGACGCTGGAAGGAGGGAGACCAAATAGGAAGCTGGTTGGTTGTTGTCATTTGTTCTCAAAGAGGACCAAGATGACATCACTATGTTGTGGTCAAGGTACAGTGTGTCTAACTGGCTATTCAGACCAATACAGGCTTGGAATGCTCTACCACAGGTTGGTAACATGTAAAGTAACATTTAAAAAATGTTTTTTTAGTTGAATATCTAGTTCTCATACTCTGGTTTCATGTCAAGAATTAGATAAGGAAAACCAGGAAATTTATCCATTAAGGCTCATTTATGAAAATTTTTTTTAGGGGGGTGGGGAGGAGAGAGAACTTTAAAAGATCCTCTGCCTTGATTATAACTAAGGCTGTTGAGTGAGTCTGGAAGTAGAATTATTTAAAGACCAATGATTTTCCGAGGCCCTCCTTAGTGCCAGTCACTCACTGCTTTTGAAGTTCAAGCACATTATCTGTGACTGACAGCATGAATACCTAATGAATTAAAAAGACCTTAGTTCACCAAATATTTACAATGGGAAGACAAACACATATCAACTGTTCTATTATCTGTCAGTAGCCCTCCAATTTAATCCAACAATCATTCATTAAGTGCCTACTGTGTGCTGACACTGGGCTAGGCACTGGGAATTCTGGAGCTTGCATTTGTTCAAGATTATATATGGAGAGTATAGGGAAATCATCTCAAAGGATAAGTATTATCAGATGGTGGGGGGCAGGGAGGGAGACCCACAAAGGCCTTCTGCAGAAGTTGGGATTTGAATTGAGTCTTGAAGGAAGTAAGGGAAGCTAGAAGATGGAAGTGAAGGGACAAATTATTCCAAGCATGAGGAACAACCAGAGTAAAGGCATAGAAATGGGAGATGACTTATGTGACAAAATGCAAATAGGCCAATGTTGTTGTGTCATAGAGTTTGTGGAAGGGAATAAGTTGTAAGGAGACTGGAAAAGTAGGAAGTGGCAAAGCATGAAGAATTTAAATGCCAACCAGAGGACAACACATCTGATTCTGGAGGTCCTAGTGAATCACTGGGTTTATTGAGTAGGTGGGGGAGGGGGAAGATTTGGGGTGTGTGTGGAGAGAGGGAACCAGGGGACCAGAAACTGAGTAGAGCAGCTGATGGTCAATAGAGTTTCCAGCAAAGTTCTGAGTTCTTTATTGATTTTTTTTCAATGACTTGTTTATTTACTTTTAGTTCACAAGATTCAGTTCCACAATCACTTGAATTTCAGATTTTCTCCCCTCCCTTCCCCTCCACCCCGTAGTGGCATGCAATCATGTATAGGATCTGCAAATTGAGTTCTTTATAAAGGAAGACTTTGGGAGGAGTTTATTGCTCTGCTCTCCAGCTGTCCAATCATAGCGGAAAGGCAACTTAAGAAGGTGCTGAGTAACAGACCCTGAGTCAATGTGCATGACAGTGAAATTTCAGGTGATCAGGAGATTTCTGGGGGAGAAATGACAGGTATTGACAATGGAATGGATACTTAGACTAATGGCAAATAAGGAGACCAGGATGGTTAATCCAGATTTGATCAAGAATTCCCTTGAAACATACCCAACAAATTCCATCTGTGCCTCAAAATTTCCAGTGAGGGGTTGCTCACTCATTCCTTATGCATAACATTCTGCCTGTGAATAGCTTTTACTATTAGGGCATTTCCCCTTATATTAAGCTTAAATATCTTCACTCTCTCTCTGTCCACTGATTGTTTCCCAACTACCTGAAAACATGCTTGTGTTTCTCCATCCTTTAAAAACAAATATTTGATCTAGCAATACCAACACTAGGTCTGTATCCTAAAAAGATAAAAGGAAAAGGGAAATGAACTATATGTGCAAAAATGTTTGTAGCAGTTCTTTTTGTAGTGGCTAAGAATTAGAAATTGAAGGAATGCCTATCAATTGGGGAATGACTGGACAAGATGTGGTATATGACAGTGATTATTGTGCTATAAGAAATGATGAGGGAGATGAGTACAGAAAAACCTGGGAAGACTTATATGAACTGATGCAAAATGAAGTGAGCAGAAACAGGAGAACATTATTCATGGTAACAGCAAAATTGTATCATGATTACCCATGAATGACTTAGCTATTCTGAGCAATAAAATAATCTAAGACAATTCCAAAGAACTTATGATGAAATATTCTATCCACTGCCAGAGAAGGAATTAATGAAGTCTGAATGCAGATTAAAGCAGACCTTTTTAAACCTACTTTCTTTTTCTTTTTTTTGTGGGGGGGGGGTGGAAGGGACTGTGTTTTCTTTTTCAATATGGCTAATATAGAAGTGTGTTTTGCATGACTTCACATGCATAATCTATATCAAATTGCTTGCCTTCTCAAGGAAGGGGGAAGGGAGAGAGGATTTGGAATTCAAAATTTTTAAGGACAAATGTTAAAATTTTTTAGATATAATTGAGAAAAAGAAAAGAAACAAAAATTTCCAAATCCCCCCCAGCAGACACACAGACACAGACACAGACACAGACACACACACACACACACACACAGACACACACACACACACAGACACCCACCCACCCCCCCAAAAATAGTTGCTTTATCTGTCCATCCCAGCTAGATATCCTCCTGTATTTTCTCCTCAATTTCCTGGCTAAATGTCTTCAGAAGTCCATCTGTAATCATTGTCTCTGCTTACTCTCCTTCAACTCCCTTCTCACCTCTCTGTTGTCTGACTTTTGACTTCATCATTCAATTGAAAATGCTTTCTCCAAAGTTACCAGTGATCTCCTAATGGCCAAATCTAATAGCCTTTTCTCAATTCTCAAGTTCTTACCCTCTCTGCAGACTTTGACACTGTCCACTGCCCTTCACCCTCTTCTCCTTAAGACTTTCTTTCTTCTAGGTTTGTACGTGTGTACACGTGTGTGTGTTTGTGTGTGTGTGTGTGTGTGTGTGTGTGTTATACTGTTCTCTTCTGGTTGTCCTCCTACCTATCTGACTACTCCTTCCCTGTCTCTGCTGCTAGATCTTCATCCAAGTCACATTCACTAACTGGGAGTATCCTCAAGGCTTTGTCCTGGGCTCTTTTCTCCCTTTATATTATCTCATCAATTCCCAGGTTTCAATAATATCTCTGTGCTTATAATTCTCAGATCTACTTATCCAGCCCTAACACTTCTTCTAAATTCTAACTACTTATTAGACATCTCAAACCAACTGCCCAACAGACATCTTAAACTAAACATACCCCAAATAAAATTCATTATCTTTCTCCACCAAAAAACCCCAAACAGTTATATATATCCAACGAAGTCCAACAGCAAGAGATCATAAGAGAAACCCCATTTAAAGTTACTGTAGACATTATAAAATATTTGGGAATCTAC
>CM053580.1:577897862-577942213 GCA_028627135.1 Pseudochirops cupreus | reverse complement strand
GCAAAACACGTTATCGTTCTCTTTCATGTCTGGTTTTGCTTTTTTTTTTTCCTTTTCCCAGTGATCACTCATTGGTTACAACCCTTCTATATGACCAAACTATTGTACAATGTGAAAGTATTTGCAGATCCTATACATGATTGCATGCTACCATGGCGGGGGGGAGGGGGGGGAAGGAAGGGGAGAAAATCTGAAACTCAAGTGATTGTGGAACCGAATCTTGTAAATTAAAAGTAAATGAGTAAATAAAAAAAAATTAAAAAAAAACCCAAACAAACCAACCCAAAAAACATACAAACAAAACAAACCTTCTCTCTTCTTAACTTCCTGATTACTATTGAAGGCCACTGTCCTGGTGCACAAACCCATCAGCGACATTTGGACTATTATGACTGCTTTCATTGATCTCTCTGATTCACACCTTTCCTTCCTCCAGTCCATCTTCCACTCAGCTGTCAAAGGAATTTTCCTAAAATACAGGTCTGATCTTGTCGTCCCCCTACTCAATAAACTCCAGTGATTCCATTACCTTGAGGATCTAATATGAAATTCTGTGTTGAGCTTTTAAAACCTTAATAATCTTGTTCCTTCCTACTTTTTCAGTCTTCTTATACTTGCTGCCCCTCCACATACTCTGTGATACAAGGACACAAACATTTTTGCTATTCCTCTCACATTACACTTCCTACTCTATGCCTTTTCTTTTTGTTTTTTTTTTTTAAGAGGGGTAGACAAGGCAATTGGCGTTAAGTGACTTGCCCAAGGTCACATAGCTAGTAACTATCAAGCGTCTGAGCCTGGATTTGAATTTAGGTCCTCCTGACTTCAGGGCTCTATCCACTGTGCCACCTAACTGCCTCCACTGCATGCCTTTTCACTGGCTATCCCCTATGCCTGTAATGATCTCCTTCCTCATCTCTCTCCCTTTTAACTCCTCTGGCTTTCTATAACTCCTAGATAGAATCCCACCTCTCAGTAAGAAGTCTTTCCCACATCTTCTTAACGTCAATGCCTTCCCTCCAAGATTGCCGCCAATTTACCCTGTATAAAACACATAGTTGTTTGTATATTACTTCTCCGTTTAGAATGGGAGATCCTTGAGGGCAGGGCATATTATTCTTTTCTCTGTGTCCCCTAGATTTTAGCAGAGAGACTGAAGAACATTAAGTGCTTGTTGAAGTGCCTATTGACTGACTGACTGAACACCATACTGTAAGTTCCTCAAAGGCAGGCAGGGATTCTGCCTTTCTTAACAATGCTCCACAGCATCCCATAAAAGTTTAGGCACTCAAAAGATATTGGACAAATGGATGAATGGGTGGATGGATGGATAAATAGATTAATAGATGAATGGATAAGAGGTTGAAAGTAGTATGATTCAGGTGAAAAATGCTGGAATAGGCATCAAAGGACATGAGTTCAAATTCTACATTTATCACATACTACCTGTGAAGCCTTGGGAAAGTCACTTTCCTTTATCATCTCAGTTTTTTTTTTCCTATAGAAGACCATGAAGTTGGATTAGTTGGCTTCCAAACTTCCTACGGTCTCTAGATCCATAATACTAGGAATACTACAGATTGTGCCTGGCACAGGGCTGCAATATTTCATCATGTCCACTAGGGGGAGGTAATGCCTTCCTTTGGGCAACTGGATAAGGAGGTTAGAATGGATGGCTTGGGGAGAAGTTGGAGAGACCTAGAACTCTCTCTTTCTTCCTACTGGAAGTAGGAAGGGGAATATTCAGCAGGGGAATAGAGATTTGCCAAAAGGGGCTGGTTGTCTCTAACTCTGTCATGGGCAGAGCATTCAAAGTGATGCAAATAACCATGCGCCCTGACTTGTGCATTGTCTACTGAAATTTTTAATAAGCCTTTTCATCTGAGAAGCATCTCACTGCATCTTTAAAACCTCTGTACAGGGATTAGCACGCGGATGACCATTTCCATTGGATACATGAGGAAACTGAGGCCCAGAAATGGGAAGTATCTTAGCTAAAGCCACACAATCACTTACTGAAAGGGCTGGGACAGAAACTGAATCTCTCGGCTTAGAAATCCAGGGTCTTTCCATTGTAAGGACCCTGGAGAGCTCAGTTTTTGCTAAACCATTCAAGACATACTCATTTACAACCAAGGCAAAACTTAGACCTGGAGCTGAAAGGAATCTCAGAGACCATCTAAGCCAGAGTAGGGAACCTGTGGTCCTGAGGCCACATGCATCCCTTTAGGTCCTCAAGTGTGGCCCTTTGACTGAATCCAAACTTCACAGAACAAATCCCTTTAATAAAATATGTTATGTAAAACTTGGGCTCAGACAAAGGGTTGAACTTGAGGACCTAGAGGGCCACATGTGATCTTGAGGTTGCAGGTTCCCCACCCCTGATCTAGGCCATGGCCCTCATTTTGTAAATGAAAA
Organism: Pseudochirops cupreus; assembly: GCA_028627135.1. NCBI lineage: Eukaryota > Metazoa > Chordata > Mammalia > Diprotodontia > Pseudocheiridae > Pseudochirops > Pseudochirops cupreus. Next base: position 577,939,795 of record CM053580.1, on the reverse strand, counting down.
AATTACATCCCAGAGATGTTAAGTAACTTGTCCAATGTCACAAGGTAGTATCAGAAGCAGGATTTGAATGCAGGGTCTATGACTAAAAAATAAACAAACAAAAAAATAGTCTACACATTGATTTCATCAAAAGGGAAAACTTAAAAGGACATGAAACTCATGTAGAAGAAACTGAAAGGTCAAACCTAAACAAAGGGAAATGGAAACATTGCATCCTATTTTTCATAGAGAACCTTGGAAATCATCTAGTTCAGTTTTCCTAATTTTTCCTTTTCTGAGCTCCTGAGGAGAAAAATCAGCTTTCCCCAAGCATCACAGGTACTGTTTGAGAAAGCTGGGATTTCACCCATCTCTTTGACTCCAAATCCAGGGTGCTTTTCACTGCTTATGAATGAATAGATGACACATTGAAGGACTTTTAAGCATTAACTCTCCTTCCTTCCCTGACATGAACCCTCTGTTCCAGTCAAGCTCATATTCACACTGGTCCCAGTACTTGTATTTTCCCACCTCAGTGGCTTTGCTTTTCCAGTTTTCTGCACTTGGAAAGCCCTCCTCTCTCCTCTGATTACCCATTTCCCCCATCCTTTAAGATTTATTCAAACAAAGCCCCACCTCCTCCTGGAAGCCTTCCCTGGAGGATGAGGGTACAGGGAAAAGAGTAGGCTAGTCAGTTACTCAACAAACCTTTAGCAAGAACTTACTCTGTATCAGGCATTGATGAGCCCCAGAAAGTCAAAGAAGAGAGCTTGGATTCAGAGAATCCAGATGAAAATTTCAACTCTGAGTCACTTCCTCTTCTTGTACTCAGTTTCCTTACCAGCAAAATAAGAGAGTAGGACTAAATGGCTTCTAAGATCCCTTGCAGCTCTACATACAATCCTATGATCCTTCTTATTCCCTTCATGACCTTGGACAACTCGCTTCCTCCATCTTGTCCTCAGTTTACCTGCCTGTAAAGTGGGGTAGAACTAGATGACTTTGAGTGTCCCTTCCAACTCTAAATCTAAAGTGCCTACAGCCCTATCCATATTGTTTGACAGGCTGTAGGGGGTGGGGAAGGGAGGGGAAAAGTAGATGTGGAGTCAGGACTTGGATTTGAATCCTGGTTTAGACTCTCATTGCCATGAGTCCTTAATGTCTTTGGACCCTGATTTCTTTGTCCACAAAAACAGAATAATGATAACTGTATTACCCATTGAACAGGGTTGTTGTGAGCAACAGGTATAACATAGGGGAAAGGGAAGGATTGCAAGGACCTTGGTCTGAATCCCACTTCTGCCATTTAATCCCTATGTGGCCTTGGACAAGTCACTCAGTCTCCCTAGGCCTTAGTTTCCTCATTTATAAAATGAAGAGAGGATGAACTCAATGACCTCCAGGGTCTCTTCTAACCCTGCATCTATGCTCCTAAAATTCATCATTATAGAGATAGTTGTTGCCATGAATAGTATTCATTTTCCCTACTCTGCCCTGTACTTTTAACTTTCCCCTTCTACATTCCTATCTATTCTTTGTATATAACAACATCTGTACATGTTTTCCCACCCATTAGAATGTAAGCTCCTTGAGGGTACATCTGTTTCACTTTTGTCTTTGTATCCCCAGTGATTAGACATGAAAAATGAAGGCAAAAAAACCTGGAGATGATTTATTATTTAAGTGGTGCATTTGTCCACAAAGGAAGTCATCCAGAATATCAGCAAGGGTGGGGAACCTGCAGACTGCAGGCCACATGTGCCCCTTTAGGTCCTCAAGTGCCACCTTTTGACTGAATCCAAATTTCACAGAACAAATTCAAGGAAGACCACCCACAGGTTCCCCATCTCTAGTCTATGGATCTATGGATCCATGGAGGATCTATGGAACACAACTAAGGGAACTGATTTTAGGCAGGTTAACCTTGGAATGTCTTTTGTGAGGGAGGAGTAAATGGTAGTAAAGGTCCTATACAAGATAAAAGGGCCTAGATCAAGTGGGGAACTGGAGCAATTCTTTGGATGAAGTCTCCTGGAGGTTTCAGTCATATGTGACCAGGAGTCTGGCATTCCATGTCTACTGGGTGGCCTCTGTGTTCGGTATAGTCAGGCTGCTTGTACAGATGGCTTACCTTTTTCTTGCATTTCTGCCAGAGCAGTTGCTTCTTCCTCTATTTGGTTCTCACAGCAGAGAAGAAACAGAGTAGTTAACACAATAGCACTAAGACCAATATCCATATCATTACCTCTATCTCCACCATTTTATATAGATATATATGTATACATATTTATAAATGTAGAGAGATATCTACCAAAAGTAGATAGACAGATGGATGCATGGATGGATGCATGGATGGATGGATGGATACATGGATGGATGGATGGATATGTGGATGGATGGATGGATGGATGGATGGACAGATGGGTGGATGGACAAATGGATGGATGGATAGATGGATGGATAGATGGATGGATGGATACATAGCATTTATTAAGCTCTTCGTGTGTGCCAGATCCTGAGATAAGCAGTAGGAATACAAATGAAAGCAAAAGCAATGAGAAAGACCAGCCCTGCTCTCAAAGAGCTTATGTTCTAACAGTGGAAGACAATGCATGAAGGGAAGCTATAAGCTGAAGAGTGGGAGGAGGGGAGTGGGAAAAGAGTCCAGAGAGTCAAGAAGAAAGTCGAGGCAGAAGTGAGCTTGGCTGCCCTGAACACTTTTTAAAATGGAAGCTGTCGACAGAGTCTCTCGATTCAGAGGAGGGGGATGTAAAAGCAGAGATGTGAAAGTCAGGAGAGTCAGGAGCAGAGCTGGGAGAGAGGTGAACCAGACTGCTTCTCTCTTGCCTTTGTCTCCCACAACTTATCTCATTGTAGATGCTTAATAAATGCTTACAGATTGGTTGATAGCTGGCTTGTAAACCTCTTGAGGGCAGTGAGCATGTCTTCTTAATGCTTCCCTACAGTATTTAAGTTGGGGCTTTGCCTATGGCAAGTTTCCAAACAATAATGGTTGGATTGAATGGGGAAAATAAGCCATACCTAGGGAAGCAGAGGCCTGGCCTGGTTGGAGTAGATAGGAAGGCCAAGGTGGTCCTTAAGGGACAGTCCCAGCCTGACCAGAAGACCAAACATGATCAGGATGAGGAGGTGTTGTTTGTCCTTCATTTTCTTTTTTTTAAATTGATTTGTTTATTTACTTTTAGTTTACAAGATTCAGTTCCATAATCTCTTGAGTTTCAAATTTTCTCCCCTCCTTCTCCTCCCCCGCCCCCCGCCATGGTGGCATGCAATCAAGTATAGGATCTGCAAATACTTTCCCATTGGAGTCTATCCTTCATTTTCAAAGAGGACCAAAGACATCATGGGTGATGTCTTGACTTGGGCATGAATTGGATTGAAGTGAGGCAGAGATGTGCAAAGTCATCAGCCTTACTCTCTCTTCCAGCATCATTGAAGTCCAATAGCAGGACAAAAATCAGGATGCAAGGGATGACCTTGGTGCCTTTGATGTCTGACCAAGCTCTAAGTTCTCCCCAGCACCTGCTTCAGTTGCCTTTGTGGCTATTGGAACACATTGTTCTCATCTGCCCATTCCACTGAGAGAATTCTTCACACGCTTGGGGTAGACAACCCCCACCCCAACTCACTGATGGGTGTGAGGCCTGTCAGTTACCTTAACCTGGTTCAGCCGCCCTGCCAAGATGGTTTACCAGGGCGTGGCCACTGTGCATGCCACAGCTTCTTGGAGCCATAGGTGAGAGCTAAGTGCCAGGTGGAAACCAAAGGTGAATTAGCAGCCCTGAAAAGGGCTCAGCAACCCTCACACCAGAGGCACTGATCCTCCTTGAGCACCCCAGGGAGTGTGAAGAGCATGAAGTGTGAGGAGGGCACACTCAATATATGAATGACTAGTCCTGCCCTCGATTCTGTGTCAGGATTAATGAGGAAGATACTAAGCCTAGTTGCCATAGCTACCTTGTCTGGTCCTTTACAGTCTGGCCTCAGTCTGTGATGTGTCACATGTGTCCTATGATCTAGCCAGACTCATCCAATGACCATCCACTAAGCATACCATGCTCATTCCTTCCTCCTGACACTCCCAGGGTCCTCCCTCATGCCTCCCCATCTCCACCCTCTTTCCTTTGGGGGAATGGAGGTTCCCTTTGCCCTGCTCCATGTCCTCTCTTAAGGCTTAGTTTCATGAGCCATTATCAGTCCCAATCCTTTTAGAAGGTTGAAGTCTTCTCTTCCTTTCCTGAAATCCTATAGTCCTCCATTTCACTTAATCAAGTTATATCTTAGATTATAGAAATGCTTCTCATTGTGTGTGTGTGTGTGTGTGTGTGTGTGTGTGTGTGTGTGTGTGAGACAGATGACAGAATCATAGATTATTGGAGCTGGGGGGAAGGGATCCTTAGAAGCAGAATGTCGTAGCTAGAAGAGATCTTAGAACATAGACAGTAAGAGATAGAGGGTGCTTAGAAAATAGGATATCAAGGCAGAAAGGGACTTTGGACCCTAGAATGGCTGAGCAGGAAGGAACTTAAGAACACAGAGCTAGAAAAGACCTTAGAACTTGAGAAAGTAGCCAGAGATAGAAGAGACCCTGGAATATTAGAGTTGGGGGAGAACTTAGAACATAGCCCTAACAGTGCTGTGCAACCAGCAGGTTCTTAAGGCATGCCTCTTGGATGAATAGAAGGGAACTGAGAATACAGAACAAGGATTCTTTGGAAACATGGACAGGGAGGAATTACATCTTTATTTTCACTCAGTTTTGGTTTCTTGTACAATCATATACATTTTATTTTATGTATTTAAAAACAGTATTCTGAGAAGGGATCCATAAGTTTCATCAGACCATCAAAGGTGGAAGTTTTGTGTGTACATCTCTCTCTCTCTCTCTCTCTCTCTCTCTCTCTCTCTCTCTCTCTCTCTCTCTCTCTCTCTGTCTCTCACACACACCACACACACACACACACACACACACACACAAGGTGAAGAACTCTTAGACTAGAATGTGGGTACTAGAAGGGATATTGGCACAAGATACTGAATGTCAGAGCTGGCAGAGACTACAGAAATCCAATACAACCATCTTTTTTTTTTTTTAAAGGAGGCATACATACTGGTAAACCACGCTAATGATTCCCTGCCCCCAGTCCCCTCAACCTCAGCTCTCACGTCCTTGCCAACTTCTGCCATCACCTCCTCTGCTGGCCCCTCTCCCCGTTTCTTCACAGGGAGGTCTCTGCTTCCAGTTGACATTTCCTGTTCTCCAGTGAGAGTCTCATCTCTCAAACAATTTCATTGCTCCCTGAGAACAGCATCTCCTTGGAGTTAGCTGAACCTTTGTCTGGTTTTGGCTCTGTGGATAAAGAATTCTGCTCCTGGGCCCTCTCTGTGCTGATGCAGAAGGAATATTGTTCTTGGCTAGGTTGCATCTGAGAGCCAAGTGTGTTTATTCTGGGATTGGTATTCAGATGAAGAGGCTGCAGGCTTTTGCTCATTGTAGCTCCTATAAATTGCAAGATAAGTCAGGATATGCTAGATACTAGGTGGTGCTTAGAAGAATTTCTATCTGCAAGATGGAGTTGGAGAGCTTGGGCTGCAACCAAGAGTGGGAAATACACACACACACACACACAGACCTAAACACATATATGTATACATGTGCATGTAAACATGATATACACAGGGACACACACATATATAGACACATTTATATGTGTACATGTGTATATGCATGTATATGTATATGTATAGATACATGATACACACCATATAGACACACACATATATAGACACATTTATATGTACATATGCATGTGTATATGCATGTATATATGCATGTATATATGTAGATACATGATACATACCATATAGACACACATATAGACATATTTATATGTACACAAATGTATATGCATGCATATGCAGATATGTAGATACATGATACACACCATATAGACACACATATATAGACACATTTATATGTACACATGTGTATATTCTTGTATATGTAGATACATGATATATACACATACCATATAGACACACATACATGAGCACATACAGTTTATGCACATACATGCAAATATATATCTATAAACATGCATGATAAGAAACATTTGTATGAGTATATATGTGTGAGGATACTATACATATATATGTATATTGTGTGTGCATGTACATATACATATATGCTCTCCCACAGTCCCCTCTCACCAGAATGAGTGCTCCTCAAAGACTTTGACATACTGTACCATCCCCAACTCTCTCATCATCAAATTGTCAGAACCTATAAAGCAGTGATTTTTTTAAATTTTTACATCATCAGAAGAAAGTATAGTGCCATGTATACAGTAACTGTTTATACTTGTTGAACTAATAGAATTTCAAGGTGGCTCACATCATTGGAATGGATGTTGGAAGGGATGATAGTTAATGTCTGAGGTGAGATTTGAACCCAGATCTTTCTATTTCCAAGTCCAGTGTTCTCTCCAATATACCACACTGCTGCTCTTCTCAGTTACTTATACTGTAGTGTAGATAAGGACTCTGAGAGTGGATATATATGCAGAGTGTATATGTATAGTATATATACAGTATATATGCATGTACAGTATATACATATACATACAAAGTATATATGTACATATACATATATGCATGTGTATAGCATATAAATAGTATGTATGTGTGTATGTATGCTTTTTTGATAGAAAGATGGAATAGGAAGGTACTGTTTAGAGAATCTGAAGATTTGGATTCTAGTTCCAGTGTTGGTGCTATCATGCTGTGAGATCTTGGGCAGGTAATTTCCCTCCCCTGGGTCTCTATTTCCTTATTTGTAAAGTAAAGGGAGTAGATGGGATGGTCTTGGGTCCTTTCTAACTCTTAAAATCTAAGGTTCTAGGTGGCTCTGTGTGTGTGTGTGTGTGTGTGTGTGTGTGTGTGTGTGTGTGTGTGTGAATAGTGTTTCAAAAATCCTCCAGTGAATTCTACTTTCTTTTTCTATCTGGCCTCTCAGGAGAATGTTGCTGCTCTGGTTGGTTGTGGACTCTGTGACAGTTACCAAGCACCAGACTAGCTCGGTGTGTAGAGCCATGTTGTGAGTGTGATGCCTTTTTGAGCAGAGGATCTCTCAAACACTGTTCATAAAGTTCCACGAGGGGCCATGGTATGACTCCATGAAGGCCACTGACTAAATCCTGGCTCCTTGAAGTGTTGATCAGAGGTCTAGGTGACCTTAGAGGCTATCTAGGTCCAAACCTCTCCTTTGACAGAGGAGGAAGCTGAGGTCCCACCTAATTGAGCTTAAGTAACTTGGACAGATCTCAGAGGTCACTTACTCTAATCTATTTTTTTTTACCGAGGAAGAAAAAGGGGAATCAAATAACTGACCCAAGGTCTCACGGGCAGAAGTCATGTCAGTACTAGTGGTAGGATTTGGACCTAGGTCCTTTGAGCATCATTTCCTTTTCTGTCTGATGCTACCTCTTTTTCTGGTACAGTGGAATGAACAGTGTCTTTGGAATTAGAGGACTTGGATTCAAATTCTCTTTCATCCTCCTTCATATGCTTTGTACCCATGTGATCTGGAGCTAATCTCTTCCTCTTGGCATTAGCATCCTAATTTTTAAAATAAGGGGGATTACCTAGATGGCCTCTAAGATTCCTTCTAGCTTTAAAACTTTAATTTCATATTTAAGTATTTTGAAATCCTGATCTAAACAGGGCATCCACCTCATGGCCTTCTCTCTCCTACACATCATCATAGTCATCTTCATCATCTTCATTATCAGCAGCAGCAGCAGTTGAGAGAACAAGCATTTATTAAGCTCTTACTGTGTACCAGGCACTGTGTTAAGTATTTGTAGCACCAACACAATATTTATAGCAGCGATGCCAACTATTAATGTGCCAGCATAGTTCTAAATTGCAAAATATAACAGATTCTCCATACAGAAGACAGAAGCAAAACATTTATCCAGACACCAGAAATCCACATCTCAACACCAGGAAACTGAATCTATCATAGCAACAAAGAAGTTAACATGCCATAGCACAGCAGAGAGCCACACCATCTTTCAGTCTTTCCACAAACACTCACAGACCCAGATGTCTCCTTGGTTGTATCCTCTCCTCCCTCCAGTTTTAACTACTCTGACTCCCAACTTCCTGTGGGCTCTGTTCCACCCTTCAGCAAATTCCTCCCACCACAGGCTCCATGTGATTACATTCCACCTATTAGGGGTCAGGGAAGATCTTCAAAGCAGGGAAAGTCTTCAAATTACCTTAGGTCTATTAAGGAACAGGAAAGATCTTCAAATTCCCATTACCATTATAGTATTGGGAATGCAAATACAAGCAGAAAGGAAAAGAGTCTCTGCCCTCAGGGAGCTTATATTCCAATGGGGGAAGACAGACAATACATAAAAGGAAATTGAAAAGGAGGGTAGGATGGGAAAGATATGAAGGTCTCATCCACTAGGAGTATTACAGGAGAGTCTGTAGTGAGACATGGCCATCCTGGACCTCCTGCTGAAAATGGAGCTTTTGGGAGGAACAAGTCAATCAGAAGGAGAGGCTACAGGGGCAGAAGGTACTTCCAGTGTGAGTAGTCTGGCTGTGGAGTGAGCTTCCGGGGTGAGGAGATTTCTGTGTCATTGTAGAGAAAGTCCCATGCAGATAGATGAGTCAGGATTGCAGCCTGGGGAAGAATGTATAACATCAACAATAACAGAACCTTCTTTTTGGAGGTAGGGTGTAGACTTTTGGTTTCATTATTGTAAGGAACTTTGAGTGAGGAAGTTTCCCCCTAGCAATGCAGATATGTAACTGCAAGTTACAATTGTAAATGGTTTCCCAGGATATTAAGAACTTGTGACTTGCTGAGGGTCATCCAGATGGTAAATGTCAGATTCAGTATGTGATCCCAAGTCTTTCTGATTGGGAGGCCAATTTCTCTATTACACCATGCTGGATGATGATGATGATGATAATGGTGATGTTGATGGTGATGATGACAATGGTGATGATGATGATGGCGGTGGTGATGAAGATGATGATGGTGTGGGGGTGATGATGACGAAGATGACAATAACAACCAAATTGTTTGCTGCGTTAAAGTTTTTGGAGCCTAATAAGCACGCTGGTAATTAAGTACTTCAGATATTATTTTTGTCCATTTAATAGCTGAGGAAACTGAGGCTCAGAGGAGATAAGTGATTGGTCACATTAACATAGCCACTAGGTATCAGAAGTAGTTTACAAACTTTTGCAGGGAAGTTCTTTTCCCCCAGTCTTTACCTTGATGATCCTAGACTGATTCTAACATAAGGTCTGTGCCCTTTCAACATTTGAGAAGACTGACAATATTGCTCCAAGTTCTTTCTTTTTCTTTTTTTCCTTTTCTTCTCAGACTGGAAGCCGTCTGGGCCTTGGTGAAGTGTGACTTGCTATCTCTTGCCCTTGGCCTCCTTTGGATAGGCTGCTTCAGTGGAGGAGTTTCCAAAGGGATGGATGGGGAAGGGAAATCTGGCAGCTGCTGCAGACAAGAATGCTGAGCACACTGGTGAAGGGTGAGCAGTGCTGACCCCACAGAAGGGCTTTGGTGGGGACCAAACTAACTGCATCAGAAAAAAAAAATACCAAGAAAAAGCTGCAAGCAGGACTTTTTTTTTTTTTTTTTTTTTTAGCAAGAAAGACAACCTCATCACAGGCTCTGAGGTGGGGCCAGACAGATCCTCTAGCCCCTCTGGCAGAAGTCATTATGTCTGCCACCCTCGCAGGGCAGATTGCCCAGTAAGCAATTGTAATCATTTCCATTTCTCCAACCCTTTGAGGTTTAAAATCACTGCTCTCCCAAGTACCCTGAAAGAGGGGGGAAGAGAGCTATTATTTTGATTCTTATTTAACAAATGGGGAAACTGAGACTCAGAACAAGAAAATGATTTTTCTGTTAGTGAATGTCAGACACTAAACACCTGTTCAGTGTCAGGTCACCAAATCTTGTATTTACATTGTATATCCTTATATATGTACTATTGTCTCCTTCAACAGATTGGAAGCTCCTTGAGGATAGGACAGGTTTACTTCTAGTCTTTCTATCCCCAGGCCTGGGCACCTAGGTGGCACAGTGGATACAGGACCGAGTCTGGAGTCAGGAAGCTCACATCCAGCCTCGGACACATACTAGCTGTGTGACCCTGGGCAAGTCACTTAACCCTGTTCAGTTTCTGCTCTCAGCTACTGTTCTTGGTGACCCTTGGTTCCCAAGCTAGTGGTCCAGAGATCATGGATACACTGCTCCTGTCTATCTCTGTGTAGTTCTCAAACACTTGACAGCAGATCCAGTCATGATTAGTCCTAAGCCAGATGGCACCTCTCCCACAGTCCCCTCTCACTAGAATGAGTGCTTATCAAAGACTTTGACATGCTGCACTGTCCCCAACCATCTCATCACCAAATTGTCAAAACCTCTAAAGCAATGATCTTCTTTTCATTCTCACATCCTCAGCAGCAAATATAGTGCCTTGTATACAGTAAGTGCTTATACTTGTTGAACTAATAGAAATTCGAGATGACTCACATCATTGTAATGGATGTTAGAAGGGATGATAGTTAATGTCTGAGGTGAGATTTGAACCCAGGTCTTTATAATTTCAAGTCCAGTGTTCTCTCCAATATACTACACTGCTGTTCTTCTCAGTTACTTATACTGTAGTGTAGATAAGGGCTCAGAGAGTGGGTTTGGACATGGAAGGGAAGAAAGAGAGCAAGGGAGAGTCTATGGAGAGAGGTGTTGCTTCCAGGGACAGAGAAAAGCCTGAAGACAAGTAAACTGGACTTCACAACTGTTCTGAAGGAAGTTGGCGGAGTAAGCAGTAAATCACCATCACTCTCCCATAATCACCTCCAAAGAACCATAAATAGTGGCCCCTAAACAAATCCTGGAATAGCAAAACTAGCAAAAAGACTGGGTGCAACAATATTTTAGACCAAGAAACTTGGAAGATCTGTAATAAAAGTCTGTCTCACTTGGGTAAAAGGGGAACATAACCAGGGACAGGAAGCATCCCAGCAAGCCAGCAGCAAGCCCTACCTCAGCAAAGCATCAAGAGATCCTGAGCCCCAGGATGTTGGAGCAGGCAAACACCAACACCAAGAGCTCCCATGCAACTCAGTGTAGCCAGGGGAATGGGCAGACTTTAGCTATGAGAGCTCTATGTGCTTTAGTGTAGCTCCAGGCAAACAGGCAGCCTCCAGAAGGCAGACCTCCATGTGCTTCAGTGTAGCCCCAGAGAAATGCAGAAATATCCAGCTGGTCCCAGCATATGCCAGACACCACCATTAGGATCCCAGCTCAGCACCAAACAGTCAGACCCCCAGCTAGGGCCTTCAGAAGCGCCACTCCACCCTCTTAGTGCCGCACCAGACACTAGGGTCCCCTGTGGGCCCCTGGCACAAGATGCTTGAGATAATGCCCCTTCCACCCTGAGAGCAGAGCTCAAATTTAAAAGAAAGGGAAAAGGCCAAGAAAGATTAACAAATGACAACAATGACAAAAAGAAAAAAAGAATCTGACCATAGGAAGTTATTATGATGACAGGGAAGATCAAGACACAAACTCTGAAGAGGACAACAATATCAAAACACCTATGGACAAAACCACAAAGAAGAATGGGAAGTAGTCTCTAAGCCCAGAAAGAATTCATGGAAGACCTCAAAAAGGAGCTTAAAAATCACATAAGAGTGGTAGAAGAAAAATTGGGAAAAGAAATCAGAGAGATGCAAGAGAATGATGAAAAAAGAGTCAACAGCCTGGAAAAAGAAAACAACAGCTTAAAAAGTAGAAATGGTAAAATGGCAAAGGAGATACAAAAATCCACTGTAGAAAACATGACCTTAAAAAGAACAAATAGCCAAATGGAAAAGGAAGTACAAAACCTGACTGAGGAAAACAATTCCTTAAAAATTAGAATTGGGCAAATGGAAGCTGACCCTATGAGATATCAAGAATCAACCAGACAAATTCAAAAGAATGAAAAAAATAGAATAAAATATAAAATACCTCAATGGAAAAACAACTGACCAGGAAAATAAAACCAAGAGAGACTACAGGAAAGTTATGTTCAAAAGGGGCACCTAGAAAGCATCTTCCAAGAAATTTCCAAGGAAAACTTCCCTGATATTCTGAAATCAGAGAACAAAAGAGGCAAAGAATCCACTGATCACCTCAGGAAAGAGATCCCAAAATAAAAACTGCAGGGAACATTATGGCAAAATGACAGAACCATCAGGTAAAGGAAAAATACTGCAAGTGGCCAAAAAAAAAAAAAACAACTCAAATATTCAGGAGCCACACTCAGAATTACACAGGACTTTAGCAGCCACATCATTAAAGGACTGAATGTCATGGAACATGATATTCTGGAAGGCAAAGGATTTAGGACTACAACCAAAAAGTCACCAACCCTGTAAAATTAAGCTTAATGCTTCAAGGGGTAAATGGGCATTTAATGAAATAGAGGGATTTCAAGCTTTCATGAGGAAAAGACCAGAACTAACCAAAAATTTGATCTCCAATATCAAGGCCCAAGAGAAGCCTAAACAGGTGGAAAGGGAAAAGAAAACACAAGAGATTCAATGGAGCTAAATGGTTTACATCGCTAAGGAAGGTGACACTTGGAATTCTTTAAAATTGTATCACTAATAGAACAGTTAAAAGGAATACACACAGACAGAAGGTATGGGTATAAGGTGAATTTGAAAGAATGACATAAAAATTAATTAAGGGATGAAAAAGGGGAGTACACTGGGTACGTAAGGAAGGGAGAAGTAAAATGGGGGTAAATTATTTCACATGAAGAGGTACAAAAACCCTGTTACAGTAGAAGATGGGAGGGTGGGCAATGCGTTGATTGAACCTTATTCTTATCAGTATTGACTCAGAGATGGAGTAATATATAAAATCATTTGAATATAGAAATCTGTCTTACCCAACAGGAAAGTAGAAGGGGAGAAGATTAAGTAAAGGTGGGTAGGGGGGAGGAGACTGACAGAGGAGAGGGCAAACTGGGGATGGCTGTAGACAGAAGCAAAATACTGTCAAGAAAGGAGAGGGTAAAAGAAAGGGGGAACAAACAGAAGGAAAAACAGGGTGGAGGGAAATACATAGTTAGCATTCATAACTGTGCATGTGAATGGGATGAATTCTCCCATAAAACTGAAGCAGATAGTGGAGTAAATAAAAAACCAGAATCCAACAATATGTTGTTTACAAGAAACACACTTGAAGCAGAGAGACACACACATGGAGAAAGGGTATGGGGCTGGAGCAGAACCTACTATGCTTCTGATAAAGTAAAAAAAAAAAAAGCAGAGGTATCAATCTTGATCTCAGACAAAGCAAAAGCAAAAATAGATCTACTAAAAAGTGATGATCTTTTGCTAAAAGATACCAGCAACACTGAAGTAATATCAATACTAAACATATATACACCAAGTGGCATAGAATACAAATTCTTTTTGGGGGGGAGGAAGGGTTGAAGCATTTGAAGTTAAGTGACTTGCCCAAAGTCACACAACTAGTAAGTGTCAAGTGTCAAGGTCAGATATAAACTCAGTTCCTCCTGACTTCAAAACCTGTGTTCTATCCACCATGCCACTCAGCTGCCCTAAATACAAATTTTTAAAGGAGAAGTTAAATGAGTTATAGTTTCATGACCAAACAAGATTATGAAATGTAAAATAGATAATTTTGATTATATTAAATTAAAAGACATTTTTCACAAACAAAACCAATGCAACCCAGATTAGAAGGAAAGCAGAAATCTGGGAAACAATCTTTACAGCAAATACCTCTGATAAAGGCCTAATTTCTCAAATATATAGAGAACTGAGTCAAGTTTATAAGAATACATGTCATTCCCCAATTAATAAATGGTCAAAGAATATAAACAGGCAGTTTTCAGATGAAAAAAACCAAAGCCATCTATAGGCATAGAAAGAAATGCTCTAAATCACTTTTGATTAGAGAAATGCAAATTAAAACAACTCTGAGGTACCACTTCACATCTATCAGATTGGCTAATATGACAAAAATGTTGGAGAGGATGTGGGAAAATTGGGAACTAATGCACTGCTGGCGGAGTTGTGAATTGTTCCAGCCATTCTGGAGAGCAATTTGGAACTATGCCCAAAAGGCAATAAAACTGTGTAGATACCCTTTGATCCAGCAATACTACTACTAAGTATGTATCCCCAAAGAGGTCATAAAAAAGGGAAAAGGACCTACATATGAAAAGATACTTATAGCAGTCCTTTCATGGCAGCAAAATATTGGAAACTGAGAGAATGGTCATCAATTGGGGAACAGGTGAATAAGCTGTGGTTTATGAATGTAATGGAATACTATTATGCAATAAGAAGTGATGAACAGCCAGATTTCAGAAAAACCTGAAAAGACATGTATGGACTGATGCAAAACAAAATGAGCAGAACCAGGGAAACAGTGTACACAGTATCAGCAACATTGTGTGATGATCAGCTATGAATGACTCAGTTCTTCTCAGCAGCACAATGTTTCAAGACAAGTACAAAGGACTCACAAAGGAAAATGCTATTCACATCCAAATAAAGATGTGATAGACTGAATGTAGATTGAAGCATAATTTTTAACTTACTTTATTCTTCTTCATGTTATTTTCCCTTTTGGTCTGTTTCTTCTTTCACAACTGTGACTAATATGGAAATATGTTTTACATGTTAGCACATACATAACCTATATCAAACTGCCTTCCATTTTCAGAAGAGGGGAGGGGAGGGAAGGAGGGAGAAAAATTTGGAACTTAAAATCTTGTAAAAATGAATGCTAAAAATTGTCTTGACATGTAATTGGGGAAAAAATAAAATACAGTTGTTAAAAAATGTTCTGAAGGTCTACTCTCCACCCTGGAGAGTGATTTCATTCTTCTCACTGAAGAGACAATATGGGTATAGTGGGAATCAGTATGGTAGAAAGTAAGCGTAGGACTGGGGTTCAAAAGTCATTTAACCTCTATGAAACTCAGTTTGCTCATCTGTAAAATAAGAGAGAGGAATTGGACAACATAGCCTTCAAGGTCTTTTCTGGTCCAAAATCTATAATCAAGTACTTATTAAACACCTATTACATGACATATACTATCCTAAATACTGGAGATAAAAATACCAAAAGGAAATAGTCCATGCCCTCAAAAAACTTAAAATCTAGCCAGGGGAGGCAACATGTACATTTATTAAACACCTACCAAGTATGTCAGGCAAAGATCAAACCAAACAAAGATCAAAATATCAAAGTCTCTACCTTCAAGAAGCTTATAGTCTAGCCAGGGAAAACAAAGGGGAATTAATAAATCAATAAGCATTTTTTTAGGCATCTGCTCATTCCAGGCACTGCTCTAGGTGGGGGTGGGGGTGTTGTTGTTTTAGCTGAGACTTGCAGGAAGCCAGCAAAGGCAAGAAGCAGAAATGAGGAGGGAGAACATTCTGGGTAGAAGGGGAGAGTCATTAAAAATATTGCCGTCAGATGAACAAGAGTCTTGTGTAAAAAACAACCACGAGGATGGTGTCATTGGATCTTAGAGTACTTGGGGGCAGGATAAGGTATAAAAAAAAACTGGAAAGGTAAGAAGGGCCTCAGAAGCCAATGGTCCAATCCCAAAAAAGGAACAATGCACTCCCAAAGTGGTCATCCAACCTTTGCTTGGAGCTTGGTAGTAAGAGAGGATTGGTTTTCTCCTGAGGTAGCCCATTTCACTTTTCAATAGCCCTGATTAAGAAGTTGTTTCCTTACATTAAACCAAGAAAGGGAGCAAAGTGGAAAATAACCTGCTTAATGCTGTGCTGAACCCTGAAAGGATGCTCAAAGGGAGGAAAGGATTTGCCCAAGGGTACACATATATTGAAAGATCTGGGATCTAAATCCAGGTCTTTTGACTCTATGCTGTTCCTACTGTATCATGGCACCTTCTAATGACTAGATAGTGGTAAAATTAATCAAAGAAGACTTCCTGGAGAAAGCATTGTGGTGTAGTGAAAAGAATCTTGAATTTGGGGTCAGAACAGTAACAAAAGCTCACATTTATAAGCAGTTTTAATGAAGACACATCCCATTCCATTCTTA
This sequence comes from Pseudochirops cupreus, assembly GCA_028627135.1. Taxonomy (NCBI): domain Eukaryota; kingdom Metazoa; phylum Chordata; class Mammalia; order Diprotodontia; family Pseudocheiridae; genus Pseudochirops; species Pseudochirops cupreus. Next base: position 577,923,639 of record CM053580.1, on the reverse strand, counting down.
CCAGAACCCTAGGAAGTCCGTGCCATTATTTCTTATCCCAATTTTATGGAAAGAAAAGAGAGGCTGATCAGGGTTAGGTGGTTGCCCCTAGCGGGGCACAGCTAGTATGTGATATAGATGGGATTCAAATGCAGGTCTTCTTGACTCCCAATCCAATGCTCTATTTTCTAGGACATGCTGTCCCTAAGAGGTCTTAGGTTTGAATCTCAGCTCTATCACTGGGTTTCTTTGGCCATGTCTCCTCCCCTCTCATGGTCTCTGTTTCTCTCTCTAAAGCAAGAGGGTTGGATGTGACCTCCAAGGTCACTCAAAGTTTGAAGTCCAGTGGTTTTCATATGAGTTTTGAGCTGAGTCTGAAGGATGCAATGAACATGAACATATAGGGGTGTGTGTCATGGGAAAGGAGGCTCTTCCAGGATGACCCTGGGCTATTTTCTCTGGTTAAACACTCCTCACTTTTCATGGACTCCTGAGTCAGTCAAGCTCCATTAGAGAAATGTGGTCCAGGGACAAGGTTAATACCTGCATTATTGGCTTTTTATGTCTAGGAGTGAAAGAAGCATTACAGGGCACCATGTCTGAGGGGGATGTGATTTGATCTGCATTGTAACTGGAATAGTGGTAGAGCCTGGCAGAGGGTCATTTAGAAAAAAGATCCCTGACTTCTGAAATTCAGTTCCACTCAGAGGAGGTGCATGTGCCCCAGGGAAATTAAAGAAGCCCTACTGAGTGCTAGTGGGTGGGATGAAATGTATTACCCATTTATCAGCCCATCAACAAATACTTTCTAATCACATACAGTACTGGGTGCTTTGAGAGATATAAAAGTCTCTGACCTTGTGGGGCTTACAGTCAGATAGTGGATATGGATTATAGAGAAACTGGTAGCCATTTCAGGCAGTCAGAAGAGGAGAGGAGTGTCTATGCAAACAATAATGCAAGAGGCAATGAGAATAGGAAGATATTGTGGAGGGCTCCAAGTTTTTTGGAGAAAATGGGATTTGGGCTGGGATTAGAAGGATGAATAGGGATTAGGGAGAATCAGAGGGGCATTTGAGGTGAGAGAAATCATGGGAGTGATCCTCAAGACAGGTAAGGAACATTCTGGGGCTTCAGCTAGTGGAAAGGGTGCATGTTGGGCAAGAAAGGGGTGCTGGGGACAATAATAACAGTGGGATTTGTGTTTAAGTCTCTAAATCACTTTATACAGATGATTCTATTTAAGCCTCATGAGGAAGACAAGAAACAAACATTTTTTTTAAAGTACTTACTCTATGTTAGACACCATGCTAAGTGATGGGGAGACAGAAGCAAAAAAAAAAACATGTTCCCATCCTCACAGAGCTTCCATTTTCAGGGGAAATCAACACCAAAGTTAGCTGAAAAGTGTGGGATTAGGAGAGGAAGTTACCTGGTGGGTGGGGGGAGGACATGGTTTTAAAGTCCAGAAAGTCAGAGGCCAGCTGGAAAGAAAATGAAGGCAAGCTGTCTTCGTGGAGGTTCCAAGACAGACAACAAATTTGGGAGATGAATACTCCACTCATTTTTAACCTTTCATTTAGACATTATAGGATCCCAGGTTTAGAGCTAGAGGGGGTTTTAGATACTAGAAGCCAACCTCTCCATTTTGCAGATCATGAGATCAAGGATCAGAGAGGTTAAGGGACTTAACAATTGTCACACAGATGTCAGAGGTGGGATTGGAGTCCACATCTCTCTCTCTCCCTCCCTCTCTCTCTTCATCTCTCTCTCTCTCTCTCTCTCTCTCTCTCTCTCTCTCTCTCTCTCTCTCTCTCTCTCTCCCTCTGAATTTTTTTGTACTTCTATATTTAGTTTCTTCACAAACATTAATGTTACAATATTATTGGGAACCATCATGGGATAATGGGATGAACACTGGACTTGGAATCTGAGATCCTCAGGTTCAAATCCTTCCAGTGATACTACTAACTTTGGAACCACGGGTAAAGGTAAGTCTCTCTGAGCCTCAGTTTCCTCAGTTGAAAAACAAAAGAAATATACCTCACAGGGTTGTTCTAAGTTTTCAATTTAGGCAAAACGCTTTGTACACTTTGAAGTGGTAATCTTAATAGCCAACTATTAGTCATTATTTGAAAGTCTCAGATTGGTATCAAAGTCATTTCAACAAAACCATTGAAGATCTCTCTCAACAAATCCAGGTTTACTGTGCTACACCTCAAATGCAGTTCTTAAGTGTATTTCTTAATAATAACTGCCTTTTATATACATACCTTATTTGAGGCTCATAGCAGTATTTTAATGTTGGGTGCCAAGGTCATTATTCCTATTTTTCAGATTAGGAAACTGGTACTTGGACACATTAAATGCCTCACTCATGTTTTTGCAACTAGTAAAGGCAGTATTTGAACCCATGTCTTTCCGACTCCAAGTCCTGTTGTCTTTCTTCCTTCAACTGAGCTTCTGGCTCCAAAGAGAAAGCCTGCATTTTGAAGTCTTAGTCTCAGAGATTTGAATAGCTCAAGCTTTCTGCTCCCAGCCCCAGCCTCCAGGTGCCATTGTCGCTTTCAAAGCCGCACAGGTCTCCTTCACTAATGTATTGTCACAATGCATCTGCAGTTCATCTCTCTCTCTCTCTCCAGCGTGGGCAGATGAGGTCTCTCAGAGTCTGGGCAGAAGAGCTTGAGGAATCTAATAACACCACTCATCAGACTGGGCCAAATGACAGTCCTTGCCTAGCATTCTGAGGAGCAGATGAATTCAATGTGTCCTTTGCTTTCCTCACAGGCAGGGCTACTGCCTTCCTTCTGAAGACACTGACTCCAGGCAACTTCTCAGGCATCCATCCCAGTTCTCATTTTCCCTTGACAATGCTTGCTTTTTTTTTTTCTGTCTCTCAAGGTTTTGTCTTGTCACTGTGTTGGAGACATTATTACTTTGCAGTGACCCAAAAGGTTATCCATTCCAGAAACACCACAAGGGAAAACCTACTATTTCCCATGAATTATATTTCAGTCAAGAGGGGAAAGCTCTCCTGATGGGCTATGAGGAGTCCAAGGTAATAGTGTTCATTCTTAAGGAAGAAAAGGTCATAGAGTTCTAGACTCTAACAACTGAAAAGCCGTATCAGGAGGGTCATGCCCTCAGAGGGCATCCTCTATCCCCAGGACTTGGGCAGGAGTGCTCTCTACAGTATTCCTGACAGCAGTTCATCCTGGGATCAAGAAGCTATGCTGCTTCCTTCCCCTTCCCCACCCCCACTAGTGTTATTTAGCTTGATGACACAAGGGTCAACCTTTGTTGAAAGTGTGCCTTCTACACAGATATTTGAATGAAATGGGTTCATTCTACCATAATTATAATCTTTAGCTGAGCCAGGTAAAACTAAATTGAATCACTTTTTTTCTTGAAAATTCATAGTGTTAAGCTGAGAATCAAACAGCTGGTATATGAGGTAAGTAAAGTCCATAACAGTAAAGTAGTGGAAAGCATACTCAATTTGTACTTAGGTTTCTATTTTCCCACAAACAGTAATAGTTCACCCAGTCATAGGTATAGCTTTATTCTAGACTGACTCTAGATCTCTGCTATTTCCAAGAGAAGCTTGGGTGAGGAAATTCATTTTCATCAAACCTCTTGAACCCTAAGGCATCCCCAATACCCAAGGAATCCCTAAAAGTTCTCCCAGTCCCTGTATCTGACTTTAACTATAATCCAAAGAATATATTTCTAATGTTGGAATGCTAGACATTAGTGACAAGAAAATGAGGAAGGGGAGTTTTTTTTGGAGGCTGTGAGTACTGTGAACCTTTCCTTGGTGAACGTATTCTGACTGTGGGTGCAAACTCTTCCATTAGTGCCATTGATCCATAGCCAAAAAGCAATTCTGTAACACTACCATCACGAATGCAATCAGCGGTAGCTAAGGTAGTGTAGTAGATAAAGTGTTGGCTCTAGAGTCAGAAAGATCTGAGTTCAAATCTGGCCTCAGAAACTACTAGCTGTATGTGATATGTGATTCTGCACAAATCATCTAATCTCTGTCTGACTCCCTTTCCTCAACTGTAAAATGGAGAGAGTAATAGCATCTCCTTCTCAGGATTGTTTTTGAGGAAAAAAAAGAGATAATGTTTACAAAGCTGTCTTAAAATCTTGAAGTGCCATGTAAATGCTAGCATTTAAAAAAAATCATGATCTAAAAAGTCCATTTTAGAAGGAATGAAACATCTTGTTCCTTCCTCTGTAAAAAGAAAGAATTGTACTATAATAAAAGAGGGCTAAGATTCTTTGAAGCTCTCAATGCCTCTGATTTTATTTTCCATTTTCATGAGGTAAATGCTCCCAGCCTACAAATTCATGGTTTGGAGGTCAATCAGAAGGTTCAGGAAACAGTTTTTTTTTTCAGGTTGAATGTATTTTTCTACTTTTTTTTAAATCTAGCAGCCTGTATTTCCAAAAGGAAGACTATGGTTCTAAGTCCTGAAATAAAGGAATCCCTGGTTAGAAATAGTCACTGAATCTCACAAAATATACACAAAGGTGATCTATACCCATCAGGGACAGGAAAAACCATTTGGGTGTTGAGAAGCCCTCTGGAGTGGTCTGTAGAAAAAACCAAGTTGATTACAATGAAGAGAAAAATACATTGGGAGGTTCCATGGAGGGCAGCCTTTTATGTGTAGGTAGAATTAGATGTAGCCTAGGAAGACTCCAGGAAGATCATCTTCTGTTCCATACCCTTCCCTCCACCCTGCTCCCCCTCATGCTTCTTCTCTAAGCCCATATTCTGCCATTAGCATTAGAATTAGAGGGCTTAGAACAGAAAATTTCAGAGCTGGGAGGACCCTTTCTCTCTGCCCTCTGGAGCACCTGTTCTTTTGTTAACAGGTTGTTGCTGTTATGTTTGTCCTTTGTTTTTGAAGAGGACCATGGCATCAGGGAAATGATGACATGCCTTGCAATTAACTTGGATTTGAGTGAGAGAGGGCTGTGCAAGGTTCCTAGCCTCACTTTCTCCTCCAGAGCCATCTGGGTCCATTCATCAGAATGACTGGAGATAACCCAGGATGCAATGGGTTACTCTGGCCTTTAGGCTAAGACCTTTCCAGGGACTCACTTAGAGTGAGGTAACACCAATAAACTGCCCTTCATATTCGATCTGTGACCTCCTCCATGGAAATTAGTCAGCAGCCACCCAAGGGGATTCAACTTGTGATGATCCATCAATGACCAGATGCTTCCTCAACCTCCCAAGCTTCCATATGGTCACCTGAAGTGGCAATCACGTATACATCAAAAGTAGTAGGGAAAGGGTGAAGGCCACCAGCTACATTTGTACTTATCTAACTTGTACTAATGGGGTGGCTAGGTGGTTCAGTGGGTGGAATGCTGGGCTTAGAGTCAAGAAGATCTGAGTTCAAATCTGGTCTCTGACATTTACTATCTGTGTGGCCCTGGACAAGTCACTTTACCCTATTTGTCTCAGTTTCCTTGTCCAAAAAATGGGCCAGAGAAGAGAAATAGCCACCTACTCCAGTATCTTTGCCAAGAAAATCCCAACTGGGGTCATGAAGAGTCAAACACTCCTATTTTTCTGAGTGTAATGTGCTAATTGAATTGAATTAGATTTTAATTCCACCTCTACCATTTACCAGCTGTGTGACCCCGGACAAGTCACAAAGCCTTTGAGTTCTAGGTTATTTTTTGGAAAAACCAGCATAATAATAGCACCTCCTTCAGGGTGAAGTTCACAGGAAATAGTGGTAGAAGGGGTACCTGCTCTGGAATTAAAGAATGTGGGTTTAAATCCTGCCTCTGACACTGACTATCTGTGTGACCTTGGGTAAATCACTTAACTTAGGTCTCAATTACCTCATCTGAAAAATGGTGGGAGGGAGTTTTGACTAAATTGTCCTTGGGGGTCTCTTACAGTTCTAAATATATGCTCCTTCAATCCTGAGTATGTTAAATGCTTTGTAAATCTTCAAGCACCAAGATTAAATAAACAAATGCATGAATGGGTAGATATGTAAATAAAAAACACCAACCATTCTGATATGATAACCCAGATTCACTTCTATGCCTCACCTGGACTTCAGTAAAGGAATGGTGGGTCTGAAACTCCACAATGTGGCAGGCGTGACTGTAGACAATGTTAATGGAGAGGATGACTCAGATACTAGACAGGCATTTTCTCTGGGCTTCTCTAGATTGGTTCTTTACTTTGAACGGGGCATAAATGTTTTCCGCTGGCTTCTCTAGCTCATCTTTTGGGGAGGAATTAATGGTGCATGGCTGAGCCCTGGACAAAGTAAAGACAAATCTCATCTTCCTCCAGAAGCCATTGAGGACAATGAAATAATTCAACCAGTATTGTATTGGATAGGGTGTCAAGTCTGGAATCAGGAAGACTCCTTTTCCCAAGTTCAAATCTGGGCTCCAAAACTTACCAACTGTGTGACCATGGGCAAGTCACTTCACCCTGTTTGCCTCAGTTTCCTTATCAGTAAAATGAACTGGAGAAGGAAATGGCAAACCACTCCAGTGTCTTTGCTAAGAAATCCCCAAAATGGGGTCATGGAGAGCTGGGCATGATTGAAATGACTGAACAATGATAACAACCACAGCCAGAGCCTGAAGTCATTAGAAGTTCATTCTTTTGGACCCTTTTCCAAAATGCACATTGACCAGGGAGCAATAAAAGCATGGAACTAATTTCTATTGAATGGTTAGTGACATCAGTGAACTTTTCTCCAACAGGAGGGAGCCAGAAAAAATCTAAGGACACTATAGTTTCAGAGGCTAATGGGGTGGCGTGGGTGGAGATGAGTACACCTCTGAGATTGGGGGTGGAGGTGTGAGCCTGGGTACAGCCATGGGAGAAACATGGTTCCTAGTTTTCTCAGGACCTCAACCACGAGGTCATGGAAATTTGAAGCTGGAATGGACCTTAAAAATATGGGGTGGGTGCAGAGTAAGAAACAATCCTACAGGAGAACATAGTGGGATGATGAGGTAGAAAACATTCCAGGAAAAAAAGTAGTAATGTTACATGACAACTTTATGATATATTTGAAAGGAATAGCAAGTTGTACATAATAGATTGGCAGTTTAAGGTACAATTATTTCCCCCCCCCATTCTATTATGTTATGTAAATGCTTGTTTTATTTCTTAAGTTCAGAATAAAATAAATTTAATTTTAAAAACCCACTCCAAATACAGAATTAGGAGACCTGGTTCCAGCATCAAGTGACTCTATAGCTCTAGGAATGTAATTTCTTCTATGTGGGTTTCAGTTTCCTCAACTGTAAAGCAAAAGACTTCGAACAGATTGTCTTTGAGATACCTTCCAACTTTAAACCTTCAACGTTAAAGTTTCCACTGACCTTTTGAAAACTTGAAAGTACCACTAAAATGGTAGCTACTGTTATTCACACTTTTAATGTTTTGTAGCACCTGGAACATTTCCTCATACCTGCCACCCCCCAAAGGGTACTCCAGTCAGGACACTTTGTGGTTCAGTGCCAATACAAGACCATAACTCGTGAGCTCTAACTGATGTGTTTGCTTTTCCCAGACAGAGAGTGGAGATATTTATTCTGAACAAATTCAGTCCCTTGGGCATAGATCTGGGTCAATAGGGTTCAATATCTTCCCATCAGGCAATAAGATGGCTAAGATATGGACATTGACAATTCTTCAGCATGGCAGGTCTGAATTACCCATCCATGTGTTCCTCACGTACATATGGTACCTATCTATGTAAGAAACATGTGTGTCCTGGTTGTATGGATCCCCTCCTCCAATAATCATCCAGCACAGCAAATAAAGTGGTGAGGTTGGATTCCCACCATGCACAGTAGGTACACCTTTCCACAGTCTGCTAAATTGCTAGTTGAGAAGAAACATATAATATACACACAGAAACAAGGAAAATAAGGAGAGCATACACACTGGAATTCATGTGACCAGGGAAAGTTCATGGAGAGGCATATGCAAGGATCCCCACGGCCAGAACATGGGGGTCTTCCTTACATGGGGAAGTGGAATACATGGCTAGGGAACTCTGACCTTCCATGCTAATGTCCATCTTATTGCCAAATGGGCACTTGCTGAATCCTTTTAGCCAGAGTCTATGCCCCAGGACTAAATCTGTTCAGGTCTAAAACTTCCCTCTGGGGTCTGTATTGTTCTGCTTGGTGAATTCCTCTCATGGCCCACTATTTCTAGTTGACCTCAGTGCTGTTTCACATTACACTCCAAACATCTTCTTTCCTGACGTTGCATGGAGGAAGACCTGTAATACTGGCCACTTTTTGCTTTAAATTACAAATCAAGAATTTTCTACTGTATTTTAGGCACCATATGGAGTCACTGAAGTTTCCAGAGAAAGGTAGTGGCATGGTGAGAGCTGTGCTTACTGTCTGCTCTTGACACAAAACAGTTTGATGTTGTCAAAAGAGCATTGGATTAAGGTTCATAAGACAGTGGGCCAGAGGAGAAAATGCCTGCAAAGGTAGGATGGGGGTTGGGATTCTTCTTTTTCTCATAATTGCTTTCATTACTTCCGGTCCATTTAAACATCATCATTTGAGAATGGATCTCAGCAGGAGTCGGGCCAGCCTCCCAGATTTTGGGCATCTGTCTGTGCTTTGCTATAATAATGAACTTTTCACTAACTGCCTCTCTTACCTGTGGTCAATTTCAGTATCACCGGATTGACAAACGGGGCCCAGCAGGAGATGAAGGAAGAAGGAGCATTTTGGCAAATGGATTCTAGTAATTAACCTAGCAGGGAGACTGGCCTGAAGAAGCTAATGACCAAAGAGGCCCAAGGCCCATGTTTGACAGGATATTACCCCTCCTGGGTTGGAACAGGGCTAGGACCAAGTCAGGCCTGAGAAAAGAGCATACCTCCTGTTTTACAGAGTGACTTCAGGAGTGTCAGGAATCCTTCCTTCAGGCTGAGTCCTAAAGTTATACTCTTGGAGCAAAGGCTTTTAATCTGGGGTCCATGACTTTGTGCTCTATCATCTATCTATCCATCTATCTATCTATCTGTTTATTTATTTATCTATCTATCATTTATCTTTATCCAGACATCCCCCTCTTTCTATCCATCTATCTACCTTTCTCATCTTTCTCTGTATTTCTCCCTCTATCTGCCTATCTGTGTATCTATCTATCTATCCATTCTATCTATAGATCATCTATCAATCTATCTATCTATCTTTATCAAGACATCCCCCCTCTCTATCTATCTACCTTTCTGTCTGTCTATTCACCTATCCATCCATCTGTCTGTCTTATTTATCTGTCTATATCTTACATATATGTATATATACATGTATGTGCATTTATATATTACTTATATACACAGTTATATATAGGAAGACCTATAGATATGTCATATACATTTGTTGTTTTGTTCAGTCATTTTTTTCCAGTTGTCTCTGACTTTCCATGATCCCTTTTGGGGTTTTCTTGGCAAAGATACTGGGACAGCTTGCCATTTCCTTCCCCAGTTGATTTTTATAGATGAGGAAACTGAGGCAAACACAGTTAAGTGACTTGTCCAGGGTCATACAGCCAGTAAGTGTCTGAGGCTGGATTTGAACTCAGGAAGAGGATCCTTGTGGATCCCATGATCTACCCACTGCACCTCCCAGCTGCCTGTTATATATATAGTTCTATTTCAACATACTGGTTTCCTTTGCAATCTTAGATATTTTATTCTATGCACTTAAAAGTATGTTCTGAAAAAGGGTCCAGAGGCTTCAGTACACTGATGGCTGAAGGGGTACACAATGCCACAAAGGTGAAGAATTTCTGCATTAGAGCTTTATTCAAAAGACCTAGATTTGAATTTCAGTTCTTCTACCTATTTTCTTGGCTCGTTATAAGAAAAGACACTTCCTAACAATGAGAACCATCCAGAAGTGGGAAGTAGCAGGTTTTCCCTATCTTGAGGTCTTCCAATGGAGACATAATGACCACTTTTGGAGGATGTCACAGTGAGAACTCTTATTCAGGAATGGGTCGGATGTTCAGGCTTGACAGGTCAATGTTTAATGTCTTAAGATCTGATATCTTACATTCTAAATTTTCTTCAATCTCTGATAGTCTGTCTTCTATGATTCCTCCCAACTATGACATTCTTATGTTCTAAGGTTTAAGTTTCTTTTAGTAGGTCTACTCAGTTCTAACATTTTTTGTTCTAAGTCCTAAGTTCCCTCTCAACTCTGACATTTTGTTTTCCTATGGGAAGGAGACCAATGAATCAAATTCAACAAGACTGTTGGGCTATAAACATGGAGGTTATGAGACAGATGAGACTGGAAAGGGAGGGCAGGAAGGGGCTTGAATAGCAGACTTCTGGAGACCCTCTAGTGTCCAACTATTGGTTGACAAAGCCTTTTGACTCCAGATAACTAATATGGCAAGTCTCACATCCTCCTTTGGAAAAGTCTAACAATTTTTTTCAGCCTTGTCTGGCTGCTTGCTCTCAGGCCTCTTGGATGTCTGAATTCCCAAGAAACAACTTTTCTGGCACTCTCAGCAGAGTGCAGTAGAATGCTGTGTCCCAATAAGGTTCAGGGGCTGAATGTAGGAAGGGTCGGGATTTGGGTACTTAAGAGGCACTTTCTGGTTCCTACTGGCCTGGAGAAAAACCAACTGCCTTAGTGTATATATTTGAGGAATTCAATTTAAACAACAACAACAAAAATAGAATGTTTATTCTAATGGCCCAATCTAGTACTCATGAATATTAATTAAGGAGATGGGGTAGGCCATTTGAATGAGAAAGGAAATACCAAATGAATTTTTCCTTAGGATAATTCCAATAGCTCCTATTTACACAGCACTTCAAGGTTTACAAAGTGCTTAATATAAATGATCTCACTTGATCTTTTCTATAACTCTTTGAGGTAGATGGAAATCTTGTTATTTCTCCCATCTTATGGATGGGGGAAATGAAACTTAGAGAGGCTGAGTGATTTGTCCAGGATCACACAGCTAATAATTTGCTTCAAGCGGCACTTGAACTCAGGGGTCGCTGATTGCAAGTCTACCACTCTCTCCACTACACTGGAGGTGTCAAACATGCACCTTGGCCAACACTCTCCAGGTTAAGCCCTAACTGGATTTAGATGCAATTGGGAAATATTCCGGAAAATAAATAAAAATATAATAAAACATAGATAATATTACATTTCAAAACTAAGTCAATATCTGGCTCCCAGGCACTCTTCAGTACAGATTAGTGGCCCCTATTTCTTTTCGAGCTTGACACCACACCACACTTAAGATCATGTACCGAGCTTGTTTAATCATTCTCCAATCAATGGACATCTGCTTGGTTTCCAAGTCCTTAAAAGAGTGTTGCTATGGATACGGTACATCCTCTTCTTTATATCTGGCCCCCTTGAAGTGTATGTCTAATAGCGAGATTTCTGGGTCAAAGGATACAGACATGTGAATAGCTCTTTCGACCTTCTGCCATAATTCTGAATTTCTTTCCAAAATTGTTAGACAAATTCATACGTCCACCAAAAGTGTACTGGTATACCTGTTTTCTAAAGACTTCTCTTTTAAATGCACCTGGGAATTTTGCTACTTTAAAGGGATCTTGTGGTAATTTTTGAAAAATGAAAATAAATAAACATTTGCTAATTTATCTGGCATCTAAATCTGGGTTTTCATCTAATACCGGAGAACAGATCCCAGTTCGAAATAGTCATAAAACAGCAACATTTTGGAAATTCTTCTCTCAGTCACAGAGCTTGCCTTGGCAAGATTCAGAGAAGCTTAATTAAAATTAATAGAGAATAGAAGGGAAGATAAAAAGTGATACCAGGGAGGAACATAATAAATAATACTTCCCCTATTCAGAAGGGATCTGGAATAAGAGTCAGAAACTTAGGGCATGAGGACTCCTAAGAATCCCTTTAGGTAACTGGTGACTCTGTCTCCCCTTCAATCCTTCTTTCTTAGAATCATAGAATATAAACTAGAAGATATTTTAGAGATAGTCTTGCCCTGCCACTTCATTTTATAAATGAGGAAACTGAGGCATTTAGGGTTGAATGTCATTAAGAACAGCTCAACTCCTTATTATAGATGAGGAACCTTAGAAGCAGAGAGTGACTTACCCCATCTCACAAAAATAGGAAAGCCCAAACTTGGAGTCATGTCTAAATTTAATATACTTTCCATTGGAGCAGAACAAATTTCTGCAGGGTGGAATTAACTGGTCAACAATCTGTTGCAGGATTATACAATCACAGATTTGGAGCTGGGATTGGCCTTCTAGGTCATCTAGTCCAACTTTTCGTAGGCACAAAGTAAAGGTTCTCATCAAATTGAAGATGGTGGAAGACGTGATTCAAGCCCAGGTCTTTGGAGTACCAATTCAGTGTTCTTTTTATACTACGTGGCATGAGGTAGGTGGCTCCATATAACATTTCAATGCATGTATAATTAATCAATAAGGAAGTGAACAAGCATTTATAGAATATCTACTGTGTGTCAGTCATTGCCCAATTATTATCTCATTAGGTCTTCACAACAATCCTGGAGGTAGGTACTATTATTATCAACATTTTACAGTTGAAGATACTGAAGACTTACCTAGGGTCTCACAGCTAGTTAAGTATGCTGTAGCTTGGACCGTTCATGAAAATCTCCGGATGAAATCAGAAAATCATTCTTCCAGAGAAAGGAAGCTGGGGAAAACTGGATGCTTCATCCTTGGCAGGAAATATTCTCTTAAAATCCTGTGTAGCCCATTGTGGTTCCTTGGTCATGTTAAGTATCCGAGGTCAGATCTGAACTCAGGTCTTCCTGATTTAAGCCTAGCACTCTGTCCACTATGCCAACAGCTGCCTTGAGATAATAAACATTTATTAAATGCCTGTTGTATACCAGGTTTTGTGCTAGGTACTGGGGATTCTGGTACAAAGAGCAAGATAATCCCTACTTGTAAAGAGATGCATTTGAATGGGGCTGAAGACAAACACATATGAAAATATATACAGCCTAAATATAAAGTGTATGCATATATATGTTACACTTTAGTGTGTAGAGACATATATAGTGCCTAAAAAGTATGCATGTGTATATGTAGGAATATATGTGTGTGTGTGTACATATATATACATATATATACATATATATATATACATACATATATGTATATATGTATACACACACACATACATACATACACTTTATATCAGTGGTTCTCAACCTTCCTAATGCCAGCACCCTTTAATAGTCATATGTGGGCCTATCTGCACGTGGACGGACCCACCTGGAGTCTGATAGAGGAGCGGTGTCTCAGTTCCTAAGACCATCGGAAATATGGGTTTTCCGATGGTCTTAGGTGACCCCCAAAGGGGTTGCAACCCACAGGTTGAGAACCACTGCTTTATATTTAGGTTCTATATATGCACACAAGTGTAGATATACTTTCTGACACACATCTTTTATGTGAGTATACATATATAGTACCTCAAAAGAATACATATGTATATGTATAAATACATGTGTATATATATATATATGTATATATATATACACACACACACACACATACTTTATATTTAGATTTTATATATGTACACACATATACACCATGACACATATGTTTTGTGTATACATATATAGCTTAAATTATATAAATGTGTGTGTATGAATATATATTCATACTATATACACACATATACATATGTGCATGTATCTGCATATATACCCCTTTACACACAAAGTAAGTACAAAGCACTTTGGGGAGAGAGAGCAATGATAGTTGAAGAGGGAAAGGTTCATGCAGAAAGCTAAAGTATTTTTTTTTTTTTTTGCTTTTTGGAAGGGGAAAGGCCAGGCAATTGGGGTTAAGTGACTTGCCCAAGGTCACACTGCTAGTAAGTGTTAAATGTCTGAGGCCAGATTTGAACTCAGGTCCTCCTGACTCCAGAGCCAGTGCTCTATTCACTATGCCACCTAGCCACCCCCAAAGCTAGATTATTCTTATAAAGATTTTTATAGAGATTGGTGCATAAGCATATAGATAAGTGATTATTAACATTTTTAGTTATCTTTTTTGGGAATAACAAGGTCTGAATTTGGGAGGGGGGCTTTTAGTATCGTCTCCTTTTTTAGATATAGTAACAATCAGTCCCAAGTATCCTCAGAACTGTGTCCTCTCCAGCCTAGACATCTCCTGCTTACTTTTTCCCACTTTTATTTCCCTTGTAGCAGATCAAAGACTCTGTTAGACTCCAGATGTGGCAGTTCTATTGTCCTTGTTAGAGAAAAGAGTTTGTTATCGAAATCCCTACAGATCTTTTCCACTTTTGTCTGTTTGTTTTCCTCTTTCCAGTATCGTCCTTAAATGCTCTTGAGATGAGCTGGCTTAATTGGGCCTCTTACCAAGCTTTCTGTAAGCTAATTTTCCCTAAGACCACTTCTTGCTGTTTTATGAGATAATATGACTCATAATTGTCCACCATTCCCTTCTGAAAGATTTTACAAATGTGTGTATATTCAAAGGGAACGAGTGACTATTCTTCAACTTAGCTGAAGATTCTTTTTGCCTTCTGTTATGTTTACAGTGTGTGTCATCATTGATACTGGTAGGGAAATTACCACCACTGGCACAGAGAAGGGGTTTATTTCTAGGTTATGATCTCAAAGAGCTGCCTGGGGTCCTGAGAGATGAAGTAGTTTGTTCATGGCCACATAGCTAATGTCAGTCAGAGATAGCACTGAAACCCAGGCCTTTCTGTCTTCATGACTGACTCTCTATTCATTAAGCAATCCTACCCCTCAATGATGCCTATGAAACTGGAGGAGTAGGGTCCCCATGATACGTTTGTCTCAGACTCTCAGAACATCAGAGTTGGAAAGGTCCTCAGTGGCCATTCTGTAGCTGGAAAGAATCCCTACTATGACTTACATGACAAGTGGGCATCCAGCCCTGGATCCAAGACTTTAAATGAGGAGGAATCACTACCCCTTGAGATAACCTCTTCCACTTGGAGACATCTCTAATTGGGAGGAAATTGTTGGTCACATTAAGTGTTTGTAATTTGTACCCATTGCTCCTGATTCCAACTTCTGGGGCCAAGGCTAATCCCTTCCTCATAGGACAGGGCTTCAAATACTTGAAGGCAGCTGTTATAGCAGCATAAATCTCCTCTTCTTCAGAGAGAAAGGTCTGTATCCCAAGTAGTGTTCGTCTGGCATGGAATTCAGGCCCTTCCAGTTTGTTTCCTTCCTCAGGATTCTCCTAAAATGTGGCATCCAGAAGTGAGTACACCAGATGTGGTCAGAGCAGGACACAGCAGGATGATTACATCCTTATTTCTGGAAGTGGTTATTATCTTAATGAAGCCCAAGATCACACTTGCATTTTCTTGGTTCTCAAATCACAACACTGATTCATATTGGTCCACTGTAACCTCCAGATCTTTTTTGGTCTAGCCAGACTTCCTTCATCCTCTAGTGGTGAAGTTGATTCTTTAAACTTAAATGTAAGACTTACATGGCATTGAAGCTGGAGACAGCATGGTATAGTGTAAGTGTTCTTAAACTGAGGTCTTTAAGCTTTTTTTGATGACTATATTTCAATAAAATTGGTTTCCCTTATAACCTTATAATTTACTTTCTGTTTTAAAGACTTTTTTGAAGGATCTATAGGCTTCACTAGACTGCGAAAGGGATCCTTGACATGGAAAAAGTTAATAATCCCTGGTGAGGTGAATAGAGAGTTGTCCTCAGAACCAAGACAATCTGGATTTAAACTCCACTTGTGACATATTGACTACATAAACCTAAGCAAATCACTTAACCTTACTGTATTCTAGGCAATTCTTTGAGACTAATTTGCAGAGAAGGGCCAACCTGATTTGGTAGAGGGAGGTTCTTATGCTAATGAAATCATAAGTTCAGTCTCTATCCTCTCATTTTACCAAATTTGACTCAACGATCCCACTCATAGGGATATTTTTGGACCCTGACTCTATTGTGCAATGCGTTGCTCCAATGGGTCTCCGTACTTTGTGTTCAGAGCTGAGACTGGTGAGAAATCGACACAATACTAGCAATGGAAATTGCTTTACCCTGTGATTGGTAATTTACACAGCGTTGGTAAATTACATACTAGAATGTAAGCCCCTTGAGGACAGGGTTGTTGTTCATTCCTTTCATTTGGGGTTTTCTTGGCAGAGATATTGGAGTGATTTGTCATTTCCTTCTCTAGTTCACTTTAAAGATAAGGAAACTGAGGCAAGCAGTGACTTACCCAGGGTCACACAGCTAGTAATTACTGAGGACGAATTTGAACTTAGGTCTTTCTGACTCTAGGTCCTCAAATCTGGTTTTGCTTTGTTTTTTTTTTTCTTTTGAATCTCTAGTGCCTAACACACAGTAGGCTCTTCATTAATTCTTGTTGAATCTCATTGAATTACATATAGAAAGCGATTCTTACACCCAAAGGATTCTATGCTTTTTATAATTAGAACTGGGAAAGCTTATGTTTCTGGTGCTGGATTATAATCACTTTCTAATTGTATTTACTTTTAACAGCAAAGAGGCAAGACAGGTTACTGGCTCAGAGATACTTATGATTAGGGCTTTAGAGCAACAAGGTAATGGCCCTGGGGAGGCCTCACTGATCCTGAAAGTGAGGGATAAAGCAAATTAGACACAGAAGCCAAGGATTCTGGGTCCCGGGATGAATCTGTGAGGCTGGTCAGTTCCAGTAAGCTTCGTGTTTGGGGTTGTCCAGTTCCAGAGGTTTAGAGAACTGGGAAAATAGAAAGAAGGAAAAAAGAAAACAGACAAAAAACCCTCTTGCCTCTGCCTGTAAAATCTTATGGTCTAGGGGAATCTTTCTTACAGACTGGTTTCCCTGATGCACTGGGCAGTACACACTTTATTAAGGAGAGTATAGACCTCTGACCTCATCATTGCATGGAAATTCCTTTCACCAATACAGACTGGTGACTTCTTGGCAACTTGACAGAATTCTAGACCTACAGCTGGAAGAGGGCTCAAAAGCAATTTTTTCTTACATCTCTCATTTTACAGATGGGGTAACTGAGGCCGGGGAATACTAAACAATTCGCTCAGGGTCACACAAGTACTAAGTTTCAGAAGTGGGATTTGAACCTAGGTTTTCTAACTCTGTCTTCACATATTCTATCCTCTCTCTGGGCCTCAGTTTCCTGATTTCTTAAATGGGGATAATGACATTCACAGAGCTCTTTTCACTATTACTTCAGCAGTGACCACAAGTAGACAGCCCCAGTGTAGATACTACTTGGGGAGGGAACAGGAGACTTAATCCTCTTGGAAAGTTGCCTAAGGGTCACTGAAAAATGAAGCGGCTTACCCAGGGTCACACTGTTAATATATGTCAAAGACAAGATATAAGGCCAGTTTCCTGGCTCCCCAGCCACCCTTAACATTGTACTGTGCTGCTTTTCCTGTTTTAAAATAAAAGCTCATTTTTATTTATAATTACAAAGCCCTTTGGCAAGTATAATCTAATTTGGTTGTCACATCTTAGAAGCTAGGAGAAGCAGTGGATAGAGTTTGTAGTCAGAAGTTAGAAAGACCTGAGTTCAAATCCAGCCTTAGGAACTTCCTAACAGTGTGACCCTGAGCAAGTCACTTAACCTCTGTTTGTCTCAGTTTCCTCAACTGTAAAATAGAAATACTCATAGCTCCTACTTCCCGTGGTTTCTGTGAGGATCAAATGAGATCCTATCTGTTAAGACCTTTGCACAGTGCTGGGCACATAATAGGTTACTATATAAACATGATTGTTATTGTGATTATTCTGTTGCTGTTGCTACTACTACTATTCCTGCTGCTACTACTGCTTCTGCTTCTGCCACTGCTACTGTTACTACTGCTGCTGCTGCTGCTGCTGTTGCTGTTACTACTAATACTACTACTATTCCTGCTGCTACTACTGCTTCTGCTTCTGCCGCTGCTACTGTTACTACTGCTGCTGCTGCTGCTGTTGCTGTTACTACTAATGCTACTACTATTGCTGCTGCTACTGTTACTACTGCTGCTGCTACTGTTACTACTGCTGCTGCTACTGTTACTGCTGCTGCTGCTACTGTTACTGCTGCTGCTGTTGCTGTTACTACTAATGCTACTACTGTTGCTGCTGCTACTGTTACTACTGCTGCTGCTACTGTTACTACTGCTGCTGCTACTGTTACTACTGCTGCTACTGTTGCTGTTGCTGTTACTACTAATGCTACTACTATTGCTGCTGCTACTGTTACTACTGCTGCTGCTACTGTTACTACTGCTGCTGCTACTACTGTTACTGCTGCTGCTGCTACTGTTACTGCTGCTGCTGTTGCTGTTACTACTGCTGCTGCTGCTGTTGCTGATACTCCTACTACTACTACTGTTGCTGTTGTTACTACTACTATTCCTGCTGCTACTACTGCTTCTGCTTCTGTTTCTGCTACTGCTACTATTACTATTGCTTCTGCAGCTACTGTTACTACTACTACTACTACTACTACTACTGTTCCTGTTGTTGCTGCTATTACTACTATTCTTGCTGCTACTACTGCTTCTGCTTCTGCTGCTCCTGTTACTACTACTACTGCTTCAGCTGCTGCTGCTGCTGCTACTGTTACTACTGCTACTAATACTGCTGCTACTACTATCACTATTGTTGCTATTGCTGTTACTCCTCCTCCAGCTGCTGCTGCTGTTGTTGCTACCATTACTACTACTACTGTTACGGCTGTTGCTACTACTGTTGCTACTACTCCTGTTGCTGCTGCTATTGCTCCTCCTCCTCCTCCTGCTTCTGTGGCTGCTGCTGTTGCTGTTGCTACTGTTACTACTACTACTGTTACTAGTACTAGTGCTGCTTCTACTATTACTACTACTACTACTACTACTGCTACTGCTACTATTACTACTACTATCTTCCCTGGCTGAGAGTATAATGTTTAAAAAGTTGGCTACAGATCCAGAAAACCCTGGGTTCAAGTCTGATACAAGGCACTGTACGATTTTGGAGAAATCACAGAGAGAAATCACTCAGTTTCTAAGTGTCCCAAACACTCCAAGAGTAGACATTCCAGAGCAGGTAGGACTTGGCATGGGGAGAAGGCATGTCCTCTACTAATTGAATCAAATGTTAGTTCCCCTTACCCCTGCTCACCACTAATTACTTGGAATCTATTTTTGTATATCCATATTTGTGTGCTTGTTTTTTTCCCTGGAGAGAATGTAAGCTCTTCAAGTGAAGGGAGTGTTTCAATACTGTTTTTGTATCACTGGCACATAGTTGCTTCCTCAGTGTTTGCCTGATGAGATCTTAGATAGTGGAGTATTGGCATCCTGTGGGGAGCTGGTGCCTGAAGTTGGGGCATCAGGGACTCTGAAATCCAATCTAGATTCTCGGGCAAGAGCCACCCCTTTTCAGAGCAGCCCAGGTCACCCCCAGGAGGCCTTTCGAGTCAAGGTGTACATTTTTGAAACTCCACCAGAGCCCCTGAGTCACTCAGAACTGTCAAGCCTACACCTTCCCCAGCAGTAAATTCCTGAGAATGGGGGCAGGCAAACGAGTGTGTATATAATTACAGGAGCTGTAGATGATGACATTATAACAAACTGTCTAGAACTCTGTCATTGATGGCACTTTGGAGGGAGTCAGGGAAGAGCTGACATGTCAGGAGTGATTAGGGAAGGCAGATAATGGTTCACAAGGGGAAAGAGAACACTAGAAAAATAAATGAAGAATTTAATAGCACCGATTATGTTTTTAATTACTTTAGCAGTTGAACTATTCTCACACTCCTGTAACAATTGGTAGAACTTCCTCTGTTCCTCTAGGAGGCTCTGAGTCATTGCATTAATAGTGAAAGGGAAACCCCCCCAATTCAGGAAGACCCAACCCTTTGAGTTATCTTTTCCCAAGGACCAGCACCTGGGATCCTGCCTATTGTTCAATTGTTGATTCATCCATCATCTTAGAGCTTCAAAGGGTTCTTGAAGAGCTTGCATTTTATAGAGGAGAGAGGAGTCCTGAAAAAAAGATTCTGGATTTAGGGTCATTGGACCTGAGTTCAAATCCTGTATCAGCTAACTTTATGAGTGTCTTTTGCCTTTCTTTGGATGCCTAGTCACTTTTCCTGGTGCCTGTTGTTCAGCCATTTCAATCGTCTTTGTGACCCCATTTGGGGTTTTCTTGGCAAAGATACTGCAGTGGTTCATAGTCGGTGCTTAATAAATGTTTACTGACCCACAGATTTCAGTTTCTCTGGGTCTTATTTTTCTCACCTATACACTGACAATGTTGAACTAAATGATCTCTTAAGGGCCCATCCAGCTCCCATAAATCTCATGAACTCTGTTGAATAAATTTGGACAAGAGATGGCAGAGAGCAGGACAAGTCCCAGACGAACTCTCTCACTCTTCCCCTCTAAACAATTTGAAAATAACACCTCAAATCTAATTTTGGAGCACAGAGACAATGAAAGGTGAGAGGGAGTCAGTTTTCCAGACTAGGACACCTTGGGAGATCCATAGGAGGGGTCTGTGATGCTGAGGTGGGCACAGGCCTGGGAGATGCCAGGAGCATGAGCAGTGAGTCTTGGAGGCAGCCATGTCAGCAGCACCAGCAGAAGCTTTCAGAGCTCTTAGCCCAGAGCAGGAGACGGCCACAGAGGACTGAGGGATTAAATGATTTGACCAAGGGTCCACAGCCAGTCTGGGTCAGAGGTGACTTGAGCCGCTGTTCTTGACTCCAAAGGCTGCCTTTCTATCTATTATACCTCTTTGAGAAGGTGTATACAGATCTCTCTCCTAATTTATTATTCTTTCGATCATATTTGGCTACTTTTCCCCATCCACTCCTACTTATGTGATTGTGGGCAGGCCACTTTAACTCCTGGTGCCTGTTTCCTCATCTTATTCAGACTTTTTTCTCTGGGTGGGTAAAGGCTCTGAAGTCTAACAGTGTGAGCTCTGGGAATTGTAGGCCTGGATAGATATCATTGCCCTCTCCCAATACTGTGAATCTGGGAATAAATGCCCTTGAGAATTTCTTAGGTCAAGGAGAAAACAATGCCATCTGTCTGAGACCAGATTACATGTAAAACAAAGAGATTGGATAATCTCTAATCTGTATTGATTAGACAGCTATGAACATATGGTCTTGTGGTCATGGGAGCTTGCCCTTCAGGGACCGGCTTTACCTATAGCTACCTAGTACCCTGATTTCAGAGTCCTTGGGAAAGTCTACCAATAGGGGATAGGCAGCTAATTCTGGAGTCAGGAGGACCTGAATTAAAATCCTTTCTCTAATACCTTGTAGCTCTATGATCATGGGCCAGATAGGCTCTCTCTCTCTCTCTGAGTATCAGTTTCCTCTTCTGTAGAAAAGAAATAGTAACTTCTTCCTATCCTACTTCACAGAGGTGATGTGAGGCTCAAATATTACAATACTATAGAAATGATTCCTATTACCCCTAAAACTCCACTCCATCCTTCACTTGTTTAACAAAGTCTGAGATCCCTTTCTTTACAAGAAAGGAATTCCTTTTGTTTGGAAACATTCCTTTTTTCCGTTGACAGTGTAAATCATTCTGGACCAATATTCACTCTGAGGAACAATTCACTGATGTAGGATGGTTTTCTGAGAACAGGTGTTAATGGGAGGAGGGGAGAGCAATAAAGAACACTGGGTGTTTGAATGAAACCTTTTTAAAAGGAGGCATTATTTCCGCTTTTGTCTTTGTGTCCATAGCTGTCTTTGGTCTTCTCTGAAAATGAAGGACCAACACCACCACCAACAACCTACTGTCTAAGACAGTGCCTGGTCCAAAGTGCCCTTAGAAATGTTTGTTGATTAATTGATGGAGTGTTGGGGTAGGGAAATTCACACAAAAGAAGAAAATGAAGCCAAGAGAAATGATAAACCTCCCTCATTGTATAATTTTCTGATGGCTTTCCTTAAAAAAAAAAAAAACAGGGTCCGAACCTTGATTTCATCCCTTAATGCCAGAAGAAGATCATAGAGTTAGAAGCATTCCAAGTAACCATCTGGTATAAACAGCCTCATTTTACAGAAGAGGAAACTGAGGTTTAAAGAAGGTACATGACTTACCCAAGGTCACATAGCTGTAGTAGAGCCAGGGTATGACTTTCAAATGCTCTTTCTCTTATAGTGCTTTGGACTGAGGAGATTATTCAATTGAAGACTGGGGGGGAGAGAATGACCTTGGCTCAGATCACCTTTCCACCTCCTAAGTCCTGCCAAGTCCAGTGTGGTTTAATGGTGGTTTAATCAGCTGAAATGAGTGGATGGGCCCCAGGCCTGTTGAGTACAGGGAACAGCTGCTGTGGCTTTTGGCCTGAAAAAAGCCACTGAATTAAGCTGGACATTAAGTAGTATTATCAGATTCTCAGCCACATTGCTTGGACACAACTTCATGTTCAGATTAGGGTGGTATTGAGAAGCCCAAGGAAGGAAATGAGTAATTGGATAGACCCTTAGTGTGGCTATGATGGAGCTGTCCACACCTAGGAAACAGGAAAGTAAGGAGGAATCCTAGAATCATAGGCTTTAGATATTAAAAGGATCTTAGCATTTATTTCAACCCTTTTATTTGACAGATGAGAAAAATCAAGTCCATAAAAGGATGTGTGTGTGTGTGTGTGTGTGTGTATGTATGACATTCTCAGATTGACAGAGATAGTAAATAGTAGAATAGGAATTTGAACACAAGTCTTCTGCCTCCAGTACAGATCTCTTTTGGGAAAGGATTCAGCTAGCCATCATTTAGAGTATTTCTATTCCTGTTAAATATGCCTTAGTTAGAAACAATGGACTGGCATAGCACTTGAGTGGGAGAAAGGAAGCTTTTAAAAAAATTTTGTTTCCAATTAATAAAAATATATTTGTTCTCTCTCCTACCCTACTCCCTTTGAGGAAAAGGAGAGGAAAACAAAATCCTTGTAACAAATTGTAACACAAATGCATAATCGAGCAAAATAGATTCTCTCATTGGCCATGTCCACAAAAACGAATGTCTCAATTTGAAAACCGAGTGTATCGTTTATCTCCAGAAAACGGGTAGCAAATTCCAGGACCTTCTTTTATCGACAATCTCCAGTCTAGCCTGTATACATCTTGCTTGTACATCGTTGTTTTCATGCTGTGTTCCCCTTTAGACTGTGAGTTCTTTGAAAACAAGAATTGTTTGTTGTCTTTCTTTGTATCTCCAGCACTTAGCATGTTGTAGGTGCCTAATGAATGCTTGTTACCTTTCTTCACTGACTGTTTTATCATGGGTCTTCTGAATTGTGGTTTATCATTGAATCCATAAGAATTCTTAAGTCTTTCAAAGTCATTTGTTTCCACAATGTTGTTGTGTACTATATACTCTGCATACAAAGTATACTAATGTATACTTAGGGTTTTTTTGGCTCTGCTTGCCACATTCTGCAGTTTCACTCCATATCCTGGGCCATCTGCAGTCATCCTGATGGATATCCGGCCACTGCACCCGGATGGCTCTGGAGGAGAAAGTGAGGCTGGTGACCTTGCATAGCCCTCCCTTCCTCAAATCAAAGTCAATTGCAAGTCATGTCATTACCTCCCTGATGATGTGGTTCTTTTCAAGAACAAAGGACAAACCACAACCTGTGAGTAGTCCAAGCTGCCTGAATGGGGACTCAGCTGGCCACTTCCAGCTGGGCAACTCAGCTCTTCCCCTCCCCTCCCCTCTTCTTTACCTGAGAGTGTTGTCCCCAAAGGAAGGGAAACTTTTGATGGCCAAAGTTACCTCATTAATTTGGGGTTTATAACTAGATTTCTTTCCCAAAGACCAAGCCTTAAACTCAATTCACTCTGGATCCCAGGGATGGGACAACAGTAGGTCCCTACCCAAGTACCACTTAACGGTTATTTTTTGGATCCTTCTGGTTCAGAGTGAATGTAAATAGTAATTCTTTCTCTTTTGGTTAGCAGCCCTAATGGTCTTCCCCTCCAAGTTTGATTTTTTATTTTTATTAAAGGGGCCATCCCTTAACTCACTTTTTAAATTTTTTTAATTTTTTTGAGTTACAAATTTTCTCCCCATCTTTCCCCTACCCACCCACCCAAAACAGCAATTGCACTGTATACCCCCTCCCCCAATCTGCTCTCTCCTATATCCTCCCCCATCACCCCTCTGACTTTCTGGTAGAGCAAGATGGATCTCCCTATCCCAGTGCCTATATATTTTATTTCCCAGTTGCATGTAAATAGTAATAATAATTATTATTTAACATTTGATTATAGAACTTTAAATTCGACATTCTTTCTCTTCCTCCCTCATCACCTACCCCCACTGGAAAGACAAGCAGTTCAATACAGGCTGTACATGTGTAGTTACGCAGAACATCTCCACAATGGGCATATTGTATAACACTGACAATATTTCCCTCCTTTCTATCCCTCCCTCCACTTGTTCTATTATCTACTTTGCCCCTGTCCCTTTACAGAAGTGTGTGCTTCTAACAACCCTGCCCTCCAACCTGCCTTCCCCTCCATTATCCCCCCTTTCATCCCCTTCCCCCCTACTCTCCTGCAGGGCAAGATACCCATTTTAGAGTGTATGTCATTCCCTCCCTAAGCCAAATTCAATGAGAGTAAGGTTGGCCCATTCCCTTTTTGCCTCCCTGTTCTTCCCCTCCATTGTAACAGTTATCCCTTTCCTCTTGTATATGAAATGATTGACCCTGTTCATCTCTCCCTGTTTCCTCTCATTCTATTCCTTTCCCACCTTTTAATTTCACCTTTTAAAATATCATCCCTTCCTATTCAACTGATCTTGTGCCCTCTGTCTATGTACACATATACACACACACTCACATATGTATTCATATGCATATGTATCCTCCTATATACTCATACATGTATGTGTACATTATATATATGTATATATATGAGTATGTGTATGTGTGTATATATATGTGTATATATATATATATACACACACACACACACACACACGCACACACACACACATATATACACACACATTTATATTCCCCTCACCTATCCTCATACTGAGAAAAGTTTCATAAGTTACAATTCTCATTTTTCCATGTTGGCATGTAAATAGTTCAACTTTAATAAGTTCCTTATGATTTCTTTTCCATGTTTACCTTCTCGTGCTTCTTGTGTTTGAATGTCAAATTTTCTATTCAGTTCTGGTTTTTTCCTCAAGAATGCTTGAAAGTCCTCCACCTCATTGAATGACCATATTTTCCCCTGAAATATTATACTTCATTTTGCTGGGTAAGTGATTCTTGGTTTTTAATCCTGGCTCTCTTGATCTCTGGAATATCATATTCCAGGCCCTTTGATCTCTTAATGTAGAAGCTGCTAGATCCTGTGTTATTCTGATTGTGCTTCCACAGTATTCAAATTGTTTCTTTTTGGCACCTTGCAATATTTTCTCCTTGATCTGGGAACTCTGGAACCTGGCTATAACATTCCTAGAAGTTTTCTTTTTGGGATCTTTTTCAAGAGGAGATCAGTGAATTCTTTCAAATTCTTTTTGCCCTCTGGTTCTAAAACATCAGGGCAATTTTACTTGAGAATTTCTAGAAGGATGCTTTCTAGGTTCTTTTTTTGATCATGGCTTTCAGGTAGTACAATAATTTTTAAATTGTCTCTCCTGGATCTATTTTCCAGGTCAGTGGTTTTTTCAAGGAGATATTTCACATTGTCTTCTATTTTTTCATTTGTTTGGATC
>CM053580.1:577875390-577897362 GCA_028627135.1 Pseudochirops cupreus | reverse complement strand
GGCAGGATATGAAGGAGGGACATGTAATCAGATTTTCACAGTGTGCTCACTATGGAGAGGTTCTGCGTAATTTCACATGTTCAGTCTGTATTTGATTGCTTGTCCTTCCAGTGGGGGTGGGTGACAAGGGAGGAAGAGAAAGAATCTAGAATCTAAAGTTCCATAATCAAATGTTATAAATATGTATCTATATATATATATATGCAATTATTATTATTATTATTATTATTATTATTATTATTATTATCATTATTATTATTAACTACATCTAACTGGAACTTGAGATACACAGGCACTGTGGTTGGAAGATCCATCCTGCCCTACAGAAAAGTCAGAGGGGTGAGCGGGGGAGACATAGGAGAGAATAGACTGAGGGAAGGGGGATACACTGGGATGGCTGTTTTGGGGTGGTGGGTAGGGGAAAGATGGGGAGAAAATATGTAACTCAAAATCTTGTGGAAATGAATTATGCAAACTAAAATAAAATTAAAAAAAAGAAAAATCTGAACTTTAGCATTTTTTTCCAGAATTTTTTTTATTTTTAGTTTTCAACATTCATTTCCACAAGATATTGAGTTCCAAATTTTCTCCCCACCCCCACCCCAAGATGGCAAGCATACTGATTACCCTTTCCCCTAGTCTGCCCTTTCTTCCTTCTCTTCCCCATTACTTTACTGTGGGGCAAGATGGATTTCTATATCCCACTGTCTGTATATCTTATTTCCCAGTTGCACGTAAAACCAATTTTTCAACATTTGTTTTTAAAACTTTGAGTTTGAGATTCACTCCCTTCTTCGCTCCTCATTCCCACCACATTGAGAAGACAAGCAATTCAATATAAGTTATACACATGTAGTTATGCAAAATATTTCCATAGTAGCCATATTGTGAAAAACTAACTATATTTCCATCCATCCTATCCCACTCCCCCCATTTATTCTATTTGCTCCTTTGACCTTGTCCCTTTTCATAAGTGTTCCTTCCTGACTATCTCCATCCCCAATCTGCCCTCCCTTCTATCATCCCACCTCTTATCCCCCTCCCCCCTATTTTCCTGTAGGGTAAGATACTCAATTGAGTGCGTATGTTATTTCCTCCTCAAGCTAAATTTAATGAGAGTAAGGTTAACTTGTTCCCTTTCACCTCCCTGTTCTTCACCTCCATTGTAACTGCTTTCTCTTTCCTCTTTTATGTGAGATAATTTACCCTATTTTATCCTTCCTTTTCTCCTTTTTCCAACATATTCATTCTCCCCCCTTAATTTTATTTTTTAAATATCCCTTCATATTCAATTCACCCTGTACCCTCTGTCCATATATACATACACACACATATACATACACACACACCTATATATATGCACATACACATACATATATATTTAACTATCCTAATCGTGAGAAAAGTCTCATGAGTTACAAGTATCTTCTCTCCATGTAGGAATGTAAACAATTCAACTTTAATAAGTTTCTTATTATTTCTCTTTCCTGTTCACTTTTTCATGCTTCTCTTGCTTCTTGTATTTAATGTCAAATTTTCTATTCAACTCTGTTTTATTCATCAAGAATACTTGAAAGTCCTCTATTTTATTGAATGACCATATTTTCTCCTGAAGCATTATACTTAGTTTTGCTGGGTAGGTGATTCTTGGTTTTAATCCTAGTCCCTTTGGCCTCCAGAATATCATATTCCAAGCCCTCCAACCTCTTAATGTAGAAACTGATAGATCTTGTGTTATCCTGATTGTGCTTCCACAATACTCAAATTGTTTCTTCCTGATTGCTTGTAATATTTTCTCCTTGACCTGGGAATTCTGGAGTTTGGCTATAATATTCCTAAGAGTTATCTTTTGGGCATCTTTTTCAAGAGGCAACTGGTGAATTCTTTCAATTTCTATTTTACTCTCTTGTTCTAGAAAATCAAGGCAGTTTTCCTTGATAATTTCTTGAAAGATGCTGTCTAGACTCTTTTCTGGATCATGACTTTCAGGTAGTCCAATAATTTTAAAATTATCTCACCTGGATCTGTTTTCCAGGTCAGGTGTTTTTCTGATGAGGTATTACACACTGTCTTCTATTTTTTCATTCTTTTGGATCTGTTTTTATAATATCCTGATTTCTCATAAAGTCATTTAGCTTCCATTTGCTCCATTTTAATTTTGAAAGAATTATTTTCTTCAGTGAGCTTTGGGGCCTCCTTTTACATTTGACCTATTCTGCTTTTTAAGAAATTTTTCTCTTCATTGGTTTTTTGGATCTCTTTTGCTATTTGGATTAGTCTATTTTTAAGGTGCTATTTTCTTCAGTATTTTTGGGAGTCTCCTTTAGCTAGTTGTTGATTTGTTTTTCATGATTTTCATCCATCACTCCCATTTCTCTCCCCAATTCTTCCCCTACTTCTCTTACATGATTTTCAAACTCCTTTTTGACTTCCTCCATGGCATGTGACCAATTCATATTTTTCTTGGAGGCTTTTGATGCAGGAGTTTTGATTTTGTTGTCTTCTGGTTGTATGATTTGTTCTTCTTTGTCACCAAAGAGAGATTCTATAGTCTGATTTTTAACTCTGTTTGCTCATTTTTCCAGTCAATTACTTGACTTTTGATCTCTTTGCTAAAATAAGACTTCACTTCCAGAGTAGAAAATGCTCTGTCCTAAATTTCTGGGGTTTTGCATAGCTGTTGTCAGAGCTACTTTTAGGCATCTGTGAATTTTCAGTTCTTCTAAGGTGAATAGATCAAAGGAGAAGTGTTTGCTCACTGTGAGGAGGATTCCCTCTCCACAGCCACCACAATCTCTGCCACACCAGTACTCCTTCTCAACCCAAGACCGACCCAAGACTTTGACCTAGATCCAAGCAGGTCAAAGCAAGAGCAATTGCCCTCTCATCAGTTGCTTGATCCCCCCACCATCCGTGGACCTGGAGCTCTGGAAGCAGCTGCCACTGCTGCCACTATTGCTGCTGCTGCTGCTACTGTTACTGCCACTGCCACAGTTGCTGCTGCCACCCCCACCACCCTGGGGTTAGGGGCTGGACCACACTCTTCTCTTACCCAGTTCCAAAAGAGTTTCCCCACTGACCTTTTACTTTGTCTTTGGTGTTTGTGGGTTGAGAAGTCTGGAAAAAGGCCACAGATGGCAGTGATTAATCCCCTGAGGCCTGCTCTGGCCTGGTCTGTGCCTGCATGGCCCTCATGGGACTGTGGTCTACTCCCAGCCCAGTGCGATATACCCTTCCTGTTGGCCTGCCAGATTGTCTTCAGCTGGAGATGTGTTTCACTTTGTCATTTTGTGGGCTCTGTAGCTCTAAAATTTGTTTAGAGTCATTTTTACAATTATTTGGAGGTGATTGGGGGGGTGAGCTCAAGAAAGTTCCTGCTTTTACTCTACCATCTTGGCTCCATCACCCTCTTGAATTTTTTTAAAAGTAGCTTAGTTACTCCCTAATGAAAATATGAGTCAAGATAAGAGGACATGGAATTTCCTGGCCCCAGCTTGACGATCCTTTGATTTTAAGACTTTAGGGGATCTGCTCTTGACAGTAATAGGGAAATTAAGAAGAAGGGAGGTTTTGGGGGAAAGATAATGAGTTCCATTTTGGACATGGTGCTTTTAAGATGTCTTCAAAACATCAGTTGGAGATGGGAATTTGGGTGTTAGGAGAGAGATTAGGGTTGGATAAACAGATCTGAGAATCATCTGTATAGAGATGCTAATTGAATCCATGAGAGCTGAGATCACCAAGTGACATAGTATAGAAGGAGAAGAGAAGAGGGTTCGGGACCTAGCTTTGGGCGATGCACACTGTTAGTGGATGTGACTCAGATGAAGTCCAGCAGACTGAGGAGATTCTGAAACTGCAGTTGCTATCGTTCAAAACCTGTCCTCCCTCCCTCCATAGCCCACTCCTTGTTCCCATCTCCCTAAATCCACCCCTACCCCACCTAGTGACCCATTCTAGAGTTACCTAGCCTTTCTCCTGTGCTCTTTGGTATATAATAAACTTGCTTATATTTTGTGTATTGATTGTGTATTCATTTTGCATATTCATTTTGTGTATTCATTTAATTTAGTTTTGTCTCCACATTATTTCATTTGTTTCTGGCCTCCTTTCCAGCATTGGTATAACACCAATGTGATATTCACAATGCCCATAGTGGCTATGAATATGCTGGTGTGGCTGTGAATCACAACATATAACAGGCTTTCCACATGGAGGACAGAACAAAAGCACTTATTCAAATACCAGAAAACTGAGGCCCCAAACCAGAAAGTCAAAGTTATTACAGTAACCACAAAGTTGGTACATATAGTCAATGCAGCAAACACCCACATTGCCAAGCCTTCAAAAGCAAAACAGGCTCCCTCCAGCAAGGATCCTTCTCTCCTCACTCACTGTAGCTCCTCAGCCTCCACACTGCTACTCCCAGCAGTTTTGGATTCCAGTAGTTTTCAGTTCTGGCTGGCTCTCAGAAGTTCTCAGAAGAAAAACCTGTCTCTCTAGGTTAGGCTTTTCCTTATATATGGTATTAGCTCTTCCCTGTTCTGCCCCTTCCTATTACATCAGCAACTTCATCCCACTGTGGGGTTCACAAGTTCTGGATCTTAATACCTGATACAATTATGAACTTGAAACAGAGTGCTAAGTACCTGTTTGCTTGCCAATACAAGGGGCATGGAAGATCTTCAAATCCCATTACCATTACAATTGGTTAAACTTTAACTCAACCCTACTGTCCCACTGGTCATGGTTGGGGTGTTGGAATACTCCTTGTTCCCCATTGCCACTTCCAGGCTTTTGCTCTGGCACCATCATTCAGTAACATCTCCTTTTGAGGTTCATTCCATCCATATCTGCCATCCAATCAAGACCCTGGAAGCTGTTGTCTACTGACCTCCAAGACACTCCTCTTCTATCCTCAATTAATTCATGGCCTGGCTCATAGTCTTTCTTTCTTCTCACATCCTGCCCTCCTACCAGGGGGTTTCAATTTATAGCACATATTGATACTCCCTCAAACACTGTGACCTCTCTGTTCTTTGATTTACCAAGAAAATAGCCAGAAAAAATAACCATCTTTAAACACCACTCTGACCACATCCTCTTCTCTGATCTCTGGTGTGCCTGGGATGTTCAAGAGGACTAGCATCTCTGGTGTGAGGACTTATCAAGTCCTTTTCAGGACTTCTCATGTACCTTTGGTGTCCACCTGATTTACCTCACTCTCACCTGTGGCATCAAGAAGCTGTAGCATGCACAGCAACCCCACCTCCAATAAACCATCAGGCTAAACCAGGTTGAGAGTAACTGAGGGATCTCAAACTCGTTGGTGAATTGGGGGGTGTCTACCCAAAGCATGTGAAGACCACCCCCCTCCAGCAGAATGGGTGGGTGAAAACAATTGGTTCTATGAAGGCAGCAGAAGCAAGTGCTGAGGATCTTGGTCAGACACTGAAGATGCCAAGGTCATCCACTACATCACCAGACATTGCTGGTCTTCTTAACTTTTGTCCTTCCACCAGACTTTGATGACTCAGGAAGAGAGTGAGGCTGATGACTTTGTGCAACTCTACCTTACTCAAATCCAATTCATGCACAAGTCAAGACATCACCTGTGATGTCATCGGTCCTCTTTGAAATGAAGGACAAACCAACCACTATTGCATGCCCTTTTCTGGCTTCTTATCATCTATGGGAACATATCCAAATCCCATTTCCTGGCCAATTCAAGGCCTTCCACAAATGAATCCTTTTTGCTGTCACTTAGTCACTTACCATTTGTCAATCTCTACCTTCTACTCCAAAAACGCTGACGTCCTCTCTGTCCCCCAAAGACAACCTCCACCTATATACCTTTGCCCATACTGTGCCCTCTGTTATAAACAGCTTTCTTCCTCATCCCCTATCCAAATCCTTCCCTTTCTTCACAGCTAACAAGATCTTGAATGTTCCTACCAACTCTGGGAGGCTGGGAATACTCTCTATTCTATGAATATTTGCTCCAGGTCACAGAATTTAAGCCAGAATCCACTTCCTGATTCCATGTCCTGTGCTGTTGCTACTATTTTTGAGGTCTGAACCTTTTCAATCCATTGGCAAAGGAATCTCCCAGTGTGGAAGCCCCCTCTATCACTGTAAATTGGCAGCCATTCTGCAGCTTGATGTCTTAAAGAGCTGCCAGGGAAATGTAGAGGTTAAATGACTCAGCCCAGGTCACACAGAAAGTACACGTCAAAGAGAATCTTCCTTACTCTGAAGGGAGCCCTTCACTAGTACACCATAGTGCTTGCCTCCTTCTCCTACATATCACTTGAATTGAGCAGCTAGGTGGTATAGTGGACAGAGCACCAGACCTGGAGTTAGAAGGACCCAAATTTAGATCCTGCCTCAGATTCTAACTAGTTCTGTGATAAGTGTCCCTTGGCAAACCACTTCACCTCTGCCTTCCTGTTTCCTCATCTGTAAAATGAGGAAACTAATCCCTTGTAGGTATGCACCTACCTCCCCAGGCTGTTGTGAGCATCAAACGACATACTATCTTAAAGTACTCTCTATACTTTAAAGCACCATATAAATGTTAGTTTGCATTTTTAAAATATGATATCAAAGTTTAGATGACCAAGGTGACCTTTGGACCACATTCTGTGCTCTCTAACCTTTGCATAGCCACAAATATAGTGCACTGCATGCTTAACAAATGTGTGGTGTATTATATCCCAAGCCGAAAAGGCAGTGTGGTGTGGTGGATAGAGTCTTGGTTTTTCTATCTTCAGGTCTCTTCCCACTTTGACTACATCCCCTTCTCTGATCCCTGGGGTGCATGGAATATATCTTTGGTGTGAGGATTTACCCACCCCTTTTCAGGACTGCTCATCCACCTTTGGTGTCCACCTGACTTATTTCATTCTCACCTGTGGCACAAAGAAGCAAAGACTGTCCCTCGTGACTGGAATGCCCTCCCTTCTCATTTCCATATTTTAAAGTCATAATTCCCTTCACATTTTAGTTCAAGCATAACCTTCTCCATGTTAGTTGATCAGTAAACAAACATTTATTAAGCAACTACTGAGACAGAAGATTATACATGTTCTCAAGGAGCTCCCAGTCTACAGACAACATTCAAACAAGTATGTATGAATAAGCTCCAGTCAGAATAACTAGGGGCCAATCTGCAGACGGAAAGCACTGGCATTAAAGCAGATCAAGAAGGCTTTTCAGAGAAGGTGAGCTTTTATCTGGCATCCCCATCCCCCACCCCAGCTGCTGCTGCTTGCCTTGCATATCTTCTGAATATATTATGTATTTACATATAGGTGGCTATGTTGTTCCCCTAGCTCCTTAACAGCAAACTGTTTCTTTTTTGTATCATTAGTACCTAGCTCATAAGAGGCTCTTAATAAAATGTTTGTGGATCAATTGATTGAATTGGGGGAAATTCGATTACAATCCTGGCTCTAACACTTACTAGCTCTATGACTCTGAGCTGGTCACTTTAGGTGTCTGTCACTCTCTTAGACTAAGCTAGTTCATTACAAGTGTTGTGATTAACATTGGGGAAGGGAAATGAGACCCTGTTCTAGTCTGTGAGTCCTTATCTGTGTTTACCTGTCCCATCCTGAAGAGCTGGAGTGTGCTTGGTTATTCATAGAACGTTGATAGATTCAGAGGCTAACCTCTAGCCCATCGAGTGGATCTTTCAGGGTATGAAGAGAGATGGAAAGAGATACCAAAATCCAGGAAACTGGATTGGACTCTGCACCGAAGGAGAGAGGACTCACATTGATGAGATCTCACAACTATGCACAGGAACACTATATTGCCAATTCTGAATGAATTAATGTGACTTCTTTGTAATTAGCAAAGAAGTAATGTACTCCCCTGGCATGCAAGAGGAATTGTGGGATTGCTTTCTAGTTTGGCAGCTTCATCCCATGAATTCTAAATATTTATAAGTTTCTCAATGAAAATAAAAGCTATTTAATCATAACTTAAAATACCTAATGCTAGAAATTAAAATACCTAATGCTATAAATTAAAATACTAATATTTAAAGTACCTAACCAAAGAGGGCCATGGAATCACACCCTTTCATGCATACACCTCTGCCCCCAAGATGTCTGTGTTACTACACCCACCCCTAAGAAAGTAACAGTGTCTCTTTAAACCATTCAGAAAACTGGGGGGAGGGGAGGGGATGGCCCGCTTGCCTACTGGTAGACCCACAGGGAAATTTCCTAATTCCCTTCCCTTCCTTTCCATCCACATTAATCTTAGCAGTGATGGTAATAAGAGAATCAATGAAAGAGCTGTCTCCCCCAGGGCAATGGCTACAGAACAGGGAACTCTGCCAATCCAGCCTGATGTGAGAAAAAGGTCAGATCTGAGCTAGGTGTCTGTCCAATCAATATCGCAGCCAACTATTCCCACAGTCAGATAGCAGCAACAACTCAACCCCAAGAAATAGGAAAGTCAGGAGTATGATTGCAGAGAGAAGTTAGAGAGTTAATCAGAAAGATAATAGGTGGCATTCACATCAAACCCTATTATGTTCCAGAAGAATGAAAAATAATAACAACAATTATTATTATGGTAGTGGTAGTGATGGTCGTGGTTGTTGTTAATAAGAGAGAAGAAAGGAGGGAGGATGAGGAAGAGACATAGGAGGAGAAAGAGGAAGAAAAGGAGGAAGAGGAAGAAAAGGAAGAAGA
This sequence comes from Pseudochirops cupreus, assembly GCA_028627135.1. Lineage (NCBI taxonomy): Eukaryota > Metazoa > Chordata > Mammalia > Diprotodontia > Pseudocheiridae > Pseudochirops > Pseudochirops cupreus. The sequence continues at coordinate 577,888,654 of CM053580.1, read as the reverse complement.
GGAAGAAGAGGAGGAGGAAGAGGAGGAGGAAAAGGAAGAGGAAGAAAAGGAGAAAGAGGAAGAGGAATAGAAGGAGGAGGAGGAAAAAGAGGAAGAGGAAAAGAAGTCATTCTCCTTGACCTTTCTGCAGCCTTTGACACTGTTGATCCCTTCTTCTCCCTGATACTCTCTTCTCTCTAGTTTTCCAGGACCCCACTCTCCTGTTTCTCCTGCTACTTCCACTCCTTTTCAGCTCCTTTTGCTGGATCCTCCTCCAGAGCACACCCTCTAATTGTAGTGGTCTCTCTGGGTTCTTTTCTGTACCCTCTTCTCCCTCTACACTACTTCACGTGGTGATCTCATCAGCTCCCATGGATTTCATTGTCGCCTCTATACTTATGATTTCCAGATCTACCTATCCTGCCCCAATCACTCTGTTGATCTCCAATTTTGCTTCTCCCATGCCCCTCAGACATCTCTAACTGAATGTCCACTAAGCATCTTAAACTCAATATGTCCACAACTCAACTCATTATCTTTCTCTCTAAAATTAAACCTATCTCTCTCTTACTTTCCCTATTATTGTGAAGAACAACAACATCTTTCAGTCCTTCAGGCTCACAACATAGGTACCATCTACTATCTCTCACCCCACCCCCATATCCAATCTGTTGCAAAGGTCTATCAATTTTACCTTTGCAATATCTCTTAAATATTCCCTTTTCTCCTCTGACACTGCCACCATCTTGTTGCCAGCTGTCATTATCTCACACCCACCCTTCAGGTACACTTGTTTGCCTTATGTCTTCCCACTACAGTCCATTCTCCATTTGATCACCAAAGGGATTTTCCTAAAGTGCAGATCTGACCACATCACCTCGTATTCAACAAACTCTATTGGCTCCTTATCACTTCCAGGATCAAATACAAAATCCTTTTTTTTGGCATACAAAGCCCTTAATAACCTACCCTTCTCCCACTTTTCAATCTTCCTTCATCTTCCTCCACAACATGTATTCTTCCAACCGGTAACTCTTAACTGTTCCACAAACAAGACTCCATCTCTTGGCTCTGAGCATTTTCTCTGACTGTCCTCCATGTCTGGAATGCTCACCTTCAGCTTTGTCTATTGCCCCCCTTGTCTTTCTTCAAGTCTCAAGTCTCATCATCTATAGGAAGTCTTTCTTAACTCCTCTTAATTCTAGAGTCTTCCCTCTTAACTGTTTCCAATTTATCCCGAGTTAAGAGTGTTCATAGACACCTGGGTGGCACAATGGATAGAGTGTCAGGTCTGGAGTCAGGAAGACTCAAATTCCTGAGTTCAAAACTAGCCTCAGACACTTATCAGTTGTGCGAGTCTAAGCAAGTCACTAAATACTATTTGCCTCAGTTTCCTCATCTATAAAATGAGTTGGAGAAAACAAACCACTCCAGTTGCCAAGAAAAACCCAGATGAAGTCACAAAGAGTTGGGCACAGCTGAGAAAACCACAGAACAACAACAGCAATGAATAGTTTATAAATATGTTTTTGCTTGTCTCTCTCATTGGATTGTAAGCTCCTTGAGGGCAGAGATGTCTTTTCACTAGCATTTGTATCCCCAGTCCTTAGTACAGTGCCTGGCACGTACCAAGTGCTTAATAAATATTTACTGTTTTGCTTTGCAAGATTCACTACCTTTTCCCAACATTATTTTTAAAAATCTCTTTTGTCGTCTCTAGAGTTCAATTCTAATCTCAGTTCATTATGAACTTTAGTGTTCCTGTCAGTCTTCTTGAAGGAACATGTTATGTTTTTGTATTCATTTTCTGTCAATTGTTCTTGCTTCCATCTATGCTACATGTTTCATGACTCTATTGTCTCATTGAGGTGAATGGAGCCTCGACTGTTGAAGATGCCAATCAATTCATGCCGTTTCTTACCCAAATGCTTCCATAAATCCTACACGCTTAATCCTCCCAATTTGCTGGAACCACCTGCTAGGTTAAAATATATATATGTATGTATGTATGTATATGTATACATATGTATGTATGTATGTATATGTATACATATATGTGTGTATATATATACACACATACATACACATATATATATGTTTTAAATTCTGTGGCTACCAATGTCATATGTTGGCTGTCCAACAGACTGCCATCTCTTGTTCTTGCCACACAATGGGCACACTTAATTCTCTGATCAGACATTTCCTTTACAACACTCCTTATGCATCTTTTTTGCTGCACTCGTCTTTATTAAATATACACTGTTATCTGTCTTGAATTCACCATGGCCTCTCCATGGTCCTTTGGGTGATCTGCAAATTTGACTAATTGGAGATTGTGCTATTCAAAGATTCATGAACATACATCATTTGGAAGATTATTCCTGTTAAAAAGATGGGCTCTGGGGATCAGCTGGAGGTCTTCTAGAATTCTGTACAATTTTCCAAACTCATTCCAAACCACTTTCTTTCTCCTATTTAACCTGAGACTCAAATAATTGCCCATCTTTGTATACTGGTGTGTGAATTCAGTGGGATTGGTCAGTCAGTTGCATATTGTAGTCTAGATAAGAAGGATTTTATATGCATTTAGCTTTTCTTGTACAGATTAGGCTGATATTTTTTTGAACAATCAATAGTTTCATTGAAAAGTCCCAAAATATTATGGATTCATATATATATGTATGTATGTATGTATGTATGTATAGGACCACCTGCGGTGACATCACCATCTAAAGAGAATCCCGCTTCCATCTGGATCTTTGGAAAGTATTCTTTCTGAAAATGAGGAAAACCTTCAACAAGCATACATCTTCCTTTTTTGCATCTTGCCTTATGTTAATAAACAGAAGGTAACTGAACAGAGTTAGCTCTGTGGTCACCTTTATTAAGCAATGATCTTAGAATGTTCATGAAAGACTCTCTATTGGGGGAGAAATTTCAAACCTATTTGTTAGTCTATTGAGTCAAACGATTTTTAAAAAAATAATCAATATTTGAAAAACACAGCAGCGTCTTATATTCTTTTTATCTTTCAGTGAAATGTGTAAGTTAAGTATGTGGTCTACTGAAGGCAATGTCTTGTAAATACCTCTCTTTTCCATATCCATCCATCCATCTATCCATCTATCTATCTATCTTCTAGACACATATCTATATATAGATGTTATACACATAAACAAACAAAGGGATATACATATGTGTATATGTAGATGTATGCATGTATACATACATACATATAGATGTCAAGGAAACCCCTAATATGAATGTAGACCATTTTCACAAAAAGTTTCTTATAAAACTAATAACATAAGCATATGGAATAGTCATTACTGATGTTCTCTTAATCACCTTGACTTGGGGCGGGGTATTAATATCAACTGTATTTTCCCCCATTATTTTGATTTCTTCAGCTTCCTGAGTATTTTTTTTAACCTAATCCTCCAAAAAGACCAAGAAATCTCCTATGAATGTGTATATTATTTGCGGACTAGCCTATGAGGGTGGGGGGAGGTCAATCCATGGAACATGCACAGAAATTCTTTGTCTGAACTTCAAAAGACTCATGTTGGAAAAAGTTATCCACCTCTAGAGAAAGAATTACAGAACCTGAATGAAGATTGAAACAGAATCTTTGCTCTCTTTTTTCTTTTTTCTTTTGTTTCTTCTTTCTTGTGGTTCATTTATTGGTTATAATTATTCTTTACAAGATGACTAAAGTGAAAATACGTTTAATGTGAAGGTATATGCAGAGCCTATATTGGATTATATGCCATCTTGGGTGGGGGGAGAAAATTTAGAACTTAAAAACTTCTGGAACTGAATGTCGTAGACTAAAAATAAACAAATAAATTTATTTTTTTTGAAAAAAGGAGAAATTTTTGTCTGGTTTCAGTCCAGACAAACCCATGGAAATTTGGCAGAGTATGGTGGGGGTGGATAGGGCCTGCTTCTGGCAATGTTATTGCTGGGCTGATGTTGTGTGATGATGAAAAGTCTTTTAATTGGCTGCTGAACTGGAAGAACTGATGACTCAAAGGTTGCTAAGCCAGAACTGTGAGCATCCATGAGAAGCAACTCTCCTTCCATCCTTCTTTATTTTGCAGCATCAAAGGGGGCAGCCAGGTCAGTCTATATTGGCTATAAGCATGGGGGCATGAGGCCTCCTAGTAGAGAGAAGAACTATGGAACCCAGAAAGGTATGGCATCTGGAATCCTAACTGAGCAGCTCACCCCACACAGGGCTACACCTCATAGGGAGCCTGTGAGGATACCATCAAGGGAGAAAAAGCTGCCAGGAACCAGGACCTCTGAGACACCCCTTTTGCCATACATGAGCCTCACTGCCTTTACGCTGGGGATATTTAATGCATTTGTGGGTGAATGTGCCCCCAAATTGGGAATGTTTGTACCAATTGTTCTTGCTGTATTTTCTCAGTCAATACTCTTTATAAATGCTAATGAAATCTGACTTCAAAGCAAGTATGAAGTCCTCAGTTGATAGCATGGGAGAAAGGGATTGGGGGAGGCTTGAACAGAAAAGAGGTTTGAAATAGCCACTGTAATGTGTGTGATGAAGAATACATTAAGAGGGAGTAAAAGGATAGCCTTGCTGGGGTTCAGTGGAGAACTAATAACATAAATGAATAGTGGGTCTAGTCTACATCATGGCTATGTGACTTCTTCAGGGCCATTTTACACACAGTGCTATTTCTTATCTGATGACCCCAAGTGTGAATGCTCTCCCACTTCTCAAACTATCTTGTATTTACTGATCTGTGACTATATTGGATCTTCCCACTACAGTGTGCTCTCCTTAAGGGCAAGGATTGTTTTATTTTTTTGCCTTTCTATTCCTATACCTGGGGAAGTATATACATGCTAGGTGCCTGATAGATGTTTATCAGATTGAATTCAACAGAGAAGAAAATGAGGCCTAGAGAGGGAAAGCAACTCAGCTAAGGTCACATGGATCATAAGAAATCTTAGGGTCACAGGATCCAGATCTAGATCTGGAAAGGAGCTCAAAGGACACAGGAGCATAGATTTAGTAAGGAAAGGGTATTTGTTGTCAACCCTTTCATTTTAGAGTTGAGGGATTTTAGGGCAAAAGAAGTTAAGCTACTTCCTCAACATCACCAAAGTAGCGAGTTGAAAAACAAGGATTTCAAGTCAGGTCCCCAGTGCTTTTATATATCACACATGAAACCATCTAATTTAATGGCCCAAATGACAGATCAAAATCTGAGGTCCAGAGATGTTAAGTAACTTGTCCAAGGTCACATAAATAGGCAGGTAGATACAGAGAGAGAGAGAGAGAGAGAGAGAGAGAGAGAGAGAGAGAGGTATGTAGGTAGATGGATAGATAGATAGATAGATAGATAGATAGATAGATAGATAGATAGAGGATAGATAGACAGGATAGACAGACAGACAGACAGACAGACAGATAGATAGATAGATAGATAGATAGATAGATAGAGAGATAGAGAGAAGGGATGGATGGATGGATAGATAGATAGATAGATAGATAGATAGATAGATAGATAATTTATTAACCACTTACTACATGCCAGGCACTATTTTAAGTGCTGGATATGCAAATACAAGCAAAAAAACCCCAGAAATCTGTCTTTACCCTCAAGGAGCTCATAATCTAATGGGGATAAGACAATATGAAAAAGGGAGCTGTAAAGATAGGACATTTGTGGAGGGGAGAGAAGTTATACTTACATGGTAGGGAAAGTTCAAAGTCAGGAGTAAAACAAGGATGTGCTGGGTTCTGTTTGAAACAGAGCTCTGCCCAGGACCTCACCAATCAGAGGAGGGGCCAGAAGGGCAGAGGCATCTTCAAGGTGAGAAGGTAAGTGGCACAGAAATAGAGAAGGGTAGTAAGTGGAAGAGCCAGGGCCTATGACTCCAAATTAAGCATGTTTCCATAGCACCATGCTTGTCTACTGTATGTCACTGCCAATGCTCTGTATCTCCTGTGAAACCATGATTCCAGGGTTTGAATAGTTTCTATAGCTCTTACATTGATACAAAGAGAAATTTCAGCCACAGAGAAGCACGTTTTTCTAAAATTTGCCCTTTGATTTATGAGTGACAGTGTAGTATGCTTTTCATGCTGAAGTCTGACCACTGTAATGTCAAGTAGTATTAGTTCTGGTCGTTGTGCATGTAAGAGGGGCATTTCCATGTGGATTGCATAAATAAAGTATAGAAAGAAAGAAAGAAAAGCTGTGAAGGAAGAAAATATTGCAGGATAGAGTATTTGCAATCAGATTGTATGGGGCCCTGAAGACTAGAGTAAAGAATGTGAGCTTTAACCTATAAGTACTAGGAAGATATCTCTGAGGTATAAACCTAGAGTTCATACATGTACATGTACATGTTGAGCTTGATCTGATGATGGTGAACCCAAGTGGATCCATTCAGTGTGCAATTGGGAAAGAAAGAATAAACTCATAGATTTAAGGATCCATAAACTCGTAGATTTAAATCTAAAAGAGACAATAGGGATCACCAAGTTCAACCCTTTATTTTACTGAAGCTTAGAGTTAAAACACTTATTCAAGGTCACATTGCTAGTAAGTTTCAGAGGCTAGATCTGACCCCAGGTTCATTTTGAGAAAATACTCTGTCATGTTCACTCCTTCTTTCCTCTCCCAGCTCCCTCCTGGTGCTTGAGACTTCTCAACCATGCCTTGGCAGTCTTCTTGCCCTAGGAGATATCTATGTCAACAAGGGTCCCTTCTCTGGTTGGAAAATTCCAAATGGAATCACCATTTTGAAGAAGTGCCCAATACAACCCACCTCATTCCCTCAAGTTCTACTCCTGATTATCCTGACTTCTCCCCCATACCCCTGTTAGCATACCTTCCCTCTCCCTCCCCACTCTTTATCTTCCTTTTAAGGATAGTTCTCTCCATTAGAATGTAAACTCCTTGAGTGAAGGGACTTCTCTTTGCTTGCATTGGTCTTTACAGCATTTAGCACAGTTCTTGCCATATAGTAAGTGTTTCATAGCTATTTTACCCCTCTCTCCTGATTCCAAGTCCAGAACTCTATCCAATAATGCAGCTCTGGATTAGAACTTGGAGAAATAAGAGCTGTAGAAATATTAGGGTGTTGTCTGGGTGAAGGCAAAAGTTGAAACCATGAGGGAAAAAATGAGACAACTTAGCCTTGGAGGATACACTTAGGGAATATGACAGGGAACCTATAAAGAATTGAGAGGGGGGCAGCTAAGGGATGCAGTCAATAGAGCACTGGCCCTGGAGTCAGGAGGACCTGAGTTCAAATCCTGCGTCAGACACTTAACACTTACTAGCCATGTAACCTTGGGCAAGTCACTTAATCACAAGTGCCTTGCCTTCCCCCCTCCAAAAAACAAACAAACAAAAAAAGAATTGAGAGGATGGGTCAGAGAGGTAGAAGGAGACACACAGAATGCCAGATGTGGGTATAAGCCTGGTATTTGATGAAAATTATTCTTCCCTACTCCTAGTCTGCTGGTAAAAAACAGGCCAAACTCTGAATTCTGGCTAACTGTCTCAGAGGGTAGACCACTGGCTTTGATGAGCCCAAGCAGGTAACCAGGGATAATTCACAAATAGTTAACTGGGGGCAAGAATCTTGCAGTTTGAGTCAACGCCTACAATTTAATTTCATTTTTTTAAATTTGTATTTGGTATTTTATTTTCCCCAGTTACATGGAAAAACAATTTTTAACATGTGTTTTTAAAACTTTGAGTTCCACGTTCTCTCCCTTCCTCCCTCTTCACCTCCTCGCCTCTTTGAGAAGGCAAGCAATTCGATATAGGTTATATATGTGTGTCAGCTAAAACATTTCCATAATAGTCACGTAGTAAAAGAAAACAAACCAAAAAAACCTCTTCAAGAAAAACGAAGTAAAAAAGTGTGCCTTAATCCCTATTCAGACACCATAGCATTTTTCATCATAAATCTTTCAGAGTTATCTTAGTTCATTGTATTGCTGAGAATAGCTAAGTCACTCACAGCTGGTCATTGCACAATGTTATAGTTACTTTGTACACAGTACATTCCACTTTGTATCAGCTCATGCAAGTCTCTCCAGACTTTTCCAAGAGCATCCCACTCATCATTTCCTGTATTACAATAGTATTCCATCACAATCGTGTGCCACAACTTGTTCAACCATTTCCTAATTGATGGGCATCCACTCAATTTCCAATTTTTTGCCATGGGAAAAGAGCTGCTATAAATATTTTTGTACATATAGATCATTTTCCTTTTTTATCTCTTTTGGGATACAGACTTAGTAGTGCTATTGCTAGGTCAAAGGATATGCATGATTTTACAGCCCTTTGGGTATAGTTCCAAATTGCTCTACATAATGGTTGAATCAGTTCACAACTCCACCAACAGTACATTAATGCCCCATTTTTCTGACATCCTCTTCACCATTTGTCATTTCCCCCTTTTTGTCCTAATAGCCAATTTAATAAGTATGAGGTAGTATCTCAGAATTGTTTTAATTTGCATTTCTCCAATCAATAGTGAGTTAGAGCATTTTTTCATATGGCTATAGATAGCTTTAGTTACTTCATCTGAAAATATATATTTTGATCATTTATCAATTGGGAAATGGCTCTTTTATAAATTTGACTCAGGTCTCCATATGTTTGAGAAATTAGGCCTTTATCAGAGAAACTTGCTTCAAATTTTTTTTTCACATTTACTATTGCTAACTGCATTTCCCTCCTTCATATTCCCTCCATTTATTCTATTCGTTCTCTCCTTTTACCCTGTCCCTACTCAAAAGTGTTTTGTTTCTGACTATTCCCTCCCCCAATCTTCCTTCTCTTCTATCACTCCCTTTTTTCTTATCCTCTTCCACTCCTACTTTCCTACAGGGTAATATAAATATCTATACCCAATTGAGTGTATATGTCAGTGATTCTCAACCTTCCTAATGCTGCGACCCTTTACTACTCTATGTGGGTGTATCTGCATGTGGGTGGACCCACCTGGAGATGGATAGAGGAGCAGTGTCTCAGTTCCTAAGAGCATTGGAAATACGTGTTTTCCGATGGTCTTAGGTGACCCCTGTGAAAGGGTCATTCAACCCCCAAAGGGGTCGCGACCCACAGGTTGAGAACCACTGGTATATGTTATTCCCTCTTCGAGTCAATTCTACTGAGAGTAAGGTTCACTCACTCCTTCTCATCCCCCCCTTCTTCCCCTCCATTGTAGAAGTTTTTACTTGCTTCTTTTATGCGAGATAATTTACAGTATTCTATCTCTCCCTTTCCCTTTCTCTTATTGCATTCCTCTCTGACCCCTTAATTTTACTTTTTAAAAAAAATATCATCCCTTCATAATCAACTCACACCTGTGATCTCTGTCTGTACATACTCCTTCTATCTGCCCTAATATGAGAAAGTTCTTATGAGTTACAAGTATTGTCTTCTCATGATGAGAAACAGTTTAACTTTATTAACATGAAAAATATATATATTTATAATTATATATATATAAAATTATATATATATGTATTAACATGAAAAATACAAACATGAAAACAGTTTAACTTTATTAAGTCCCATATGATTTCCCTTCTGTGTTACCTTTTTTCATGCTTCTCTTGAGTCTTGCATTTAAAAGTCAATTTTTCTATTTAGCTCTGGTCTTTTCATCCAGAATGCTTGAAAGTCCTCTGTTTCATTGAATATCTATTTTTCCTCTGAAGGATTACACTCAATTTTGCTGGGTAGGTGATTGTTGTTTGTAATCAAAGCTCCTTTACACTCCAGAATATCATATGCCAAACTCTCTAATGCTTTAATGTGGAAGATGCTAAATCTTATACTGTCCTGACTGTGCTCCATGATGCTTCAGTTGTTTCTTTCTGGCTGCTTGCAAGGCTTTCTCCTTGATCTGGGAGATCTGTAATTTGACTATAATATTCCTGGGAACTTTCATATTGGAATCTCTTTCAGGAGGTGATTGATGGATTCTTTCCATTTCTATTTTACCTTCTGGTTCTAGAATATCAGGGCAGTTTTCCTTGACAATTTCTTGAAAAATGTTATCTAGGCTCTCTTTTTGATCATGGCCTTCAGGAAGTCCAAAAAATTTTCAATGATCTCTCCTGGATCTATTTTCCATGTCAGTTGTTTTTTCCAATGAAATAATCTCTACTACCTAAAATGAAACACAAACCAACCACATTTCTGAGGTATACTCAGTAGTATTATTTTCACTTACAAAGGATGACCTGTGTATGTATATCATTATTTCTTGTAAAAGCAATTTAAAGGAAGACCCTTTTAATCCCTTGATCAACAAGAGTTTATTTAATCATCTACTATGTGGCAGGCATTGTTTGAGGTTCAGGGCTACAAAGACAGAAATGAAACCTTTCTTGACCTCAAGAAGCTTACAATCGTCCTTGTTTTCCTAATATGTTTACAATGTGACCCTTAATATCTTATATATATTATAAGTTTATCTTATATAAGTTTATCTTGATATATAGTGTGAGATGCTGGTCTAAATACAATTTCTACCAATGACTTTCCATTTTTCCTAGTAATTTTTGAAAAATAATGAATCATTACCCTAATATCTGGGTTCTTTGGGTTTATTAAATAGTAGAGTATTCAGTTCATCTGTTCTATATGTTGTATGCCTAATTTATTCTATTAATTGATCTCTCTGGGTTTTTTTTTAAGCCAGTACCAAATCATTTTAATAATTACTATTTCTAGGATAGTTGGAGATCTGGTCTGCTCAGCAGCCTTCCTTTCCACATTTTTTTCTATTATTTCCCCTGAGATTCTTGTCCTTTTGTTCCTGCAGATGAACTATGCTACTATTTTTTCTTGCTCTGTAAGTAATCATTTGATAGTTTTATTGGCATGACACTGAGTGAGTAAATTAATTTAGATAGTATTGTAATTTTTATTATATAAGCTTGGCCTAAAATTAGAAGGGAAATTGTTAGCTAGAAAAACTATCTTGGCAGCAAGTTTCTCAGATAAAGTCTCATTTACAAGATATATAAAGAATTGTTTCAAATTTCTAAGAATAATAACCTTTTCTTAATTGATAAATGACCAAAGGTTATGCATAGTCAATTCATAAGGGAGTAAGTTTAAACTATCAAGTAGCCATAAGAAAAAAAGTTCCAAATCACTAAAACTAAAGAAAGACAAATCAAAGCAACTCTTGAGTTTCCATCCCACAACCATCATTAGATTGGCAAAGATGGTAAAAAAGGAAAATGATAGATGTTGAAGAAACTATGGAAAAATAAGTCTATTGGTTCTGTGTCATTTCTAATTCTTCACAGACTCTTTGAGGGTTTTCTTGACAAAGATACTGAAATGGTTCACCATTTCCTTCTCTGGTTCATTTTTATAGACAAGGAAACTGAGACAAACTGGATTAAGGTACTTTCCCAAGGTCACACAGATAATGTCTGAGGCTAAATTTGAACTCAGTAGATAAGTTTTCCTGATTCCAGGCCTGGCATTCTGTCTACTGAGTTTCCTAGTTGCCTATTTACCTACTGTTGAATCTGTCAAGTGGGATAGCCATTCCAGAAAGCAGTTTGAAAGTATGTGCAAATACTTACTATACTGTGCATACTCTTTGACCTAGTGTTTCTACTACTAGCTTTAAACATGCAAAAGCATCAGAGAAAAAAGGATCCATATGTACAAAAATATTTATAGCAGCTGATTTTATGGTGGCAGAAAAAAAAACATCTACAAACTGAGGGGGCACCCACCAATTGGGGAATTAGCTAAGTAAATCATGATGTACACATTTATGATGGAATACTATTGTGCTATAAGAAATAAGGAAGAGGATGTGTTTAAGAGAAGCTTGAAAAGAGTGGTATGAACTGATGCAGAATGTGATTATGTGTGGTTGTGTTGTGGTTTGTCCTTTGTTCTTGAAGAGAACCATAAAATTAGGGAGGTGATGACATGATTTGCAATTGACTTTGATTTGAGTGAGTTAAGGCTGTGCAAAGTCAGCAGCTTCACTTTCTCCTCCAGAGCCATCTGGGTCCAATGGCCAGATATGGATCAAGATGAGTGGAGATGGCCCAAAAAGCAATGGGAGACCTTGATCCTTTTAAGCTAAGATCTTTCCAGAGTTCTCACTTTGAGTGAGGTAATGCCCATTCAGTGAATATGGCTCTTTAAGAAATGAATTAAGGGGTCAAGATGGTGGGATAGAAACAGGAGAACTCTGTAGCTCCCACCACAACCACCTCAAATACCTATAAAATATAAGAAGCCAGGCTCCAGCTGAAGGCAACCCAGCAGACAGATGGAAAGGGCTCATTGGAGGGCACTGGGAGCAGAGCCCAGCCCCAAGTGGTTTTAGCCCCAGGCCATTCAGGAGAAGCCCCTGCTGGAACTTTCGGGAGAGTGGATCACTGGCAGCTGTGATGGTTTCCAGAATTACCAACCTATAAGAGTCAGGGACAAAGGGAAAAGGTCAGTGGAACTCAGCTAAATTTGGGGGAGAGGGTCCAGCTGACTGCCTCCAGAGCTAGAAGCAGTCAGAAACGGCAGCCCTTCAGCTGCCTCCATGTGGCTGCTTCAGAAGCTCCCCACCTGCAGATTGCAGGGGGGTCAAGTGATCAGTCAGAGGCAAAGTGCTCTTGCCTTGAGATGCCTGGATGGGGATCACGGTCTTGGGTGGTGGTCCTGAGATGCACTTTCAGTGAGCCAAAACTGGAGGGGGCTGCAGAGATGGTGGTGGCCTCCTAATAGCTCCAGCAGCTGTGAAAACCCCAGTGATTTAGGACAGAGCTCTACCCTCTGAAAGCAGACTTCTACTGGGCCCAAAAGTCAAGTAACTGACTGGCAACATGAGCAGGCAAAGGAAGCAAAGAAAGCTCAGCAATCCAACTTCAGATTCCTTTTTTGGGGACAAAAAGGATCAAAACATGGAATGGGAGGAAGACAACACAGACAGAACTCCCACACCAACAGATTCCAAGAAAAATATAGGGTGGTTACAAGCCATAGAGGAGCTTAAGAAGGATTTTGAAAACCAAATAAGAGAAGTGGAGGAAAAATTAGGGAGAGAAATGAGAATGATGCAAGAAAATCATAATAAGAGAGTCAACAACCTGACTGAAGAAAATAACACCTTAAAAAATAGATTAACTCAAACGCCAAAAGAGGCCCAAAAAGCCAATGAGGGGAAGAATGCCTTAAAAAAGTCAAATTTGCCAGATGGAAAAAGAATCTCAAAAGCTTGCTGAAGAGAATAA
>CM053580.1:577795353-577874890 GCA_028627135.1 Pseudochirops cupreus | reverse complement strand
TCTTTCTTTCTTTCTTTCTGTTTCTGTCTCTCTCTTTCTCTGTCTCTTTCCTTCTTCCTTCCTTCCTTCTTTCCTTCCTTCCTTTCTTTTTCCTTCCTTCCTTCCAAATATCTGCACCTGCTCTGTAACTTGTAGCCCTAGAGAGTTCCCTGGGGCTATTGAGAGGATAAGTGATTTCTCCAGCATTGCACAGTTACTGTGTGTCTGAGGTGAAATGTGAATCCAGGTCTTTCTGACTCCAAGGCCAGGTTTCTCTCCCAAACATCACAGTCTGAGGCGCTGGGTATCTAACTATGAAAGTTACATGTATCTTCTCCCAAGGAGCTTATATTCTGCTGTAACAGTCTCACAGGATAAGAGAGAGCTGACTAGATTGCCACTTGCAGTAATGAAAAGGGCCCACGTTCATGAGAGCACAGACCCCTTGAAGTATTATTATATAACTAAACAAGAGATGCTTTTTGTTGCTAGAAGAATCTAAATAAATATTTTTTGTCTCTGCTCTGGTTTCTTCCGGGAGATGCAGCCTGCCCACTTACTCTCTCTCTTACTTTGAAGGCCCAGGAGGTTTGGAGCCTCCCAAAAATTCAGGTCAGGTTTGCTGATAGATGTTGCTATGTTTCCAGCAGAATCCATTTCCCTGTGGGTTTTAAAAGTGCCGAACAAAACGGAAACCAGAAAGAGGGAACGTTGTTATCAAAGGAGCCGATGGTGGAGGCTGAATGGGCCTTGCTGATAGAGCTGCATCAAAGGTGGAGACAGAGGAAACAATTTTGTGAGACCCAAACCCAAATGCCTTCCAGTGCATGGATGTGGGGTGGCTGACTCACCCAAGTCGGAGGCCCCAGAAAGAGAGATATTGCCTCTGTCAGCATCCGCACACAGCCCCGGAGAGAAGCGGAGGCTACTGTCTTTCAGGGAGAATGGGATCAAGATACTTGGGCTTGGCTTGATAAAAGGGGGTCAGGATGTTGGGTTTTTCTCATTGAATTATCCAGACAACTTTTAACTCCCCAAGTCCCTTTGTGTGTGTAAATACAATCACAGTTGAGGGTCAAGCTTATCTTTTGTAAATTCAGAACCAACCTTTCTTTGCAGAGATCTGCAAATATAATAATTATCATTACTTTTAATAACAGTCCTTAGATAGTTTTTTAAAGGCTACAAATAATTTTGTTCTTGCTTAGTCACTTTTCAGTCATATCCATGAGGTCTTTAGGGTTTTCTCGACAAAGATACTGGGGGGGTTGGCCATTTCCTTCTCCCACTCATTTTACAGATGAGGAAACTGAGGCCAACAGGGTTAAGTGACTTGCCCAAGGTCACACAGCTAGTAAGTGTCTGAGGCCAGATTTCAGCTCAGGTCTTCCTGACTTCAGGAGCCATGCTCTGTCCACTGGGCCACTAGCTGCCAGTCACTTTACAGACACTTTTCCTTTGATCCTCTTACTAACTCTGAGGTAGGCTCTATAGGTATTATTGTCTCCATTTTACAGATGGTCAGACTGAGGTCACCAGAGGAAGTGATTTGCTCAGAATCACACAGTTAGTGTTTGAGGTAGGCTTAGACTCAAGTTTTCTGATTCCTAGCTCAGAACACCATACTGACTCTCTACTTGTGAATCTTCCACCCTGAATACTCTCTGACCTAGAGTCAGTAAGATCTGTGTTTGAATTCTGCATCTTACTGCATTTTACTAGGTAAGTGACCCTAGGCAAGTCACTTTACTGCTGTTTGCCTCAGTTTCCTCAACTGTAAAATGTAGAGAATAATAACACCTACCTCCCAGGTTTATTGTAAAGATCAAGCGAGATAGTAATTATAAAGTGCCTGACACATGGTAGGTAACATATAAAGCTAACTATAATAATTATTAATTCTTAACTTTTAAATAATTTTAATTAATTTAATTAAATAATAACTTCATTTTATAATATAATAAATATTATTTTCTATTTATTATTTATATATTATATAATATAATTATTATATTTATTATTATTTTATTATATAATATAATATAACTAATTGATTTAATTTAGTTAATTAATTAAATTACCTCTTAACTGTTAATTCTCTAACTTTTCATCTGCAAAAAGATCCTTTCCAACTCCAAAATTGTATTCTGATGATCTTAGTGAGTAAATATCTCCTTGAGGTGATTAGTACAGAAATGGAATAAGTGTTTAATTTCTCTGGGCAAGGCACACTCCCAGAGGGCAATGGAAGATGCACCTGAGATTTATGAAATGATAGGATTGGACTAGATTGTCTAAGTTCCCTACCACCAAAGACATTGTATGTTCTATGTATTGGGGGAGTGGAATGCATCAGGAGTCCCCTCATCAAACTGAGGAGATCCTAAATTAAGTTGATGAAATTAAAAGATGTGGATCCTTGTTTGCAGGCAACTAAGGAGCATCTCACAACAGGAATGTGGGGCTGCCCCCTGGAGCCTCACATTGACTGTCTGGCTAAAGATCATCCACCCCAAATCAGGGGCTATAAATGCAAGTTGGTTTTACTCTCTCGGGTTCTCATTCTTAGCTTTTCCTTTTTCCTTGCACCTTCTTCCTTAGTACACCAAGGGATGTGGAAAGAGACTGCACATATGTGTGCACATATGCACACACACAAACACACACAAACATACATGCATACAAACATACACACATTCCTCCAGAGAAATGATTACTGTGCAAGCATGGAGAGATTTCCAGGCCACTATATCTGAACCACAGCTTCCTGTGTGAAGGAAATGGTTGTGCTTTTTAAAAAATTTGTTAGGTCGGAGGGAACTGCCTCATCAGTAACCCCAAACTTGAGCTTATTGTTGTTCAGTCATATCTAACTCTTTGTGATCCCATTGTGGCTTTTCTCAGCAAAGATACTGGAATGGTTTGTCATTTCCTTCCCCAGCTCATTTGACATATCAGGAAACTGAGGCAAACAGGGTGAAGTGACTCGCCCAGGGTCACACAGCTATGAAGTGTCTGTTGCTGGATTTGTACTCATTATGATTTCAAACTCAGTGCTCTATCCACTGCACTACCTAGCTGCCCCCAAATTTGAGAGTTCTGGCAGTTAAATAATTCCTTGACTAGATCTTCCAGAGAGAGAGATGTCTTAACACAGGATACTCCTTGGAGAAAACAGGGGACAATCCACATAATTCCTGCACAGGGTCCTATTTATAGAGCAAAGACAACGGATTATTTGGATAGTGTAGTTTTGATGGAAAAGAGATTTGCTTTTTTCAGCAATCT
This sequence comes from Pseudochirops cupreus, assembly GCA_028627135.1. Lineage (NCBI taxonomy): Eukaryota > Metazoa > Chordata > Mammalia > Diprotodontia > Pseudocheiridae > Pseudochirops > Pseudochirops cupreus. The sequence goes on along the minus strand of CM053580.1, from coordinate 577,871,623 downwards.
GAAATGGATGTTTTCTTTCCAAGGGGATTCTAACCCACAGAATGAAATTAGTAGGAGTAATAGCTAAATAATAACTAGCATTTTTATACTTTAAGCTTTTCAAAGTACCATAAAAACATCATCTCATTTTTTGTTCATAAGAGCCCTTGGAGGTAGTCATTATCCCCATTTCACAGATAAAGAAATGGAGACAGACGGAGGTTAAATAACTTATCTGCGGTCACACAGCTAGCAAATACTTAAGGCTGGATTTCAGATCTCAGGGAGGTGATCTCTGTTGAAAAGCTGGACTGTGAGAGTTGACAGAGGGTTGCCTTGACAGCAAATCCAAATTTGGCTTTCTACGAGGGGGAGCCAATAGGCTATTGAACTATCTTTTTGTTTCTATAATTGTTCATGGACTCCCATGAGTCTTTAACATGTATGTATTTTATTTAGGGTAAAATGAAGACTGCTCTCAAATGCCCAATAGCCAGACTGTATGTTGAGTACACGTGTGAAATTTGGAGCTCCTGACACTCACTTTTGGGGACTAGAGAGTCTAATACCTAGGCTTTAGCTTTGGAGATTTTCCTATATTAACTCAGGGTAGAGAGGGGCAATAAGTCTAAGTGAGAAAATGACCTACTCTGTGCCAGACACTGTGCTAAGGGCTTTATAAATATTATCTCATCTGATATTCACAACAACCCTGGGAGGTGGGGGGTATTAATAGCCCCATTTTTCAGATGAGGAAAATGAGGCAAACAGTGACTTTAAGTGACTTTGCCCAGAGTCTAGATTTGCATTTGAACTTAAGGCAAGATTTGAATTCAGGTCTTCCGGACTCCAGAACCAGCACATTATCCATTGCCATGGTTCACATGAGACCAGAATCTTAAGGTGGTAGAAGGGATACTGAGTCACAAGTTTCAATGTAGATGATTCCCAGATCCACATACCCAGCTTTTTAGTTCTGCTTCTCTGTTCTGAGATATTTACTAGCCTTAACATTCTGTGTTCAGCGATTTTAATTTTAATTTTTCACATTCTAGGTGTAATGTCTAATATGTTCTGACATTCTCCTTTATAAGGGTCCTTATAGCTCTGACAATGTATATATTCTAGGTTCTCTTTCTTCTCTGATATCTTCTAAGATCCCTTCCTTTCATTCTTTTTTGTTTCTTTGTTTTTTAGGAGGGGAGAAGGCAAGGCAATAGGAGTTAAGTGACTTGCCCAAGGTCACGCAGCTAGTAAGTGTTAAGTGTTTGAGGCTGGATTTGAACTCAGGTCCTCCTGACTCCAGGGCCAGTGCTCTATTCACTGCACCACTTAGTTGTCCTGATCCCTTCCTTTTCTAAAAGACTATTCTATGTTCTAATGTCTTTCCATTTCTGACATTTTAAGATCCGTCCCAGTCATGACGTTGTATGCTCTAAGGTTTGTTCTTCATTGTATGTTTGCAAATCTCATCCAGGCCTGATGTTCTAGGTTCTCTAATTCTAGGTTTCTAATTCTAACCAGACATAAATTTGGGGTTCTATCATATCTAAAATTCTATGCTATTTTATGACTATGTTTATACCTATATCCAAAGGTAAGGGCTTTTCCATAAATGAATATGTTTTGAGGATCTAGTCTTGCCCTCAGCATACAAGTTAAGACTTCAATGGATCTTATCCATGCAGTGACTCCCTCTACTAATTTGATTGTTGTTCATCTGTAAAATGGGGATATCTTTTCATGGATTCTCCATAGAGAATCTGTACATTCTTTCCCTGGGCTTGGAGTCAGGAAGACCTGCGTTTAACTCCTGCTTCACACACTTACTAGTGATGTGACCCTGGGAAAGTCACTTAACCTCTCTCAGACTCAGCTTCCTTTTCTGTAAAATGGGGGCAATAATGCCACCCACTTCCTAAGACTGCTGTGGGAATCAAATGAGAGAATATTTGTAAAGTGCTTTGCAAACCTAAAGTACTACAATTCTTAACTTGATGATGAAGATGAAGGTAATGGAGGCAATGATGATGATGATGATGATGATGAAGCAACTTCTCTGTGCCTGGTGCTATCCAAGGTTCTGGAGACACAAAGTTAAAAAAAAACATGTACCCTACCTTCAAGACATTTACATTCTAAGTCTTTGACTATTCCATAGCTACCAATGTAACACTCTGTCTATATAAATAGACGTAGAATAATATTACTGGCCCTCATTATACATTGGGCCCTCTTCTTTTATCTTGCATGTCTTTGGTATTGCCTTTTTTTTTCTTTTTGGAGGGGGGAAGGCAGGGCAATTGGTGTCAAGTGACTCGCCCAAGGTCACACACCTAGTAAGTGTCAAGTGTCTAAGGCTGGATTTGAACTCAGGTCCTCCTGGCTCCAGGGCCAGTGCTCTATTCACTGTGCCACCTAGCTATCCCTTGGTCTTGCCTTTTACACCCCTGTCTGCTCACAAACTATTGTCAGTAATGAACAATGCATAAAGAGATAGAACCCTAGCCTAGGTCATCTGATTCCAAGTTGCATCATCTTCCTCATTTTCCATACCTATAGCCTACATCCATTTGATATAGGTTTAGTAGCTGATGATTCAGTAAGGCCTGTATCCTTTTGAATGGCAGTATCTATCCAAATCATTTGTACTATTGCATGACTTCAGAGGTCTTCCTGCCCAACTATAGGGCACTCACAAATCCTCTGAACAAGCCAGTTTGCTATGGGGGTCCCTTATATTGGACTGGAGTAACAGCATGGAGACAAGTAAGGGGCAGAGCCCAAAGCAAAGGACTTTGGACCCACTACAAAGGACCCATTATAAAGCATGCTTGACAATTCTATTCAATCCCTGAGCAGTAGCCCAGAAAATAAATGTGTGAGAGTTTTTAATTGAAAAAGATGAAATATGTATGAGGGGATTATTCCTTGACAGAAGGCAGAGTGTAGGAGAGGAAAAATTTCATATTGCACTTGTTGGAGATTTTTCCAAAAGAAAAACATTTTTTCAGGGCATTCTGTATCAACTGTCCAAACCTATTTGTACTCCTTTTCTTTGGGAGGGATATATGCTCTATGTCAGTGGTTCTCAACCTGTGGGTTGCAACCCCCTTAGGGGTCGAACAATCCTTTCACAGGGGTTGCCTGAGACCATCAGAAAACACATATTTCTGGTGGTTTTAGGAACCGAGACACCACTCCTCTATCCATTTCCAGGTAAGTCCGCCCGCATGCAGATACGGCCACATATGAGTATTAAAGGGTCATGGCATTAGGAAGGTTGAGAACCACTGTTCTATGTGGATATTTTCTTAAAGCAGAAGTATTAATTTTAAAGGCCTACCTTCTTTAACTTACATTATCCCATTGGTGTAAAAAAATGGTGTCTTGTAGGGACACAACAGCATTACAAAGTTTATCAAGCTTTGTTTGTTTGCTTTTGTTTTTGCTTTTTAAGTTCATGGACCTCAGGTTAAAAATTCCTGATCCAAGAGACTCATTAATACTCAGACACTCACCCAAAATCACACAGCAAGCAGGCGGTAGCAGGTAATTTGTTCCTAGCTTTCCTTTTGGACTTGAGTTCCAATATCTTGACATTTTCTGAGACTATCACTATGATAACCCTCCTTTGTTTACACGTAGAACTCTCTTCCTCTCTCCTGTCAAAACTTGCCAGTCCCAGGTTCCTGTTTTCCTAGGGTTCTCCTCTCTGCTAGATAATCTGATTCATTTGGGTTGTTTTATTAAAGGATTCAGGCTCACAGGTAACATTTGCATTTTAACAGGGATCAAAAATGTCATGACTCAAAGGAGAGAATAGTCGTGGGAATTTTCCCACTCTATAGTGCGACCCAGTGCAATCTTAGATTATATTAATAGATGCAAAGGAGGATATTAATCTGCTATCCATTGCACTGGTCAGAGGCACAACTGGAGGAAACAGGTCCAGTTGCAGGCTTTGCATTGCAGAAGGGACATGAGCTAGGGGCACAGAATAAGAAACAAAAGCTAGACTACAGACCCCAAATTGATAGAGTGTAAGCTGTGAAGGTTTTTCTGGCAGCTCAAATAGGATTTAATCTGGTCCTTCTTGCTGCTAGCTTCTTCCCAGTCCCCTTTGCTGACTCATCATCTAGTTAGCTCCCTCTTCCCCAAATGTAGATAGATTCCAAAGCTCTCTCCTACTCTCTCTCAGTGACTTCATCAGTTCCCATTTATTTCAATGTAGATGATTCCCAGATCCACATACCCAGCTCTGATGTATCTTCTGAGCTCCAATATGGACCAAACAGAACTCATTATCTTTTCTCCCAAATCTTTTCCTTTTTCAAAGGTCCCTATTTCTATCGAAGGCATCATTATCCTTCCAGTCTCCTAGGTTAGCAATTTTGGAGTTATATAACATTGACTCCCCATGTATACAGATGGTGCTGTGGTTATAGTATAGGGCCTGGAGAAAGAAGGCCTGAGTTTAAATATGGCCTCAGACACAAAGTACAAGTCACTTAACTGCTACTTGCCTCAGTTTCCTCAGCTGTAAAATGGGAATAAAGACACCTACCTCCCCAGGCTATCATGAGGATCAAATGAGATGGATATTTTTAAAGTACATAGTAGATACTGTAGCAAAGACACCAAGTTTTCTGCATTCCACCTCCACCTTTTTCAATCTGTCCCTTTCTCTTTAGTTATTACCTGACTTCAAGCCCTGAGCACCTCTTCCCTGGACCATTGCAATAGCCTCATAATTGTTTTTTTTTTCTGCCACAGATCATTCCTCCCCTCTCTAATTCATCTTTCACAGAGAGACCAGTGTGATTTTTCTAAATCACAGAGCTGACCGTATCATTCGCCTACTCAATAAACTCCAATGCCTCTAGGATCAAAGATAAACCCCTCTATGTGGCAGTTAAAGCCCTCTGCAATCTACCTTTCCAGATAGACTGTGCATAACTCCCCTTAACACGCTCCACAATCTCGTCATATGTGAAGAACTGTGCTTTTTGCTGCTCTTCACACAGGATACTCCATGGCACAATGTCAATGACATATAATACATTGTGTCACACATGGCATCTGAACCATGTGTCACATATGACATCTCCATATCTTGTATGGGCTGTCCCCATGCTTATAATGCCCTCCATCTTTACCTCTTCCTTGTGGAATCCCAGGTTTTTTTGAGCTCAGCTCAAGTGCTAATTCCTAAGTCCTGATGCCCCTGAGTGATGTACCACACCCCATCAATCTAGCTGACTTTATGTTGTATCTCCTTACATATACATGGATTGCCTTCCCTAGTAGAGAGTAAGCCCCTCGAGGGCAAGGGTTATTTCATTTCTGTCTTTGTATCCCCAGTGCTCAGCACTGCAGTAGAATAGAAGGCACTTTTAATCAAATTTTGTTGATGAATTGTTGGAAGAAAATACTTTGCAAATCTTTTAGTAATAAAGGAATGTGTGTTCTTCTTCTTAACCATAATTCCACAAGAGAGTATCAGGTCTAGTTCATTTCTGAGACCCAAAGATCACTCCCTTTGTCATCCAAATCTCTCTGCCACATCTCCTGTTGTGGCATGTGCCAATATCTACAGTTCCAGAAACACACCAGGACCCTCAAAAGATGGTGGCTATTTTGTGATCTGGGGTTAATGTCATCCCTTAGGAGGTGACTCAGTCCTGGCTTGGGGATTCGACCAACAGAGTGAAGAACTTTGGAAATTAAGTTTTCTGGTGCTTGGGGGTGGTGGTTGCGGATGGAACCCCTGGGCACTGAGACATTTCAGCTTTTGTCAACTCTTGCAGATGCCAAGAATCCCAAGCTCGGGGCTCACCATTGGTCCAAGGACAAATGAGGGAGTCTACAATATTTATATGACTGTGGTCCCTAGACTTCCAATTCTGCAGCAATTTTGCTCTTCAATGATGTTTACTCAGATTTTATCCCTCCCTCCCCTGGCCCCTACATCTTGGTTTTCCCTATTATCTAATGAAATCTGCCCTGAGGCATGATGCAGAAAGCTATGGGTTTTGTCCTGGTTTAGGATTCTAGCTCCACAGTTTGATGGGATTCCAGGGGATGTTTACTCCAACCTCTTTATTTTACAGAAGACATTGAGATCCAGGGATATGAAAATTGCCCCAAATCATACAAAATGTTAGAAGTAGATGAACTCAAATCCTTTGACTCAGAGCTGGAGCTCTCTCCACTTGGCCACACTGTCTTCCATTGCAAGCTCTGTGATGTTGGATTTAACTTAACTTCTCTTAACATTTCCTTAGCATTCCTTAACACTTAACACTTCCTAATCTATGAACTTGTGAAAGACTTAGGACAAAACCAATAAAATCTGATCCAACATTTTTTATTAAGCACCTACTATGTTTTAATTCCTTTCCTAGGTGTAGGAGATAGAAAAGAAAATGCTCAAATCAATCCTTGTCCTCATTGAGCTTACCATCTCCTGGGGAGACAAGACATAGAAATTGATGAGGATTTTGATCCAAATGCTGTGATCATTTCCATGTGGGGACTTAATGATTTGGACACATACTCCACAGTAACAGATTAGTAGCTCATTTGTGACTGAGAAGTAGAGAAATTTAATGTAAAATTTGATGACTTCCAAGGTTATTGAATCTAGCCCTCTCATTTAACAATGAGGAAACAAGCTCAGAAAAGAGAACAAATTCAGAATTTCAAGCAATTCTTGAAGACACCTTTTCCAGAGTTGTTGTAGAAGGAATCTCAGTTACACACTAGTTGGAGTAGGTGATCTCTGAGGTCCCACGCAAATCTGAAATTCAGTGATTCTGGGACTGTGAGTGAGATGATTTATTGAGTAGGAATGTGGTAGAGTGGGAAGTGCTCTGACCTTGGTTTCAGAAGACCTGGCTTGCTCTAATAGTATAAGTTGTTTGACTTTGGCTAAGTCACTTACTTCTCAGCCTCAGTTTTCTAATCTGTAAAGTAGGGTTGATACAATTTGTCCTACAGTTGTGAGAAAAGCACTTTGTAGCCCATAAAGCATGTGAAAAGGTGGGCCCTTATGAGACTGCATTTGTCACAGCAAGTGTTGATATAACAGAGGGAAAGAGAGTTTACAGAACTGGGAAGAGGGGAGGTCCTTAAAATGGGAGTGGGGAGGCCCAAAAAAGCATCTTGACAATTGATGGACATTGTAATTTTACCCAGGCCTGACTCAAACTTCCATTCTATCTCATATAAAACAACCGCCCCACCCACACATCCTGCCACCCACCCTGTATTTCAACCAACTAAAGTCTCTTCCCCCTGGGCTCCCAAGTTAGCAAATCCTGATTCCAAGTATTTCTGTGGTTCAGAGTCTTCTCTAAACCATATCTCATAAGCCCCTACTGATGTGTTTTAGCTTTTCACCAGGGATGATACCAAAGGCCTTTTGGTAGAAAATGAAAATAATACGGTAGTGCCCAATAATATAATAGGATAGCATTTCTTCCCATAAATCTTGAATTTTGTCTACCTGCATATATTGTAGGGGAAAGAGAGGACCCTCATAGGAATTATCTGTGTTTTCCTACTTGCTCTAGAAATGTAATGTGACCTGTTGTGCTTCTCTGGTCTTTTTTCACAATGATGTGAGGAGCGCTGTCCAAGGTACAAGCCCCAAACTACTACCAGAATTTCTCTAGTCTTTCAATAAACATTTATTAAGCACTTACCATGCATGGAGAACTGAGCCAAGTGCTTTGTTGTTTGTCCTTCCTTTTCAAAGACATTATTACCCCATCAGGGGATGATGTCTTGACTCTTGAATAAATTGGATTTAAGTGAGGCAGAGCTCCCCAAAATCATCAGCCTCACCCTCTCTTCAAGAGTCACCCAAGTCCAGTGGCAATATGTGTCTTCAGTGTCAGGCCAAGCTCCACAGCACCTGCTTCAGTCACCTTCATGGCCACTGGAACAAGTTATTCTCATCCACTCCTTCCACCAGGGGAAGTCTTCACATGGCTGAGGTAAATATCCCCCAATTCACCGCTGGATTTGAGACCCCTCAGTTACCCTCCACCTGGCTTTAGCCTGTCTGCCAAGATACTTTAGCAGTTTGGTGGCCACTACACAAGCTTCAGCTTCTAGGAGCCATGGGGAAGAGTTGGGTGAATCAGGCAGACACCAAAGGTAGATGAGCAGCCATCCCCCCAGAGGTGCCAGTCCTCTCTGGACACCCCATATACCCTGCCAAATGCCAGGGACAGAAAGACAAAACCAGTCCTGCTTTCAAGGAGCTCACAGTCTCATGGGGGAGAAATGTGAATAACCAGGTACAAAGAAGATATGGTCTCAGGGTAAATTAGAGATAATGAATGGGGTGGGGAAAGAAGGAACAAATATTTATTGAACATCTACTATGTGTTAGGCACTTTACACATGTTATTTGATCCTCACAACAACCTTTCAAGGGAGGTGCTATTAGTATCACTATTTCCCAGTTAAGGAAACTAAAGCAGATAGCAGGTAAGTGACTTGCCCAAGGTCACTCAGCTACCCCCAATTGCCTCTAGGAAAGGTATCAGCGTTAAGTATGATTAGGAAAAGCTTCTCACAAGAGGCAAGTTACTGTTTAGGTCCCACTGGGCAAAGGCCCAGGTCAGTAGGTGAAGTCCTACAAGCTGCTCCAAGCTGGAGTTGGTGGTGTTCTCCTTGTCTGAGCTCCATTTAATACATTCTCATGAGCCCCTGATCTTGGTCCTCGCTCCACAGGTGGCAGCATTGGAGGAGATTCCACCCAGCCACAGACTCCTCCTTAACTTTCACCTCAGGGTAATCATTTCTCCCTCACTCCTTTGGTCATTGTCCAGATTATAGCGAGTAGTGTTTACACTGGAAATTGGACTTAGTTATTAATAGAGAAACTGCGGAAGACAGAGGAGGAGATTTGTTCTGACTTAGGTCATTCAATATCAGGCTCCCCATCAACAATAGCTGTGCATGGACCCATGATAGCTTAGGTCGGAGCTCTAAATATTTCACTCTCTTTATTACTCAGGAAAGAAACAGGTAGTGATGGTTATTGTGCTCTGGATCTGAAGGCAGAGAAGGGTCTCTTCAGGCCTAGGGAGGTTTGAAGCCCTTTTCTGATGCTCACTGGCTCTAGGATCTTGCTTCCTCTCACTTGGCCTTAGTTTTTTCTTCTATGAAATGGGGGGATGGGACCAAATGAACTCTAACGCTTCCTCCCAGAATGGATTCTATTATTAATTACTCAGAGTTATATAACAAGAAGATTCTTCTAAGCACTTTAAATATTTAAAATAAGTTCTCAAATGGATATCTAATTCCACTGATTTCCCTCTAACTATACACATGAGATAATAATAAGGATAGTTAGCATTTTTTATAGCACGTTAAGTTTTGAAAGTGTTTTATATATGTTATCTCATTTATCCTTGAAACAACCCTGGGAGGTAGGTGATGTTATATTTTCCCCCATTTTACAGACTAAAAACAAAGCAAAACTGAGGAGGTGAAGTGACATAGCTGCTTCCTCAAACCTTAAAGGATTAGACACAAGGTCATCTCCTGCATCACTGACAGTTGCCAATTGCCTCGACCTTTGTCTTGCCACCGTACTTCGATGCTACTGGAGGAAAGACTGAGACTGAGAACTTTAAGTAGCTTTGCCTCACTAAAGTCCAATTCAGCAGAAAGTCAAGACATCACCCATGATGCCATCAGTACTGTTGAAAAATGAAAGATGACGAGCAGCTGGGTGGTGCAGTGATTAGACCACTGGCCTTTGAGTCAAGAGAATCTGAGTTCAAATCTGACTTCAGACACTTACCAGCTGTATGACCCTGGGCAAGTCACTTAACCATGATTGTCTCCAAAAAAAGAAAGAAAGAAAAACAAAGGAGGAAGAAAAACAAGAATATAAGGAAGCAATGTGCACAGCAGATAGAATGCTGGCCCCGGAATCAGGAAGACCTGAGTTCAAATTCAGTCCTAGACACTTACTACCTGTGTGACCCTGGACAAGTCACTTAACCTCTATTTGCATCACTTTCCTCATTTGTAGATGGGGAATAATAACAGCACCTACCTCTCAGGGTTGTTGTGAGTATCAAAAAGGTTGCAAAGTGCGTTGTAGACCTTAAAATGCTATCTAAATGCTGCCTATTAATTACTATTACATAAACAACAGGGAGGATGGTGAGGATGATTGCCCGTTCTTGGAGAATATGTGCCAGGTCCTCCTGTAACTTCGTCCCAGCAGGTCTACCCCAATGTGCTGGAAGCCTTCCTCACTCTTCCCCAACATTTCAAGAGTAGTGCTAGAGTCCTCTAGCTGTCCATTCTTGCCATGTGAATACCCCTTCTCTTCTTATTACAAAATCCAATATCTTTTATGTCTGTTCTTCTTTGGAATTTCTCATTGGTTTGATGGCGCAGCCTGCTCAAGCCCCTATGTGACTCACTACTTCCCTCGGTGGGATGCTCATTTTTGGTTCTTTGAAGGCTGTTGTGCACCATGTTTTAGCACCACATAGCAACACCAGTAGATTAATGATATTAAAAAAATCAAATGAGATAATGCATACAAAGTATTTTACACTCTTAAAGTTCTATGTAAATGTTAGCTGTTGTTGTTGTTAAGAGATATATCTATTTTTATGCAGACCCTGAGATCAGCAAGGGATCTTGCAACATCCCAAAGACAACTCAGCTTTCTCTCTCTTCTTTTCAACTTGAGGCCATTTTCACTGTGCATCTGATGATCTGTGTGGCCAGACATATGTACTGCTAGACAAGTTTCATAGCCTATAGGCTGAAATCTTGGCAAAATCCATCCTTCATCCTCTTGGTCTTTTCTGAGTAGATGGACAGGCCATTAAAAGAGTCATCAAACACTAATCAGGAGCATCCTCGATGCAGGTATTACTGGGCAACAAGTAGGCTTTTGGATATAATAATCAACAGTGGGCCATATGTTTATCATCTCACAAATAACTGAAAGATAGGGAGAATATAGAATCACAACGGGCTTTCATTGATTAGGAGAGAACATTGGTTTTTAAAAAAATACCAGGCTGCCCCATAGGTTCTTTTACAACAAAGTGTCTCACCTCTCCCCACCCCACATCAAAATCCTTCAAGATTCCTTGGAAACTTTAACAGCAGAAATAAACCTGTTCAATGACCCTCTGATCATAAACATCAGGCGAAGCAAAAAACAGAGATAGTTATGTACTCTCCAAAGAAAAGTCTTGTTATGTGGGAAGAGAGTCAGCCCAGAGTCCAGATGAAAGAGGAATTCCTTGTGGGTTGTGGGGTTCTCCATATGTTCCAGTTGGTGATAATTGCATAGAATTAAATATACATGTCAATTATATGTACATTTATACACACATATATGTATATATAGATGTATCCCTGTATGGATAGACTTTTCTATATCTGTATCTCTTTGTGTCTCTCTGTCTCTGTCTCTCTGTCTCTCTGTCTTTCTCTGACTCTGTCTGTCTCTCTTTCTCTATCTCTGTCTGTCTCTGTCTCTCTGTCTCTGTTTCTCTGTCACTGTCTTTCTCTCTTTCTCTGTCTCTGTCTCTCTCTGTGTGTGTCTTTCTGTCTCTATGTCTCTCTGTCTCTCTCTGTATATCTCTATGTCTCTGTCTCTATCACTCCCTGTCTCTGTCTCTGTGTGTGTGTGTGTCTCTCTCTGTCTCTCCTCAAAGACATAGAGCTAGAAGAAACCTCAAATGTCTCTTAACTCCTTCATTGCATGGATAAAGAAACTGAGGTTCAAAGAAGTTAGATGACTCCCCCAGGATCATACAGCTAGTAAGTGTCAGAGGCAGGATTGCTGCCCTGGGCCTCTGATTATGAGCAATGTTCTCATTTCACTGTGCTGAAAAGCTCTGGGCATCACTTATCTCATGTGAGCCTTATGCATCTACTCCATGCCATGGGATAGGCACTACCAAATCCATTTTCAGTCATTTCAGTCATGCCCCACCTTTGTAACTCAATTTGGGGTTTTCTTGGCAGAGATGCTGAAGTGGTTTGCCATTTCCTTCTCTGGCTCATTTTATAGCTGAGGCAAACAGGGTAAAGTGACTTGCCCAGGGTCACCCAGCTAGTAAGTGTCTGAGGCCAAATATGAACTCAGGAAGAGGAGGCTTCCTGATTCCAAGTTCCACCCACTGCACACCTAGCTGCTCCTTTTTATAGATGAAGAAATGAATGCTCTAATCTCTTATGTGACTTGCCCATGTTCACAGAGCTAGTAAGCATCACAGGCAGCATTTGGACCCAGGTTTCCCTCACTCCAAGACTCCCCACAATTACCTATGACCATGACTGGGATGAGTGGAATGGGATGGCCCTTGTGTGGTCCATTGTGACTAAGCTCTATGCTTGCATCCCAATTCCAGTAATGAGGTCTGTTTTATTCCCCTGTGCTCGATATTCTGTTTCCTTTAGGAATGAAATCTTAGGAACATTTCTAGTGATTTAGAAGGGACCTCAAAGCTCATCTAGTCCAACCCTCATTCTACATATAAGGAAAAAGAACCAGAAAGGGGAAAGGTAATAGGACCACAGATTTAAAACTAGAAAGAATCTCAGAAACTATTGAGCCCAGCACTCTTGTTTTACAAATGTAGAAACTGAGGCCCAAGGATGTTAAGTAACACCCAGTACCACACCAGTAGTAAAGGACAAAGGCAAGGTTTCAGCCAGGTCCTCTGACTACCATTCTTGTGTCACCTTACCTAACATCCTACTTCTTCTCAGCACTCTTACTAAGGATGGGAGACCTAGTTCAGAATCTTTTCTCCACTGCCTGATACCAGGGCATCCTTAGGCTTTCTCCTTCCCTGTCTGGACCTCTGACTGTCAGCAATCTGATTCTCTTAACACCATACTCTCTTTGTTGCCTGGAACAGAACCGTGGTGCCCTGCTGGTTTTACCTTATGTTGCCAGCCTGTCTGGGTATCTGCCTATCGGTTGTCAACAGGTAGTAAGAAGCAGAAGGTACAAAGCTTATATTCCCAATCTGCTATATACTAACTCTGTGACCTTTGATTACATTGGTACAAAGGGGAAATTCTCTCTCTACTAATGGTAATCAGTACCTGCACTGCAGCATATGGTCTTAAAGAGTTGTCTAGAATACCTGGAAGTTAAGTGACTTGTCCAAGGCTACTCAGCCAGTGTGTGTCAGAAGGAAGGCAGGACTCCAGGTCCTCCTGGGCTGCAGACTCTGTGGCCCTCCCTTCACCCATTACACCACACTGCAACCTATGCCTTGAAGATGATAAGCAGTTCCTAAAAGTTGGTTGAGTCGATTTTCTTAACTGTGTGACCTCAAGCCAAGCTCAGCAAATGACCTTGTCTGTGGCCTGCTGAGAAAATTAAAATGGTATGACTTAACCTCCCTCAGTTTCTGCCCTCTCCACTTCCTGTCACCCAGATTCCCTTCCTTAGCTCTCTCTCTGAAGGTGTACTGGCTCTCTCCCTGGTCCTAGATAACTTTCCACCAATACTTTTCATTTGGCCTGTTCCCTGCTATCTGTTACCTCACCTCATCCATCCCTAATACACTCTGGAATTTCTACCCACCTTCATCTCCTCTATTTAAGAACATTTTCAGGTATTCTCTAACCCAGGGGTGGGGAACCTGTGGCCTCGAGGCCTCATGTGGTCCTCTAGGTCCTCAAGTGTGGCCCTTTGACTGAATCCAAACTTCACAGACAAATCCCAAAAGTATTTCAGTCAAAGGACCACACTTGAAGACCTAGAGGGCCACATGTGGCCTTGAGGCCACAGGTTCTCTACCCCTGCTCTAACCTAAAGGAAACAGTTAGGTAGCACAGTGGATAGAGCACTGGGCCAGAAGCCAAGAAGACCTGAGTTCAAATGCTGCCTCAGATAATTATTAGAAGTGTGACCTTAGGCAAATCACTCAACATCTCTGTGTTTTAGTTTCCTCCTTGGTAAAATTAAGGTGTCCCAGCTCCAAACCTATGATCCTATGGTCTCTATCCTTGCATTGAGCAGTGACTCAAGAAATGTTTGCTGTGGATATTGAGGACAGAATATGCCTCCCTCTGCAGGCCCTTTCCCATCTCTCCTTCCCTTTGAGCTGAAATGTCAACTACAAAAGCATGACCTTTCTTCCCTTTCCACTTGGAGGGAATTTAGATCGTGAAGAGGATGACAGATTGGCATTCCTCTCTGCCTTTATTGAATTGGGGTCTTGAGTGCCAACTTTAAGGGAGAGAGAGTTTTTAAATTAGCCTAATTTGGTAGAGAGAGTCCTGAGGAATAATCAGGAGACCTGGGATTTAGTTCCAATTCTGCCTTTAATTATCTACATGACCTGGACTAAGTTGCTTCCCCTCTCTGGCCCACAGCTTTCTCATCCATACAGTAAGAAGTTAGACTATATTATCTATAAGCCCCTTTTAAGATACTGACATCTATACTCCAAGGTGTCTCCTAGCTTAGACATTCTCTGTTCTAAAGCCCCTCCCATCTCTGACACCCCCTGTTCTAAGACCCTTCCCAGCTCTGACACCCCCTGTTCTAAGACCCTTCCCAGCTCTGACATTCCCTATTATAAGGCCCCCTCCCAGCCCTGATATTCTCTGTTCTAAGGCCCCTCTCAACTCCAACACTCTGTTCTACTCTCCTTTTTATGATTTTGGTTATTTCCATTTTGAATGTTCTGTGTTTTAAGGTCCCTTCATGTTTACTGAATTCTTTGTCTCCATGCCTTTTTTAATTATCCTTCATGACTTACAGATGAGGAGCAAAAATCCTTGGCTGTTCATTCACCCAGAGGAAGCTGTTCATTTTTCTGTGAGCCAACGGATTCCATGTTCTCTACTTGGATACCATAATACCTTCATTGTGGAATCACATTTGCTTGTGACATTTTCTTTTCAAAAGGTAGAGATCAGTCTTGTAAATGTAGAGAATATATAAAATGATTCCAGTGGGAAATGGTCCTTGTTTGGAGACAAGAAGCTTCTGTGCCTCGGTTCCCTTATTCTCTTCCCTCCTCCCTCCCCAACAATAGTGATTTTGTTTCTAACTATGAATTATGTTTCCTCGGCAGTGAGGCTTTGGGTGGGTTCATTACAGTGAGTCCCCCCTGGGAGGTCCTGAACTCCAGTCAAAGCAATCTCACATCTGCTACATTCAATGCCAAATTCTTACTTGGAAGATGTGGTGATTTCCTTGAAAATGCAGCTCTTCTCTGGTACAAAGAATATTCATGCCAGATTGCCTATTCAAGCAGGAAAGATCCTTTGAGGCCACCTTGTCCTGTGCTTCATTTTATTTTTTAATTGGGTATATTCATATCTTTCGTCTTTACAGCATAGTCATGTCCCAGCCTCCATATTCAACGATCCTTATGATAAAGTAACTAATCCCAAATATCCAATAAAGAAAACTCATTTGACAATGTATACAATATTCTATTCTAGTGGTCTCTCACTGGCTCACTGTAAGAGAGATGTTTTTCGTTATAAATATCTTCTCTAGGACTTTCATGGGTTTTTACATTTCTCAGAGTTCAATGTCCTCCTAATGGTACATTTTTTTGCTCGTTGTAGTCATTGAATAGGTTTTTCTCTCATTTCTGTTTATTCTACTCTGCATCAGTTCATGTGAACCTTCCCATGTTTCTCTTAATTTCTCATATTTGTCATATTGTTCCATTTTACAGATGAGGAAACTGGAGCTCAGAGAGGGTTGATTTTGGCCCAAGTTCACACAGCAAATTAGCTACAGACCTGGGGCTTATAGAGCCAGGGTTTCTTGTCTCCAAGTTCAATATTATTTCCTCTATACACCAGACTGCTACCCTTTGACTACTTCTGGCTAGTCATCACCTCAGTCAATTCAAACAGAGAAGAAGAGCATTGAAGGATCAGTCTTAGGATGACCTCAAAGTCCTGTTAACAGATTCTGTGAAAATACTCCAAGATGCATCAGGTTAGAATTTAAAGATGAAAGATGTTGTTTATTTCATATTTTTATATGCTTCTTTCAGGGCTATAGGGTGTGTTCAGGGAAGATTAGCACCTCTGGTAAGAGGGCTGTCAAGCCCTCTTCTGGGCTACTCATTCACCTTTGGTGGTTCACCTGATTCACCCAGTTCTCACCAGTGGCTTCAAGAAGCTATAGAATATGCATTGGCCACACCTGGCTAACCTATTTTTGGCAGAGAGGCTAAACCAGGTTGAGGGTAACTAAAGGGTTTCAAACCCATTGGTGAGTTAGGGGGATGTCTACCCCAAGCATGTGAAGACTCCCTCTCCTCCCCAGTGGAATGGACAGATGAGAAGTATTGGTTCTAAAAGCTATGTATGTGGCTGAAGCAGGTGCTGTGGAGAGCTTAGAGTTTGGTTAGACATCAGAGACACCAAGGTCATCCACTGCATCCCGAGTCATCACCAGGCATCTTGACTTCGGCTTGCCATTGGACTTCAATGATTCTGTAAGAGACATTAAGACCAATAACTTCATGCAGCTTTACCTCACTTAAATCCAATTTATGCTCAAATCAAAAGACATCACCCATATCATTTCCCCATTTTTGCCTATCTCAAAGTGCTGTGGCAATGGGCAATAATGAAGTAGCAGGTGTGGGTACACTGGGAGCTGTAGTCCCAATCCTGCACACAGGTGGCCCAAGACATAGGGTCATCTTCTTACTGAAAGCAGCAGTGGGATTTGGCAACCCTCTGGATGTCTGAGCAGCCATTTAAGGACTCCACTGCTCACCTCCTGGTGTGAGGAAGGTGCCCTAAAAATTGTTTGCTTTACCCAGCCCTGGAGCTGGATACACATTTTTCTGGAGTGGCTTCAGCGATGGAGAGTTCTGTGAAGCTCGTGTAGGTTTTGCAATCAAAACTAATCTAGTTAATGAGCTTAACACCAAAGGAGTGAATGACAGACTCATAACAATGTGATTGGCACTTGCAGGAAAGTGCCACACCACCATCATCAGTGCCTTTGATGAACCCTGATGAAGTGAAAGAAAAATTTTATGAAGATCTCATCATCAATGTGCCAAAAGAAGACAAGCTTTTAATTGTGGGTGATTTTAATGAAAGAATAGGCACAAACTACCAGACATGGTAAGGAGTCTTTAGGAGAAATGGAATCAAAAATGACAACAGCAATGGTCATTTACTGCTGAAGATTGGTGCATCTCATGACCTTCTCATCACCAACACTGTCTTCCATGCAATATATGCTATAAAACTTCATGGATGTACCCTTGCAGTAAACATTGGCATTTGATAGACTATGTCATTGTAAGGAGAAGAGACAGATGGAGAGTGTCCATCTCTATAAAGTTAAAGGAAACAGATTGTCCTGTGGTCCTGTGACAATCAGAGTTGGGGGGAGATCCTCTTTTCTTAGTCATTGCTGGCAAGATTCTTGCCAGAGTCCTCCTTAATGGAGCTGACAGATGTTCATCTGGAAGATGATCATCTATCTGAGATCCAATATGGCTTCAGAAAGGGCTGAAGAACAGTCAATATGGTGCTTGCTGACAACTTCAGGATAAATGCCAGGACCAGAACAGAGATCTGTGTACAATGTTTGTCAGTCTGACCAAGACCTTTGATACTTTGATCATGAGGGCTTATGGAAAATTATGTCAAAATTTGGTTGCCTGGAGAAGTTCATCAGTAGGGCACATCAATTTCATGATGGTATGATTTCCCGGCTTCTGGATAATGCTCTCACACTTTCCCAGTCACCAATGGAGTGAAGCAAGGTTATGCGCTTTATCCCATGCTTTTTAGCATTATGTTTTCAGCAATATTATCAGATGCCTTCACTGAGGACAAACACAGAATCAAAGTCAGCTACTACATTGACGTTAAATTGTTTAACTTTTAAAAGCTACAAGCCAAGACTAAAGTGGAGGCAGAGTTGGTACATGACTTTTTGTTTGCAGACAATCATACACTCAGTGTAGCCTCTGAAGCTGAGATGCAACATACTATGGATTGATTCTCTTCTGCTTGTGCTAATTTTGGCCTAACAACACCAAGAAAACAAGTTCTTCACCAGGCATCACTACAGCATCCATACATAGAACCATCAGTCATAGCAAATGGAGGAATATCATATGCTGTGGATAAGTTCACTTACCTTGGCAGTAGACTTTCCAGGGATGTCCACATAGATGATGAGGTAGACACACACATTGCCAGAGCTGGCTTAGTATTTGGGAGGCTCCAAAGGAAACTATGGGAGAGAAGAGGTATTAAACTGACTACCAAACTGAAGGTCTACAGAGCCATTGTGCTGACCTTGTAAGCTTGTAAAACCTGGACAGTCTACCAGTATCATGCCAGCAAACTGAATCATTTCCATTTAAGTTGACTTAGAAAGATCCTGAAGATCACCTGGCAATATAAGTTACTGGACACTGAGATCTTTTCTTGAGAGAAATTGTCAAGCATTCAAACTCTACTGCAGAGGCCGCAACTTCAGTGGGCTGCCCACATCGTTCAAATGCTAAACGTATGATTGCCTAAAAGACTATTTTATGGAGAACTCACACAAGGCAAACACTCACATGGTAGTCAGAGGAAATGATAAAGGGACACTCTTAATGTCTCTCTGAAGAACTTTGGAATCAATTACATGACGTGTGAGGTGCTGGCACAGGACCGACAGCATGGTGTGCCCACAGCAAAGAAGGTGCTTTGCTCTATGAGCAAAGCAGAATTGCAGTAGCTCAAAAGAAAGATAGGATGCACAAATTTAGAGATACCTCCACTTTAAATGTTCATATGAACTACTTGTATCTGACCTGTGGTAGAGCCTTCCAAGCTCATATTGGTCTGATAAGCCACAGTTGGAATGTGACTGTACCTTGATTCCAACATCGTGGTGCCATTTTGGTCATCTTCAAGAAGGAAGGGCAAGAATCAACCAACATTTCTTTCAACTACTCTGTGGGGGACAAAGGAATCTGGATTCAAATCTTGCCCTTTAGGGTCTGTGTGACTTTAGGCAAGTCACTTCACTTCTCTGAAAAATGTCTTTAAAGTTTACCTATCTGTAAAATAAGTCTTTAAAGTTCCTTCTAGCCCCAAATCTATAATTTCACGAAGGAATTGCTCTAGTTCTTTTTTGGATCAAAACCAAGAACAATGAATAAAAGATACAAAGAGACAAATTCAAGATGGATGGAAGGAAAAGCTTCTGAAAAAAGAAATCCATCCCATGGTGGAATAAGTTTCCCCTAAAGGTAGGGGGTTGCTTTCACAGGAGATCTTCAATCAAATACTAGTGATCTCATACATTATAAAGAGAATTTTTTTAGTTATGATTAGGATCATCTGGCCTCTAATGTCTATTTCAATTTGGACATTCTATGACAAGAATCCAGAAGTGGAGAACCTGTGGCCTCAAGGCCACTTGTGGCCTTTTAGGTCCTTTTGTGTGGCCTTTTGACTGAGTCCAAGTTTTACAGAATAAATCCTTTTAAGGGGATTTGTTCTGTGAAATTTGAATTCAATCAAAGGGCCACGCTTGAATATATGCATAATACATTTTTAAGTTGAATCTGTCTTATTAACATTTTCCCTCTCATCTACTTAGGTCTATAAATCAACAGAAGAATAAATCAAACCCTGATTTGTAACATTTGCCAATTTTTGAGGTGTCAATGCTCAGACTGAAAATTTAACAATTGGCTCTCCATAGGCTTATCAACTGCCTTCAGCACAGCCCTGGATGTGTGTCTGATTTTATCCAATTAATTAATAAATAAGCATTTGCTAAGCGTCTAGTATATGCCAGGCACTGTGCTAGGCATAAACTATCAAACATGGCAGGGAGTCTTTGAAAGGAATGAGAGCCAGAAACAGTAATAGCAACTGTCACTTACTATTGAAACCCTGTGTGTCCCATGACTTTCTCATCACCAACATTGTCTTCTATTTTCCTAAACACAACAAAACTTCATGTATGTACCCTTGCATCAAACAATGACATTTAATAGAAGTGATAGATAGGATGCAAGGGTGATGAAGGCAATGCGTGGCTCCAAGCACTGGACCAATCATAGCCTTATCCTCTCCAAGCTAAACATTCACATTCTACAAAAGCAATGGCCCCAAGGTACAATGACTATCAGAAGACTTAACATCAACAGATCAGAATGTTTCTCTGTGTGAGCTAGGCTCTATGTATACGAAAGGAAAGAATGAAACAATCTCTTACTGTTGAGAAGCTTACATTAGACTAAAGGGGGAAGACAAATGCATATATACAAACATTCAAAACATTTCAAACCCATCGTAATCTAGGAAGACTTTTACTCCTGTAGGGAAAAATGCAATAAAAATCTTGCCACCACAAAAAAAGAATATATAAAGTAAATGTTAAGAGAATGTTGTACAAATATGCATGAAGTAGTTAAATATAAGGTGGCTTGGAATAAGAGAAGCACTAGCATTTGTAGGAATAAGGGACAGTTTCATACAAAAAAAAAGGTACTTGATATGTATCTTGAAGGAAGAGAGGGATTCAGTCAGGTAGGAGTGAGACACAGATATGACAGGACACAACATAACACAGTGTAGCATAGCATAGTGTAGCATAGTGTAATGTAATATGATGTAATGTAATATAGTATGATATGATACGATGTAATATAAGATGATATAATAAAACATAATGTGGTATGACATGATATGACATAACATAGTATAACATTACATAACATTACGTTACATAGCATTACGTAACATAATTATATTATATTATATCAATGATAAATAATAATAAATAGGATACAATAGGCTAGGATAGGATAGATGTGATGTGATGTGATGTGATGTGATGTGATGTGATGTGATATGATGTGATGTGATGTGATGTGATGTGATGTGATGTGATATACTTGGAAAGATAAAGTAAGGTCAAGTCATGAAGGGCTTAAATAAATAAACTGAAAACTTTAAATTTTGCCCTTGAGGTGATGGAGACACCAATGGAACTGGAGAGTGACATGGTCAGATCTGAACTTTAGGAAATCCTTAGAGCAAACATTGAGGACCAGAGAATAAGGAGAGATGTGAGGCAGGAAGAGCATTTAGGAAACCCTTGTAATAATCTGGGTGAGAGGTGAGAACACCTGAATTGATGTTAGTGGAGAGAAAAGGAGAGTTTGTGAAGGTAGAAACATCAAGATTTGGCAACTAAGTGTCTAGAGTGAGGAAGAGAGAGGAGCTCAGAATAATACTGAGGTTGTGAACCAAGGAGACTGGAACAATGATGATGTCTGCCAGAAGAGATATTTTTGAAAAGGGGAAGATCACAAGCTCTGCTTTAGACATGAAGGGCTTGAGTCATCTCTGGAACACCCAGATTGAAAGGTCCAGTAGTCAGTGGGGCTATGTGGGGCTGAAGCTTGAATGTGATAATCACTTAATATCAATTGAATAACCTCAATAAGGGCCAGAGTCTGAACTGATCAAGCAGAAGAAGAGCCTGGACCAAACAGCTTCTTTGTTCTCTGAGGAAACTCACAGAATACCTCTTCCTGTGTCAATAAATCCAGATGGGGCTTTATGGCCCTTAAGGATGAGACCCTTAACCTGAGGTACAAATTTGAGTAAGGGGACTTTTTCTTATCTTAATATTTTTGGACTTATACTATGTTGTGTAATGTTAATGGTAAAGAAAACACAGATATCCTGAGTCATAATTTCTTTTTTTTTTTTTTTGCTTTTTTTGCAGGGGAGAGGGCAGGGCAATTGGGGTAAAGTGACTTGCCCAAAGTCACACAGCTAGTAAGTGTTAAGTGTCTGAGGCCAGTGGTCCTCCTGACTCCAGGGCCAGTGCTCTATTCACTGCCCTACCTAGCTGCCCCCCTGAGTCATAATTTCAATTGACACTTTGTCGACTCTCCTATTTTATTGTATTTACCATCTATTCCAGTGGTTCTCAACCAGAGGGTCATGACCCCTTTGGGGGTCAAACGACTCTTTAACAGGGGTCACAGGCATCGCCTAAGACCATCGGAAAACACATATTTCTGATGGTCTTAGGAACCAAGACACTGCTCCTTTATCCATCTCCAGGTGGGTTCTCCCACATGCAGATATGCCCATATACAAGTATTAAAAAGTCGCAGCATTAGGAAGGTTGAGAACCACTGATCTATTTGATTAAGAAAATTCCTTTCTCATACAATGATTAAGCATATCATATCATATATCATGGATATGAAAGAAGGAAGGAAGGAATGTGTATATATGTACATATATGTATATATACATATATGTATATATATACATATATATATATGTATATATACATATATGGAGATCATAAATTTCTGTGACACAGTCATCCTGAATTGGGATGGTCCTAAAAGGTATTTAAGCTTTCTGATTCTTTTGTTCAGACAGTCAGAATTTAGCTTCTGTCTCCATGATCACGTAACAGCTAACTTAATAGAGAATAAATGAAATAACTATATATCACCTAGCCTGTCTGTCTCCTTTAACCAAACTTTTCAGGTTGACAAATGGAACACTCTTATTGAGAAAACTGTCAGAGAGTTTCCTCAGGGCACTGAGAAGTTAAGTGACTTTCCTAGCGTCACACAGCAAATGTGTATCAGAACAAGAACTTGAACTAGACTCTACTGACCTCCCTGAGAATTTCAGGTTGATTCCAGAACAGATGATGTGGGAAGCAGAGAGCGGCAGTAGAAGGAGCCCTGTCATTGGAGTCAGAGGACCTCAACTGATCCTCTCTCTATCTCTTTCTGTTCTAGCTGTATGATCTTAGGGAAGCCAATTCATTTCCCTAGACCCTCATCTGTAAAATGAGAAGCTTTGAAGGTTCCTGTAGTTTGAAGCTCTTATGATGACAAGATGTGATTTCAGGCAAGAGAGGGTTCTTTCTCAGCTCTTGTGGTCATGGAGATTTTACTTATGCAACTGGGACTAGTCTTCATTCCTCTCCAGGCTGCGCTCAAGACATTTCTTTCTATGCCTGCAACTTGGGTACCCCGTGCCCCCTTGATATTGTGAGTTGTCTTCCCCCATTAGAATATAAGCTCTTTGAAAGGAGAGACTATCTTCCTTCTTGCATCTTAGCACTTAGAATGATGTCTGGTACACAATAAACACTTAATAAATGCCTGTTTTCATTCATTGACTTAATCATTGATTCACTCATTCAATCACTCATTTCATTTCATTCACTCATTCACTTTGGTGATCAATTTCACCAAGTCACAGAAGAGTCAGAAAGGGCCCCAAAGGCATTTAATCTAATCCACAAATGAACACAAGCCTCATCCATCAGACGTCTGGCAAAGGGTCATCTAGGCCTCTGATAGAAGACCCCCAGTGGGAGGAGGGAGAGAGGGAAATCCAAGTCTTCCCCAGGTAGCTCATTCTGCTTCTGGATTCCAAGCTGCTCTGTATTTGTAATGCAGCAGCTTAAATGAATAACTCTCTGTTTCTCCCTCTTATTTTTATTCTTTACTTTTCTTCATTGTCTAGAGGCCTCTTTTGTTCTACTTGGAGGGACTTATAATGAGACATGTGTAAGACTCTGGAAGGAATGAGCTGAAACATTAATAGATTTTCCCTACCCCAGGCTTTACTCAACAGCTTGGTCCTTGTCCTTTCTATTTGGCCAAAGGTCTTGTTGTCTCCCTCATTTTATTTCCTGATTAGCAATGCTGTAACCTAGACTCATTTATTCTCTCTCATCTATTCCCCATCCCAAATATCTCACTATTGTCCACTTTAGAGATGGGGAGACTGAGGCACCAAGAGAACAGAGAAGGGGAGTGGGAGGTGCGGGAGGAAGGGGCAGTTGCCTTCATCCATTGAGTTATATAGTCCATCATTACATTCTCTGACTACACACACACACACACACACACACACACACGCACACACACACACGCACACACACACACACACGCACACACACACACACAGACACACACACACACACACACACACATACATACACACTTTGTACGATCACACTCTGTCTCTCTCACACGCACACTTTGAATCTCTGACTCTCACACTTAGGAGCTTCATAATCATACTTTGTGTCTCTCACACTCATGTCCCTGTCTCAATACACACTACATGTCTTTCACACACACACACACACACATACAGTGTCTATCTCTCACAAACACTCTATATCTCTCATAAACACAAATACTTCTCTCTCTCTCTGTCACTCCCTTCCTTCCTTCCTTCTTTCATTTCCTTCCTCCCTTCCTCTGTCTTTCTTTATTTCTCTCTTTCTTTCCTTTCTTCCTCCCTCCCAACCTTCACATACATACACACTCATTGTCACTCTATATGCATCTCCCTCTGTCTTTCATACATACACTATGTCCCTGTCTCTTAAACATACTCTTTAAAAACATTTTATGGCTATATATTTTATACATATTTATGACTATATATAACTTAAATTTACCTTCATTTACTGATATACCTCTGTCTCTCCACTTAGAAAATAATTTCTTTTAACAAAAAAAGAAAAAAAAGGCATGCAGTAAAACTAATCAAAACACCAATCAAGTGTGATAGCATATGTAATGTTTGACATTCATAGCACTCCCTCTACAGACACACTCTCCACAGAAGGAAAGTGGGTGCATTCTTATAGCTTTTCTCTAAAACTAAGCTTTAGAATTATAATAATACAGAATCCAACTTCATTTTTTCCCTGTTCGCATTATTGTGGTCATTTTGTGTGTGTATATTTGTCTGTGTGTGTATATGTGGATGTGGATGTATATGTATATGTATATGTATTCCCCAGGTCTTCTGATTTCACTGTGCATCAGTACATATATGTTTCCCCACATCTCTCTGAAATCTTCATAGTAACCATTCTTATAGCATGATGATATTCCATGACATTCATGCACCATACTTTTTTTTTAAAAAAAAGCCTTTCCTCAATTAATGGGAATCTGCTACCTTATCAGTTCTTTGCTTCCTCAGTCACAAAATACTCTTTGTGTATGTCTCTCACACAGAAGTACTTTGTATTTATCTCACACAGATACACTGTGTCTGTAGAAGATGCACACTTTCCCATGTATCTCTGTCCATTCCACACACTCTCTTTATCTCTGTCACTTTTTCACACACATCTTTTGTATCTCACTTTCACATACGTATTTTCCTTCTCTAACAGTGTACCTCTGTCCTATACTCACTCTCCATGTGCCTGTCTTACACAAACACTGCATCTCTCTTTCCCTTTCTCTCCCTCCCTTCTTTTCTCCCCTCCCTTTTTCTCTCTCCTTTCCTCCCTCTCTCCCACCACAAACATGCAAATGAATGCATATACTATAGCTGTTTCTTACATACATATACACATACAGTGTCTATCTCTCACACTTTATATCTCTCATAAACACAAATTACTCCTCCCTCTCTCTCTCTCTCTCTCTCTCTCTCTCTCTCTCTCTCTCTCTCTCTCTCTCTCATATTTCCTCATCAGTACACATATTGTTTCTCAAACATGCCTTTTCTGGATAAATGAGGATAAAAATCTTGCTTTGACCCCTATAAGTGGGGCAATTGTCAGGAAACTTTTTGGAGATCTCTAACCCTGCCAAGAGCTGGGGCATATGAACACAGAAGACTCCAATAAATGAATTTCTAAGCTTGCCAGCCACCCTGTGAAGACTTGCAACATGATAGAAAAGGAGGCTCCTTCCTGTTCCATGGAAATGTGTCTACTAGAATGTGTTTATAATCTTGGCTCTCACTGGAGTAAGAGTAAAGCATTGAGACTCAGTGGGAAATAAGGCTAATATTCAAAAGCCTCTGAGAATTAAGAGATGATAGAGAAGGAAGATGGACCTCCAAATGACAACGGATTCACTGAAAGACCAGAGGTTTTAGGAGCTGGATAAGAGAGGAGACTGAATGGAATGAGGTTTTGTCTACAACACTGAAAGACAATACTTGTATTGTCTGAAAACATATAACTTGATCACTGTCCAAGGTACTTCTGAGCTCTAATTATGAACAATGGCCTGCCAAAGGGTTGCACAAAACGATCCCTTGGGATGCATAATAGCTGAGGATTAAAGACTTATTGCTCTAGAGTTGGAAGAGATTGGGAAGGGGGGGAACATCTAATTCAACCTACTCATTTTATAGATGAGGAAACTGAGGCAAAGGGAAGTTAAGTGATTTGCCTAAGATCACATAGGTAGAAATGGAAATTCATCATGCAATCAGCTACTATCAGACTCTTCACCTCTCCTTCTTCCTTCGGTTTCCAGTGTGAGCTACCCTGGATGGTTGGTTCAACACTTCTCCCTAAGCAGGCAGATTGGTAAGTATCTATCTTGTGAAGAATGTTGGGCAAGTGTATTATTATTGCCATTTTCCAGATGTGGAAACTGAAGGCAAGGGAGTTGAAGCTATTTGCCCAGTATAACAGGGGATTTGGATTAGCCAATGGAATTTCAGTTCTTAAGAGTATGTTTTGTTTGTTCTGTGTGACACTATACCCCTCTGTGCTCTTTGGAGCATGCACAGGCATTGGTTTCAGTCATCTTGCTATGTGAAGAAGAGGAGTTGTTCATTTGGCTAGTGATCCAGAACTGAGAGTGCTTACAAAAAAGACACCAGTTAGGTGGTATGGCTCTTTTCTCCCTGACTGTAATTGAGAAAAGATATGTTGTAAGTCTCTGGGTAGGGAGGGAGACCTTAGGCAGCCTTTAATATCCTCACCCAGACTTGAATGCATTCTATGAACATAGGTCTTTATTCATTGCCTCATCGAATTTGTTTTTTTTCCCAATAAAGTAGAATTGTAACAGATTAGGCTGTGACCTTGTGAGTTTTGAAAGACTGGGAGATGGAGTCATCAGAGGTCTAGGAGTTGTAGTGTATTCCTGATTTTATGAACAGTTAAGTCCGATTAGATGTAAAGTCTCAGCAACCCAAATGATCTAGCATAGAAGTATATTGAAGACAGCCAAAAGGGACCTAAAGCTACTCATCCATCATCTATATCACAGTTGGAAGTAAATGTGGTGGGGTAAATGCTTTGTAGTAATTGCTTTAATTCCACTCTTCCCAGGGACTGAGGTCACATGGGGGAAAGTGTGTACTAATTCAGGATTTCTGTTCTTGCTATAGCTTCTGAGAAAACATCACTTTGTAAGAGTGAATTGATGTTAACTGGTTAGACGAAACTAGGACACTAATCACTAGCAATTAATATAGGGGTTTGAGCTAATGGTATTATAGAAAGAGATTATCACTTCCCCTCAGTGGTACCCCTTGAACCCTGAGCAGGAGTAACCTTACTAGATGACCCAAATCATTGGTGTGGGTATGAGTTAGGATAAGGATTCTAGGAGATCATAAGGTATACATTAGGGCCACAGAGCCATCACCAGCAGAAGGGGGATTTGAACTCAGGTCTCTCCATATCCAAGAACAATGAACAAAATCAAGAGAGTTGTTCTACTACATCACAATGCCTAACAACTAGATATTATCATCCCTACACTGCCTACCTCTCTGTGCTATTGGAGAAATCAAAAAAGACCATGCATGTGGAAGCCCTTTGAAAAATTATGGAAACTTTTCAAGCAAAAGTCATTCATATGCTTTGGGACATTTCTCTGGAGAAAAGAGGGGACAGAAGGGACCCTAACTCTCAAAAATCTGTCTAGTGACTGAAAAATGATAAAAATCCTCATGCATTAAAAATATCCCATGAAAGCTTACCAGTGCTATCTGAGAATGGACCTTGAAAGGGTGGAATTATGGGTGGGAAGGGGGAGGAGTAGATTTTTATTACAAATTTTCTTTGTGCTACTAAGGCTCTGAGCATTGACCAGAACAGGGTCTCACCTGCTCAGGTTCATGGTTTTCAAAGGCCATTCTTTCTCTAAACATACCTGAAATTGTCATCTCACAACCTGTATGTCTTATGAGGAGATGGGGCTGCAGGGGCAATAAGAGGGTGGAGAGGTGAAATCATCCTTATCACCTTCTCTCTGGCACTTTGAATAGAAATGACACTCTAGATTAGAATCAGAAGGGACATGATGGGCATCTTGACTCCTGTTCCTTCATGCATGGCAGTGACAATAAAATCTGGACTTCCCTAGCAGAATCTATTTGTGATATATCTGCCATCCCAGAAGAGGCCCCAACCTATGGGGGAGTAATTGGGCTGTTAAAAAGTGGTCCTCATCCATCATTGCCCTAAGCAGCATGTTTTATATTCATCTGCAGATAATGATAAAAATGTGGTGGGCTGCCCTCCCTAAGCCCAGGGGAGGGGTGATTGCAAAAAAAGGAAAGCCTTCATTTTTCATTCCACGAGCTCCTCTTGTCTTCCATCTCAGACCCAAGAGCTTGGCACACTCTAACTGCTAGAGATAACATGAGAGAAATGCCCGGATAAGATCTCAGACAGAAGCAGGCTCCAATTAAAGGCATTAATGGTATAGATGTCCTTCATGAGGTGGGGGTCATTTTGTCTGGTACTCTGTCCCCCCATGGAAGAAGTTGAATGAAGTTAAATATGACCTTTGAGATCATCTAGGCCATCACCCTCATTTTACAGAAAAGTGAGGCACAGAGAAGAGAGGAAGTGACTTACCCAAGGTCATAAGAGTAGTACGTAGAAGAGCATGAAATTGAGCTGGGTCCTCTGATCTAAAACCCAACACCTTTCCCACTATACCATGCTCCCCTCTTCTCTTCTGATTTCTAGCTCTGGGAGGTAAAATGTGCTTGTTTACAAGCATCAGAAAAAGCTTTGCTTGACATTGAGAATGATTTGAGTCCAATACAGCTGTGTGACTTTAGGCAAATCAATGAACATCTCTGGGCTCCAGTTTCTTCATCTAGCAAATGAGTTGCTGCTGCTGTTGTTGAGAGTATTGGCCTAGAATCAGGGTTTTTTAACTTTCCCCCTGGTAACCCCTTTTCCACATTTCAGCAGCCTTCTTGGCATGCATGCCCTGAGGTCATGAGCTGTACAAAGTGCTCATGCTGTGTGTTCAGAACCAAGCCTGCAGTGAAGTTGCACGATTCAACATGGGCAAGCACTGCCAGAAACACCTCATTATGTGTTTGATTTTTAATTAATTTTTGGTTGTTGTGCATTCAGAAACCTTTTACTGTTGCCAAATTTTTCATACCATCATATAGGGTCACGACCCACAGTTTAGGAAGTGTTGGACTAGATGACCTAGTCTAAGGACACTATAATCATCTAGTCTCCCTCAGTTTCCTCACTTTAAAAAATGAATGTCTGAACTAGATGATCTCTAACATTTCATATTCAATGTGTAAGAGGAATGGGTGGGAGTTAGAAAAGGAGATTTATGATGATGATCAGGGAAAATGAAACCAGCTTCCATGGGCCTCTTTTGAAGTCTTCAGGCAGAGTTAGGATGACCATTTTCAGGAATGTTGTGTGGGGGACTCTTGTTTAGGTCAGGGTTGAATTAGATGACCTCTGAAGTTTTATTGGATTCTAAGATGTGATTCAGAAGTAACTGTGTGATCCACCTACTTTGAACTTCATTGAAAGGGGTGAATCCAAATACTAAACATCCTCCAAGGTCAAGTTCAAGTCCCAAGCCTTCCAAGAAGCCCACACTGATATCTCCCTCTTTGGAAATCTTGTATTCATCATTGCTGATTTCCTTTCTTATGAAAATTAGCATTCACTTTCAGGAATAGTCACATCCTTTGTTTCTTGTCTCATCCTCCATTTTATATTATAAATTCTTTGAGGGCAGATACTGGGTCTTATTTTTCTTTGTAGTCCCCACAGTGGTTCTACACAGAGTAGGTAATCAGTAAATATTTGTGGAAGAGAGAAAAAGAAGTAGGAAGAAAGGAAGAAAAAGTAAGAAGGAAAGAAAGAACAAAGGAAGGGAAAAAAGCAAAGAGGGAAGAATGAAAAGGAAGGAAAGAGGGAAAGAAAGAGGGAAGGAACAAATGAAGCCAGGAACAAAGGAAGGAAGGAAGGAAAGAAACAAAAAGGAAGGCAATAATAAAGGAAAAAGGAAGGAGGGAGGGAAAAGAATAAAGGAAGGAAAGAGGGAAAGAAAGAAGGAAGGAACAAAGGTAGTAAACAACGGAAAGAAGGATAGAGAGAAGAAAAGGAAGGGGAGAGAGAGGGGAAATTAGAGGAAAGACAAGAGACAGAGAGGTAACAGAGAAGCCAAGTAGGGAAAGGAGGGGGGAGGATGAAAGGAAGAGAAGGGGTCAGAATAGTGTGTTTTGCATTAGAAAGAGGATGGGTTTTATAATTAAGTGACCTTGATCCAAACTCCA
Source organism: Pseudochirops cupreus (assembly GCA_028627135.1). Classification (NCBI taxonomy): domain Eukaryota; kingdom Metazoa; phylum Chordata; class Mammalia; order Diprotodontia; family Pseudocheiridae; genus Pseudochirops; species Pseudochirops cupreus. The sequence continues at coordinate 577,841,269 of CM053580.1, read as the reverse complement.
TCTCTACTGCTTACTACCTGTGTGACCTTGGTCAAGTGACTTAATCTCTTTGGGCCTCAGTTTCCTCATCAGTAAAATAGGGAATATGGGCTAGATAGCCTCTAAGAACCCTTTCAGGTCTATATCTGTCCCCTATGTGGGAAGGGGAGGGGAAAGTAGATGGTAGAGGAAAGAAGGAGAGGGAAGGTAGAAAAGAGAAGAGAGATTAGATTGAGAGAGATCAGACTGAGACTAGAAGAGCAACTCTCCTTAGCCTTTCTGCTTGGCGAGTATCAGAGATGTTAGGCCAGCGGTTCTCAACCTGTGGGTTATGTTCAATTTTTAACAATGAAAATACATCCTGCATATCAGATATTTATATTACAATTCATAACAGTAGCAAAATTACAGTTATGAAGTGGCAAAGAAAATAATTTTTTGGTTGGGGGTCACCACAACATGAGGAATTGTATTAAAGGGTTGTGGCATTAGGAAGGTTGAGAACCACTGTGTTAGGCCATTGTTACAAGAAGGCTCCTTTATCGACATTTCCTTCTATTAAGTCTTTGTCCTTTGAAACTCTCCCTCAGCCTTCCATCCTTGAACCTTCCTGCCATTGTAGGTCATCAGAGCAGGAAGTAGATGCAAATGCTCAGTGATAAATAGCAGAGCAGCTTGCAGACCAGGCCATGCACCATGTGGAAGCCACTCTCCATGTCTCCTTTATTACTGCCAACCTTTTCAAATGCATACATTTAAAAATAAGCTCATCTTTCCCTGGGAACATCATCTGGAAGAGGGAAACACATTAAGATGGAGAACAGCTTTTCATCTCATTATCTTACCAGGAGACTGCAGATTGTATTGTTTTTAAATCGGGAGAAGATGGGCAGGCATTGGGTCTCACTTTTTTTTTCCTTCAATCATAGCTGATGAGATTTTCAAAGACTACATGGGGAATGAGTTATCAGAGCCAATTCTTTGATTTCATTGAATTATAGCATGTCAAAAGTGGAAGGGGCCCTTCAGAAGAGAATTGAAGAGAGAAAGAACCTTAGTATAGAGACTTTCAGAACTGTAAGTGTCCTTAGAACAAAATGTCAAAGCTTGGAAGGATCTTAGAAAAGTGGTTTTCAGAACTGTCATGGACCTCAGAATAGAAAATATCAGAGCCAGGAATGTCAGAATTAGAGCAGGGAATGTCAGAAGTGGGAGGGGCCTTAGAACAGAGAATGTCAGGACTGGGAGGGGTCTTAGAGCAGGGAATGTCAGAGCTAGAAGGAAGCTTAGAAATCCTAGCCCAACCTCCTCATTTTATAGATGAAACAGACTCAAAATGAGAAATCAATTTTTTGATGGTCACAGTAAGTTAAAGAGTAGAGTTCAGTTTAAATTTAAAATCTTTTGGCTCCTAATCAAGTCTCTTTTCTGCCACATCTGGCTGATTTCACATCTGAGTGGATCCAACTGTACTTTCTTTAAGAAATGCAACACCAAACCAACCTTGTCACTTTTCATGAGCTTTTATACTCCAAGGTCTAGCCAAAAGTTTCTCTTAGAGATGTAATCCTGAAGGTGTGCTGCTAGCAAGATAATTATCATCCAAGTAGGGATTTGGAATAAAGCACTGACACCTCAAAGCATCATAACCTAGATTTTTATTGTTGTTCTTGCCCTCCCCCTATCCCCATTCTCTTTGCAATGGAGATCTAGAAAATCTCTGGGCTATGGAAAATTCCTAGATCTGAGATCCACATATATTAAATCAGATTTCTCTGACAGATTCCTCACTTTCAGAGCTTGAAAAGAGTTTGTCTGCACAAGATCTTTCTAAAGGGTTAACAGGAGTTACAAGGAATTTCTAACCCTAAATCAAATAGTTATCCGGCTCTATAGACCACAAAAAGCTTCAGAAACAAGGACATCTAAAAATGGATTATTTGCTTATCTGGATGGATGGCTGTTTTACATTTCAAAACAAGTTAGTCCCTGGAGGCAAGACTGAAAATAAAAACTTCCCACAGCAAGGACTCTGGGAACTGACATATCCCTCTTATTACAGTGAGAAAGAAGCTAAGTGTTCTTCTCTAGTCTAATACTATATGTGTTAATATGCCCCCATTTCTCCCTAAAATTACTGAGACCTCTAGAATCTAATGAGAGACAGAGAGACAGAAACAGAGAGACAGAGAAAGACAGAGAGCCCCATATGGGGAAGAAATCATATGTTTTCATTGAGAATCCCAGCTGAAATCAGATGTTGGTAGCAGAGAGAAACTCCATCACTATGTGTCCAGAAAAATAACACCTAGCCACAAGCATGATGACCAGGAGTTCCATAGAATGAGATCTAATAGTGACCATGAGACCAGACCTGACAGAAACTATAAGCCAGTCCAGCAGGAACAGGACCACTGGCAGATGACACATGAATTGCTCCTCTGTGTATGATTCCTGGACACATTCATTCTCTTCACTTATTTTTGCATGTGTCCATTCTTCACAATGAGTGTGAATCTTTGCAGGATACTGTGCTATATAGGTTTATGGGTTTGAGGATAAATGGCCTATTGCTATTTTTCTCATTATGCTATTTCATTAAATACCTTTTATCTAAACCGATTATATCCTCTGACTGACTAGTACAAGTAAACACATTGGTAGGGGTTTGTTGACTGGACATGTGCCCACAGAATACTTTGAGGTAACTTTTTTTGGATCTTCAGATACGAAAGGGGAGGACATCATTTGAGGAAGTGATACTGATAAGTTGGAACACATCTAGAGAAGAGTGACTATTTTGTTTGAGGACCTGAAGGTCATAACATATAATGAGCAGTGGAAAGAATTGGAGAAATTTAGTCTTAAAAGGTGGAAATTTAAGAAGGACATGATAGTTGCCATCAAGTATTTGAAGGTTGACACGTGACAAAAATATTAGCCTTGTTACTTGCAGCAAGAGTGCAGAATTGGGAGGAATGGGTGAAAATTACAAAGAGGGAGATTGAGGCTAAATGTAAGGGGACATTTCTTAGCATTTAGAGATGGTTCAAAGTCCAATGGACTGCTTTGGGAGGTGGTAGGTTTCTCCTCACTGAAGGTCTTCCAGAAGAGACTGTTTGTTCTCTCACAGGGGATGCTGTCCAGATAAAGACTGGGCTAGATGGTACCTTCTAAATCTGAATTTCTCTAATTCCCTGATTCTGAAGATTAGACCAAAAATCAGAAATTCACAGTTGTCAAATAGCAATTGTTGTTATTTGTTCTTTATTCACAAAGAGGACCTTGACACAAGGAAGGTGATGTCATGACTTGCAAATGAATTGAATTTAAGTGAGGAAGGGCTGTGTAAAGTCACCAGGCTTACTCTCTCTTCTGGAACCATCTGGGTCTACTGTCAAGATACAGATCAGAATGACTAGGAATGGCCGTTTTTAAGCTTGGCCTTTCTAAGCTAAGGTCTTTCTCAGGTCTCAGTTTGTCTGAGGCAACACCCATTCAGTGATTAAGGCTAAGTAAGAAGAAATGAGGCAAAGAATGACCTCTTTTACCTGGTCAAAAAAAGAAAAGAAAAAGAAAAAATCAATCTGGGAGGGGAAGACTTTCGATGTTTCTGGCCAAATTACTATTTACACTCACTCTGAGCTATCAGAGCCCAAACCAAATGATCAAATGAGGTTAAGGCTGGAACCTATTGTTGGCCAATTAATTGAAAACCAGAGTGGTTTGAGTTTAAGGCATTGTCTTTAAAAGAGCGATCTAGCCTGCAAATCCCAAGATATCTTATGAGGTTTCAGAGATCAAAATTTATATTCCTTTGGGCAGAGCATCCACAGGTAAGAGTATGATTTCCTGTGTGGACAGAGGGAGAGGAGGGAGGAAGAGAAAGAGGAAAGAAGGGAAGGAGGGAGAGAGGAAGGAGGAAAGCAGTTAAACAGCAGTAGCCAAGGACAAGCAGAAGACTAAAATTCAGGTAAATGGGCAAGTAGTTTAAGGGATAAGATAGTCTGTCTAAAGCAGCGGTTCTCAACCTGTGGGTTATGTTCTATTTGTAACAATGAAAATACATCCTGCATATCAGATATTTACATTATGATTCATAACAGTAGCAAAATTACAGTTATGAAGTAACAACAAAAATAATTTTATGGTTGGGGGTCACCACAACATGAGGAACTGTATTAAAGGGTCATGGCATTAGGAAGGTCGAGAACCACTGGTCTAAAGAATCAGAACCCGCCAGACCTATTTGGGTCAGAGTCACTACACCTCCCTCTCCCAACTACATTGTTGACTCGGTAGAATTATAGGGTTAACAGTGAAGGCTGTTCAAATAGCAGTACGTTATCCCCAGATAAACTGGTCACAAAATCTGTATGGATCTGCATTACATGGGTATTTTAGACTAAGAGGGTTTTTGTATTGAACTGTCTCAACATCTTAAGGCTGAGAAAATTCTGTTTCTCTGAGCTTACATTCCCTTAGTCTCCATGGTGACCAGTTGTTCTCACCTCTAAGTGCCACAATTGCAGCCCAGTTTACCTTCTGGCCAGTGTTGACAGGTGGAAACGTTGCCAGTGGGAGCTTTTTCAATAGATTTAAGTGGCTTCTTGGAGAAAGCATAAAGGGCTAGGGAGGGTGGGAAAGAAATTGACATGTATAGGCAGCATGATAAGAAGAAAAGAGCTCTGAAACAAGATTCAAAGGAACGCTAGACATGACTCTACAATCACTTCATTGGATGACCTTGGACAAGTCATGTAACCCCATTGGGGCTCAGTTTCTTCATCTGTTAAATGAGTGTTGTATTAGAAGATTGCTAAGTCCCCTTTCCATTCTGATAGCCTCAGGTTTTGGCTCTAATGTACCATTCCTCCCAGATCTGACATTCTTCTATGATCTTTTCCAGTTCTGGCACTCTGTGCTAAGGTCCCTTCCAGCTCTGATGTTCCCTGCTCTAAGGCCCCTCCAACTCTGACATTGTTCTGAGCTCTGAGATCCTTTGCAATACTATTATTCAATTACTTTATGATTCTAAGGTTGCCTCTGACTGCTGCCATGCCTCTTCTCCCTTGAGTCACCCTAGCACCAGATGGCTGCTCCTTTTTGAGTTGTCATTCCCTGTAATTGTGACATCCAGCCTTACTTCCCACTAATGAACAGTTTGTAACCACACTCAAGGAGGTGATATTTCGTTAGCAAAGCTGTGGGAAGCTTGGGACGGGACACAGGGAATATAATACATCATCCATGAAGAACTCATGGGAAATTCTAAGCAGCATACCTACATACCCCAATGGCTCACTCCTGAGGAATGACTCTGAGAGTTCCCCAGTCTTTCTTGTCTCTGTACACCAAGGCCCAGAGCTCCGTCAACAAAGCAGGATATCCTATTAGTTCAATCATGTGGTCATTCCGAGGTAGACATGGTTCATGAAAAGAACCTTGGACTGGGAGTCAGAATATCAGGTGTCTGATTCTATTCCTGCCACCACCTTATTAAACTCTTTTAATATGAATAATGTCATGTTTTTTCTTGTATTTGTAGCACCAGCTCTTAGCACAGTGACTGATATACAATGCACAATAAATATTTGCTCCATTTTTGTATCTATCTGTTCATCTATCTAGATTGAAGACTCTGTTCTCTTTGCTTTTTGAACACAGAAAAATTTATCTTTCTCCTATCTTGTGAGATCTCTTCCATTTCCCATGATCTTCCAAATATCAATGACAGTGGTTCATCCATCACCTCTTTCAGGACCTATGAATATAGATCGTCTTTGCTAGGGAACTTGAATTCATCAAGGCAACTAGATGTTCTGTTCCAATCTCTATACTTATCTTGACTATCAACTCCAAATCTGCCATTTCGGTCCTGTCATTTAGAGTGAAACTTGCATTATCCTTGACAGAGAAAACAAAAACAAAATAGGAATTGAACAGCTCTGTTTTTTCTCTATTGTCAACCCTCACCATCCCATCCACTCCACTGTAGCTTTCCTATTTTTTCTTTGACCCTCCTCTTTCTATTAATATTGCTAAAAAAAACCAACCCCACCCCCTTTCTGTTGACTTCATAAGACTCAACTCATTCTGATCATTTGCATTCTGATGTTAGTTTTATAGGACTGTATCATGATCTTATAGCTATCCAGTTATCTTCCCTTGCTTTCATTTTCTGCTTGTGTATTAAAAGAAAAAAGCTACATTATTTGGTGAGTTCTTTGTCCCTCCACAGCAATCTGTCTGGTCAACTTGTCAGATATCCTTGACACCTCTGAGAAAAGAACCACCATCTACTCCTTTTTTCCCTTTCTTCCTCTGGCCCTTGCTAGACAATCTGTCACCTGACACATTTTGTGTCTCCACTATATTAATCCATGGACTACAAGCAAGCTACTTTGTCCTTAGAACATATACCTTTCTTCTCTTCCAGAAGAGAAGATGTACCACACATGTGGCATTTGTCTGATGTTATTCTAAGGACGTAGTTCCCACATCCCTCGATTTCCTCCTTTGTTATTTACAGGCTATAAAATTAAGTTACATTTAAGAAGGTAGACATTTTTCCATTCTCCTACCTGTTAATAAGAATCAATTCTTTTTTGTTGCATCTCAAATCCTGTTTTTCCCCTTATGAAGGCTCACTTCTGCTTGCTTCAGCAACACTTTATTGTCCTTAATAGCCTGAAGTGTGCAGACACATTCCTCGAATTTCTTCTTATCCTTTAGGAGATAAAACAATCTATACTTAGAACTCAGATTGCAGTCACTTGGTTGTGGTAAAAATCCAAACATCTTGCACTCTGTGTAAGCCATTGCAGAATCCACCCTACTTCCGTACAGATTGAGATATTCAGTCTTTTTTTTTAAAACTATCTGTGATTGGGCTAATAGAGAGAGAGCATGGCACAGTGGGTAGAGTGCCAGTTTGAAGCCTGGAAAACTTGGGTTCAAGTCCTAATTATGACACATATTTGTTGTGTGACTCAATATAAGTTAATTAGCCTCTCATTGCTTTAAAGGATTCTTTAAAATTATATTTTGTAGAGAAGGTATTGGCTTACATTATTATAGAGAGCTTCTTCAACCACAAATTCCCTAGGGAGTCCTTAACTTAGGGCTTGTGGTTTAAAAGAATTTGCAAACTGTATTTCAACAGAATTCATTTTCTATATAATCCCATTTATTTTGTGCACTTAAAATAACAATGATTCTGGAGAAATCACTTAATTGCTTTTTGCCTCAGTTTCTCCATCTGTAAAATGGAGCTAATAATAGCACTTATCTCCCTCACACATTTGTTGTGAGGATACAAATAGATAAAATTTGTAAAAATACTTTGCAAAACCTTTAAATGTTATAAGTAAGTAAATAAATAGACTCAATTAAAATACTGAGGGGTTTTTTTTTTTGTTCTGAGATAGAGTTCATAGGTTTCATTTATGACCCAGACCAAAAGTCACAAAAAAATTTATGAAACTTACCCCAATGAAATCAAAGGTCCAGTTGCTATTATTTCTGGCTAAGTGTAAGTTAAAGACTTTTACAATCAACTATCACCTCTTAAAAGCTTGAGAGCCTGCCTGACTTTCCCTCCTTAGTCTTGACTTGCTTCAGTGATTAGTCAATTCTTCCAAAGGTGGGAGAACCAAGAAAGGCAAATTAAACTCTGGATCTGATTATTACCAACAAGGAATAACTGGATGCTTAGGTGGAAATTATGGCCTTCTTTTGGAGGGAAGCAACCATTTTATTTAAAATATGTGAAAGGGGAGAAGAAAAAAAAGTTGACGATCTGACATTAAACTTTAGTTTTGACAGAGTAGATTTTAATGAGTTCAAGAAACTTTTAGGCTTTTGGTAGGACCTTCATGCTAAAATTCTATGGGGGAAATCAACACAGAAGGAATGGGAAGCTCTCAGGAATGAAATTCTCATGACAGTGCAGAAAAGAATTTCAGTAATGAGGAAGAGGGGACTCATCAATGTATTTAGATTTTTTAAAAGACCTACATAAGAAGTCAAGGAAGATAAGAAAGGATGGATATAAAAATGTGAACTAATCCTGTGCTGAATCTCCAAAGGAACAGGAACTACAAGGGAAAACTGAAGACAAACAAAATAAGCTTTCTGATTGTTCATTGTTGGTTTTAAATACACCGGGATGAAAGAGGAAAAGCAAAAGGGTACAGGATCTCTGTTAAGAGGGACCAGGACTTAATAACAGCTGTAGACCCGAAAACAGAAATATTCAAGTCATCATGCTTCTGTTTTCTCTTCTAGGGACAGTCTTTTGACTAGGAGGAAAAAGCAGAAAGAAAAATAACTAAGAAAGAGCTGATGGTGCCCAATAAGATATGGTCAAAAATAACACGGAGATTACCTTAGTGAGTTAGTGTTCCCTAGTCCAGCTGAACTAAATTTTCCAGTAACTAAAAAACTGGCAGGTATGTGTCAGAGTAGATAGCTAAGCAGTAGAGTGGTCATTAGGTGTCTGGACCTGGAGTCAGAAAGACCTGAGTTTGAGTCTTGTGTCAGATACTAACTAGCTACATGAGTCAGAATCAGTGAACATTTATTAAGCACCTATTACATGCCAGGCACTGTGCTAAGCTCTGGGGATACAATGAAAACACAAGACAGTCCCTGCCTTCAAGGAACTCAAAGTCTAATAGGGGATGATAATAAATCAAAAAGAAGCTGAGAAGGGGTAGAGGGAAAAGATTAATTTCTGCAGCCAGGGTGGGAAATGATCTGAGGAGTTGTGAGTTACAGAGTTGAATTCATCCTGTAGAATGATGGGATTCTGGAGATAATGAAATTCAAGTTCAAGAGGTGAGCCTGGTGGGAAAAGACCCTATAGAATTTGCTGAACTTGGTCAGTTTCCTTATCCTTAAGATGGGGGGAAAAATAGTGCCTATCTCACAGGGTGGTTAGAAGTATCAAATGAGATGATATATGTGCCATGCTCTGCAAACTTTAGAGTGCTAATCAAATGATTGTTGTTGTTGCTGTTGCTGTTGCTGTTGCTGTTGCAAGGTCACCTGGGTCTCTTCCAACTCTGAGGTTCTGTGATTCCATAAAAATGTCTTCTACACAGTGATCCTTTGTCATTGTTCCTATTTTATAGGTAAGTAAAAGGAGGTCCGGAGGGATTAAGTAGCTTGCAGCTAAATGGAAAAATGGAATGAATGTTGGACCTGGAGTCAGGGAAACATGAGTTCAAATCCTGCCTCAGACACTTACTAGTTGTGTGACCCTGGGCAAATCATTAAATCTCCCCATGACTCAGATTTATCATCTGTCAAATGAGGAGAAATAAGTCCACCAACTTCACTGTCTAGGATGCAGATGTCAAATCACCTCCAGGCTTTCCTGCCATTCAGTTAGTCAATAAATGCTTATTAAGCACTTATTATATGCCAGGCACTATTCTAAGCACCGAGGATAGAAAGAAAGGGGAAAACACAGTCCCTGCCCTCAAGGAGGCTCCATTCTAAGGTGGAGGTTGAAGGAGATGATCTTTGAACTTCTTACCCATTCTGAATCTAAGATGATATGAAAACAAAAGAACCCCATGAGAAAGGAGGAAAGGTGGTATTATTCCAATTTTACAGAAGGGGAAATTGAGGCCCAGAAAAATGATATAATTTGCTCAAGGCCACAATGATGTAAGTGGGATACAAAGTCAGGTCTCTGCCTCCAAGTCTCCTACACCACAAGGCCTCCCTCTCCTGAAGGTCACTTGCTTCCTTCCTTCTTTCTTGAGAGTCCCAAATTGAATGCCCAGCTTGGAGAGTGAATTGGATGTGTCTTAATGTTGACACCAACATCCAAATGGGATGCTGCGTCAAGTCCCCTCTACCACAAGCCAACTGTAAGAGTTGCCCCTCCCCCCCAATGGTTTTTCTTTCTTTGGCATCTTTGCTAATTCTCTCCACTGCCTTCATCAATAACTGTCCAAACAGACCCACTAAAGCTTTCAGAAGGCATGTCTTGTCATTTCCCACTTACTATGGTTGATGGATAGTGACCCCCTTATCCACCGGAGGCCTAGCCAACCAGCATGACATGTAAATGTGTTCCCAGCTCCCTCCGTGTGCTCTGCAGACACCGCTGAAAATTGGCTGAAATGTAAGCCCAGTCTGAACGTCAAAGAGCATCTGTCTTCCTATCTGAACGAGGTGGGGGAAGGAACGTCTCCTTCCAACACACAAAGCCAGGGGCTCTAATTATCTGGCACCGATTAAGAGACTCCGGAAAAGGCCATTCATAGGCTGGCCTCCTCCAATAGCTCACGGATATGCTGATTGGAAGTAACGCTCACTTGGACAGCTCCCTCCAAACCTTTAGAAGAGAATAATACAAAGTCTCTGAGGTCTCTTCCTGTGGGCTTTTGTGGACTGGTTTTAGTTTTAGCATCTGATTTCTTCTTTGCACTGCCATTTTTCATCAGCCACAATAAAATGCTTGTTGAACTGAACTGAATTGAATTGAATTTCCCTTCCATTCTCTTTCCCCTCCCCCCAAAATGCTGGTGGCTGAAAGGCTCTACTATGGTTTGGAGAGGAGAGGAGAGCAGATAGAATGGCCCCTCTTGCTCAGTCCCCCTGGATTTGGCCAGGGATGGAATCACTCCCCCAGCCCAGCTTCCATGCTCCCTTAACAAGAGACCCAGACTGCCCCATTATCCCGTTTCTTGGATTGAAGATCAGGATGCTGCCAAGCCTGGCAGTACAGTGAACCTCTGTTTCCTAATGGATACTTAGCACTATCAAGACTGTGCTTCTGGAGAGGGAAGCAGAGGGGAGGGAGGCAGGATGAGGGTGTGAGAGCAATAGGAGGATGCCCTATGGAAAGCAGGGCAACAGGAAACAAAGAACATTAGAGTAAAACATTCCATATACTCACATCAGCCCTCAATGAGGTGGTGACAGACTTCGAATCAGGAAGATCTCAGATCAAACCCTGCTTCAAATATTTGCTAGCTACGTGACCTTGGGTATATTGCTTAACCTATGTAGGCTCAGTTTCCACCTTTGAAAAATGAACAGATTGGATTCAACAATCTCTTAGCTTCCATTTAACCCTACATCTGGGCAGCTATCTTCATGAGTTCAAATTCAACCCCAGACACTTACTAGCAGTGTGACCCTGGGCAAGTCACTTAACCCTCTCAGCCTCATTTTCCTCATCTGACAAATGAACTGGAGAAGGGAATGGCAAACCACTCCAGCATCTCTGCCAAGAAAACCCCAAATGGAGTCACATAGAGTCAGATAAGACTAAAAATGACTGAACCACAAAAACTCTACATCTATGATCTAGAGGACTGGACTTGGAATCAGGAAAACCTGGGATCAGATCTAGCCTGGGACACTTAATAGCTGTGTATTCTTGGGCAATGGTGGTAATAATAATAAATAATAATAACACATTTATATAATACTTTGAGGTTTCAAAGCACTTTACATGTGTTAATTAATTTTAGCCTTATAAAACCCTATGAAGTGGGTGCTGTTCTTATTATCCCCATTTTATAGATAAGAAAATTGAGGCTGAGAAAGGTTCAATGACTTGCCCAGGGTCATACAGTAAGTCTCAGAGCCTGTATTTGAACTCAGCTCTTTCTGACTCTAAGCCCAATGTTCTAACCTCTTTGAGCCCCAGTTTCTTCCTTTGTAGGTTGGGGATAATAATGACACCTATCTCACAGGGTTGTTGCAAGGATTGGATGAAATAATAGTTCTGAAATACGAACAGATCTTTGAAAACATCAAGTCCAACCTTTTTATTTTTCATATGAAGAACCTGAGACTGGAAAGATGAAGAGGTTTTCCTGAATCACAGGATCCTAGTTCCAGCCAGAAGGGACCTCAGAGGCTGCTTTGTCTAATCCCCTTCCTTTACAGATAAGAAGACTGAGGTCTGGGGAACTTAGCTTTGTCCAAGGTTAAACAGCGAGTAAACATTAAAGGTGGGATTTGAATCCAGATCATCTGACTCCAGAGGCAGTTCCACTTCACCCTATTGCTTCTTAGATAATGTACATAAAGTGTTTTGTCAGCCTTAAAGCTCTATACAAACATCTTTATTACTAGTCTCACAAAATAATAGAATTCTTGTGTAGACAAGGGATTTTAGAGATGACCTAGCCCATTTTACAGAAGAGAAAACTGAGGACTCGAGGAGGATATGGAATTTGATCACAATCAATCAACTGACATTGATTAAGGGCTCACTAGATCCCAGGCACTGTCATAGATTAATGCAGCAAATTAGTGGCAGAATTTCTTTTGCCAGAGGACATGACCCTCAGATAGGGAAGAAGCCTTCAATTTTAATATACTCCAATCTAGCTCCACAGCTATTAGCAAGATTGGGCCTTAGAGTCAGATTTCTTGTGTGTGTGTGTGTGTGTGTGTGTGTGTGTGTGTGTGTGTGTGTGTGTGTGTGTGTTTGGGGGGTGGGTAGGATGGAGAAGAGAAGGGAGAGTCCATTGAAATCAATAGGATCAGTCTGTAGGGATTGGACAGTAGGACCCAGGACAGGGACACAGCTGGATCATAAACATTGGGGTTCCCAGTACAATGATTTAATTACACCATCAAGGCAAACAACTTCAAAAAGCCAAGGCTAGGTGTTTAAAATACATGGAATCAAAAGGGCCTCTGCTAAGCCTGGCTCCCCTTTAAGAAATGTTCCCTGGGACACATCAAACCACCAATGGCTTTTTCATCTTCTCTCTTTCTGCTTGCCAACTCTTTAACCAGGGACTTCTAGTTGTTGGGTTTTTTTTTTTCCTCTTGCACATAATAATTTACTCAGAAGCAGAATAATTAGGAGCCTTGGAAATGTTCCTTTGTTAGTAGCTTCCTGGACCTGCCTGTTTTTCTAGTCTGGAGAGCTGGCATTCAGAACAGAAATCAAAGCTTGTCCATGCTTTTGTGCAGAGATGGAGGGGTTGGTTCCTTTGGAAGAAAAGGGCAGAGAGAAAGATGAGATTTTCTGGCTTTCTGCTACCCCCTCTTGCCTGTTCAAACTGGTGCTGAGAAAAAGCTGTTGGACCTAGAGATGGTAGATAATGATGATGATGATAGAGGATAGAAACTGGACCTGTCATCTGACTGGTGTGGGGAACTCCCAGGTGAAGACACTCCAGCTAAAAATGCAGGAGTAATACTGGAACTTCTGTTCTTGCTATGTCTTCTAAGTAAATATTGCTTTGTTAAAACTACCTGGTTTCCATTGGTTAAATGGAGCTGGGGTGCTAATCAGTCCATGGTGCTAACAGTGGAGTGGAAGACATTGAGCCAATAGCATTAGAAAAAAGATATTCCAATTTGCCTGATAGTATCCCTACTCCCCTAAGGGAAAGGTATAGTCAGCCTTGCTCTGGGATAGTGAAACCAGAAAAATCATTTCATCAATGCAACAGGGGACTGGTCAATAGGGGCTCATTTCTTCAAGAATACTCATTCTACTCCTCCTGATGCCAAGCCATTTGGATGCTTGGAGAGCCAACTTCTAATCCAATCCAATAAAAATGCATTAAATACTTACTATGTGCTGGGCACTGTGCCAAGTTCTGGGCATATAATAATAAAACAACAGCAAGGAACTTACAATCTAATGTGAGGAGGCAGGAAAGGGGGAGGACAGGGTACCTAGAATAGGGGGCACCTTGTTCCATGGAGTTGAAACCAGGAAGAATATCAGATGCAAAGTGGGTGAAATGATATTGGAGTGAAAGTACCATAATGGGGGCTTGAGCCAACAGCACTAGAAGAACCCAATTGTCCCTCAGGGGCAGAGGGAAATATAGCCAGTCACATTTTGAGGATCCTACCTGCTGTGGTTGGGAGAATAGGTTCAGAGTCTCACTACATAAGCTACACTGTCATCAATAACAACAATGTTCACGTTAACAAGAATAACAACAATGCAATGCATCCTTTCAGTCTATGAAAGTTGATAATGACTTACTAGTTAGAGTTATGCAAAGAAGCCCCCCACCTTTAAAGGATGATCAGTCAACAAATCCCTATACTTGAAATGCATCTCAAAATACACTGAAGAACTCAATCAATAAACTACTATATCGAGAATATTATCACAGACCAAGCAGTTGCTCCTACTCAGATGCAGATTCACAAAATTTAGGAACATGACAAACTGATGTTGCAGCCCCAAATGCGCATAGTCTCCAAGCTTCACGGGAAGAAAAGCTTTCAAAATATCAGAGACCTAGCAGATAGGACCAGCATTGTATGGGAACATGATGAGAGGAACAGGAAGTGGAATCCTCAACCATCTGCTGTTGGAATTGTACTAAGGATGCTTTCAGTGAATCTAGAAAGGATGAGCTGACATCCCAAAGATCTGGTGCTTTTATATAAAAAGTAATTTTTTACTTATCTGTGAAATAATTACCTGTGGAATATTGAATATAAAGAAATAATAGACAACTTGTCCCAGGACCTTTTCTATCTGATCCCCATCAAAAAGATGAGAACAAGATAATAAACATTAATAATAAGAACAATTATAAATAATGTTGTTGTTCAGTTGTTTCTGACTCTTTGTGACTCCATTGAGTTTTGGGTTTTTTTGGAAATATATTGGAATGGTTTGCCATTTCCCTTTCATTTTACAGATGAGGAAACTGAGGCAAATAGGATTAAGTGACTTACCTGAGGTCACACAGCTAGTAAGTGTCTGAGGCCAGATTTGGACGCAGGAAGATGAAGTTTTCTGACTCCAGGCCTGGTGCTCTATCCACTGCATCACCTAAATGTTCATAAATAAGGATGCTGAATTCTAAACTTGAGGGTAATAAAAGGCTAGTTACTTATCCCAGGACCAAACTCCATCAAACATGGAGATGAGAAGAACTAATAATAAGAAAAGCCATTTTTTTCCTCTAGTGATTTAAAGTTTGCAAAGCATTTTACAAATCTAATCTCATTTCATTTTCACAAATGTAGAATTCATTACTGTAGTAAGTGCAGCAGGTATCATTGTGCCCATTTTCCAGATGAGGAAAATAGGGCTCATATAAGTGAAATACCTTGCCTGAGGCCATGCAGATTAGTGTCTGAGATGTAATTTGACACTAACTTCCAAGAGAATGGATAGAATCTCTTCTCTGCTCCAAGCCAATGGATTATAGAATTTATAGATTGAGTTTGAAAGGAAGCTGGGAGTCAACTATCACAACTCTCTCATTGTACATATGTTGACAATGAGATCCAGAGTAAGGAATTGAGTTCCCCAGTACCACAGAGGTAGTCTTTTCCATCTCTGCCACTTAGTGTCACATTGGGGTCCTTTGACCTTGAGGTTTCTTCAAACTCTCAATCCATGACTTTCTGATCCTACAAACCCAGGTCATCCCACTCCAGATCTTAGATGTTTCCTTCCAACAGCTTGTTACCTTCTCCAGAGTGAAGTTTGCTTCCAATCCAATTCAATCTAATTCAACAGTTTATTAAACACCTGCTAGGTGCACAGTGCTATCCAAGGTGCTGAGGAGAGAAAATAAAATAAAAACAAAAATCCTGAACCTAACCGCAAGAAGCCTGCCTTCTACTTAACTGGTTTGACACATAAAGAGAAAGGTATAAGTAGCATTGTTCTGGGCTGCGCCCACACCTTAAGCATTCTCTCTCTCTCTCTCTCTCTCTCTCTCTCTCTCTCTCTCTCTCTCTCTCTCTTCACTTCTTCAAGTCATAGAGAACCTGGCTTCTTTCAAAACATAGCTTAGGTCTTTCCTGTTCTCTTTATTAGAGGGCGCACTCTCCTTTCTCATGGCATTCCTTTGTATTTATTCTGAGTGTGTGTTGCACACACGTATATATACAACATATATGTATGTGTGTATATGTACATATATGTGCATACACATATACATACTTATCTGTGTGTACATATTATCAGTTGGGGAGAATATAAGTTCCTAAAGTCAGAGGCTAATTCATAAAAACCTTGTGTATTATGTAGGTGGTGGGTGGTCATATCTTTATTTATGTACATAGGATCATAGATTTAGAAGTAAAGGAGACCTAAAAATCACCCTCTCATTTTATGCATAAGTACATTGAGGCTTAGAGAAGTTGAAACTTGTCTAAGTACACAAAGAAAGTAAGTGCTGGGGGTAGGATTCAAACTCAGGACTTTGTGATTCACAAGTCCAGTCCACTATCCGCCACACCACCTTATCTTTTAGAACACTGTCATCCCCCCACCCCATCCCATCATCCCAAATAGAATGCAAGTCCCTTACGATCAGGTTTCAATGTTTCACTTTTTTCTTTGCACTTCCAGAGACCAATGGTGCCTGGCACAAAACAAGTGCTTACCAAATGTTTGTTGATTGACTGATAGTCTCTGTACCCCCAGAATCTCTCAAATAGTGCATGCCACTTAGAAGGCACTCAGTAATTGACTGTTGACTTCAGCTGAATCCATAATTATTTTCTGAGAAGGGAGAAAGCACTGACAACAAGAGAGATCAAGAAAAGTTTCTAGGAGGAGATGGCACATGGGCTGCCTACTGATGGATATTCTTTGTCTTCTCAGACAGGATATCTTCAATAGAGCTAGACAGCAGCTAAATTAAAAACTCCCTTGAAGTTTTCCCTTTGGATTACTTTATAACACCCAATACAATTCAGTCCACTAAGTACTTATTAAGTGCCGGCTATGTTCATGGGACTGTGCCCACTCAATTTTCCAGTACCATCAAGGGGCCTGACTGGTGGTGTGTCCCTATGCAATCTCCCTGCCAGGCAAACCCTGATTGATCTTTCTTCTACCCATTCAGGATCAGAACCTAGAGCCATAGAACATCTGAGAGGAAAGGGTCTTATGTGACCATCATCTATAGTCTGTACCTTATGAATAGGTGAACCCCCGAGCTTTATCCTAGACCTTCTCTCTCTACCTCCTGTCCTTTGGTGACCTCATCATCTCCCATTGGTTTTATTATCATCTCTATTCAAATGATTCCCAAATCACATTCTGTCCTGAGCCCTAGTCCCATGTCACCAACCACCTCTTAGATATCAGCATTTGGATGTCCTGTAGGCATCTCAAACTTGATGAAGTAATGCTCAGATATTTCTTCCCAAACCTATCACTCTAGTTTCCTTACTTCTATCGAGGGTACTACCATATTCTTGGTCATCCACCATCCATCTTCTTTTTGCTCTCACGCATGACTAACTTCTGAATCAAAACAGCCTCTAAGTTGGAATGTTCTAGATTTTCCCCATTTATTAATCTGAATCAAATGCAGGTCAACCCATGTTGTTTTCTAATTTTGCTGAAGGTGGAGATTTGGTCAGCAAGAATCATAGAAGAGCTTGACTGACAAAGCTTATAGGTCAATGTGGAAATGAGATGTGTTCGAGACTGATGAATATCGGGAGGCAAAGATCCTGGCTCTACCATAGGATGGGAGGATACTGTCTAGAAACATCAAACATGCTCAAAACAGATATCTTTGTACCAAACCCTGGTGTGTCTGCCTCTGGCCTGTCCTAGACATCTCTGTTGGCTGCACATCAAGTAATAGTGGAGAAAATATGTCATTCCTGCTGAACTTGGGATCATGGAACTTGAATTTCAGTTCTAGCTCTTCCACTTGCTACCTCTGTGAAATCAGGCAGGTGAAGTAGCCTTCTATGGGACATATTTTCATCATCTATAAATTGAAGGAGTTGGATCAGATGATCTTTGAGGTCCCATAGCACTCACAGTTTGATCTTATGAAAGATTTAATAGAAGAAAAAAGGTCCTGCAGAAGACATTTCACATGCATATGGATATGGTAGCTGAAGAGGGTGAGAATATGAAGATGTTTGCTTGAAGTAGTGAGTTCCCAATCATACATAAATCACTTAACAGCATCCCCAGGAATCAATCTCTCTCTCTCCCTCTCTCTCTCTCTCTCTCTCTCTCTCTCTCTCTCTTTCTCTCTCTTTCATCTATTTCTATCACCATCTATCTCTACATATTCCTATAGATATACACAAAGAAAAATGCATATATCTATACATATCTCTATATATCTACCTATCTATTAGAGAAAGTTCCCAGGAAACTCTCTATGATTCTTTCTTTCTTTCTTTCTTTCTTTCTTTCTTTCCTTCTTTCTTTCTTTCTTTCTGTCTATCTGTCTATCTATCTCTATTCCTATCACCATCTATCTCTCTATTTCTATAGACATATACATAGAGATAAATATATATACACATCTATATCTATCTATCTATTACAGAGAAAATGCTTGTTGTTGTTGGCTGAGGAAGTACCTCTCAGGGAGCTCCCAATACTAATGAAATAGGAGCAGATAAATAAGAGTCTCTCTGCACCCAGAAAAATAGTAGATGTTTAATAAATGTTTGCTGAATTGGATTAAGACAGAAGCTGGGGAAAACTGTGTTCAAGGACTATGAAAACATGACATGAAGAGCCCATAGACTTGTTCTCCAAAGAATCAACACTAAGGGTTGCCTCCACCTCTTAGAATGTCTGCTGTCCTTCAGAGTACTGGGCAGGTGCCTCTTATTACACCAGCTTTTCCTCCAGTTAGTGCCCTTCCTCTTGAAATCACATTGCACAACCTTTGTACAGAATCTGCCCTTACATGTCTGTGTACACATTATATCCCACCTCCTAGTCCTAAGTAAAGTTTAAGATTCTTGAGAGTTGTGATGCATTTTTTGTCTTTGTATACCAACGGCCTAGCAGACTGACCTGAAAATACTAGGCATTTAATAACTATTGGATTGGATTGAACTGAACTGAGTTGACTAGTGAAGAGAAAGAGCTTTGATTTGCAGTCAGAGGACCTAGTTTCATATTCTATCTCTACTGTGTGAGGTTGGACCAGTCTCTTCCCCCTCCTGGGGGCTCAGTTTCTTCATCTATAAAAGGAAGGGTTTGGGCTAGATGGTCTTTGAGATCCCTTATAGGTCTAGATCTATGATCCCATGACTCTCTTTGGGCCTCAGTTTCTTCCTCTGTAGAATAAGAGGATTGGACTAGACATAACAGATACTTGGGACATCATGGACACTTGGGCACTGAAATTAAAGTCTGCTTTGCAGGTATTTTAATCCATGGGCATTCCTTTGAGCTTCACCCACAACGTACATTTTCTTATCATGCTACAAGTAATTTCCCAAGAGGATCCCTCAGAACTGGCCATGGGATTGACTTAATCAGGAAATGATTCAAAATGGCACCAATTATATAAAGGTCTATTAGGCCAATGGGAAGATGCTCCAGCCCAAACCATCAGTCTGTCTGTGCTGCTCTCACCTGAGGAAAATACCTTAGACTTTCTATTGCCTATCCGTCAAGGCTCGGGGTCTCCAGAAAGCCCTCCTTACCTACTTTGGGTCTCAATGATCTCTTTCCTCCATGATTTTTCATGGGAAGTATGACCAACATCACTCATCTATGGTATTGGAAGAGTTCAAATCTGGCTTCAATTGCTTGCTCATTATGCTACCCTTACCAAGTCACTTAATAGAAGCTATTTCTGAGTCCTCTTCTATAACAGAGAATATTGAAATAGATGGCTTCGAAAGTCTAACAACAGAATGAGGGCTCGAATTTAGAGAGCACTTTAGGGCTTTCAAAATCTTTTGCCAATATTTGATTTTATTCTCACAATAACCATGTGTAATAGTTGCTGCCATTGCCCTCATTTTTAGATAAGTAACTGAGGCAGAAAAGGGTTATATGATTTTCTCAGGGTTGAACAGTTAGTAAGTGCTTAAGGCTAGATTTGAACTCAGGACTTCCTGATTCTATGCCCAGCACTCTATCCTGGCCACTCCTCTTTCAGCTTTCCACCTATGATTGAATGACCCTATGGTCTTTGAATCTTACTCTTCCTATTATTAGGATTTAGAGTATTGCTTAGAGCAGAGGATCTTAACCTAGAAACACAAGGAGTACAGAAATTTCAATGGGTCTGTGAACTTGTATATGGGAGAAAAAAATCTTTATTTCAATAAAACTGGTTTCCTTTGTAATCTTATTCATTTACCACATAAAAGCATTATACTGAGAAGAGTCTACAGGCTTTACCAGACTGCCAAAGGGGTTTATAACAGAAAAAAGACTAAGAACTCTGATTTATAACCATAAGAAAACTTAGAGGTAAATTGTTTTGTTGTTGTTGAGTTGTTTCAGTCATATCAGACTCTTTGCATCCCCATCTGGGGTTTTCTTGGCAAAGAAACTGAAGTGGTTTGCCATTTCCTTCTCCAGCTCATTTTACAGATGAGGAAACTAAGGGAAACAGGGTGAAGTGACTTGCCTGGGGTCACACAGCTAGTAAGTGTCTGAGGCCAGATTTGAACTCAGGAAAATGAGTCTGCTTAATTCCAAACCACTACATCACCTAGCTGCAGTAAATTGTTGAGGTAATTTATGATAATCTCTTTATTTTACAGAAAAGGAAACTGAGTCTGAGAGAATTCAAGTGACTTTCCCAGATTCATGCAGGTAGTAATTGGAAGGGCTGGAGTTTGAACCCCAGTCCTCTGCCTCACATTTTATCATGCTTTGGGGTTTGCAAAATACTTTCCCCACAACTACCTGGTGATACAGATAGTGTCAATTTATTCTCCCCATTTTACAGAAAAGAGAACCATCTTTGGGAAGTGAAATGACTTGCCCAGAGTCACACAGCAATTAAATACCTGACATAAGATTTGAATCCAGATCTTCTGTCTTAGCTCTGTACTGAGGAAGCATTCATTGGAGGTTTCTGTAAAGGGGCAGGCTTCTGAGTTAGGAGTTAGGAAATCTGCATCAGTTTTTGGCTCTAACATGAACCTGATGTGTGGCCTTGGGCAGACACACCCCTCTCTGCCCCTCAAACTTTCCTCACCTGTCAAATGAGGGATTTGGACTAAATGTTCTCCAGTTTCTTCCCAATTCTGACTACCAGTTTTCTTTCCTGACTCTGACCTGCTGAGTCTGTGATTCCACAGTCCTCCTTGGCCATAGAGATCAAGGTTCTAAGCTTTAAGTACTCAGCTCAGCACAAGCACCTAAAGGAGCAGAAATTTAGATCCGGAAATAACCTCAGAGGACAGTTAGTCCATCACTTTTATTTTATAACTGAGGACCAGAGAGGTGAAAAGCTGTCCCCAAAGTCACCCAAATAGCAAGGAGAGCCAGGTTTGCAATTGTGGTGTTCTACCTACAGATGCAGGGTTTCTTCCACAGCTGGAACACATTGGCTCTCTATTGGCTTCTTATAAATGGCCTATAATACCTTCCTATTCTGACATCCTCTGTTCTAAGGGCCCTCCCAGTCCTGACATCCCCTGTTCTAAGGGCCCTCCCAGTCCTGACATTCCCTGTTCTAAGGGCCCTCCCAGTCCTTACATCCCCTGTTCTAAGGCCCCTCCCAGTCCTGACATTCCCTGTTCTAAGGCTCCCCTCAGTTCTGATGTTCCATGTTGTCCATTCTAGATCCATAAAATACCATCTACCTATCATCTGCTTGAGGCAAAAAAACAAATCAGTGGGAGAACTGAACACAGTTCTCTTTTCTCCTTGTCAATGGCACATTTCTTTTGATGAGTAGTGGCAGACACCTTAGAGAAATGTGTGTACACATACACACGTGTGTGTGTGTCTAATGAACATACAAGTATATATATCTATATCTATATATCTATATCTATATCTATCTATCTATCTATCTATCTATCTATCTATCTATCTATATATATATATATGTATATATATTTCCCTTGAACCTATTGTTTTTGGCACACCCTCTTCATGCAGCTTCATTGGAACTGGGCTCTGTCTTTGCCCACATCTCTGATACTCTATTACACAATCACAGCTTTATAGGGGTTGAATAGTTCTCCATGGCAAGCTTGTCTAGTCCCTGTCTAAGACAGAACCCTTTCTCCCACATGCCTTGGCCCTTGCAGGCTTCTCCTGCCTCTGATTGAAGACCTCCAGGAAAAGGGAGCCCAGGACTTTGCCTTCTCACCCCACTCACCTGCCCCCAGGTCCCAGGCAGTCCATTTCACTCTCCCATGCTTCTCCTTGTTAGGAAGTTGTTTTCACTTCTTTTCCTGACATCCAGCTTAACCTTCCCCCCACCCCCCATGAGTCTGTGAATGGCAGGACATGCTTCTGAACAAGTGTGGGAACACAGACTTCCCCATTGAGGAGATGGAGTCACATGGGGAGTTTCTGTCCCACGCAATCCAAGGCCGAGTGTACACTTCGGACTCTGAAGGGCCAATTACAGGCTTTATGCATTGTGAGGGAAAGGAAGGAATATTCATTAGGTCACAGAGAGCACAGGCCTCTCTTGGCTTGTCACTATGCTATTTAAAAAAGCATTCTTTCTTAATCCTTTCCTTGAAAAAGCCTCTAAATCACACATTGCTTTCTTCAGGCCGCCCTTCTCCCCCTCCCACACTCCTCCACCCCCAGTGCCAACTCTGTGGCAATGCTGTGCCGGAAGCCATTAACCATCAAGGGCCTCAAAGAAGATGGAGTGTCCAGGATCAGGAAGAGAATGTCTACCACCTTCCAGGTGGGCAGCCCCAGGGCAAGGGAGAGAGGAATGAGCAGTGGGATTGCTGGCAAAGACATTGCATGGCTCCAATGAGGCTGGCTGGAGAGTCTGCTGCCGAAAACAGGAGATTCAATGGAAATATAGATGCATTTAGGTGTGCATTACACATATACACACATATACATTCATGTATATATATATTCACACATGCACACACACACACAAACATACACATGCTCACAACACATATGTATACATGTACACATACAGTACACATACATATACATATATGCTTATGTGTATGTGTGCATGTGTCCACACATTTCACTGAGGTGTCTGGCACTATGTACTCAAAAGAAATTCCCCATTGACTTGGAATAAAGAGAATTGTGTTTTCTTCTCCCGCAGATATGCTTTCTTGTCTCAAGGCATTGGTCCTCTCTGGACCTCCATTTTCTCTTTTGTAAAGCCAGAGACAAGGACTAGATTATTTCTGTGGGTCCTTTCTAGTTCTAAACATTCAACATCGTTACTCTGTTGGCATTGTTTTTTCTAGAACCTGTGATTTTCTTGGCTCTAAGGAACTCCCAGTGAGAAAAGTCCCTTTACCAACTTAGAGAATTTCCCGGGGACATTAATGAAGAAAAAAATAATCACATGAGGTTGTAAAGTGAAAGTCAAAAAATGTGACTCTCCTCATCTTTGTGACTTATAACTTTTTAGCTCTAACTCTTTTCCAGGCCTCCCATTGTCCTCTATGATCCCCCACTGTCCTTCTCAGTTAGCATGTAAACTTCCTGAAGGCAGGGACTGGAACACTTTCTGTGTTTGTATTCCCAGAATTCAGCTCAGTGCCTGGCACAGAGTAAGTTCTTAACAAATGTTGGTTCATTCTCTCATTCATTCATTCGTTCATTCATTCATTCATGACTCTAAGGCTGGTTCTCTACCCACCATACTACACTGCCTATCATTATCCTCACTAATTGTAGTCAATGTGAACAATGATGCTAATAGCAGTAACAGTATTAAATCGCAATGAGGTTTGCAAAACTCTTTCTCCTCAAAAGCCCCGTGAAGTTGGCAGTGAAGGGAATGATAATTCTGTGGTTTTGGATGAGAAAACTGAAGCATAGAGATATTATGCATTGCCCATGGTAAATAGCATTGAGAGTGACAACTCTGATGGGTAAAACATCAAAACAAAACAAAACAAACAAGCAAAAACCCAATGCATGTACAGACACTCTTCAAGTTTTGCAAACTGACTTCTTTCCTCACAATAACCCTATGTGATCATCCTGGTTAAGGATGGGACTTGACTTTCAAATTCATTGGAATAGAAAACTCCCAGATGGGGAAATTCCCTCCGCCCTAGAAGACAGACAGATAGACAGACAGACAGACAGACAGATAGATAGATAGATAGATAGACAGATGAAAGATTCATTAAATGCTTACTATTTGCCAGGTGTTATCCTAAGCACTAGGGATACAAATTGAAGTCAATAAGATCTTGTCCTCAAGGTGCTTACATTCTTATGGCAGAAGGCTATACAAAGGGATGTTGGCTGTTTCTGACAAGATAAAGCAAAATTCTCATTTATCAGAGTTGGAGGGAAGGGGGATGGAGTTCAAATTTCAAAGGGGGTGGAGATAGTTGGAGAGCATAGCCATGAGTAGGAGGCAAAAGGAAGTGGGATCTTGGTTACTGGTAAGATAAGGCATATGCTTCTCTGATGACATCAGAGGATAAGATGACCATAGCTTTCAAGCTGGTAGGGACTTCAAAGGTCACCTTGTCCAACTCCCTCATTTTACAATGGGGAAACTGAGGCCTAGAGAGGTCAAGTGTCTTGCTCAAGGTCACGTAGTAGTAAATATCAAAGGCAGAATTTGAACCCAGGTCCCCTAACTTCAAAGCCAGAATTCTTTCTTATGCAATTCTGTATTCTTCATGTGGCTTCATTTGCTCATTCCTTAGGCAGAATTTGCTATATAGCCTGAGCACATTGAATACTGTACATTTAATCCAAGTAGAACAAAGTCCATAAATGAAGATGTGGTGGGGGAGGCAGGGAGGGAATATTTTTCTCCCTTCCCTTTTTATCTGCACTTACAAATCTATTCTTTTTGTCTTGATTTTTTCTAATTTATGGAGTTGCAATCAACCCATCTGCTTTTCTGGTCATCTCACTTGGCATTATGGATCAAAGGATTTGGGGTCCTAAGCCATCTAGTACAATCCCCTCCTTGTGGAGATGAGGACCCTAAGGCCAATGTGAGTGAAATGAATTTTCTGGGTCATATTTGTAGTAAGAATCAAGATCAGAATGAGAACTGGGTCATCTGGGTCCAGAAACTCTTCCCAGTGTGTCACATTATCTCCTACTGTACTTACACACACACACACACACACACACACACACACGCACACACATGCATGCAACCACCACAATCCACCACCATCACTACTACCACCAGCACCAACACCGGCACCATCAACACCATCAACACTACCACCACCACCACTACCACCACCAGCACCAGCACCACCAGCACCACTAGTACCACCACCACCAACATCACCATCACCACCAGCACCACCACCACAACCACCACTACCACTACCATCACCAGCACCACCAGCACTACTAGTACCACCACCACCACCACCACCATCACCACTACTGCCACCAGCACCAGCACCACCAGTACCATTAGTACCACCACCACCATCACCACTACTGCCACCAGCACTAGCACCACCAGTACCATTAGTACCACCACCACCATCACCACTACCATCACCAATACCAGCAGCACCACTAGTACCACCACCACCAGCACTACTAGTACCACCACCAGCACTACCACTATCACCACTACCACCACCACCACCAGCACCACCAGTACCACTAGTACCACCACCACCATCACCACTACCGCCACCACCAACACTATCATCACCATAATCACCACTACCATCACCACACACTTACATTTAGGACCATTTAAGTAGCTGAATTGATTTGTGTTATTTAAGAGATAACATAATCTGTAACTATTATCAGTTATGACTTAATCTAACCCTGATTTCCTCCCTTTGTAAAAATAGTAAGTTTATTTCAAATCATATCCTGGAGACCGACCTAAGCTAGGACTTAAAATCCACCCAGGACCTCAAGGAATTTTAAAATTTAAAGTCCTTCTCACCACCCTACCTTCCTCCTCCCTCCCCGGGTTCTCAGTTGCTTATGATTCCTTTTCATCACGGCGACCTCTTTCTATGAGGTATCTAACTAGTGAGTTAAAAATAACTAACAATAGCTAGAATTTATGTAGCATTTTAAGGTTTGTTAAGTGCTTTCCAAATTATCTTGATTTTATCCTCACAACAACCCTGGAAGGTAGGTGCTATTATTATTTCCATTTTACAGATTAGGAAACTGAGGCTCCAGGAGTTTAAGTGACTGGCCTAAAGTTATACAGCTTGTGAGTGTGTGAAGGAGGGTTTGAACTCTGATCTTCCTGACTCCAATGCCCTGTTCACCATACTGCTTAGCTGCCTTATACATAACAGTTGACATTTACACAGGGCTATAAGATTTACACAGCACTTTTCATACATTCTCTCATTTTATCTTCCAAACAACCTTGTGAAATAGGTATTATTACTCCCATTTCACAGATAGGGAAATTAATAATTCAGCAGTTCTAAGTGACTTGCCCAGTTAGTAAGGGTGGGAGGCAGAATTTGAATCCAGGTCTGTGCTGACTCCAAGGATGGCCCAAGTATTCCTGACTAGATCCCTGCTGGGTTTTCTCTGGCTTCCTTCTCCCCTGTTATGCAGTAGCTCAGTCAGCAGCATGAGTCCTCACTCTACCCAATTCCAATCAGAATTGAGTCCTTTTCCCCTCTCACAGGAGGCAGCCTTCCCCCCTCAGCTGGTATTACCAGCTGGTAGGTGTTTACTGATGAATAAAACAATGATCTCCTTGGCAACCATCTCAATCTTACAGACAAAGGCTCTCTCTGTTCAAGGGTTCTGGATTACAAAATCCTCATCCTGTATTGGAACACAACTTTTTAAACAGTTAAGTGAAACGTGACAAGATTCTTGGAACAGAGATAGACAGTAATTTCTCCACAGTGACTAAAGGAATGGGGATTTTGATGGAAAGTAACATTGAATCACAAGTCACTTGACCTCTGTGGACCTCTATTTCCTCATGAGGAAAATAAGAGGGTTTGGACTTGTCGACCTCTGACATCTCTTTCTGCTTTAAATTTTTGATGCTATGATCCTTAATCTGGTCTCTTATGTCTACTACCTATGTGACTTTAGGACCTCACTTTTCCCACCTGCAAATTGAGGAGGTTGGATTAGATATCAGCCTTCCAGTCGCATCAATGACTGACCAAAATCTCCTAAGAAATGGTTTTTCATCCTTTTCTTGAAGATCCCCAGTAAGGAAGAACTCAGTACTTTCCAAAGCAGTCCATATGACCCAGAGGCATCTCAAACTCAACTTATCCAAAATCAAACTCATTATACTGGTCCCAAAGCCATCTTTACTCTAAACTTCCTTAACTCTGTTGAGGTCATCACTATTTCCCCCAGCCTTCCAGGTCTACAACCTGGGAATGATGCTTAGACTATTTTCCTCCCTTACTCATTGCCACCATGATGATCACACATGATGTAATCATCTTGTCAATTCTATTCCCACATTGTCTCACATGGCCGGCCATCCCCTTTTCTGTACTCTCACAACTTTCTTTCTAACCATGTTTGGACCTTCATCATCCTTTGCAATGGTTCAGTAATGGCTGCATTAACTCCCTGCTTCCTTTCTGCAATCTATCCCACAGTCACCAAATGGATTCTCTTAAAGCAATGCTGACCATGTTGCTCTTCTTCTGAAGAAGCTCCCATGATTCCCTCTTGGACTCGAGGATAAAATAAAACCATTCCTTTTAGAATGTAAAGGCCTGCATTGTCCAGCTCTAGCCTATTTCCCCATAGGGCAGCTAGATGGTGCACTGGCTAGAGTGCCAGACCTAGAGTCAGGAGGACCTGAGTTCAGTCTAGTCTCAGACACTTACCAGCTTTGTGACCCTGGGGAAGTCACTTTACCCTGTTTGCCTTGCTTTCCTCATCTGTGAAACAAACTGGAGAAGGAAATGGAAAACTGCTCCAGTGTCTTTCTCTGCCAGTGGAGTCACTCAAAGTTGGACATGACTGGACAATAACTAACCAACAACAAATTTTCCCCATAGACAAAATTCCTTCTCCTGCCCCCTCTGCCTTTGCACAGACTTTCCTCCACATCTGAAATGGCCTCTTAACCTTCTACTCAGAGTCAAGTCAACAAACATTCATTTAGCATCTACTATGCTCCAAGCACTGTTCGAAGTGCAGTAAATACAAAGAAAGACAAAACCAAAACAAAACAAAAAAACAGATTTGACTCTCAAGGAGTTTACTGTCTAATCTCTTTCTTCCCTGAAAGCCCAGCTCAGGTGCAATCACCTGCAGAAAACAAGGCCTTTCCTGATCCCACAGCTGTTCTTGCCTCTCCCTCTTGAAATTATTCTGTATTACTTGGTGTTTATTTATCTGTACACACGTACCTCCCTCCTCTAGCGAAATGTAAGATGCTTAAGGGCATGGACTGTTTTGATTTTTGTGTATGTATTCCCAGTACCTAGGACAGCGTTTTGCATTTGCCTATTAATTGCTAAACGGATTTAATGTATTGAACTGAAGAGGTTGAAAGTTTTCCTGACCTCTGAGGCAAAAAGTGCCTCTTTGCTACTTGCAGGCTTTGTTCCTGCTTCTGTCCTCTGTGTCCAAAGACACTAAGAAGAATCCCTCTATCCCAAGCTGTTGAGTTGTTTCAGTCTTTGTTGCCTGACTCTTCCTGATCCCATTTTGGGGGTTTTCTTGGCAAAGATACTGGAGTGGCTTTCCATTTGTTCCCCCAGCTCATTTTATAGACCAGGAACTGAGGCAAACAGGATTAAGGGTCATACAGCTATTAAGTGTATGAGGCTGGATTTGAATTCACAAAGATGAGTCTTTCTGATTCCAAGCCTATTTGCTTGATCCACTGGACCACCTAACTGCCTGCTCTGTCCTAAGACAGTTTTTCAAATAATTGAAGAGGATTATTATGGCCCTCTTGGGTCTTCTCTTCTATGGGCCAAATACCCCCTATCAAATCTAGGAAAGAGTTCACCAATAGTATTAATGTGGCACTCAGGGATACTTTCTAAATACCCAGCCTCACTTCCCAGATTTGGGTAGAGGCGATGTATGGAAAGAAGAGAAATAATTATGAAGCATGGAAAATTGCCTTAGGGTTGTGGGAGACAGAATAAAGGCACCAGGGAGTGGAAGACAGGGATGTACAAAAAGGAGGCTAGGGTATGGCTAATATATGCTTTGCTTTCTTTATAATTTATTAGAGTTGACAATGTCTAACTCTACTTGGCATCGTGTCTATGGTTAGAAACAGAAAAAGTGGAACAGATTTGGAGTAAGGAAACCTACGTTTTGGTCTGGGTCTAGATCTGTCTCTTAGTAACTGTATGATCCAGACCAGGTCATTGAAGTTTTCTGAGCTTCAATGACATCATCTCTAAAATTAGGACAATAGGAAAGAACACTAGCTCTGGAGCTAAAGGACCTGGGTTCTAATTTGTGAGACCTGCTTGAGCCCTTCCTCACCCAAAGAAGGCTGAAAACCTGGGATGGTCAACTGGAGAGAATGATTTGAATCCCTCTGGATTGACACACCAACAATGCTTCTTGATGCTCTCTGAGTGAATCTAAAAAACCCACAAGACTAGGTTAAGCTTGCACAGACAGCCTGAGTCAGGGTACTTCCTTGCTTATTGGGAACTGTGGTCTTGGCTGACAAAAGGTCAGATATCATGAGTTAGGGGCTTTTCCTTGCCTTGTGGCTTTATGATCTGTGCAGCCTCACCCCAAAGCAAGCTTAGTTGTGACTGCAGCTCCCATGCATTCATATCCATGCCCACCTGTTTTGAGAGAAAGAAACATACATATGGTCTAATTCTGTTTGTCTTTCTTAGACTGAACTCTGGAGGTTGACAAATTCCACCTTTGATGGTCATTCCCTGTATGACCTTGTGCTAGTCACTTAATCTTTCGGGGGGGGGGGCAGTGTTCACATTGCTAAGTGAGGGAGTTGGACTAAGCTATGCCTGGGGTCCTTTTCAGAACTAAAGTTATGATTGCTTAATAGCTGGCTATTTATGTCACTTTAAGACCAGACTTCTTAACCTTTTTTGTGTTCTAGACCCCTTTGGCAGTCTGGTACCCCTTCTCAGAATCATGTTTTTAAATGCATGAACTAAAACACATAGGATCACAAAGGTAACAAATGATATTGAAATACAGTTACCAAAATATTGAAGAAAATACTTTCTTGGACATACTGAAATCCATCCACAGATGCCTTGGGGGGCCACTGAGAGCAGATAAAGAATCCCTGCTCTAAGTTTGCAAAGAATTTATCATATACCTCTGATCCTTATAATATCCCTACTAGGTAATTAATTGCTCTAGTTATTATTATGTTCCCTCCCTTCTTTCTTTGTTTTTTCTTTCCTTCTTTCCTTCTTTCTTTCCTTCCTTCCTTCCTTCCTTCCTTCTTTCCTTCCTTCCTTCTTTCCTTCCTTCCTTCCTTCCTTCTTTCCTTCCTTCCTTCTTTCTTTCCTTCCTTCCTTCCTTCCTTCCTTCCTTCCTTCCTTCCTTCCTTCCTTCTTTCCTTCTTACAGATGAGGAAACCAAGGCTCAAAAGGTCTAGATCATTTTCTGAGGGTCATACAACTCATAAGCCTCCAAGCCCAGTACTCTGGCCACTATGCCACACAGCTTATGTCAGGCTGGGTACCTGCTAACGAAGCACTTCACTCCCCTGGGATGTACTTAACTGTAACCTTGAAGAGCTACAAAAAAGCATCGTTGCCATCATTTCAATGAACATTCAACTCTAATTTTTCTACTTCAGTGTAAATGAAAATACCCACTTGAGAGGTCAACACAAGGGTCTTTTCTCTCTCCCTCTCTCCTTCTGTCCTCTCCCTCTCCTCTTCCCTTTCCTCTCTCTTTTAGCTTTTACAAAAGGATATTTAGATAGGAGATATAGCAAGGATAGAATTAAGAATATTTCCCACCAACACAAAGAGCACAGCCCTTCCTCTGTCAACCCCTGCCCCATTTTCCATTTTTGTCCTTGTAGATAGTGTACTCAACCTTAAAATGGCTGACACATTCATCCCACCAAGTTCACTTCCAAAGGTAGCTTGGTTGATGGAGGTGGGGAAGAGGTAGAAATAAACATTTATTAAGTGCCAACTGTGTGCCAAGTACTATGCTAAGCACTTTACAAGTATCTTGTTTGATCCTCACAACAATTTTGGGAAGTAGATGCCATTATGATCCTCGTTTGATGGTTGAGGAAACTGAGGCAGACCAAGGTTAAAGGACCTAAAGGATGAAGTTTCTCCAGAAAGCAGCACCTTCCCTTCCTGGTCTGATTTGTTGCTGACCAGGCCCTGCAGATCACTCTTCAGGGTCTCTCTGGTGCTATCTGTGGGTCAATAGTCTGTTACCCTTTCCATTTTCACAAGGAAGCAGCTTAGTCCTTTCTGTGTCCAATGCTCCATCACCTAAGAGCCCCAGAGAATAGACACCACAGAAATACTAACAGCAAACTATGGACTCTTGTACTCACATACATGAGGATGGCCCAGGTAAGAAGACAAAGGCCCAAGGCTCCTCTCCCCACCCGGAATGATAGCATTCCTTGTCTCTACCGTCAAAGACACCCAAGAATGGTGGAATTTGGATCTTCTTAAGCACTTTGCAAATTAAATGGAAGAGTGTAGAGTTAGGGAGCTCCTCAGACAGATGTCCATCTAGGTCTGTTTTTAGCTACACACACACACACATCAATATGAGTCAACAGAGAGATATGGTGGTCAAGAAAGCCAATGGGTTCTGAGGCTAAAAGAGAGGCAGCTTCTGGACTAACATGTTGGAGTCCTGTTTTCATATCTCTCCTGGCTCCACTGCTAACTCATCCCTCCAGGAGTCTCTCTACCTTACTATAGAAACCTATTCTCCCTGGAAGTTCATAAGTCAAGACCACCTGTGATGTCATCATTGGTGCCCTTCAAAAACTCAAAGGATGAACAGCAACAACTGTCCACCCCTGGACCACTTCTCTAATCAAAAACACCATTTGAGGACTCAGCTTCTAATTGGTTGGTTCCTCCTAGAACCTCCATTAAAGGAAGAGAAAGAAAAAACAAAAGATGCTTTCATCTCTTTCCAGGCTGCACTGCTGACTCATCTCCACAGGACTTTTTCTTCCATGCCCATGGCTACTTTCCCCACTACCACCTTTCCCAGGTCCCTTTTATATGTCATCTTCCTTTATTAGAATGTAAGCATCCTGAGGGCAGGAACTGTCTTTCTTTCTGTTTCTATTTGTATTCTCAGTACTTAGCACAGTGTCTGGCACAGAGTGAGCATTTAATAAATGCTCATTGACCTACTACTGGACTCACTCTTGCTGTATTTGGTCCTACTTGAATCATATCTGGAAATCAGGCTCCATTTTGGGTGCTACATCTTAGGAAAGACATTGAAGAACTGAAAGGATCCAGGGGTGCATTGCTATGATGTCAAAGGGTCATGATTTCATCTTCCACTAGGGTAGATTGAAGGAACTGGGATTATTTAGCCTGGAGAATAGAAAGTTCAGAGGGAAACAGGAGAACTATATGTTCAGGCATTTGAAGGGCTTCCCTGTGGTAGAGATTAAGATGGTTCTGTGTGGCTCACAGGGACAGAGGAAGATCAATGAAATATCTACAGTTTGGTGTCAGGGCCTCAGGTTGAAACCCAGGCCTTGTCATTCACCATCTGTGTGACCTTGGGTAAGTCCCCTCTCTGTCTTTAAGTCTCCTCACCTAACAAAATGAGGGCATTGGATTACATGATCTCACCTAGATGCCCAGATGACTGACTGTCTCTGACAGCTCTTGAACTTATTATCCCCA
The DNA here is from genome assembly GCA_028627135.1 of Pseudochirops cupreus. Classification (NCBI taxonomy): domain Eukaryota; kingdom Metazoa; phylum Chordata; class Mammalia; order Diprotodontia; family Pseudocheiridae; genus Pseudochirops; species Pseudochirops cupreus. The sequence continues at coordinate 577,808,602 of CM053580.1, read as the reverse complement.
TTTGCGAAGAAGCTTATTTCGGCTCAATGTAAGAAGAAACATCCTAATAATCAGAGCTTCCCTAAAGTAGAATTGGTGGCCTCAGAACATAGTGGGGGCCCCATTACTGCAGTTCTTTCAGCAGAGGGGAGATGCCTATGTGGTAAATAAGTGGTGGGAGATTCCTGTCCAAGTAGCTTCTGGGGTTCCTTCCTGCTCTGTGATTCTGTGAGCATTCACCATAATGGCAGGTGCCCAGATAGTACCACAGAGAGGGTAGGATATTTTTACATCCCTTATCTCCCTGACTTCACCACAGGAGCGTCATGAAAGTGGAAGGAAGGGAGGGTATTAGAGAGAAAAGGAGTTCAGAGCTGGCACTGGCCTTGGATGGTATCTGATCAGGGAAAAGTGAACCACCCAAGGGGACATGGCTAATTAGTGGCAGATCTATAACTCTCCCGTATAGCGTATGGCTATTCAGATTCAATAAGGAATTGGCTAGGCCTGGTGCTATTGCTTCTTGTTCTTCATCCACAGAGAAAATTTAAAAGCACTGGCTTAATGCTTCCTATTTTAGTTTGGAGAAAACCAGAGCACAGGAAAAGGAAGTCATTTCTCCAGGTTCCCCATTTCTGTCAACCCTTGGACCATGTTAGGAGTTGGTTAAAGCCTTGGGCTGCAGAACTCTAGTTTCCATAACTCCTCTTTGCCAAAACAAAAACAACAAAACGAAACACCAAAAACAACAAAAGTGCCTCCCCAAATTTCAGTGGCTCCCTATTTCTTCCAGAGTAAAGTTGAAAGGCCTCTGCTTGGCACTTTTTGCTTCCACACATGCTATGTCCTGATTAAACTGGGCAGTCCTTGGCCTGTACACACACTTACTCCCTGCTATTTCCTTACCTTTGCTGGGCTGTGACCTAAGCCTGGAATGCCCTCTCTCCTACAGTCTCTTTTCCTATTGAATTTCCTCTGTATCCTTTAAAGCCCACATAAAATGTGACTTCCTAGGTGAATATTCTGATCTCCATTGGCCCTCACATAGCATTGGGTCCCATACCTCTCTGGTGTAACATGTTATGTGATTGTATATCATGAATAAATTAATGAATGAAAGAATGTAAAAGCACTGAGATCTTACTATATGACACAGGTGGGGAACCTGCGGCCTCAAGGCCATATCCGCAGGTTCCCCACCCTGCTATATGGCAAATGGGCAACTAGGTGTCACAGTAGATAGAGTGCTGGGCCTGGAGTCAGGAAGACCTGAGTTCAAATCTGGCCTCATATACTTACTAGCTGTGTGACCCTGGGCAAGTAATTTAACTCTGCCTGCCTCAGTTTCCTCATCTGTAAAATGAGCTAGAGAAGGAAATGGCAAACCACTCTAGCATCTTTGCCAAGAAAGCCCCAAATGGGGTCACAGAAAGTGGGACACGACCAAAATGACTGAACCACGACAACAATGTGAAAAACACCATGGAAATAAAAGAGAAGACACTCTCTGCCCTCAAAGAGCTCACGTTCCAGTAGGGAGAGCACACACATATAGATGCACGACGGCCAGGAAGGGGTATTTTACTTTGGAAAGCTCAGGAGAGTGAGTAGAGCCATAGACTAGACTGATACACCTTTGCTGGTGTCAATGACGCTTGACGATGGAGTCCAGGGAAGTAGTTCCAGAAATAAAAAGATCCAGTCTCTAGGGCATGCCCTTTATTCCTGGCTTGTGGCCAGGAAGTATTATCTTTGTTGGTGTCTTCACCCCCTAATAGACCATAGTAAGTGCCATGAGTCAGTGTAGTACAGTAGGAAATTAGATGGATTTGGAAGCAAGAGAAACTGGGTTTGAATCCCTCCTCCTCCACGTCCTACCTATGTGATAATGGACATCTCCTTGGTCCTCTCTGAACCTCAGTTTGCTCAACTGTAAAATGAAAGGACCAACCTAGATGGCTACCTAGGTCTCTTAGAGTTCTAAATCTATGATCGTATGAGGACAAGGACAATGTCTCACTTAAACTTTTCTCTTTCGGGGTCTCAGTGCCCAGCACACTGTTACACACACACCATAGTTAGTTAAGAGGGTTTTTAAATCAGAGATTATTAAGGCTGGAAAAGACCTGAAAGACCATCTAATCAATCCAACCCCTTCATTTTGCTGATGGGGAAACTGAGGCTCAGAGATTAGGCAACAGCCTTCAACTGGACTCCCACCTTCTTGTCTTCCTTACCTCCAGTCCCTCTTCCACACAGCTGCCCAAATAATCTTCCTAAAACACAAATGTGACCATTTAGTTCTTCTGATCAAGAAGCTTCATATGGTTCCTGGCAGCCCCAGGATAAAACACAAGTTCTTTCACTTAGTATTTTAAGCCAATTACAATCTGACTGGAACCTATTGTTGTTCAGTCATGTCTGACTCTCTGTGACCCCATCAGGATTTTCTTAGAGATACTGGAGTGGTTTGCCATTTCCTTGTATAGCTCATTTTACAGATGAAGAAACTGAGACAAACAGGGTTAAATGACTTGCCCTGAGTCACACAACTAGTAAGTGTCTGAGGCTGGATTTGAATTCAGATCTTCCTGACTCCAGGCCAGGTGATTACTCCTCTCACACAGTCTAGTTCCAGCCCAAATGGTCTGCTTGCTGTTTACTGAAACTCAACATTCCATCCCCAATCTCAGTTCTCCAATCTTATTTTTGCAGTTATTCTTAATGACTCATTTCCTGCCCCCCCCCCCCCATCTTAGCTGGACCCTTCAAGGCTCAGCTTGCATGTTCTTTCCTAGGCAAAACCTTCCGTAGTCTCTCCTTAGTCCTCCTCCTCTAATATTTCTATATATACTCATCAGCTCCCCCCTTAGAATGAGAATTCCTTAAAGGGAGGGACTGTTTTCTGCTTGGTTTTGGATCCCCCAAGGATTTGACACATAGTAGGGGCTTAATGAATGTTGATCAGTAGCTCGATCTCAAAAGAGTTAAGAAAATGCATCTTTCTTCCCTCTGCAGGGGTGGAGGACTGTGGGTGTGTAATACCACATTTGTTGCTGTCATATACAGCTGGCATGATGATGTTTTTTGATCTCTTTCTTTTTTTAATCCTTGTCACAAAGGCCAGCTCACTTTGTAGGAGAGTAAGGAAGGACATCTTTGGGAATGAAGGTGATGATAGTAGAAATAGACAACGTGTATAACTTGACTGGTCTGAGGAGCTCTATAGCAAAGTAGGCTGTCACCATCTCTACAACTTACAGTCTTCAGAGGCCTCTGAGAGGTCAAATAGCTCACCCTGGGATACAGAGTCACTATGTATCAAAGGTGAGACTTGAACACAGGACTTCCTGGCTTCAAAACCAGCTCTTCATCCATTACACTAAGCTGTCTCTTATCTAGACAAAAAAGATTCTAAAGCCGTTTGCTTAGAGTGGAGTGGATTGGACTGCACTGGACTGGATTTGCCCAAGGTCACAAAGCTAAAATAATTGCTGAACTTAATTGAATTCTGAGCAGATGAAGAAACATAGTATAGCAGAAATAACATCAGACCTGCAATCAACAGAAAGCAGAGATGAAATCTCCTCTTGACCCTCACTAGCTATGTGACCATGGAGAAATCATTTGCCCTCCCTGAGACCATTTCTTCATCTGGAAGATGGGGACAATCATGCCTTTGCTCTTTATTTTGCAAGGTTGCTATGAGAATCCAATAACACTATGGGTGCCAAAGCCCTTTGTAGAGATCCAAGGCATATAGAAATGTCAGCTCTTATAACTACAGTACATGCCAGAGGGTGTTTGTTAAAAGGGTTGAATAGTCTGTCATGAATAGAAGAGCTGGGGTTCAGACTCTGGCAGGGGAATACTACTGGCTAAGATCCATAGAATGATCTTGAAATGGATGTTTGGATTCTCTTGAGTTCAGCGTATACCAGGATGAGGCTGACAATCCATCCAATCACCAAAGCCCTCTTTCCAGGTCATTCCATCACTCTCCTCCCACCACCTAGAACTCCTGCCGAGTGAAAACAATTCAAGGAAAACTCATTTCGATTCAAGGAGGAGGAGAACGCTTTCTCTGCTGCTTCTCTGACATATGTTTATCTAAATTAATCATACCTACAGGGGGTCTGCCTTTCCTGGTTGGGATGCGGGGGAAAGTGTTGATACGGCTGCCTGGCAGCTGTGTTTCCCTCCAGATTGAAGGGACCAGGCTTGGCAGGAAGAAGAGAAATGCAGGTTTCAAGGTTTCAGAGATGGGCTTACCACAAAGGAAAGCTGGCCAAACCAGAAGAACTAATTACCAGCACATAATAATAAAGTGCTAAATTAGAGGATATGGGCAATTACAGGAATTGGGAGGGACTTAAATTATTCTTGTGGCAGAGGGGTTTGTGCCATGAAGGCTTGAGGCATCAAAAGACAATGTCATCTCATCTGTAGTGGGAAGAACCTTGACCTAGGCATCAGGTTAGAGTCCTGGCTATGGAATGCCATGACTTTGAAAATCTAAGAGTGCTAGAGAAAGACCAGCTATTGTTATAGACTGAGACCCAGACGAGGTACAGCATAGTATAGGGAAAGGGGCATTGGTCTTGGGAGTCGGGACACATGGCTTCCAGTCCTGACCCTGCTACTTAGTATCTGTCTGACTTCAGGTAAGTTATGTCTATTCTCTGTCCTTCAGGTGCCTTGAGGAGGTTGGAGAAGATATTTTTTAAGATCCTTTCCATTAGTTATATAGTCATATGCATGTGTAACAAAAGAACCATACTGGCCCAGGGGGCTAGGAAAACCTTATATCACTAAGGGGTCATGTCTCTAGTGTCACACTGAAATTGAATCTAGATCTCAGGGGACTTGACATCTAAAAAGATGAGGACAGGTTCCTTTTTTCTGGTTGTCTCTGGATCACCTTGAAGCCCTAGGGAAAATCAATGAAGGCAAGCCTATGCAAACCCAGTCTAAGATCCATACCCTGCACAATCCCTCCAAAAAGGGGGGTCAGAAAAGTACTTAATATATTAGGTAGATTGGGTATAGAACAGCTATTCCTTCACCAGAAGAAAAAGACAAAATTCAAATGACTCCTAAGTGTGTATTGTTAAAGACTGAAGAGGTATGAAGTAACCAATAACCCTTATACTGTTCTAGGAGGCTAAGATCTAAAACATGGAATGCTTAGTGGGACTGTTGAATGGGTATTTCACCTTTATCCCAGCCCTGCATTGCCTGGACAATTGGTTCAAGACCCAAGTCTCTCAGTAAGCCAAGCCTGGGTTTAACTCCATCCTCATGTTATTGGCCATCTCCTCCAAGAAAAATTACACAAGTTACAGGAGCAATTCCCCCAGAGAAGCTGACTGAGGAACTATGTAGCCCTGACTTCTGAGACTGATGAAGATGGTTCATATTCTGTAAACATCCATATTAGAGATGCTGGAAGAAAGGAAACCCAAGGGGCAAGGGGAAAAGAACAAACATTTATTAAACACCAGCTGTGTGCCTAGCCCTGTGCTAAGTAGTTTTCAATATTGTTTCATTTCTTCTTCACAACAACCCTGTGAGGTAGGAAAGAAATACAAGGCAGAAGAAGAAGGTGCCATCTTGAGATCCTGACTCATTTGGGCTCATCTAGATGAGGGTGTGCTCTAGTTGCCTTTTGGCGGAAGCCACCAAAGCAGGTGGGAGGGGGGCGAGTGACAATGAGAGAATGTCCACATAAAGAGAGGAAAAAGAAAGGGATAACACGTGGTTTCTCCCTTTAAATACAGTACTGAGAGGGGAGTTCTTGATTTAGTGGCCAGTCCTCTTCACCATGGCATAGGTAGTGGCAGATGGAGGCCAAAGGACCAGTATGAAGATTCCCCCATTATTCCAAAGGGGAAAGCCTTTGATGTCTCATTTTCTTGACCTGGGAGCTTTGAATTGTAGTTATGCTATTCCTGGGAGGCTTCATTCTGAGGTCTGTTTCAGGAGATGACAGGTAGATTCTTTCAATTTTTCATTGCCTCTGGTTCTAAGATCTCTGGACAGTTTCCTTTTATTATTTCTTGAAATACAATATCTAGACTCTTTCTGTGTGTTTGTGAATTTCAGGAAGTTCAATGAATTCTTAATTAACAACAGCAACAGTAATAAGAGACAACCTTTATATGGCACTTACTACATGCCAGGCACTGACTGTGCTAAGCGTTTTATAATTATTATTATTTCTTTTGATCCTTACAACAACCTGAGAGATAAGTGTTATTATCATTCTCACTTTATAGTTGAGGAAACAGGCAAACAAAAGTTAAGTGGTTTGCTCAGGGCTATACAACTAATTCGAGTCCAGATTTGCAGGTCTTCCTGACTCCAGTTCCAGTTAGGAGCTCTACTGGGATTTTTTCATGAAATATTTCACATTTTCTTCTATTTTTTATTCTTTTGACTTAATTTTTTTTTTTTTTGCTCCATGGAGTCATTAGCTTCCATTTAGCCAATTCTAATTTTCAAGGAGTTATTTAGTAAAGTTTTAGACTTCTTTTTCCCAAAGTATTCATTCTCTTTTCATTCCTTCCTTTTCTTTCTCTTCATTTTTCCATTTTTCTTCTACTTCTCTGATTTGATTTTGAAAATTGTTTTCATAGCTCTCTTTTAAATTCTTTCAACTCTTCTAGGAATTCTTGTGTCCAAACTGTATTCTTTCTTTGCTGGTAGGCATTTCTGGTAGATGTTTTTGAGTCATTTTCTTCTTTTGTGTTTGTGTCTTGAGTTTCTGTGGTATCAGAGTAGCTCTGGTGGGGATTCTTTTATTTTTTATTTGTTCATTCTTCCAGCTGACTTTGGCTTTGGACTTTACATTAGTACTAGACTTTGCTTCTGAAGTGAATGTTTGATCTGAGCTGCTATCCTTTTATGTTCTATTGCTTTTACAGCTCAATCTGGGGACTTGCAAGTTTTTAGTGCTCCCAGAATGTTATATTCCAGGGTGAGGTTTGTTCACTGCTCTCCTGGTCTGAGTTGTGCAAGTTCCTGACCCAAGTTTCAGTCTTCGAGTTTCAGCAGACTACTGCTGAGCTCAGTCACTATCAGCCCACTGGGAGGCTCTGCAGGTTAAAGACACCTGACCTGTTAGCTCCCCTTTGGCCTGGGAATCTGGCCCTGGTTATTCCACTGCAGGCTTCCATGCTGGGCCATAGACTAGAGTTGAGTCACAGAATCAATCACACAGCCATGTTTTCAGAATTATGTTCCTTGCTCTATATACAACTATGACCAATGCTAGTGACTATTACTCTTAGCCCTGGATCTATGACCTGGAACTGGGTAGTGGGTTACAGAGTTGCTAGCTGGCACGCATTCTTGTACTCAGAACTGGTTCAGAGATCCCCTGACATTCCTTTTTTCCTCTGATGCTTCCTGTCCTTTCTTTAAGTCCTTGGGCACTGGAATGTTCCATACTACATGTCCTCCTTGCCAGATCCCCTCCCCACGTCCACAGACTTCCCTCTCTTTTGCCCTAAGCCTGGGAAAAAATACACCCTGTGACATTTTTCTTGTTTTTCATGATCAGAATTCAATCTAATATATTTTTAAGTTGGTGTGGAATAAGGCTAATGTGGAGCTAGGTTCAACTAATTCCTCTTATTTGCCACCTTAACTCCTCTTCCTCACTCAAGACCATTCATTCTTGTATCACTTGGTGTATCCTGGGGAGTTCAGCTTAGCTGTATGTGTGCTCTGTGTCCTTTGATATACTCTCTCCCCAGTTAAATATTTACAGGTCCTCACAAAATCACTAGGATACATTTGGCACATTTATCCATATCCCCAGTTGTAGCATGTTCTCTGTGGAGGCTCAGATTTTGTCCTTTTGAGTGCCTCTTCTAGTTCTTTATTCAAGTTCCAACTCGTTCTTTAATGGCCTACTAGATAATATATGAAGCGTTTCAGTAATAATCCATTCAGCACAGTTCTTATATGACCTCATAATGAGCAACCTTTTGTGAGACCCAGGCTTAGGTGATAGGCCTGGAAGGTTTCATCATTCCCAAATACAAAGTTATGCACATTCAACAAAAGACTTTTCACAAAGTGTATTCACAGTTGGTCCTTTTTGTAGTTGTTACAAGAGTCTGTCCCAACCCACTTGGACTGGAGGAAAAATGAAAATGAAAATTAAACAGACTCAAAATAAGTAAAAATAGAGAAAAGGGGACATTACCTTCACTTTTTTAAAGTTAAATCTAGCACCAAATGAAATCTTATGAGTGTGTGGATCTCTCCAAGCAAGGATAAGGGAGGGACCCAGAGTTAATTGGAACTTATATGCTGAGCCTCAGGTGAGAAATCAAACTATTGTGGGTTAAGATTCTTTCTTTGGTCCCTTCCCTTGGTACATAAGGAAAGTCATGCATTCCCCAACTGAATGCCTCACCAATGCATCAGGTAATCTCTATGCAGCTCTGGGAACACCAAACTAAAGCCCAACTCACTCAACAGGAAAATAAGCAGGCTTAATTAAAAAGAAAGAACAAGAAATTCCAGTGAGGTAGAACATGTGTGAAGCTCCCCCAAAGAGATTAAGTACTCAAGGTTGATTGGAATCAGCTCCTTATATCCCAAATGAGGTCTCCAGGGGAAAAAAAAAAAACAATGAAGTTTGCTGGCTCAGGAGAGCCGACAACATCTTCACCTATTATGGGGCCCAGATTCTAGCTCTAGTCAGTCAATCAATAAGCATTTATTAAGCACCCACCATATTGCAGGCACTGTGCTGAAAGCTGGGGATACAAAATACTCAAAAACTAGTCCATGCCTTCAGGGAGCTTACAGTCTAATGGAGGAGACAACATGCCAGCAAAGAAAGCCCTACAGTTAAGATAGAAGGGGGGATTTTAGTTGGGACCTAAAAGAAGCCAGGGAGGTCAGTAGTTGGAGCGAGGTGGGGGAAGTGTTCCAGGCATGGAGAACATGCAGAGAAGATGTCCAGGGCTGAGAAACAGAGTGTCTCATTTGTGGAGCAGCCAGGAGGCTAGTGCCACTGAAGTGAAGAGTACATGTTGGGAAGTAAGGTATAAGAAGAGTAGAAAAGTAGGTGGGGGGGTTAGGGTATGAAGGGCTTTAAATACCAAACAGAATTTTGTGTTTGCTCCTAGAGTCAATAGGGAGCCGCTGGAGTTTATTAAGTAGGGGGTTGACATGACTTGGACCTATGCTTTAGGAAAATTACTTCAGTGGGTGAATGGAGGACAAAGTACAGAGGGAGAGACTTGGGGCAGGCAGACCCTCCCCCACCCCCCAGTATCTATTGTAGTAGTCCATGTGTGACATGATAGGGGTTAACGCCACGGTGGAAGCAGTGTCAGAGGAGAGAAGGGAATGCATTTGAGAGATGTTGCAGAGGCAAAATCAATGGGCCTTGGTAACAGATTGGATATGGGGTTAGAGGAGTTGAGAGAGAGTGAGGAGTGGAGGATGGCTCTTAGATTGAGAGCCTGAGGGATGGGAGAATGGTGATATCCTCTACAATAATAGGGAAGGTAGGAGGGAGGGAGGTTTTATGAGGAAAGATAATGAGTTCTATTTTTGATAACTGTGTTTAAGATGTCTGCTAGACAACCAGTTCAAGATGTCTGTAAGGCAGTTGGAGATGTAAGATTGAAGGTCCGCAGGGAGTTGGGGGCAAGAAAGATAGATCTGAGAATCAAGAAGTGCAGTCTGAGGTTGAATCTTTGAAGAAGTTGCCCTCTAAACATTGGGATTAAGCTATATAGAAGGATTAAGGAAGCTTCCTTTTTTCCTGTTCTCCTTCCTTTCTCCTTTCCTTCCCTTCCTCCCTTGCTCCCTCCCTTGCTTCCTTCTTTCTTTTCTTCCCTGCCTCCCTTTCCTGCATCTCTTATGACTTCCTATTCCAGGTACAATGCTAGGAATTGGAGACAAAAGAAAAAAATACTCCCTGCCCTCTGGAACCCAACATTCTGTTGGGCAAAAAACAACAGGTAGAAGGTAAAGTGAATACAAAATATATCATATACACCAAGTCAATAAAAAGTCAGCTCAGTTGAGAGTGAGAGTTGTAGGTGGATGGAGCAGGTGGAGCCTGAACTGAGCCTTACATTGGTAGTCTTGGCTCCCTGTCTTCTAGGGGATGATGATCAAATAAGACAATGCATGCAGAGTTTTGTAAATCCTGTCTAGTTTCTATGCCTTCTGGGGGTTCTAAGCCAAATTTCCAACTAACGCTGGTAAGGTGGGCTAGCTCTAGGGTTCTAGGTGTAAGGCCACATTTCTAATGCTCTTGGCTCAAGCCCCCATTCCAATGTGTTCTTCCCAATAGCAATCTCCAGCTATAGTAAGTACTGCTTTGAGAACATTGACCTGACCCAAGAATTAGTGCTCCAGATTCACTTAACCAGCTAATACCAGCTTTTGCAAAAGAATATTTACTGAAAAGACATTCTACACCCCCCCCCCATGAAAGGCACACCACTACCTCCTCAGTCCCTGAGGAAAGTGGACCCCAAACTTAAAAGAGTTATCAGAAAGCATTTGCCCCACCATGTTTATTGCCAAAACAAAATGACTCCAGTTCCCAGATATAAGCTTGTCTGCCATGTCCTAAAGGGCCAGTTTAGTGGGGGGAAGTGCGCCCGTTCCCCAGACCTCCAAAATAAGACTTGTCCTTACACTGCATGGCCAAGAAAAAGGAAAGAGACCTAGTTAACTCCACTGATGGCATTTTTATGCACTCTCAGTTTCAGCTCAGCCACCAACCAAAAGCTCTGTTCTCATCATCTAGTAATCAGACAGGAAGAGTCAAAAGCATCCTTACATGTGCATGCTCTGATGTAGAAAGTGCTACCCCTTCACTGTATATCAGTACCAACTTCCAAAAGCAGGCTCATCAAATATCCACATAGGTCCCATGTGTATGATCCCAGGGCTCTCACTGGCCAGTTCCCCATTATGTGCTAAATGCATTTGTGATTTATTGGGCTTCTGTTACTTATTACTTTTGTGAGTTGCTAAGTCAATTCCATTCTCTGGGTCTCATCTGCCCAGAGAATGGAATGAGGGGTTGCTCTAAATGGCCACAGAGTTCCCTTCACTTCTAAATCGATGATACTCTAACATTTAGTCATTCAACATCTGAGTCTATTTCCTGATCTATAAAATGAGGGATTGCTCTAAATGGCCATAGGGGTACCTTCCAGTACTACCATTCTATGATTATCCAAACATATGGCTAATAGAAAACTGACTTAAAAGGCAGAAAAAGTTTACTTGTGTCCTGGAAATTCAGAAGTGTTTTTTCTGGAACCACCAAACTGATAATGATGAGTCAGCCTGCCTCGCCAAGAAATCTCATTTGTCTAATGAGATTCTTTTATTTCTTCCCCTAAATGACCATAATCACATGTGCAGATTAAGTGTCTGGGGAATGAGATGACAGTACCTTTCCCAGACCTGGCCCAGTATGTTCTCAGTCTATTAGCACTGCTGTAATCACCCACCCACAGATAAGGCGCCCCTGTGCCACCCATTTCCGAGCTGTTATTGTGAAATCATTATCAGATTTTTATATCTATGGTGCATATCAAATTGCTGGCAATTGTTATATCCACTGAGCATCTGGGAGCCCATTTCAGGCCACAAATAGCCCAATTCCCAAACTCCACAAACTCAAATCTGAATTTGTTCAAGGTGTCCTTGCTTTTTGTTTCACGGAGAAAGCAAGGGAGGCCTTCAGCACAATGGGGAGATTCCTTATGTGGGACTTTTGAGTTGATGTAGACAGGAGTCCCATGGAATGGGCAGGCAGGAATGGGATACAGTCTGATTGCAGGGAGTAATGCTATCAATCGGTTAATAATTATTTATTAAGCACTTATTGAGCATAGGATGGAGTAAGTAAAACAGTCTTTGACTTCAGTGAGATTTCATTGTAGTGGTCAGATACCCCCTATAATCATATAGACAGAAAAAAACAGATGGATAGATAGAGAGATAGACAGAAAGACAGACAGATAGATGGAAAAATGATAGGTAGATAGATAGGTAGATATATGGATGGATAGATGATGGATAAATAGATAAATGAAAAAGATAAACAGATAGATCAATAGAAAGACAGATAGATGGCTAGACAGACAGACTGAGAAAGAGAGAGACAGAGACAGAGACAGAGATAGAGACAGAGACAGAGACAAAGACAGAGAGGGAGGTAAAGTATTTATTGGTTATTTACTTTGTTGTTAGTCACTGAGCTAAATGCTAGAGATACAAAGACAACAAAAAAAGTCCCTACCCTTAAAGAGTATATATTTTAATGAGGGAAAGTAATATATAAAGGGGAACAAGAAAGGGGATCCCTAAAATAAGGCAAGGCTACTAGCAAGGAGGTAGAGAAGTTCAGCATGTGAAAAATGGCGATGGGAGTAGTGAACATGTCCAGGGTGCCTCAAGAAATGGTGGTTTAGGGTGGAGCCAAGATGGCGACGTAGCGGCAGCAACATATCACAGCTCTCACATAGCCACCCCAAAATACCCATAAAATATGACTCTAAACTAATCCTAGAACTCCAAAACGCACACAAATATACTTTCCACTAACGTCAGCTCGGCTACGAGGAACCATATCAGCACTGCAAACCGAAACCAGTGTGGCCTGAAGCCCTGGCTGAGCCCCCAGGGGTGGCTGGACAGGAGGAGCCAAGGAGCCTCTGGTGAGCGGATTAGTGGCAGCAGCATTCAGAACTAGGTCAGTGAGACTTGCAAAATCAGGGGAGAAAAGTGGTCTGGTCGAAAGACCTCCAGGGCTGGAAAGCAAAAGGCAGAGGTTTTGCACCCGCCTCCGTGTTGCAGCTTCCACGCCCTCGGCCTGCAGACAGCAGGGGGACTAAGCGATTGTTCAGAGGCCAAGTGCTCTCGCGTTGAGTGGCCTGGATCCAGATCGCAATCTTGGGCCTTGGTCCTGTGAGTCTTCATTATCCAGTGAGCCAGCAGTAAGTAGGAAAGGGACCCAGCACCTTCCTGAGGGCTACAGCAGCCGGGAGGACCCCAGCAATTTGGGACAGAGCTTTCCCTTCTGGAAGCAGAGCCCCACAGAGATTTAAAAAAAAAATCACAGACTGACCAACTATGAGTAAGAATAAGCATAAGAAACAAAGTAAGAACACCAACCAAACCCTAGATTCCTTCTTTGGGGAGAAGAAGGATCACGGCAAAGAGAGGGAGGAGGAGAGTGCAGCCAGAGAGCCCCTACCAGGGGCCTCCA